>CM051243.1:171292999-172505499 GCA_027917425.1 Gastrophryne carolinensis
TGCCCTGTCAATGTTCCGGTCAACCATCAGAAACACAATGCAGCAGCTGACGGATATAAAGATACCAGATGACATAGCCTCCCTTAGGTCTCATACCCCCTACTTCCCCCTTTTTTTCTCTTTCTCCTCTCTCTATCTTCTTTCTACCTAGTCACTCTTTTTTGATTGACTTACTCTGATTGTTGGTAACTTTCTTTGAGTTATTGTCCTCTGTAAGCTAACGGAATATTTTTTCTTGGACACAAGAATTGACAGCACTTGTGTCTTGTATCGGTCTGCTTCTGAGACCTTCATCCCTGAATAAGAGCCTATCTTATATTTCCCTCACCCTGTACATACAGATTGCTCACATTAATCCGGACCTTCACCCTGAATAAGAGCCTATCTGATATATCCCTCACCCTGTACATACAGATTGCTCACATAAATCTGGACCTTCATCCTGAATAAGAGCCTATCTTATATTTCCCTCACCCTGTACATACAGATTGCTCGCATTAATCCGGACCTTCACCCTGAATAAGAGCCTCTCTTATATTTCCCTCACCCTGTACATACAGATTGCTCACATAAATCTGGACCTTCACCCTGAATAAGAGCCTATCTGATATATCCCTCACCCTGTACATACAGATTGCTCAGATTAATCCAGACCTTCACCCTGAATAATAGCCTATCTTATATGTTTCCCCCACCCTGTACATACAGATTGCTCATATTAATCCGGACCTTCACCCTGAATAAGAGCCTATCTTATATGTTTCCCCCACCCTGTACATACAGATTGCTCATATTAATCCGGACCTTCACCCTGAATAAGAGCCTATCTTATATGTTTCCCCCACCCTGTACATACAGATTGCTCACATTAAAAATGATCTTTCCTGCATCTACTGCATTTTCTGAGCTAATGCAGCATCAGGCAGCCTGCCAACAGGAAGTGTCTTCTGACTGTGCTGCTCTACATTCTGGGATTGCTGTCCTCTTCCTGACCCCAGCTCTGCTGTCTGTGCAAAGCACAGCTATAACCCCGCCCCCCTGTACTTTATCCCTGCTCTCCTCAGTATGTGATGCTTCTGAGTCAAGATGGCGGCGCCCATATCCTAGAGTCCTGAACAGAGTTGCAGCCCGGTGAGGGAACGAATAATAAGTGACTAAGAACTTAAAATATATTACCGTATATACTCGAGTATAGGTCGACCCGAATATAAGCCGAGGCACCTAATTTTACCACAAAAAACTGGGAAAAGTTATTGACTCGAGTATAAGCCTAGGGTGGGAAATGCAGGCTGTGGATGTGATGACAGCAGCCATTAGGGACTCAGGTATAGGGGTCCAAGGGATGAAAAGGGGGCCCGGCCTAGGTGGCCCTAATAATGGCCACTCTGACCTGAGACATGCAGGTTGCCACACTATTACTGCTGGTGTTGCTTATAAATGAGAGTGCCTGCCCCCCCCCCCCCCCAGGCTGGTTTGCGCTGGGGCCTAATTCAAACCAAGCCGTCACACATAGGTTTCTGTCATCTTCTCTTCCTTCATGTTTCCTCATTACCCCTCTCTCCCTTTTCTAAATTCACTCTTTACTACTTTTTAAATTCTCTTTTCCACATTCTGTCCATCTCTTGTTCCAGCTTCTGGAAGTATTACTCTTTTTCCCATCTTTTCTTCTCCTCAGGTTGGCCCTGGATATCATATGTGTGCTCACTTGGCATCATTAACAACAATTAAAAATAAAAAAAACCCAGTGGTCCCCCCCACACTTACCTGTTGTTGCGCGCTGGCCACCTCCGTTCCCTCTGCCGCCGCCACTGCCTCCGCTCTCACAAACGTGTGCAGGAACTTCCTGGTTGTTGTGCGCCGGTTGGTGGGCGTGCCCCATGTGGTCGGCGTCCAATAGAAACAATGGACGCCTCCCACCAACCTGCGCGCAACAGCCAGTAAGTGTCAGTGTGTGTGAGAGCGGCCACTGACTCGAGTATAAGCCGAGGCGGCTTTTTTCAGCCCAAAACCTGGGCTTATACTCGAGTATATACGGTAATTTTAGATGCTGGGGAATCATTTTTTTAAGGGTTTGAGCTTTTCGTTAAATCACGCTGAAGGTCCGGTTTCCGCAGTGACAGAACCCGCTCCCTCAGCCCCGCACGTGTTATTCTTCTTCGCCTCACAGGCAGCTTTTTTTGGCTATTTGATATTTGTCTACTAAGCCAAAGGTAGAGGCTCAGATGGCCGGGCCCAGGGTGGATCAGTGAATCCATCCTTCCATCCTGACACGTCACGCTCCAGCTATTACTTTAACAGGCCAAACTATTTAGACTCATGTCATTAGGTTTCCCAGAGGACATCCAATAAGAATCTGTAAGGACATTGTAATTCTTTCATAGTGAATAAAAGGCTGCGGCAAGTCCAGTTGCCTTGATTTACTACCATAGATTTGTCCTCCAATCAAAATAAAATTAGAGCAGTCGTGTCAAAGACGAAACTCACCATCGTCAGGTTCTGGAAAGAAAGACGTGACTTCCGGTTCGCTCTCCTGGTTGCCCTTCTTTTTATACATCCTCAGCTGCAGGCGCTGCAATATCCTCTGCTCCCGGATCCTCTGGATGTCCCACCTATAGTCATGGGATAAAGTATAGTATAGTAGTAATGGGAAAAGAGAAGCCGCATCTGTCTGTGTCACTGAAGACCCAGGACACATGAAATTTATCTGACTGGTGTTTAATCCGGACCTTCACCCTGAATAAGAGCCTATCTTATATGTTTCCCACACCCTGTACATACAGATTGCTCACATTAATCCGGACCTTCGCCCTGAATAAGAGTCTATCTTATGTTTCCCACACCCTGTACATACAGATTACTCACATTAATCCGGACCTTCACCCTGAATAAGAGTCTATCTTATATGTTTCCCACACCCTGTACATACAGATTGCCCACATTAATCCGGACCTTCACCCTGAAGAAGAGCCTATCTTATGTTTCCCACACCCTGTACATACAGATTGCTCACATTAATCCGGACCTTCACCTTGAATAAGAGCCTATCTTATATGTTTCCCCCACCCTGTACATACAGATTGCTCACATTAATCCAGACCTTCACTCTGAATAAGAGCCTATCTTATAGGTTTCCCACACCCTGTACATACAGATTGCTCACATTAATCCAGACCTTCACTCTGAATAAGAGCCTATCTTATATGTTTCCCACACCCTGTACATACACATTGCTCACATTAAAAATCATCCGACCTGCATCTACTCCACGTTATGAGCCTTTAAACATCCAAGATGGCGGCTCACGGAGCATCAGGCAGCCTGCAAACAGGAAGTGCCTTCTGACCGTCCTGCTCTGCATTCTGGGATTGCTGTCCTTTTCCTAACCCCAGCTCTGCTCTGTCTGTGCAAAGTACAGCTATAACTCCACCCCCTGCACTTTATCCTGCTCTCCTCAGTATGTGACGCTTCTGAGTCAAGATGGTGGCGCCCAAATCCTAGTGCCCTGAACAGAGTTGAAGCCCGGTGGGGCAAAGAATAGAATAGAATTGACTAAAAACTTAAAATATATTAATGTTAGATGCTGGGTTTGGGCTTTTCATTAAATCACGGTGAAGGTCCGGTTTAAGGGTAAGAAGAAGAAACAGCCACGTAAATTACACAAGCGTGCCATTTAAAGGGCCAGATTTGATGACAGGGCGCTTTATTAGTTGCATATAAAAGGAAGTTTCCCATTTGTTAATATTGTCTGCACAATGCAGCCAATGTGTTTCCTAGGCCAACTACTGCCCCTTACGTGGCCATTTCTTTCCTGCAGGTCGATGGTCGCAGCGGTGGGCATCTAGAATGCCCCCCGCCCCCCGCACATAACCTACGAGAACGCCCATAATTCTTACATTAGTCAAGAGACGAGAATCCAGCCGCGCGAATGGCCGTAACGTCATAAGCACATAAGCACCAGGCGGCCAATCTCATCGCTGGACTGATGTAAAGGTAAGAATTACCCTTTATTTACACCTGGTACCGCATGCGTTTCGGTGTTCGCAGCAGACGCAGCAGTACAGCAAAAAAAGAGCCTGGATAACATTCCAGTGCAACCAATCCTCAGGGATTATTTCCCTTGAGCCCTTCCAATAAAAAAAAAATCCCCCCCCCCAAAAAAAAAAAGATAAAAACTCCTAATCTGACATGGGATTCCTGGGGACGCCGGATGGCCAAGGACAGGAGGACCGTCCCCGAGATTATGCCCTGGGGACACCGGGGGTCCTTGCTCCTCTCCTCTCTCGTGTAGAGTGCATCTGTTGCCCGAGAGGGGAAGGCCCGGTCGCTAAGACGCCCTCTTGTAACAAGTGACTGATTTTGCATATGCCGGAATAAGCCGTATACCTATTTCTTTTGCAATGTTTTCACTTTTCTCTTTCTGTGTTGTAAAATTTTGAAAACGATAAAGAATATAAAATAAATAAATATATAAAATATAAAATAAATAAATATATAAAATATAAAATAAATAAATATATAAAATATAAAATAAATAAATATATAAAATATAAAATAAATAAATATATAAAATATAAAATAAATAAATATATATATAAAATATAAAATAAATAAATATATAAAATATAAAATAAATAAATATATAAAATATAAAATAAATAAATATATAAAATATAAAATAAATAAATATATAAAATATAAAATACATAAATATATAAAATACATAAATATATAAAATACATAAATATATATATATATATATATATAAAAAATATTTTAAAAAAAACTCCTAATCTTTTGGGGTCCGGCCACCCCGGATTCTTTCAATACTCATCCTCAGTAAGAGGGAAAATATTGGCTTTACCCTCCTTTGATCCTAGACCAAAGAATGGGATTTTGCCCTAGAAATCCCTGAGGGTACCCCGGGCCCCTGGCAATAAAAAGCCTCCAGGACCGAGAAATGGACCCCCTGCTTAAAATAGGTCCACAGCACCGGAATACTTACCTAAACCTTCCTGGTTCAGGAGCTAGTGATCCTCACAAAGGAACGCGAAAAACAACTGGGGATTGGAGGAGGAGTCAAGCCTTTATTCTATTCTGGTGGTCACGCGTTACCCTTTTGTGGGAGGAGCTCGGAAGTCTCAGTGTATGCTGCCCCGGAGGATGTTTTTAGAAAAAAATTTGAACAATGGCACGTTTCACACCTCTCCAGTGCATCAAAAGAGAAAATGAGGCCTCAAAGAAGTCCTGCCTGCTCCATCCTGGCTGCAACGCGACGGGAAATGTGTGAACAAGGCCTTGTGGGTGTTCTGGGTTGTTATGGGAGGGGATGCGGGGATGCCCCCCCCCCCGTCAAAATGTCATTTTGGCAGAACCTTTAGTTGAGGTAAGTCCTATCTATGGTCTGTCTCTAACCATAAAGCATTCATCTATTCATTCCATGTAGGAAAACCTTGCTGGGCCCATTGGGGGTCGTCTCCACACATCGCCTCCTTTTCCCATGATCCCTGATTGGCAAGTTTCAAAAGCCCTATCTGGAAAAATCTAGACCCCCCCCCCCCCCCAGGTGACTGGTTATACACGGATGTGTGAAAGGAGAAGCTTGGGACACAATTCATGTTTGTAGGCTTGTCATGTGATGTTGGCCACTTACCTCTTTCTCCTCTTTTCATCCAGTTCTAGCTTAGAGTGCCTTTTTGCAAACACCGAGTCATCCAGGTTCTAGGAGAGAGAGATCGTTTAGGCAAACCAGTCACAACATGCGTGGACATCAAGCAATTCTAAGATCTTCATTTATCCCTGACAACCTTTGCAACAGTCCCGCACCACCCCAAAGAAAATAAGAAAGATATGCCAGTCCTAGATCCAAAGCCACAACGCAATAGCCAAAGTAACAGTGGTCCCAGTACACCGCAATAAGGACTCCTTAGGACGGCACCTAATACCCCTCAAAAAACATTAATTGAAAGTCAATATATTCATCTTTAATTCATAAATGTATCAAAGATCATAAACATACATAATTACATTACAACCAAGAACATTTAAAAAAACATACACACATAAATCAGACCACAGCAGGGAACCCTAATTAGAAATCCAAAATCCATAACCTCTGACCTTGAGAAAGTGGCGTGGGAGGCCACGGAACGCGCGGGTGAGGTTATAGAAACATAGAAGGTTGACGGCAGAAGGAGACCATACGGTACATCTAGTCTGCCCTTATGTGTATACTGTATGTTCCCTGTATCTTATGTGTATACTGTATGTTCTCTTTATCTTATGTGTATACTGTATGTTCTCTTTATCTTATGTGTATACTGTATGTTCTCTATATCTTATGTGTATACTGTATGTTCTCTATATCTTATGTGTATACTGTATGTTCTCTATATCTTATGTGTATACTGTATGTTCTCTGTATCTTATGTGTATACTGTATGTTCTCTATATCTTATGTGTATACTGTATGTTCTCTATATCTTATGTGTATACTGTATGTTCTCTGTATCTTATGTGTATACTGTATGTTCTCTGTATCTTATGTGTATACTGTATGTTCTCTTTATCTTATGTGTATACTGTATGTTCTCTTTATCTTATGTATATACTGTATGTTCTCTTTATCTTATGTGTATACTGTATGTTCTCTTTATCTTATGTGTATACTGTATGTTCTCTTTATCTTATGTGTATACTGTATGTTCTCTTTATCTTATGTGTATACTGTATGTTCTCTGTATCTTATGTGTATACTGTATGTTCTCTTTATCTTATGTGTATACTGTATGTTCTCTTTATCTTATGTGTATACTGTATGTTCTCTTTATCTTATGTATATACTGTATGTTCTCTGTATCTTATGTGTATACTGTATGTTCTCTATATCTTATGTGTATACTGTATGTTCTCTGTATCTTATGTGTATACTGTATGTTCTCTATATCTTATGTGTATACTGTATGTTCTCTGTATCTTATGTGTATACTGTATGTTCTCTTTATCTTATGTGTATACTGTATGTTCTCTTTATCTTATGTGTATACTGTATGTTCTCTTTATCTTATGTGTATATTGTATGTTCTCTATATCTTATGTGTATACTGTATGTTCTCTGTATCTTATGTGTATACTGTATGTTCTCTATATCTTATGTGTATACTGTATGTTCTCTTTATCTTATGTGTATACTGTATGTTCTCTATATCTTATGTGTATACTGTATGTTCTCTATATCTTATGTGCATACTGTATGTTCTCTGTATCTTATGTGTATACTGTATGTTCTCTATATCTTATGTGTATACTGTATGTTCTCTTTATCTTATGTGTATACTGTATGTTCTCTATATCTTATGTGTATACTGTATGTTCTCTGTATCTTATGTGTATACTGTATGTTCTCTATATCTTATGTGTATACTGTATGTTCTCTATATCTTATGTGTATACTGTATGTTCTCTATATCTTATGTGTATACTGTATGTTCTCTGTATCTTATGTGTATACTGTATGTTCTCTGTATCTTATGTGTATACTGTATGTTCTCTTTATCTTATGTATATACTGTATGTTCTCTTTATCTTATGTGTATACTGTATGTTCTCTTTATCTTATGTGTATACTGTATGTTCTCTTTATCTTATGTGTATACTGTATGTTCTCTTTATCTTATGTGTATACTGTATGTTCTCTGTATCTTATGTGTATACTGTATGTTCTCTTTATCTTATGTGTATACTGTATGTTCTCTTTATCTTATGTGTATACTGTATGTTCTCTGTATCTTATGTGTATACTGTATGTTCTCTATATCTTATGTGTATACTGTATGTTCTCTTTATCTTATGTATATACTGTATGTTCTCTTTATCTTATGTGTATACTGTATGTTCTCTTTATCTTATGTGTATACTGTATGTTCTCTTTATCTTATGTGTATACTGTATGTTCTCTTTATCTTATGTGTATACTGTATGTTCTCTTTATCTTATGTGTATACTGTATGTTCTCTTTATCTTATGTATATACTGTATGTTCTCTATATCTTATGTGTATACTGTATGTTCTCTTTATCTTATGTATATACTGTATGTTCTCTTTATCTTATGTGTATACTGTATGTTCTCTTTATCTTATGTGTATACTGTATGTTCTCTTTATCTTATGTGTATATTGTATGTTCTCTGTATCTTATGTGTATACTGTATGTTCTCTGTATCTTATGTATATACTGTATGTTCTCTGTATCTTATGTGTATACTGTATGTTCTCTATATCTTATGTGTATACTGTATGTTCTCTATATCTTATGTGTATACTGTATGTTCTCTTTATCTTATGTGTATACTGTATGTTCTCTGTATCTTATGTGTATACTGTATGTTCTCTATATCTTATGTGTATACTGTATGTTCTCTTTATCTTATGTGTATACTGTATGTTCTCTTTATCTTATGTGTATATTGTAAGTTATCTTTATCTTAGGATAGATGTGTGCTTATCCCAGGCATGTTTAAATTCAGTGACTGTTGATTTTTCAACTACCTCTGCTGGAAGTTTGTTCCAAGCATCTACTACTCTTTCTGTAAAATAATATTTTCTAACATTGCTCCTGATCTTCCCTCCGACTAGCTTCAGGTTGGGCCCCTTGTTCTATCATTAAGCTTCTTCTTAAAAACACTTCCCTCCTGAACCTTATTCAATCCTTTCACATATATAAAGGTGTCCATCATGTCCCCTCTCCCTTCTTTCCTCCAGACTGTACAAATTAAGTCCTTTAAGTCTCTCCTTTAAGTCCTTCCACCATTTCCGTTATTAGTCTGGTCCAGCAGGAGCGACTCTTTCACTGATGTGTTTTTGTCTCGGATAGCTTTGCTTTGTTCATCTGTATGTTGCAAATATTGCACATTAAGCACTTGCAGCACTTTTCTCCGCATTAGCACTTTATTTAGGGTTATGGGATTTCTTTGGGGAGTATTAATTTGTATATAGAGTTTATGGATTTTGGATTTCTAATTAGGGTTCCCTGCTGTGGTCTGGTTTATGTGTGTATGTTTTTTAAATGTTCGTGGTTGTAATGTAATTATATATGTGTTCATGATTTTTAGTACATTTATGAATGAAAGATTAATATATTGACTTTATCATATTTTCAATGAATGATTCTTGAGGGGTATTTGGTGCCGTCCTAAGGAGTCCTAATTGTGATGTACCGGGACCGCTGTTACTTCATTTATCCCTATAATATATCAACATGCAGCAGGAGTGGGTGCCCTACACTGCACCTGGATGTATGGGTGGGGTATGTACTGGCCTTGCCATTATTCTCTATAAGTCATTAAACCGGACCTTCACCATGATTTATTGAAAAGCCCAAACACTTAAAAAAACGATTCCCCAGCATCTAAAGTTAATATATAATAAGTTTTTAGTCACTTTTCATTCTTTCCCTCACTGGGCTTCAACTCTGTTAAGAACTTTAGGATATGGGCGCCGCCATCTTGACTCAGAAGCATCACACTTACTGAGAGGAGAGGAGAGTGGGATAATGTACAGGGGGCGGGGTTATAGCTGTGCTTTGCCGAGACAGAGCAGAGCTGGGGTCAGGAAAAGGTCAGCAGTCCCAGAATGCAGAGCAGCACAGTCAGAAGGAACTGTTTGCAGGCTGCCTGATATTCCATGAGCCGCCATCTTGGATGTTTAAAGGCTCATAACATGCAGTAGATGCAGGTAGGATGATTTTTAATGTGAGCAATCTGTATGTACAGGGTGTGGGGAACATATAAGATAGACTCTTATTCAGGGTGAAGGTCCGGATTAATGTGAGCAATCTGTATGTACAGCGTGGGGGAAACATATAAGATACGCTCTTATTCAGGGTGAAGGTCCGGATTAATGTGAGCAATCTGTATGTACAGGGTGTGGGAAACATATAAGATAGGCTCTTATTCAGAGTGAAGGTCCGGATTAATGTGGACAATCTGTATGTACAGGGTGTGGGAAACATATAAGATAGACTCTTATTCAGAGTGAAGGTCTGGATTAATGTGAGCAATCTGTATGTACAGGGTGTGGGAAACATATAAGATAGGCTCTTATTCAGAGTGAAGGTCTGGATTAATGTGAGCAATCTGTATGTACAGGGTGTGGGAAACATATAAGATAGGCTCTTATTCAGAGTGAAGGTCTGGATTAATGTGAGCAATCTGTATGTACAGGGTGTGGGAAACATATAAGATAGGCTCTTATTCAGAGTGAAGGTCTGGATTAATGTGAGCAATCTGTATGTACAGGGTGTGGGAAACATATGATAGGCTCTTATTCAGGGTGAAGGTCCGGATTAATGTGAGCAATCTGTATGTACAGGGTGTGGGAAACATATAAGATAGGCTCTTATTCAGAGTGAAGGTCTGGATTAATGTGAGCAATCTGTATGTACAGGGTGTGGGAAACATATAAGATAGGCTCTTATTCAGAGTGAAGGTCTGGATTAATGTGAGCAATTTGTATGTACAGGGTGTGGGAAACATATAAGATAGACTCTTATTCAGGGTGAAGGTCCGGATTAATGTGAGCAATCTGTATGTACAATGTGGGGGAAACATATAAGATAGGCTCTTATTCAGGGTGAAGGTCCGCTTTAAGTGTCCTGGCAGCAAAAAGCACGTTACCTCCCTCTGCAGCAGTCATGACATTTACAAGTTGGAAGCCTGTACCGTATAACAAAGCATTTTATAGCTACTGCGTTCATTGGATAAAGCAACCATGCTTCAGGAGCGGAAGAGCACGTTGGCCAGATTTGCAAAGCATCCTGGGATTGGAGCAATGGGGGGGGGGGGGGGGGGGGGGGTTCAAGCAGACAAGACCAAGCAAAAACAAAACACTAGTAAGTGAAAAGTTTTCTAAGGGCCTTATTCATGAAGGGATAGCGCCAGGTAGCGCCTTGTAAGCGCCAGGTAGCGGCAGGTGAACGCCTGACGCATGAAGCCGAATCTGGTGAGCGACTGGAACAACGCCATGTAGCATCCGATTCATCATTATCCCAGGCTCAGCGTACAGCGCCGGCGTTCAGCCTCTTAGCTCTCGCTACCTGGCGCTCTCCCATACATTTCTATGGGCGATCCTTAAATCCCTTTCCTGATCCCAATTTTTTTTTTTTTTTAAATAAAATCTCAAATCTTTCTGACATTTATCTTGGCCTAGAAAATGACATTTTTGAAAACTTTTTGGATTAATAATATTTTTATGCAGAATTGTCCTTACATGTCTGGTATTAAAGTGTTCATGTTACATTGTAATAACAATGTCATTCCATATGTTTTCGCTTTGTTACTAGTGGATACATGTTCAAAAACAGATTTTAATCACACAGCCTCTGGCGCTATGGGCTACAACGACCTGATTTTGAGCGCCGGCGACATTTGATGCATGTGGTGTCAGTTGCACTGAGCTGGCGCTACCGTTCGTTCCCATACAGCGTAGTACTGTACTGACTCACACAACATATTCATCAATGCCAGCCAGCGACTGAGGTGCTCTGAAACAACTAACCATGGCCGAGCACAGCGACTACTAGCGGTCGCTCTGAAATCCGCGTTACGGACGCTCATCTGTCGCTACCTGGCGTTAGTAATGAATCAGCCTGCCCATCACATTAGTTAAAGAGACCAACAACTAAAATTATGTATATATTATATATATTACACACCTAGATTTCCAAATCAAATGAAGCATTGATTGGGGTCACTGAAGCCATGTGAAGCAGAGCTGAAGGATCGCATCCACTTTAAAGTGGAACAAAACCTTGAGATTTTGACTATCCCATGTTTTGGAGGATTTGGGATGCCCTGCTGCGGGAAACCCCCCCCAAAAAAAAAAAAAAAAAAAAAAACTTGACTTTTCCAGTGCTATGGCACACGTGCAAGCTTTTATCCAATCAGATCTGTTTGCCATGCATATTAATGCATTTGGCAATGGGGAGCTTTAATGAAAAGCTTGTAGATACATTGCGGGTGATTTTTTTTGCTGTAACAAACATCTTACCTCTGGAATTTCAGAACTATTTACATCCTGTAGAGGCTTTATCGGGTGCTCTCTCCATGAAGGGACTAGAAGACACAACCGGTATTGATTAGAAACAATTTATGAATATGTTTTACAATATATATATATCTATCTATATCTCTCTCGGCCTGTTGCCCAAGATCAAGTGTAGTATCTGTTCTTATGCAGATCTTTTGGGATTGCTCCTATGCCCAGGCCTTGTTGGACGCCCTAGGGTCAGAACTGAAAGACTGTGGAGTGCCAAGGAACGCAGTTACCCACTGCGGCGTTTTGTACGGACTATTCCACGGCAACTTTTCTGAGGAGGAAGTGGAGCGCGCCTGGCGCCTTATGAACTGTTTTAAGGACGCTATCTGGTGTGCCCGCAACCGCTTCATCCTAAGGCGGGAGTGGATGAAAATCGAGGACTGTCGCAGGCTGATCCACAGCCTGCTCAGAGACTACTCCTTCATGGACTTCGGTGTGGAAGATGAGGAAGACGATTGAGTGGCTCTTCAATTGTTTTTCTCCCTTCCCCCTCCCTCCCCTCCACGTTTCATGTCTTAATAAAGCTTCGGCCCTGTGTTCCCCCTGCACCCCCCCTCCTCCCCCACCCCCAACCCCCCACAGACCGTCGCTTTATGTCATGTAAATTTTGAATCGGTGGACTCATGAATGATGTGCAGTCAGGGACCCTTGTCCAGGACGGCACATCAGGCATGGCCCACACTGTATATACAGATCGTCATGTTTTTCATACTTTTGTATTGTGTACGGTGGACTCATGAATGATGTGCTGCCAGGGACCTTTGTCCAGGGCGGCACATCAGGCATCGCCCACAAATGTTTAAAAATATTCTGATAGTTGCGGGATGAATGTGGTGGACTCATAAATGATGTGAGGTCAGGGACCCTTAGTCCAAGACTACACATTAGGCATGGCCCACCTTGTATATGAGTAGAGGCGGTGGCACGCAGGATGTGAGGTACAGGGCACTTAGCCAGGCACCACACATCAGGCGTCCTGCCGCTAAACATGAATGTCATTTATTGTATATATTGAGATGTATCTGTATTGTAGTGACTTGTGCGCTGCGACGCAATACATGGAAAGAATGTACCGTCTTATGTATTTATATGTGCAACTATATAAATAAAGGATATTTTTTCAATCAAAAAATCTGTTCTTATGCAGATCCATGAAAAGCATTAGGAGGGGGAACGGCGGCCAATGGACCTGCTCAACCCACCTTTTGCCTAGTAATGGATCTGAGGGGAGTGGTGGCCCGTCATGGTGAGGCAGTACTACCAGCATCTGGCCTCAGCCGGGAAGCCATTCAAAGCAGTCGTGTCGTGTACTCCTGGGGTGGCGCCCAGGGTACCTTAAAGTGGACCCTCACCCTGAATAAGAGTCTATCTTATATGTTTCCCACACCCTGTACATACAGATTTCTCACATTAAAAATCATCCTACCTGCATCTACTGCATGTTATGAGCCTTTAAATATCCAAAACGGCGGCTCATGGAGCATCAGGCAGCCTGCAAACAGGAAGTGTCCTCTGACTGTGTTGCTCTGCATTCTGGGATTGATGTCCTTTCCCTGACCCCAGCTCTGCTCTGGGCATGCAAAGCACAGCTATAACCCACCCCCTGTACTCTCCTCTCCCTGGTTTCGTGCACTATACACAACTTATGCACACTCTTTGTGGTGCGGCCCTGCGGGTTTCGCCTGAATACATTTTTATAGGCTGGAGGGCCCGCCTCGTCTTTGCACAAGGCACACTCACCCCTTTTTTTTTTCGTAAGCCTGATTTTTCACCCTTTTTTGTCACTAGTCTTCCTGTTTTTTGTTTGTGTGTTCATGTTAGGTGTCAGCGGCTCCCCATGGACCCTGTCCCTAAGACCTGGGGTTGGAAGTCATAGGCCTTTTGGACTCTCTTCCTGCCCAGTGCTCCCCCCCTGAGGCTCCCCGTGAGTAAGATGCCGGTTAGCCCCTGGAAAAGCAGCTTCCAAAGCCCGCTCGAGTACCCGCATTTGAAACCAGGGAAAGACGGGCTGTGGAGGCTGATAGTACTGGTGGGCTAGCTGCTTCTGAAAGAGGGGGCCGAAGATCCTGGTACCCAGTCGGGCAACCGCTGGGGAAGGGTAGGCTGAGGGAGTTTACGCCTAAGTCCACGGGGAAAGCTTCAGCTAGTACCCAAGCTGAAAGTGGCCCCGAGGTTCTCTGGACCGAGGGGTAGTAACAACCCAATCCTGTCAGGGGGTTCATCCCCCGGGGAAAGGGATGGGGTTCCTTTCCTTTGGGAAGGAACCAGGCTGAGCACCTAGTGTGTTTTTTTAGTTTTCACTTTTTCACATTAGGTTCCATGTAATGGTGCTTTGCACTCAACAACTTCAATAAAAAAAAATATATATATTTTACAGTGAACAAAGCAGGGGGCTACCAGATGTGTCTAAAGCGGTTCAGCGATTCCTACTGCATGAAGCAGATGAGCTCTGCATCTTCACTAACCAAGTTGATTTGACAGATAAAAGGGGACCCACACTAATTACCCCGCTAACGGGTGTTGGTCCAGCCGCATTCAGACAGGCTCAGTGGGTTATGCAGAATGCTGGAGCCCCCCTTGTGCATCGCACCCCCACAATGCCTGCAATTCTGACCTTATCCTCAAGCCTTGGTCAGCAATGTAGCCCCGCGATTGGCCGGCGGCAGTCATGTGAGCAGCCAAAACCGTAAATGCAACCTGGATCCACGTGAACGCCAGTGGCCAATTGCAGGGCTGCATTCCTGACCAAAGGATCAACAGTTGCACATTGGCGTATCAGGCAAGGATCACCCGGAAACAAACTCCCAGCAGTCATTGCTAAAAGATTGCTCCTCTGTGGGACAGCCAGGGCTGTGGAGTCGGAGGAAATTTTGGGTACCTGGAGTCAGGAGAAACAATGCACCGACTCAGACTCCTACTAAATTTTGATTTAGCAAGTTTAAATGTCCCAATTCACAAAAAGTTATAATTGATGACTTCTGTATTGTAAGAATAAAGACCAATGCATGCAGTGCCTCACGTAACCGCAAAACGAACACGTTAAGTGACCGTGAAGAAGCGTGCTTTCCATGTGCTTCACTATATGGCACGCAACGCACAATTAGAAGCGGCAATACTTATACTTTGCATAGTGTCGTGTTCTGCTGTTACAGGGAACCCATGGGTAACCTAGCCTCTCACTGATAAGGGATTAAGTAAATATGTTTTTTGCAGGACTAGAGACACTTGTATAAGTGAAGGGAATGGAGGATCAATAGTTCAAGACTGAAGCTGTACCATTGGAAACACTGCTGTCATTCAGCAAAAGGCTATAAAAACTTGTAAACTTCGATTGTTAGCTTAAACTTTAAACATGACTATGGGATTCTACTAGGGAAATCATGTTTTATAATAAAGGCCCCTTTCTGGATCCTCCCACTGCCCTATCTTCAGCAGAAGATCAGCACACAGAAAGGAGAAGGCAGCTTCTGCCCAACTACCTCTCTCTGCTAGAAGCCTTTCTTTCCTTCAAGGAATGTATAAAATACATTCACATATTAATACAGAGGAGTCGGAGTCGGAAGTACAAACAACTGAGGAGTCGGAACATTTATTGACCGACTCCACAGCCCTGGGGACAGCCTCAATAGTTCTGTTCGCTCTATACACCCTCCAGCAGCTATGGCTTCAGATACCTGTGACCACCTACCAACACCTTATTAGGTCACTGTGTCTGCATGTGATAGATATCTATTAACCTACATAAAAGTACAAAGAATCTTGCAATATGTGTCTGTGAAGGAACTTGTTCATCCAGGTCATATGCAGGGAAAAAAAAAAAAAAAAAAATCAGGGCAACTGGACTTGCAAGCCCAGTTGCCCCAATTTGTCCTGCAGATAATCTAGCAATATGTTCAATATGCAAGTCATCCACCAGGGGGTGATGTGTTACACACACAGCAGAATAGATAAAGATGTCACACTGCCACCATTTTGCGCTATACATGTTTAACCAATTTTTTTTCACAATTTCCTGCGATTTTCCCCAAAAATTATATATATATATATATATATATATATATATATATATATATATATATATATATATTTTTTTTTTTTTTTTTTTTTCGGCAGCGTTTGGGCTTTAATATGAAGTGACTTGTTTGTCATTTTTATTCTTTTCTTATTGTTTTTGGGTAAAAAAAATAAAAATGTAAAAAAGACAAAAAAAAAAAAAGTTCTCTTTTTAAAATAAACGTTTTTCAAGGAAAACATAGTAAGTGTAAAAAAAATTTCTTACCAATTACGTATTGGTAAACACCCGTTTATTTTCAAAGGAGATACTAATATGTGCACACTCATGTGTTAAACACTTTAAAATTAAAAACCCCCATTCAAGCAAAACCACCCCAGGTACCATCTATGAGGGCTGGTAGACCAATGCTTGGAGGCAGAGTAACCAGCCTCCCCCCCCCCCCCCCATAGCCTGTATGGGCCACAGGCTCTTCTACACCCTCCTGGGATTTGGGGACGCAGTTCCCCGGGGGGTTGGGGAGTTTGTGCTGAGTGGGCTTGGCAGAGGGTTTGGACTTAGCTCCCCAGGAGGAGTTGGATCGGCTGCAGGACCTACCTCTGCCCCAGGTATCTCTGCGGCCACCTGAAAATGAAGATCCTCTTCCACCTCGAAAGGAAGAGGGGTTCCGAAAGGGTCGAGCAGGCTCCCTTCTCTGAGGGAGTCTACCATCATTGACCAAAGGTCCTGACGAGGGACATCTTAGCAGCCGCATAAGCCGCCCACTACTTCAGCTAAAGCGAGCGGCGTAGAGCAACAAGCAAGGCCGATATTCTGGCGCCAAGCCTGACCACATCATCCATGGCAAAGCCAATGAAAGCCAAGCAGGCCTTGAGTTCCTTATACTCCTCCGCCCGCTTGCGAGCCTTAGCACTAGCCACTAGGTGTCTCACCTTTCTCCTGTTGGCTAGTGAGACGATAGCCGAGGCACACGCCGGGCGAAAGAGGTAGGGTATCAAACATGGAGGAGAGCAAACTCTCCATATCATCCGGGAGACAAGAATCCTCGTCTGAGGAGGAACCAGAGATACCGTCATAGCCAGCGGAATATTCCACCGTGCAACGTGAATCATCTGGCAACTCACCTTCCTCCGCAGAACCCAAGCCATCAAAAAGATAGTCATCTGAGTAAATCAGCTCCAAATGCCGCTTCTTACTCGAGGTCTTCTTAGGGGCTGTCAACGAGATCTGCTTCTCGAGACTGGACAGCCTATGCGCAAAATCAGCATGAGATCCCTTGCTGGTTCCCCCTTCACTAGGGGCTGAATGCAGCAGTGGAGGGTCCTGAGAGGCCGATGGCAATACAGGGCTAGGGTCCACCCTGATCGTGTGGAACCCCCCAGAAAGTCCCGAAAACTCACCTGACCCCGCTCCGACCAATCGCCGCCGGCGGACAAGGAGAGGCAGCGCCGGACAAGCTGAGCGCCGGCCATTCACAAACAGCCGGTGCGGGTGCGTGCCCTGCTAGAGGGACGTGCAGGAGGCCCGAGCATGCGCCGCTGGAACGAGGATCAGGTAGGATTTTCGGGGATCTGGGAGGGTTTCACACAGCCCAGATCGGGGTGCCCCACAGTCAGGGAATCTTATAGATTCCCGGGCCGATCAGGTGAGGGTGTTGGTCCACTTTAAAGCGGACCTTCACTATTATTTAATGAAAAGCCCAAACCCTTAAACTATTCCCTAGCATCTAAAATGTACATATTTTACGTTTTTAGTCACTTACTTTTTATTCTTTCCACTACTGGCCTGCAACTCTGTTCAGGACTCTAGGATACGGGCTCCACCATCGTGCCTCAGAAGCATCACATACTGAGGAGAGGACAGCGGGGTAAAGCACAGACGGGTGCGTTATAGCTGTGCTTCACACAGACAGAGCAGAGCTGGGGTCAGGAGAAAGACAGCAATCCCAGAATGCAGAGCGGCATAGTCAGAAGACACTTCCTGTTTGCAGGCTGCCTGATGCTCCTTGAGCCGCCATCTTGGATGTTTAAAGGCTCAGAATACGCACTAGGTGCAGGTAGATGATTTTTAATGTGAGCAATCTGTATGTACAGGATGGGGGAAACATATAAGATAGACTCTTATTCAGAGTGAAGGTCCGGATTAAATCCCTTTTCTGATCCCAATTTTTTTTTTTTTATAAAATCTCAAAACTTTCTGACATGTATCCTGGCCTAGAAAATGACATTTTTGAAAACTTTTTGGATTTATAATATTTTTATGCAGAATTGTCAATACATGTCTGGTATTCAATGTTACGAATAACAATGTGTTTTTGCTTTGTTACTAGTGCATACATGTTCAAAAACAGACTTTAAATCACACAGCCTCTGGCGCTCTGGGCTACAACTACCCGATGAATGTGTTGTGAGTCGGTCGCACTCATCTGGCGCTACCGTTCGCTCCCATACAGCATAGTACTGCGACTCACACAATATATTCATTAATGCCGCCCAGCGACTGAGGCGCTCTGAAACAAAGAACAATGGCCGAGCACAGCGACTACTAGCGGTCGCTCTGAAAACCGCGCTACAGATGCTCATCTGTCGCTACCTGGCGTTAGTAATGAATCAGCCTGCCTGTATATTCAGTATAACGAGAATGCAAAGAGGCAATGCACACTTTAGTGTAACAGTGGGTTTCTGGGTAGAATAACTATTTATCCTTGTTTCACTTTATTTGAACCCACATAGGCCTGGGCAAGGCTTGCTTGTGAAAAACAGCCATTTATAATTGTCATAAAACCCAATAAAGGACTAACTGCCTTCAAGACATACTGCGGTATGGTTGGGTGTATGCTACCAGGGAACCGAAATCTATGGCCTCAATTCAATAAAGGTAGAAAACAATTCTCATGGTAGTAAAAATACCATTTTGTGAATACTCACCTTGTAAAATGGGTATTATGAGTATGTCACACACCCCGCTTCAAGAATCCATAACATGTGGGTAATATCGTCCTGAAGAGGGCGTTCCTGCAGAGATGATAGCAAAAGAAAGCCCCTCCCTGATCCACAAATACCTGGGACCTCCCACTCATTACCCAGTATACAGAAGCAGTAAGGTAAGGGACCAGGAAGAGGCAAATATAAACAACAACCACGCAAAGTTCGCAATAAAGAGGATCCTGAATACAAAAAGGGCGGGTTGAAGCGGGGTGTGTGACATACTCATAATACCCATTTTACAAGGTGAGTATTCACAAAATGGTATTCTTAGTATGTCACACACCCCGCTTCAAGAATCCATAACATGTGGGACATCCAACAGCAGTGTCCATAACAAGGGCGGGGATCCAAAACTAGGCAACAATGCACAACCTTAAACCACAACAGCTTGCAAAACTTTGCGGCCAAAAACAGCATCCGCTGATGCCCGAACATCAACCTTGTAAAACTTGGAAAAGGTGTGAACAGAAGACCAGGTAGCGGCCTTACAAACTTGCTCAACAGAAGCCTGGTGCTGAAAAGCCCAGGACGCACCAACTGCACGAGTAGAATGAGCAGTAACACGAAAAGGGGGACTCCTCCCCTTGGCAGAATAGGCCCCAATGATGGCCTGACGAATCCATTTACTAATGGAAGATTTGGCAGGAGCCAAACCTTTCCTAGGCCCGCAGGGCACCACAAAGAAAGCATCAGTCTTACGAAAGGAAGACGTAACCTCCAGATAATGTTCCACAACACGAACTACATCCAAGGAATGCAATGCCCTTTCCTTGTCGTCGCTGGGATTTGGGCATAGCGAGGGCAAAACAATGTCCTGATTCAGATGAAACTCCGAGACCACTTTAGGAAGAAAATCCTGCTTGAAACGAAAGACAACCTTGTCCCGATGTTTCTCGAAGTACGGAGCTTTAATGGATAAAGCTGCCAACTCAGAAACACGCCTAACCGAAGTGATAGCCACCAAAAAGGCCACCTTTTGCGTAAGAGAAGACAAAGCTATCTCATTCAAGGGCTCAAACGGAGGGCCCTGGAGAGCAGAAAGAACCAGGTTCAAATCCCAAACTGGAACAAAAGGCTTCCTAGGAGGCCGAACATGCGTAACACCTTGGAAAAAGGTCTTGACTAAGGGATGAAGTGCAAAAGACCTCTGGAAGAACACCGCCAGGGCAGAAACCTGCCCTTTCAATGTACTAAGCTGGAGCCCCAGATCTAGACCATGTTGGAGAAACTCTAAAATTCTAGGAATGGAGAACTCTCGACAAGAGAAAGACCTACTTTCACACCAATCAATATAGGCCCTCCAAGTCCTGTAGTAAATAGAAGAGGAAGAGCGCTTCCTGGCACAGATAAGAGTCTGAATCACCGCGTCAGAAAGACCTTCTTCCTTCAAGATGGCGGTTTCAGCAGCCATGCCGTCAAAGCCAGCGATGGTAAATTGAGATAGCGTAGCCGACCCTGGGTGAGCAGGTCCGGCAGCAGAGGCAGGGCGAACTGATCCTCTGCCAGTCTTACAAGGTCTGCGAACCAAACTCGCCTTGGCCACCTTGGGGCCACCAGAATTGCCGACGCACCATCCAAGGCCAGTTTGCGCAGCACTCTGGATAGCATTGGGAACGGAGGAAACAGGTAAAGGAACCCCAGATCCCTCCAGTTCAGAGACATGGCATCCACTGCCAGAGCCAGAGGATCCTGCGAGAGAGACACAAAGACTGGAAGCTTGTGATTGTGACGAGAAGCAAAGAGGTCCACCGCTGGGACCCCCCACCTGAGACATATCGAACGAAACACCTTGGGACTGAGAGACCACTCCCCCTGACGAGAGGAGGCCCTGCTCAGCAAGTCTGCCTCCGTGTTCTCCACCCCCGGAATGTAGACTGCTGAGATACACGGGACGTGGGTCTCTGCCCAGTCCAGAATCAAAGACACTTCCCTGAGGGCACTCCTGCTGCGAGTCCCTCCTTGGTGATTGATGTAAGCAACCGCCGTTCTGTTGTCCGACCGGACCTGAACTGGCCGGCCTCTCAACTGATGAGTCAAGCGAAACAGAACCAACCTGATGGCTCTCAACTCCAGAACATTGATGGGCTCGTGAGCCTCCTGCGGGCCCCACAGACCCTGAAACTGGAGGTCCTTCCAAACACCCCCCCAACCTGACAGACTGGCATCCGTGGTGACTGTTTCCCAACACGGAGCCAGAAAAGATCTGCCCTTCAACAGATTGACCGACCCCAGCCACCATTGCAGGGATCGACGAACTCGGGGAGTCATCAGGAAGGACTGATCCAACGATAGAGGAGACTTGTCCCAAACCTTCAACAGATGAAGCTGAAGCGTCCTTGTGTGAAACTGCGCAAAGGGAACTGCCTCGAATGAGGCCACCATTAACCCCACCAGCCTCATCCCTAGCCGGATGGTCGGATGAGGGGTTGACAAGAGAAGCCGAACTAACTCCTGAATCAAAAGAATCTTGGCCTGGGGTAGAAACACTCTGGCCTGTGAAGTGTCCAGAGACATTCCCAGAAAGGTCAGAATTCTGGACGGAGAAAGAGAAGACTTGGGGTGGTTGATCACCCAACCGAACCTCTCCAGAGTGGACACCACCGCTCTGGTGTCCAACTCCGCTTGGTTGAAGGAAGAGGCCATGATCAGTAGATCGTCCAAATAGGGCACGATGCGGATACCCTGACCTCTGAGCAGAGCCATCACCCCCGCTAGCACCTTGGTGAACACCCGAGGAGCTGAGGTGAGACCGAAAGGAAGTGCCACAAACTGAAAGTGCCGATCCTCCACCACGAACCTGAGAAACCTCTGGTGTGCTGGAAAAACCGGAACGTGAAGATAAGCATCCTTGATGTCTATGGACGTCAGAAAGTCTCCCTGACGAAGGGAGTGAATGGCCGAACGCAGCGTTTCCATGCGGAATTTCCTCGGCCGGATGAACCTGTTGAGAAGCTTCAAATCCAAGATGGGTCGGACCAACCCGTCCTTCTTGGGTACCGTGAACAGATTGGAATAAAAGCCCCTGCCCCGATCTGAAGGGGGCACTGGGCAAATGACAGCCATGTCCAGAAGATTCTCCACTGCCACCAGGAGCCCCTGCGCCGCCAGAGGCTCCGACGGCATCCGAGACCTGACAAATCTGGAAGGGGGGCGGAGCTCGAACTCCAGCTTGTAGCCGGAAGACACCACTTCCCGGATCCATCTGTCCGAGACCTCTTGATCCCAGATCTGAGAGAAGTGCTGCAGCCGTCCCCCCACCTGCATGGGTGAGGGCGCCCCCTCATTGCTGAGCCGGCTTAGCAGCCGGTTTGGGCTTAGAGCCCCAACTGTATCCAGAACGGGCACGTCCTCTGCCCCTGTTTCCGGAATCTCCTCTGGAAGAGGGAAATGCAGAACCCCTGCCAGATCTGGCCCCCCGAAAGGAGGGGGTAAAGGCAGGCGCCCCCCGAAAGGGGCGGCGTTGTTTCTTACGTTGAGGTAACCTACCACCCTTGGTGACAGAGTCCAATGTCTCTCCAAAGAGCCGTAGACCAACAAAGGGTAAAGCAGTCAGTGATTTTTTGGACATAATCGGCCGCCCACTGGCGCAGCCACACCGACCGCCGAATAGCCACAAGCAGAGCCGACGTCCTACCACACATCATCAAAGTATCATCCAAGGCAGTCAACACACAGGATAGAAACAACTCACACCGTTTAAGGCTAAGGAACTCGTTACTACCAGGACGAAGCCCGGAAGAAGTCAACAGGTCCCTGACCACAGACCTGGTGGCCAACACCATTAGCTCCGAAGCGCACACTGGCCGGATGGCCGACCCAATGCTAGTAAAGCCATGAGAAGCCATCTGATCAATACGTTTATCCTCTCCATCTTTGAGAGTGGAACAATCAGGTCTGTTTAACACCGAGGAGTTAGACAACCCCAAAACCGGTGCATCCACCTCGGGGGGAGATGCCCAGCGCTTGACCGCCTCAGAAGGAAAGGGATATTTCCTATCCCACCCCTGAGGGATGCCAGGGAGCCGAGCCGGCCTATCCCATTCCTTGTCAATGATTCTATCAAAATGGCGTTGCGTAGGAAACTCCAGGCGCGGCCTGGATTCCTCAAACAATTCACCTTTCTGCTGTGACGCCTCCTCGGGAGGGGAAATATTCAGAACTTCCAGCATGAGAGAGAGCGTGAGGAGAGTCCAAGGATCTCCCTAAATCAGAAAGCTCGGCATCAGCGCCAGCAGACTGCTCATCATCCGAAAATTCTGAACCCTCTTCAACCTCCCCCTCCTCTAGCTGGGGATAATCAGACCAATCCAGATTATCTCTGTCATGAAGATCATCCACCGGCGGAGCCGGCGACAAATGCTTTCTCTTAGACGGAGCCTTACGGGCGACCGAGCTAGAGAGCATTTTCTCAAGGCTAGCCAATCTGACACACATCTCAGATTGCAGATCCCTGCCCATGACCACGTCACACGGGGCACGAGTCAAGGCGGGAGGGGGAGTTGAGGTGGCCGGCTGTGCTGACCCCGACGCTTGGGGTTCGGACTGCCGCGTAATAGTTTGCTGTGCACATGGTATACACAGTAACACATCATCCCCAGTAATGGAAATCCCACACAACATACACTTTTTGGGATGCCCCGAAGGGGTCCCAGTCCCAGTATCCGGGGATGCCTCCATAAGGTGAATTTTGAGTGGTCGCTATGACCCAGGGAATTACGCCAGTTAGACAACCCGGGATGCCCCTTTAATGTCCCGAGTGGGAGGATTTGTGATGCTAAAATGGACCCAGGGACCCAGGATCAGGAGAGACCTTCCAATACTACAGAAGATCCTCCTGGATAACCTTCACCTAAAAGACAGAGAGAGACCCATAAGTCCCTACAATAAGACTAACAGACAAGAAAAGAAGAAATAAATGAGGGCCACTCACAGACGCTGCGGTGAACGATCCGCCTCAGAACAATGGCGACCTTGCTGAGGTGAAGTGAAGAAGAAGAAGGACGGCCGTGCCAGGGGCGTGGTCTGCGCAGCCCGCGCAAAGCTGAACTGTGCCCCCTTAGCTGCCTAGTAACAGGGAGCTCAGCTCCGCAGCGGCGCCAGTACAGAGGAGGGCGGAGCCGCGGCGACGCGCCGAAAGCCCGGCTCCGCCCCCCCTCTAGTGTGAATGAAGCGTGAGGGAAGAAGTCCCTCACACACCAGCTCAGAGACCGCCGTGACAACGGGTGCGTCCGCTGTCACTAGCGGAGCACCCGCCCCGCTCGCTGCGGCAGGAATGAAGGAGAGAACGGGGGCTGGCCGCGGCAGAGCGCCGAGTGCCAGCCCCGCCCCCCCAAAGCGCGTGAGGTAAAATCTCTCCTCACAGACTGAAAAACCCCGGCGCCCGGCTGCAATGACAGCCGCGGTGCTGCAACATAGTAACCAACAGAATAAACTCATTGAGGAATTACTCCCAGATACACCACATCAATAAAGAGAAAGTGAATAAAGAGAAGGTGAATAAAACTAACCCCTATGAGAGGAACCCCCAGCCCCCATAGTTGGTAAAAGGGAAGGGCCCCCCCCCCCAGGGGAAAAGTCAAGGGACGGGGCATCCCAAACCGGGATCACCTACCCGGTATGACCGCCTACCCTCTCTTTTAGGGTCTCACGGTGGAGCTCTGCTCCTCAGCACCAGAGGTGCCAATGTACCCTCGCTCGGGCCAGCAGCCAAGACTGTGGAGGCATGTAATATGAGGTAAATTTTGGGACAAACAGGGGTCCGAGCGGAAATAAACAAAATAAGAGGCCGGGAGTTACCCCGGCTACCTGAAATCCCCCTGTGCAAGGAGGAGCCATCATCTTCTGACTTGCTCGCCGTCTGCAGAGATGGAAAACTGGGTAATGAGTGGGAGGTCCCAGGTATTTATGGATCAGGGAGGGGCTTTCTTTTGCTATCATCTCTGCAGGAACGATATTACCCACATGTTATGGATTCTTGAAGCGGGGTGTGTGACATACTAAGAATAGATTCAATTCATGAGAAAAAAGCCTGAGAATGTCACTGTTACTGAATCACCAGATAAGAAAACAATGAAAGGCAATGGCAGCTTTTTTACTCCTAAGAAAAGTAGAGAACTGTTTCCTCCTTTCTACAATGTAGTAAAAGCTGCCATTGACTTTCACTGTCTTTGTTACTGAATCACTAGAAAAAAGACAATGAAAGTCAATGGCAGCTTTTACTACAGTGTAGAAAGGAGGAAACAGTTCTCTACTTTTCTTAGGAGTAAAAAAGCTGCCATTGCCTTTCATTGTTTTCTTATCTGTTGATTCAGTAACAGTGACATTCTCAGGCTTTTTTCTCATGAATTGAATCTTTTACTACCATGAGAATCTTTTTCTACGTTTATTGAATCGAGGCCTATAGGACGACCAGGAAACCCCTCCCCCACTAGTTCAGGGAAAACTTTTTAAAGTAAAGGACAAGAAACCGGACCAAGGCACGCTCTTACTTTTCTTTTCAATAAATGTTGGTAGCTCTTATGCCACTTGCAAGAGGGAAGGAAGCGGACATTACCAGTGTCTCATGATGCAACTCTTGAGACATCAGTAATGACAAGTATAAAACTTATTTCCATGGTTCTTAACCCCCTTGGCGGTGATTCCGAGCGTGACTCTGGGTTAATTTGCGCTGTAAGTAGCGGTAACCCTGAGTCACGCTCGGGATCGATTTGGGAGCAAGAGCGGGCGGCGCAGTCTCCTTACCTTCTCCCTGCGATCCAGCGATGTCTCCGCTGCGATCGCAGGCGAGAGCCGCGGCGTCCGTCTCCGCTTCCGGGTTCCGTCTCTGTGAGCCGCAGAGGCTCATGGGGGCGGAGCCGTGTGTCAGAGACAAATGCAATGGTAACGCTTTCGTTACCATTGCATTTGTCTTTTTCACAACGCCAGGGAGGTTAATCTTTTTATTTCAACGACTGGACTATTTTGAATTTTTCCTAAAGAAACTCTTAAACCGAACCTTCAGCGTGATTTAATGAAAAGCCCAAACTCCTAAAAAATGATTCCCCAGCATCTAAAATTAATATATTTTAAGTTTTTAGTCACTAACTTATTATTCTTTCCCCCACTGGGCTGCAACTCTGTTCAGGAATTTAGGATATGGGCGCCGCCATCTTGACTCAGAAGCATCACACTTACTGAGGAGAGGAGAGTGGGATAAGGTACAGGGGGGTGGGTTATAGCTGTGCTTTGCTCAGACAGAGCAGAGCTGGGGTCAGGTAAAGGTCAGCAGTCCCAGAATGCAGAGCAGCACAGTCAGGAGGCACTTCCTGTTTGCAGGCTGCCTGATAAGATGGCGGCTTCCATAAGCCGCCATCTTGGATGTTTAGAACAGTCCAGGAGGGCAGGTGCACACTTTCCTTGAGTATGTCGGGTGCCAAGGCCGCGGTGGCGCCGCTTTACAACAAGTTAGATAAAGGGCCAGCACACCAATAGTTAAATCAAATAGACTTGTATTAAATGATATCCAGCAAGATGAGGTACATACAGACCATTCAGCTGCATCAAACTCCATAAGCTAGGGTAGGTGATAGCAGAACAGTGTCCATAAGCCGACGTTTCGGGGGTGTAAAAGACCCCCTTCCTCAGGGCAGACAAACAGTGGCAAGACCGCAGCTTGCCTTTTAAAGGTCAGAGGTGCTGTAATTACCACCTGACGCGATATGACGTCAGAGGGTCAAACTGTAGCACACTAAATGGACAAAAAACACGAATTTTTAATCAAAAGAATGAAAAATACTCACCAAGCTTATAGCTCTCACCGCTGTTAACCCTTTTGTTGCCAAGCACGTAACACCTACGTGCTGGCTTGGCTGGGCCTTAAGTGCCAAGCCCGTAGGTGTTACGTGCTTGACTTTGATCGCTTCTAGTTTAAAAAATAAAAATAAAAAATACTCACCTGACCCCTTGTTGGATCCGGCCGGGTCTCCCCTTTAATTTGGTGCCATCCGATCCCCCGTGGGGGGTCGGATGGCTCCAGGAGAGCCCCCGGAATAGGCCGCCCCCCCCCCCCGCTTCTGCAGCAGCAGCTGCTAACTGTAAAAAAAAAAAAAAAATAAAAATGACATTCACTTACCTCCATGTGCGCTGGCTCCCGCTGTCCCTCCTCTTCACCTGGGGGGCCTCCGATCCCCCCCCAGGACTTACCGATCTTCAGGAGGGAGCCTGGGAGGCTCTCTCCTCTCTTCTTCAAGATGGCGACCGCCATCTTGCCTCTAAGCCCCGCCCCCTTGGGGGCGGGGCTTATGACGTCATCCCGGTCCCGATCACCGGCTTCAGCTTTCTCAGCTTCTCAGATGCCGGTGATCGGTGCCCTGGAAGGAGGTGACAGGAGATCCTCTGATCTCCTGCCTTCTCCTTCTCTGGATGCCGATCACAGGCATCTGTCAGCTGAGCGGCGAGGGACAAGAGCTTGCAATCGAAGGTAAGTACAGTAAAAAAAAATTATTTTTTTTTAATAAAATACTTTTTTTTATTGTGTGGTGTTTTTTTTTTTACAGTTAACCCTTTGTGAGCTGGTAAGGGGTCCATGAGACCCCTTATACCAGTTCACATGGCTGGGGGGGTGGCATTGCCATTAACCCCCGCACCCCCATTACCTGCCTCCCCAAAGGCCAGGGGGGGGCAGAAGAGCCCGGGCCCACATAGGCTATGTGGGCTCGTAGGCTGCAGGGTGGGGGGGCCACCAAAGCTGGCCCCCCCACTCTGTGCCTACAAGCCCCCATAGCTGGTCCCGGGCTGGTTACTTTGGGTAAGGGGGACCCCACGTCATTTTTTTTTTTGGATTTTTAAGGGTTTTTAACCCTTAAAAATCCAAAAAAAATGGGGTCCCCCTCCCCGGGAAGGGGGACCCTATGTCATTTTTTTTTTTAATTAACCATTTGTCATCCAGCAGCTATAAAAGGCTTCTGGGCAGGAAAGGGTGTCTACCTATACATATGTGGTATCGCTGTAAGCGGGAGAAATTGGGGTTTCTCACGCAATAAGATTTTATTGACAAACTTACATTTTTTATTACAAAAAAACTCTACAAATTGTAAAAAAATATATTTTTTTTATTTTTTTTCACACATTTCACCCAAAAATGTTGAGAATACACCTAAAAAACACAAACAAGACATTTCATGTTAAAGCCCAGACTCTGTTGAAAAAAACAATATATAATTTTCCTGGGAAATCCCTGGAAATCCCTTCGAAAATGACAGTTGAACATGTGTAGCGCAAAACACTCAAACTCAGTCTGGCAACAGGGAGTGGCAAATGCTGCAGGTAGGCTGGCAGCGAAAGGGTTAAGGTTAGCTGACGGCGCAGGGTCACTGGAGAGGGCGCCGCTGACATGGTTTCCATGCCAGCGGACGCCTTGCAAGGGTGACGTCTGCCCCTGCGAGCTTGATGACGGACAGCAGGCGCGGCCTATCCGGTCGCCCCTGCTGCCCTGTCACCAGTTACTGGGCAGATTTGGAGCCCAGCATCATCTCCCCTTCCTGGGCAGACAGGAACGTTGCCGGTCACTATGTCATCGGTCTCTGGCGGTGACGGAGTTGTGCCCCAGTGGCACGCTCCGACGGCTTGGTGAGTATATTTCATTCTTTTGATTAACAATTTGTGTTTTTTGTCCATTTAGTGTGCTACAGTTTGACCCTCTGACGTCATATCACGTCAGGTGGTAATTACAGCACCTCTGACCTTTAAAAGGCAAGCTGCGGTCTTGCCACTGTTTGTCTGCCCTGAGGAAGGGGGTCTTTTACACCCCCGAAACGTCGGCTTATGGACACTGTTCTGCTATCACCTACCCTATCTTATGGACTTTGATGCAGCTGAATGGTCTGTATGTACCTCATCTTGCTGGATATCATTTAATACAAGTTTATTTGATTTAACTATTGGTGTGCTGGCCCTTTAACATCTTGGAGGTTTAAAGGCTCATAACATGCAGTAGATGGAGGTAGGATGATTTTTAATGTGAGCAATCTGTATGTACAGGGTGTGGGAAACATATAAGATAGGCTCTTATTCAGGGTGAAGGTCCAGATTAATGTGAGCAATCTGTATGTACAGGGTGTGGGAAACATATAAGATAGGCTCTTATTCAGGGTGAAGGTCCGGATTAATGTGAGCAATCTGTATGTACAGGGTGTGGGAAACATATAAGATAGGCTCTTATTCAGGGTGAAGGTCCGGATTAATTTGAGCAATCTGTATGCACAGGGTGTGGGAAACATATAAGATAGACTCTTATTCAGAGTGAAGGTCCACTTTAAGTCCTACCTAGTTAGGGCCCTGAAGAGCAATAACCTGCATTTTATAGTAACATCTAGTAGAAGGTGTTCGATCAGTAATCAGACTGTGTAACAAAACCCACCAGTGGCTGGCCTCAAATCTGAAAGGCCACTGGCTTTCTCCCCGGGGCATCCCAAATTAGAATGCCGCGCTGTGTCATACCCCCGAGCAAGCCCTTACACACTCACCCTTCCCCGGTCCCACGGCACATGCAGGCTCTCATCCAATGGGAGCCACCTGCTGAACTGACAGCAGATGGCTTATTGTTTTGAATGGGGATCGGCCGCTGCTGCATCCCCGCGTTGTGCATGTGCTCCCACCATTCAGATAGGCTGGGGCGTGAGCATTCACATGGCCAGGGATGCAGCTCCCGATTAGTCAATGACAGCCATTTGGCAAAAGACACAAACATAGCAAACGGCTCTCATTGGCTGAGCACCAGCTCATGCGCCGTTGGATAGGAGAGGCGAGTTTTACTGGGAATACTAGATATCTTAATGTTAAATTATATCTATATCTCCGTCTCTCTCTCTATATCTCCGTCTCTCTCTATATCTCCATCTCTCTCTCTACATCTCCATCTCTCTCTCTACATCTCCATCTCTCTCTCTACATCTCCATCTCTCTCTCTACATCTCCATCTCTCTCTCTACATCTCCATCTCTCTCTCTACATCTCCATCTCTCTCTCTACATCTCCATCTCTCTCTCTACATCTCCATCTCTCTCTCTACATCTCCATCTCTCTCTCTACATCTCCATCTCTCTCTCTACATCTCCATCTCTCTCTCTACATCTCCATCTCTCTCTCTACATCTCCATCTCTCTCTCTACATCTCCATCTCTCTCTCTACATCTCCATCTCTCTCTCTACATCTCCATCTCTCTCTCTACATCTCCATCTCTCTCTCTACATCTCCATCTCTCTCTCTACATCTCCATCTCTCTCTCTACATCTCCATCTCTCTCTCTACATCTCCATCTCTCTCTCTACATCTCCATCTCTCTCTCTACATCTCCATCTCTCTCTCTACATCTCCATCTCTCTCTCTACATCTCCATCTCTCTCTCTACATCTCCATCTCTCTCTCTACATCTCCATCTCTCTCTCTACATCTCCATCTCTCTCTCTACATCTCCATCTCTCTCTCTACATCTCCATCTCTCTCTCTACATCTCCATCTCTCTCTCTACATCTCCATCTCCATCTCTCTCTACATCTCCATCTCCATCTCTCTCTATATCTCCATCTCTCTCTCTCTATATCTCCATCTCTCTCTCTCTATATCTCCATCTCTCTCTCTCTATATCTCCATCTCTCTCTCTCTATATCTCCATCTCTCTCTCTCTATATCTCCATCTCTCTCTCTCTATATCTCCCTCTCTCTCTATATCTCCATCTCTCTCTATATCTCCATCTCTCTCTATATCTCCATCTCTCTCTATATCTCCATCTCTCTCTATATCTCCATCTCTCTCTATATCTCCATCTCTCTCTATATCTCCATCTCTCTCTATATCTCCATCTCTCTCTATATCTCCATCTCTCTCTATATCTCCATCTCTCTCTATATCTCCATCTCTCTCTATATCTCCATCTCTCTCTATATCTCCATCTCTCTCTATATCTCCATCTCTCTCTATATCTCCATCTCTCTCTATATCTCCATCTCTCTCTATAGCCCCATCTCTCTCTATATCCCCATCTCTCTCTATATCCCCATCTCTCTCTATATCTCCCATCTCTCTCTATATCTCCCATCTCTCTCTATATCTCCCATCTCTCTCTATATCTCCCATCTCTCTCTATATCTCCCATCTCTCTCTATATCTCCCATCTCGCTCTATATCTCCCATCTCTCTCTATATCTCCCATCTCTCTCTATATCTCCCATCTCTCTCTATATCTCCCATCTCTCTCTATATCTCCCATCTCTCTCTATATCTCCCATCTCGCTCTATATCTCCCATCTCTCTCTATATCTCCCATCTCGCTCTATATCTCCCATCTCTCTCTATATCTCCCATCTCTCTCTATATCTCCATATCTCTCTCTCTATCTCCATATCTCTCTCTCTATCTATATATATCTATATATATTGCAGCTAAAAACACATTGGGAGTTCAGCGTTTTTGTAGCCATCTAATGTTAAATGTCTCCCTATATATGCCACCACCACAGATCGTGTGAAACTAGAGCAGCCACACATTGCATCGCTGGGAGCGCCAGAGCTCAATCCCAGCCGGGGGTGCTGGTTACAGAAAATAAAAAGACCTTACCTATCTGCAGGAATGGAGGGGATGCTCAAGATAACCATGAGAATTCCTGCTCCATATCAGGCCAACCCCCTGCACATGAGTCTGCAGAAACCAAACCCTGTACTATAGCTCCCTCTAATGGCAAACCAAGAGAATAGCATTCATGCATGACTTGTGTAGGTTGATGTGAACGGCTGGCAGGTTGGCATATTGAGCGTTTCCTACAGCAGGTAAGTAGGGTCTTATGAGGGTCCCCCTTTTGGTAATGAGCCCCGACACAGCGATGCAGTTTCAGAATCTTTGATGGAGGGATATATGTGTAGCTATAAACAATTAGACAGCCATTAAGCCACCAATGAGTTTTGGTTTTACTTCTGTTTTTGTACAAGTGAAAAAAAAATGAATTAAATACATACTAATATTATATAATAATACAAATTATATAATAATAATAATAATATAATATTATATGATAATAATAATAATATATAATATATATATATAATATATATATATATATATATATATATATATATATATATATATATATATATCTCTCATATGAAGTGCTACAGCCAGCAAAGTGTTTTCTGCCAGGCCAATGGGCTCAAACCTGCACCAGATGATATAACCATCCTTAATATCTTCACAGATATCAGAAACAAAGGACACCTAAAAAGGAGGTAACAAAGTACAGCGCTTACTTGCCACGCACTCTTCTTTCTTGGGGGATGGTTCCCTTAAAGGGGAAGGAGGGGGCTGATGCCACCGGCATAGGTACATGTCCATAGTGGAGAGGTAGGGTAGAGCTTCCGCCTCGCTGGGGTTCGGGTCATTGTCCTTTAATGCAGACACTGTGGGGCTGCTCCACAGCGATCTCAGCGGCGTATCCGTCGGAGATTGCGATTTCTCAGGAGTCTCTTTGAGGTGCAGCTCTGGATCACCTCCCACCTCTGATATAGAACCTCCAGGTTCTGTTTCTGACACTTCTGCTGGCAAACGGGACACTTTGCCCTTCATCTTCACCAAGTCAGAAGACAGTCTCTTAATAGGGGTCCTGGGCTCTGCACGGCCAAAAGCAGACTTCCTGCAAAAAGGTTGAAGCTCACATTAGAAGACATGTTAGCTGGTCTATAAGTGGAGGATCAGCGTGCTGCTTCCACACAGGGTTACATCATCTCTAACTGGCTTTGAGGGGGCAGTGCAGGCAATAACCGGGTAGCGAGGAGCACCCCTGAAGCCTGTCCCATGTGCCTCTCCTCCATTTACTGCAGCGTGCTGTAGAAAGTCTCCAAATTTTGCACTCCTTTCTTTCCCATGACCAAGCCCAGTAAGCATTTTGGGAAGGGCCTTTCTGGGGAAAGATTGGTTATGAAAGGAGGTGCAATGAGGCCTGCTACAGCACCTACAACGTGCTGCAGGAAATGGAGGTGAAGCACCTGGGGACAAGCTTTAAGCAAGTCCCTCACTGTCTTATTTTCCATTGCCCTTAAACTGGACCTTCACCCTGAATAAGAGCCTATCTTATATGTTCTCCCACCCTGTACATACAGATTGCCCACATTAATCCGGACCTTCACCCTGAATAAGAGCCTATCTTATATGTTTCTCCCACCCTGTACATACAGATTCCCCACATTAATCCGGACCTTCACCCTGAATAAGAGCCTATCTTATATGTTTCTCCCACCCTGTACATACAGATTCCCCACATTAATCCGGACCTTCACCCTGAATAAGAGCCTATCTTATATATGTTTCCCCCACCCTGTACATACAGATTGCCCACATTAATCCGGACCTTCACCCTGAATAAGAGCCTATCTTATGTTTCCCGCACCCTGTACATACAGATTGCCCACATTAAAAATAATCCTACCTGCATCTACTGCCTTTTCTAAGCCTTTAAACATCCAAGATGGCGGCACATGGGAGTCTCAGGCTGCCTGCAGACAGAAGTGTCTCCCGACTGTGAGCTCTGCATTCTGGGATTGATGTCCTTTTCCTGACCCCAGCGCTGTTCTGTCTGTGCAACGCGCAGCTATAACCCCGCCCCTGCACTTTTGCCCCCTCCCCTCAGCATGGGATGCTTCTGAGGCAAGATGGCGGCGCCCGTATCCTAGAGTCCTGAACAGAGTTGCAGCCCAGTGGGGGAAAGAATAAAAAGTGACTAAACTTAAAATATATTAATTTTAGATGCTGGGGAATAGTTTAAGGGTTTGGCCTTTTCATTACATGATGCTGAAGGTCCGGTTTAAGGCAGAACACCACACTGCACTTAGTGGGTGTTGGTCGTCGCTGCCGCTAAACGATTCTGGGAGGGGCATCCAAAATGCTGGTGCCCCCCGCACAACCCCCCCCCCCCCCCCCCCCAGAACGTCTAATTCTTACCTTTATCTCGGAAAGGAGATATTAGCGAGCCGGGGGGGGGGGGGGGGGGGGTTGTGGGTGGGGCTCAAAGGCTTTCATTTAGAGGCAGCAACCAACACTTGCACTAGCGCAGGGTGTTGGTCTGCTTTAAAGTGGACCGTCACCCAGGGGTGATCGGCCCGGGAATCTTATAGATCACCTCCCTCACCGTGGGGCATCCGAGATCGGGATGTCCCGCGGTGAGGGAGCCCCCCCAAAAAAACTTACCTCATCGGCGGCGGCCTGAAGTGGACCAAAACCCAGGATAGTCAAAATCCTGGGCGTTGGTCCACTTTAAGGCTTGTTGGCAGCCTTCAGTAACAGCCACTGTGTTACTTGACCTGTCCCATTAACTAGGACCAACACCCATGCAGCACTGGTGTTGGTCCCCGCCACTATAAAATAGGCTGGGGCCTATAATGAGCCTATATATCAGGCCTGAAAATCTTACCTCAACCTTGGCCTTCTGCCAGGAATCCAGCGCCGCAATTGGCTGTCAGGCAATCACGTGGGCAGGACATTCTGGCATCTAGGAAAATGGTGGCGTTTGCTACCCACGTAAGAGCCCAATCGCTGCACTGGATTCTGGGGGAGATGAATAAGGTTAAAGGTAAGGTTTACAGCGTTCTGTGGGGTTACGTGCAGTGGGCTCCAGCATTCTGGATGCCCCCCCCCCCCCATAGCGACAGGGATCAACACCCTGGCCACATGGGTAATGGCCCACTTCAAAGAGGAAATCCAAGCTTTTTGCAACCCAACAGCCGTCCCACCCAGTTTGGCCATTAAAATAATAAGACAATTACCTGATCACCGCGATTCGCCCCAGATTTCAGCGGGGCTGGCAACCTGAATGGCAGCTGTAGAACTGAGTGACAGTTGGACTTGGCTACATGACCAGTACAGTCACACTGCTGCATGGGATTGGGCGACAAAGCTGCCACTCTCTTACCTAGAGGCTGGACTTGTTTTGGACCATCATGCCCCACCACGCCCCACCACATTAAAGGAGAAGGGAGGTGCCCTGGGAAGGGGGGGGGGAGGGGGGAGACCACCCAGATAGTGAAAATCATGGGTTTTGTTCCTCATTAAAGTGGAAAAAAAACTGGGATATTGACTTTCCCAGGTTTGCTTGCCCCCAGGGCATCCCGAACCCTCCCAGATCACCCATACAAACACACCTTTCCACCGTCCTGGACGCATGGACTCTCATCCAATTTGCCACGCATATTTAATGTTCCAACTAAACAAACGATTCCGTGCAGCTCCATACAAGTAAACCACCCAGCAAGGAAATTGCTGCCATTTCCAAACAGATCAAAATGATTAGAAACCAATTAATATTTAAAGTTCAGCAAACGGCCTAGTTTACGGCAATCAAGAGCGGAAGTGGCGGCATCCCAGCATCAAGCACACTCCCGTCTCCATCTAAATTGCTGGGGGTGGGATTGCGCACGCAACCCAAATATACAGGGGATGCAGCGCCTCTAACTCCTCATTGTTTACAGCGCTGAGGCACCGGAAGAGGCGAGTTTTGCGGCACTCCGGGGTGGGGTGCGATTATTCCACTTGCGATTGCTTTTTATCACATGCAACCACTCTTTGGCCTTGATTCAATAAAAGGTAGAAAAAAAATCAATTCATGAGAAAAAAGCCTGAGAATGTCACTGTTACTGAATCACTAGATAAGAAAACAATGAAAGTCAATGGCAGCTTTTACTACAGTGTAGAAGGAGGAAACAGTTCTCTACTTTTCTTAGGAGTAAAAAGTGCCATTGACTTTCATTGTTTTCCTATCTGGTGATTCAGCATCAGTGACATTCTCAGGCTTTTTTCTCATGAATTGAATCTTTTACTACCATGAGAATTGTTTTTTACCTTTATTGAATCGAGGCCATTGAATCTGGGCACCCCAACAGACGTGGCTACCTGTACTGTTCCTGGGCTTAGGAAGAAGGGGCTTGGCTAAAACTTGGCCCCGACACAAATGTACAGCAAACGTTTAGGTCGACTTCATTTACAAAACCACAACAAGGCGAATACTGCATCACTTAAAACAAACCTTTTATGTCCTTTTGCATTACGGCCGTAGGAAAAGGGTTTTGGAGTAAGGCTTGGGAGCCGCGGGGAGACCTCCAGGGGGAACTCCCCAGCCCCTGTACTCTCGGGAAGGGGACCCTCCGGCATTTCGGACGATTCGCGGCTTTGAGGCGTTCGCTGTTTGTCCTTCTCGCTATCCTTTCTGACCAACTGCATGCGCCTTTCCATCCGCTCAATGCGGGCCAGGAGCTGCGGGGAGAGAAAATGAGGGGATAACTGTTAGTAAGGCCTGAAATAGGTGGGGATATGACAGACAATATTTTTCTTTTTTTTTTTGGGGGGGGGGGGGGGGGGCATATACATTTCAGCAAACTTAGATTTCTGCTTCAGCTGACCTGTGTTGCATACAAGTTTAGTTCTATTTGTGCCTGCAAGTGCAGTCGGAAAGCAACATGTACAATGCAACCAGTGTCTCTTGGTGGTGGGGGCAGGAGTTTGGCCGCGGCCGGGTTTGTATCCTGTGTAAGTACCAACTGTAGCAGTTGGAGCATCAGGTAGTAAAACGGGAACCGGGGCTGTACAGAAAGGCCCCAAAACTGCGGTGGCGGGGGGGGGGGGAGGGGGGATAGTGGCTTAAACTAAGCAAGTTAGACATGCTTTCTATAGCTTGTGTACATGCAAGGGGGAGGGGGGGGGGGATACATAAGAGACCACCACCAAGAGATGGAGACCACCACCGGACATTTCATTTTATACAGCAACCACATACAGTCTGCATTGCACCAAATCACAGAGGTAGACAGACACCTAAACAACTAGGAGGCAAGCCAAGTATAGACGCTTCCCAATTCCTGGATGGTGCAGTACAGCAAAAGACAAGATCTGTAATGAAGGTCCCCTATTCCATGTACATATGCAGACAAACAGGTAGAATAAAACAAAACCTCACTGCAGCAGCTTAACCCTTTGTTAAATTGCATTGCTGATCCCTGCAGAAGTCGGCTAGAAAATGGTTAGAGGAACTGAAGCTCTCATGCCAAAAAAAAAAGGGGGCCTACAGCCGTCAAATGATAGAGGAGATCCAATCTCTCGTGGCAGTGAAAGGGTTAAAGGGGCAGCCCCCATCTGTTAGCATATCCCACTTGCTGCAGGCTTGCGGCTTCTGTTAACCATTGCTGCCCCCCATCCGCCTGCATGCTGGGAGTTAAATAAATAATAAAAAAAAAAAAAAAAAAAAAAAAATCTAGAGACTCCCCCTGCTTTCTTCCAACCTTAAATCCATGGTATCCTTTCCTCCCTCCTGTTGCCATGGCAGCCCATTTAAACCACCGCCCCCCTCCTCCAACGCCATGATGGTCCTGTGTGCTTCTCATGAATGTGCATAGGCTGGAGGTGGAGGGGGGGTGTTGTAAAGAGGGGGAGGGCAATGGTAAAAAGGAAGAGATGGAAAAGGGAGGGGGTGTTGGGAATTGATGGTATGGGAGGTGGCATTACCTCAGCCTGCATGGGTCCTTCCTATGGAGGGATACGGAGGCAGATTCCCCAGCATTACGGCATCCACACTCCATTTCCAGCCCCCCCCCCCCCCCAGCATCCTTTTCCTCTCACCACTACAAGTTCCCCATCAGCTGCCAAAAAAAAAAAAAATCCTGCTTTTCCTTCACCCATCGCTCATCTTCCCTATCTGTGCATCCTTGCTTATAGCATACAACCACAGCCTGAACAGAAAGAACAAGCCCGATATATATACACAATCACAGGGGCTATAATGTATAGCCATGGGAAATGATAAACAGGCGAGCGCCTCTGCATACCGCCAGGGAAGATATAACAAGATTGCTGCAATAATTTAGGGCGCCCACACACTCACCGCTCTTGCAATCAATCGATCTGAAAGAAAAGCGTTCATTCTATTCTCCAAGACTGATTTCTGGGCCAAACTATCATTGAAGATAAGATATTTTATTAGAGGACCATACACCATGCTGCACTTTTACAGGCATCTTGATCCATCATATGCTGGAATAAAGGAAGATCTAATGAGTTTGGAGACCCGCTGATGGGACACAGAGCTGATGCATTGTTGGCTTGGATTGATTTTCCAAAAGCCTCCAGCGTCGGACACCAAGCCTTTAACCCCATTCTAAAAATGACCAGACCAACGGCCACTATTATCAGTGCAATTTTTGCCAACCACAATACGTATAGAAGCCATTTTGGACATTGAATGCCACCTGGCTGGCACCATCCACAGAGGTGGTCTCTGCTGGTGTCTTGAATTGTCTGTAGACCCTCGTGCTGAATGGTTTTGGGTAAAATCTGTGGCCAGCCAGGAAGTGCCTCAATACGTTGCCATGAAAGTTCATACACTCCAAGCTTTGGTTTGAGAGCCACTGTCCTAACCAGCCCCAGTGTTTGTGGTCCAGGATCCTCCAGGGCACAGGATTAGCCAATCACTACTACCACTAACTTAAACAACTGAAAAGCACAGGCCGATAAATAAATTATGCCCAAACCTGGTAACAATGTACCAGACCAACGGCCACTATTATCAGAGCAATTTTTGCCAACCACAATGCGTATAAAAGCCACTTTGGACAATGAATGGCACCAACCACAGAGCAGCTGTTGGAACTTTCTAATGCACCCCATACCACCAATGGCTTCAGTACTGCTCAGTAGATGGCACTGGGAAACCCAGCATCATAGGAGGACAGCTAACAGATGGGGCAAGGCCCTCAAATTCCCTTACTAAGGTAGCTATAACCAATCTCATCACCCCCTCCCCACTCCACCCTATTGACAGGACTGATGGCGCTGTAGGTTGACTACTACAGCTTAAAGTATTTCTATTCTTGCTCTCATGTGGACAGCCATGTTTCCTTTTCCAGAATAAGGAGTCTAAGATGTAAACCTACATCTGAGCTTTCCTGCTCATTCTTTATACCTTTCAGCTTGGAGTGTATGAACTTTCATGGCAACATATTGAGGCACTTCCTGGCTGGCCACAGATTTTACCCAAAACCATTCAGCACGAGGGTCTACAGACAATTCAAGACACCAGCAGAGACCACCTCTTTATATGACAAAACAAAATCTAAATGTGCAGCCCGCACCCAACGCCTCATTTTCCAATTTCCGACCCAGGGTAGTAGAAGAGCCCTGAATGAGTAAGGCTGTAGAGTAAGATGCGTGGACAGCATAAGGAAGTCCATTGCCGATTCCCACCCACGCACACAGACCCTGCAAGCTCATTATTGGGCAGCCATTACTAACCCCTTCCTTGCTCCATGTGACTAATATGCAGCCAATCATATTAGCCGGATGACCCTGCACATCAGCGTGACCACACAGTCACATGGGATCAAGTATTAAAAAATTGAGAAGTATGGGCTTGCCAGCCCCCCAATATACTCATCAGGTCTGTAGTCCTGGCATCCCATGTTATCTACCGATTTCAAGGCAGAGCGCTGAATATGTGGATAAGCATTATACCCTTAAAAAAAAAAAAAAAAAACAACCACTTCATGGGGGGAGGGGGGGTTATACAGATGCCTGGGAGGTGGAGGGATAAATCAGCCCATGACTCTAAGACTCCAGGGATGGTTTATAAAGTACCCGTGGGTTGTCCGAGGGCCTGTGTGTGTAACTCTCTGAACAACAGGGTACACTCACCTTTCCCAGGCTCCTACGGCCACATCCCCGGTGGTACCCCCTGGGGTACATGTACCACAAGTTCAGAAACCGCACCCTAACCTACATGTATCCCAGGGGGTATGTGTCGCAAGTTCATGGGGTGACCAGCGTCGTTTAGGGTGCACCAACAGGTATAGTATATTTTAAACAGGAAAACATTATTCCTTTATGCTATAGAAGGTTAATGACCCACTTCTTTTGACAACATTTATAATTGATCCCCTCCCTGGGGGTACCTTCACTAGAGCTTCTTGTCCCTAGAAGGGTAATTGGTGTAAAAGGTTTGAGAGCCACTGTCCTAACCAGCCCCAGTGTTTGTGGACCAGGATCCTCCAGGGCACAGGATCAGCCACTCACTACTACCACTAACTTAAACAACTGAAAAGAACAGGCCGATAAATAAATGATGCCTGAACCTGGTAACAATGTGCTTAGCTTAGAGGACATCAGACCTAATAGCAGCCCCCTGCCCAGGCCAGACAGTCAAACACTTAGCGTAAAGCCCGCCTACAGCAACAGAATCACAATCCCTGCCAGCGCCATGGCGGTGGGAGGAGTCTTGGCACGATCACACGCACGCTGCTGCAACAACATGTACACAGTGCCTGTGCAGGGGAGAAGCACTTCAGCAGCCAATCTAATCCTTCCATTCACAGATTCAACTGCAAACAGGAATATTGGGGGGGGGGGGTGTAAGGGCCAAGTGGGATTGTTTGGAAGTTAAACTTGGTAAGTTTGGCTGTGCTTACACAAGGTTTTTTTTTAACAATCGGACTACTAAGCATGTAGTTTAAACATTTGATCCTCCGCAATCATATCAAAATACAATCAACTTATTAAAGTCGATCAAAACCCAAGTTCTTGGGTTTTGGTAGCATTACTGTGTGCGAATCCCTCACATCACACTGCTAAAATATATATATATATATATATATATATATATATATATATATATATATATTCAGCTTACTACATTTACAGAGTTACACTGTACAATCTATATACAGCTTAGCAAGTAAATGGGCTCTAGCTAGGCTATCTGCTTATACAAATACAACAGGGGCAGCCCAAATTAGATCAGATCGGAGGCTGTGTGGCTCGCTCGGGTGTAAGTAGGTGTGAAAAAGTTGCCTTTGCGACAGCAATCCGGACAGGAAAACCAAGACTCCAATGGGGAGCCAGCTGCGTAGAGAGGGCCCTAATGGCCACCATGTTTTTTTTGACCCGCAGGCTGCCACACTATTGCTGTTGGCCCCGCTGTGTGAACCCCCCCCCCCCAATCACCCTGTAAAACTCGCAGCCAATGAAAGCCGTCTGCTGTGACTACATCATTCGGCAGACGCCTCTCATTGACTTGAATGGGGAGTGCGTGCAGTTGCATCCCCAGCTGTGCGCACACTCCCATCCCCAGTCTATCGTCTATCTAAATGGCTGGGTATAGAGCATGCGCACAATGCTGGGGATGCGACACTGCATGCTCTTTATTGTGCCAAATGCCGTGATCATAGCAGGCGGCTCTCATTGGACGAGCACGTGGGAGGGGGGAAAGGTGAGCTTTTATGGGTGGCTTACGGGGTTTCACACAGAGGAGACATCCTGATTCAGGGTGCCCCGGGTAAAAGGCAGCGGACAGCCCTAGAACACAATGCTGGGTTTTATTCCACTTAAAGGATAAATAAGGGAGCCCCCCTCCTCCAGGCTGGTTTGCCTTCAAATTAGAGGCCAAGCCATCACACATAGGTTAAAGAGGGGGGCAGGCTCTATAGAGCATATATTGTGCCTGGGCCACCTATAACCTATAATGTAACAGTCTGATAATCAGTTTTCGTTATGGCCTGAATCAGAGGGGCACTTGCCCCGGGTGCAGTAGGTCAGAGGGGCCCGAGCACAGGTGGGGGGCACCATTTAAAATCTTTGCCCCGGGTGCCAGAAAGCCTAGCTACTCCTCTGGCCTGAATAATAAGGTAAGCCTGGGGTCTAGTTCAAAGACCCCCCCCCCCCCCCCCCCAACAATTAGAGATAGGTTTATAGAGGGGCCCCATCTCTATACAGCCTATATTGTGTCTAGGCCCCCCATTACATATAATATGATGGCTGGGCCCCCAAGAGTTTTTGTTTCCAGTATGGTCTCTCTGGATCTTGAGGTAAGCCCCGGTTGCGCTTGGGGCAAAGGCTCAGTGTAAACAAAGAACCAAGTCATCACACATTGGATATGAGGGGGCAGGGCCGGCTCCAGGTTTATGCGGGCCCTTGGGGGGCATGGTCCGAGTGGGCCCCTTTGTGGTGAAGAGTCGCATCACATAACCGAGGGACGCCCCAAATCTGGGTGCCCCCTAAGGATCATGCCATTTGGACCAAAACTCTAGTTTTGGTCTACTTTGAAGCGTACCAAACCTGACAAACCTGATTTTGGATGTCCCTGTGTGTGACTCCCCTCCCCCTTGTTCATTACTTTCCTCGAACTGGTGTATGCACTGTGGGATCGCCAGTTGTTACCGGCCAAACCAGGGGGGTTCTTTCACAAACAGGAGCATCTCAAATTGAGATGCCGCTGTAAAGTGGACCAAAACCCAGGGGTGGAATTGATTGCATAGTGGGTATGCCAGCGATCCCAGGGGGTTTCACACAGTGGGGTATCACAGATTGGGATGCTCCAGGGATAGGAATTCTGCTGGGGTGGGCAACTTAAAGGCAGAACAAAACCCAGCACTTCCTCCCCTGGAATCTAAATCCAGATGCCCCGTTGTGTGGAACCCCGCCATTCGTGGTGGTTCAAGCGCCATCGCACACCCCAAAGGCTGTCCCGTCAATGGGCCCCTGGCAGCTGCCCTGCCTTGCCGGGTGCTGACACCGGCCCTGATGAGGGGGCCCCACATGTCTGCAGCATAGGCCCTAAATGTCAGATGGCGGCCCTGGCTGGCTTAGTGATAGATCGGCCATTGTTTCCTGGAGGTAAACAATGCCTAGAAAGCGATGATCAGGGTGTGTGGCCCGCACAGTAACGGGAGGGGGAAGGGGCCTAACAGGGACAAAGGGCGGCGGGGCTCCTCCAGCATGGCCCGGGATCCCCCCAGCATGACCCCCGGCTCTCACCGTGTCCTTCTCGGCCCGGAGCTCCCCGATCTGGCGCTCGCGCTCCTGGATGCGGTGCTGCTGCTGCTCGATGAGGTCCAGCTGCAGGAGGACGAGCTGCTTGAGGCAGGCCCCGGCTCCCCCCCGGAGCGGCGCTCTCCAGCGCGGGGGGGACGTGGAACTGGAGGCCGGGGCAGGCCCTTGGCCTGTGGCCGCCGTGGTAGCCGCCCCGGCCCCTGTCACCGCTGCCCCGGCCGCTCCGCCGCCTCCTTTCTCCGCCAGGGCCCCGGCTTGGCAGCCGAGTTTACCGAAAGGCTCGCAGGCCTGAGCCTTCCCTCCGGGCCTACTCCGTGCCGCGAGCCCTGGGCTTTCCTGAGCCTCTTCCCCCGGCAAGAGGTCGTCGTGCCTCGGGCGGCACACACCGGCTTTCATGCTCATGACGCCTCCTCGGGCCCGGCATCCTCCCGCAGCCTCAACTGAGGAGGAATGGTGAAGGAAGAGGAGGAGGGGGCGGCTGCTGCGTCGGGCCCCCCGGAACCGAGGAGGAGGAACCCGCACAAGATGGCGGCCCGGGACGGGCACAGAGCTGGAGAGTAGTGGCCGGGACCCGCCACACAGTGTGTATACATAGCTCTGCTCACACCGAGCTCAGGGGGCAACGCTGCATGCTGCTGCTGGGCGGGAACTTCACCTCAGCACTGCCCCTGGTTCGGTTTGACCCGGCCGCCATCTTTGCTGCGACGCCATAGTAACCGTGTTTCTCCTCAGAGCCTGAGCGCCCAAACGCAGCCTATGGCCTTGATTCGCAAAGAGTTGAAAAAAACTCTCATGGTAGTAAAAAAATTAAAAAATTTCATGAGAAAAAAGAACGAGAATGTTAGTGAATCACCAGATAAAAAGACAAAGTCAATGGCACTTTTTTACTCCTAAAAAAGGTATTGGAACTTTTTACCCCTTTTTACCTGTAGTATTGTCTTATCTGGTGATTCAGTAACAGTGACATTCTCATTCTTTTTTCTCATGAAATGAATTTTTTACTACCATGAGAGTTTTTTTCAACTCTTTGTGAATCAAGGCCTATGTATTGGCCTAGAATTATCTCCACATAAGAGTCACAGGCCTCTGTAACTGCACTATGGAGTATGTCAGAGCTATAGCAGCAGAATGCTTGCCAGGTTTTATTTTACTTTTCTTTTTGACTAAAACCTTTGAAGCGGACCTTCACCCTGAATAAGAGTCTATCTTATATGTTTCCCCCACCCTGTACATACAAGATTGCCCACATTAATCCGGATCTTCACTCTGAATAAGAGCCTATCTTATATGTTTCCCACACCCTGTACATACAGACTGCTCACATTAATCCGGACCTTAACCCTGAATAAGAGTCTATCTTATATGTTTCCCACACCCTGTACATACAGATTGCCCACATTAAAAATCATCCTACCTGCATCTACTGCATGTTATGAGCCTTTAAACATCCAAGATGGCGGCTCGTGGAACATTAGGCAGCCTGCAAACAGGAAGTGCCTTCTGACTGTGCTGCTCTGCATTCTGGGACTGCTGACCTTTTTTACTCCTAAGAAAAGTAGAGAACTGTTTCCTCCTTTCTACACTGTAGTAAAAGCTGCCATTGACTTTCATTGACTTTTTATCTAGTGATTCAGTAACAGTGACATTCTCAGGCTTTTTTCTCATGAATTGAATTTTTTACTACCATGAGAATTTTTTTCTACCTTTATTTAATTGAGGCCATTGCCTTTGTCTTGCCCCACCACCATCTCTGTCCTCAGTGACTTGATCCCTCCATTTTTCCCTTTTTAATTTTATTTTCCACGTTCCCTCTTCCTCTGGCTCTTTTTACATTCAATCCTTCTCCTTTATACGCCCCTCCCTCCACTTTCTCTATGGCACATCCTATCCTCCTTTCTCTCTTTTCCACATTCCCCCATTTCTCTTTTCCGCTTCCCCACCATCTAACTTTTCTTCATTCATCTCTTTTCTGCATTCCCTTTTTATTTACCCCCCCCCCCTATTTCCTATTCACTCCTCTTTTGTCTCTTTTCCACATGCCATCCTTCTCTTTTACATCCACATTCCCACCATGTCGCTCTTTCTTTCTTATCTTCTACATTCCCTCCTCTTGTACAATACCATCATTTATTTTTTCACATTACCTTTACCTTACTCTTATTTCTCTTTCCCACATTCCATCCATATCAGCTTTGAGTTTTCCATTCCCACCTCCCTTTCTCTGTTACCCATTTATTTTTTCCACATTCTATTGAACGCTCATGTTGCCATTACCTCTTCCGTTGGCTGTTTTTACATTCCATCCTTCTCCTTTATACGCCCCTCCCTCCACTTTCTCTATTGCACATCCCATCCTCCTTTCTCTCTTTTCCACATTCCCCCAATTCTCTTTCCCACTTCCACACCATCTAATTTTTCTTCTCCCTCTTCATTCATCTCTTTTCTGCATTTCCTTTTTCTTTACACCCCATTTCTCATATTCACATTTCCCCCCAGCTCTCTCTTATTTCATATTCACTCCTCTTTTGTCTCTTTTCCACATTCCATCCTTCTCTTTTACATCCACATTCCCACCATCTCGCTCTGATTTTCCTACTCTTTATCTTTCTTATCTTCTACATTCCCTCCTCTTTTACAATACCATCATTTATTTTTTCACATTACCTTTACCTTACTCTTATTTCTCTTTCTCACATTCCATCCATATCAGTTTGGGTTTTCCATTCCCACCTCCCTTTCTCTGTTACCTTTTTTTTTGAACGCTCATGTTGCCATTACCTCTTCCGTTGACTGTTTTCCACATTCCCTCCTTCTCTTTTGCACTCCCCAATTTTTTGTTTCCCATTTCCTTCATCTCTGTCTTGTCCCCATTCTTTTCTATCTTCCTCGTGTTTCACCTTCACTGCATCTATTAACCCTCCCTCCTTCTCACTTTCCTTTTCCACATTTCCTCATCTCTCGCACCATACTGCAGTTTTTCTTATTTCCCACCTTCTTTGCCTTGCTTTCTGTGAGTCATAGATCTCTCTGTTTCCTCTTTTTTTTCTGCCTTTCACCTGTCTTGCTTTTTCTAAGCTCTTTTCTAAACTCTCTCTGTTTTCAGCAACCCTTCTTCTCCATTTCCTTTTATAATCTTCTAATTTCTTTCTTTTTGCCTTTCCTTATCTGTGCTTTCCTTTTATTTATACAATCCCTCCACCTTTCTCTTTTTCATTATTCTCCCCCCTCAAATCTTTAAAGTGGACCAACACCCAGGAGGGATCGGCCCGGGAATCTTATAGATCCTATAGGTCCCTCCCCGCGGGGCATCCGAAATCGGGATGTCCCGCGGGGTGAAACCCCCCAGGAAGCCCACAATCCTACCTTCTCCACGTTCCAGCGGCGCATGCGCGTCCGCCACCGCCGGCTCCCGCGCGTCCCTCTAGCAGGGCGCGCTCCCGCGCCGGCAGTTTGTGAATGGCCGGCGCGGGTGCGCTCCCTGTAAGAGGGACGCGCGGGAGGCGGCGGCGGACGCGCTCTGCTTGTCTGGCTCTGCCTCTCGCTTGTCCGCCGGTGGGGATTGGCTGCAGCGATCACGTGGGAGCGGGGAGAGGTGAGTTTTTGGGGCTTTCTGGGGGGTTTCACACAGCGGGGCCGATCGGGGTGCCCCACCGAAGTGGACCAAAACCCAGGATAGTCAAAATCCTGGGTGTTGGTCCACTTTAAAGTGAAAATTCACTTCTTCCCCACCCTGCCACCCTAACCTGGTGCTGAGGCAGGATGGGACGGGGGGGGGGGGGGTTACAAATAAAAAAAGCCCATACTTTAGCCAGGCGCCCAGATCCTGTGCGCCACCATCTTGGTCGAGCGAGACAGAGACGCATCCCCCGGGGGCCTAGACACAATATAGGCTGTATATATAATATAATTTGTAATGGGGGGCCTAGACACAATATTTATTATATGTAATGGGGGGCCTAGACACAATATAGGCTGTATATATAATATAATTTGTAATGGGGGGCCTAGACACAATATTTATTATATGTAATGGGGGGCCTAGACACAATATAGGCTGTATATATAATATAATTTGTAATGGGGGGCCTAGACACAATATTTATTATATGTAATGGGGGGCCTAGACACAATATTTATTATATGTAATGGGGGGCCTAGACACAATATAGGCTGTATATATAATATAATTTGTAATGGGGGGCCTAGACACAATATAGGCTGTATAGAGATGGGGCCCCTCTATAAACCTATCTCTAATTGTCGGGGGGTCTTAGTTTGAACTAGACCCCAGGCTTACCTTATTATTCAGGCCAGGGGAGTGGCTAGGCTTTCTGGCACCCGGGGCAAAGATTCAGAATGGTGCCCCCCCACCTGTTCTCAGGCCCCTCTGACTTGCTACACCCGGGGCAAGTTCCCCCCCCCCCCCGCTCGCCTCCTGATTCAGGCCATAAAGAAAACTGATAATCCGACTGTTACATTATAGGTTATGGGGGGCCCAGGCACAAAATATGCTCTATAGAGCCTGCCCCCCTCTTCTACATTTCCTTTTATAATCTTCTCGTTTTTTTCTTTTTGCCTTTCCCTATCTCTGCTTTCCTTTTATTCATACAATCCCTCCATTTTTTTCTTTTTCATTATTCTCCCCCCCCTCAACTCTTGGAAGGGGAACTTCACCCCTTCCCCACCCTGCCACCCTAACCTGGTGCTGAGGCAGGAGGGGGGTACAAGCCTATAATTAAGCTAGTGCGCCACCATCTTGGTCCAGAGAGACAAAGCCGCATCCCCCGGTTTCGTGGGCACTTCTGCCCGCCCATTCAAGTGAATGAGCATTGGGAGCGCGCACGGACCCCAAGGATGCAGCTTTACTTCCCTCGGCTGCCACTGGGGCACCTGGGCTTTTTTCATTTGTAACCCCCCTCGTCCGGCCTCACACCAGGCTAGGGTGCCATTTATTAGATGACTGAAGTTCTGCTTTAACTCTTTCCAGCTTTCCTTATCCAGTGGTCTGCGCCGCTCCTCCATCTTGAATGGCAACAAAGAGCCTCATCCTCCGGTTCCATGCGTGCTCCCGTCCGCGCCCATTCAAGTGAATGGATAGCAGGAGCGCACACGGACCCGGTAGATGCAGCTTTGTGTCAGTCATGACGGCGGCCGCCGGGGGAGCATTGCTGTCCGAGGATAAGGTAGGGTTTTTTTTTGTAACCTTTTTTTTCTTTGTAACCCCCCGTTTTGCCTCAGCGCCAGGGTAGCATGGTAGAGTGGGGGGTATTTGGTGGCTTAAATCGGGCCAACACCCATTTTTTCATTAATGGGTGTTGGTCTCGCTGTCTGTTCATTACAAAAAGCTTTGGGGGTTCAGAATGCTGGAGCCCCCTCGCAGATAACATCCCAGACCGCTTGAATACTCACCTTCATTATGAGCTAGCGCCCGGGAAAGGAGTCCCACCATTGGCCACCCCGCGGTCACGTGGGCCATAGTCGTGTCCTCTATCATGGCCACCGGCAAGGCCAATCGCGGGACTCCGTTCTCGGCACTGGCTCGTAATCAATGTATTACGGGAGGTCTGGAAGGTTATCTGCGAGGGGGGCACCAGAATTCTGGATGCCCCCCTGAGCTTGTTGTAATGAACAGGCAGTGGGACCAACACCCATTGATGAAAAAACGGGTGTTGGTCCGGTTGAAGTTCCGCTTTAATAATAAGAATTATTGTTTATTTATCTAGCACCCTCATCTTCCATAGTGCTTTACAAGCTTGTTGTTATTCCTTGTTTCTCTCTTCCACATTCCCTTTATCTATTTCGTTGCACCCACCTTTATCCTCTGATCACCTTACTTTCAGTCCTTCCTTCTTTGTACTTTACCACATTCCCTCCTCCCCTCATTTCCACTTATTATTGCCTCTCTCTTGTTTCCTCCATACTTCAGCTTCTCTCTGTTTTTCTGTGTTTCCACCTCCTTTGTCCATTTTTGTCTCTGCTAGAAGATGCCTCTGAGGAAGGGGTGGATTCTCCAGGCTCTAGAATCTTTGAGACTCTAAACCAGGGCTACTGGGTTTTGGTCCTCTTTAGTTCAACTCCAGCAAAACGTTGTATTTTAGATATATATAGAAGAGGGCAGGGTAAATCATTTAAAGGGTATTTACCAGTTAACAAATTATGAAAATGTACAGCAGAGACAGCCAGGTCAGATGACCAATTTATAAAGGTCCAGGTCTTGATCGCATTGCTTTCTCCCAGGATTTGAATGTCTTATGGGTTTACTTGAAGTGGATTCTTGTTGTCAAATCTTGACCCGGCAAGCAGCAGGCCCCCCTTGTCTTCTCTCTGATGGGGCCCCCACTGTGCCACAGAAACTTTCTGGCTTTCTTTCTGCCCCTCCCAAAGCACTGGGTCCCAGTGCAGAAACTATGGCCCTTATTTATCACGGGCTAGCGCCAGGTAGTGTCTGACGAGCGCCAGGTAGCGGCAGCTAACGGCGACTACTGACTCAAGTACGCCCGGCGGCGGTCACAATGACGCATTTATCAAGCAAAATGAGGCTAGCGCCGGCGAGAGCGACGGCTAGCGCAGCATTCATCATGAAGCCGCCTGGACCGAACAGCGCCGCTGCAAATTCCCTCACAGCGCCAGGTATGAGCTGTCGCTCCCTGGCGATGTCCAATGCATTTCAATGGAGCAATCTATAATTAATTGGTATTAATTTTTTTTTTTTTTTTTTTTTAATGTCAAAAATTCGGAGACCACTTCTGCAATGTTTGGATTTATTTTTAAGTAAAAAAAAATTAAAAAAAAATTTGTGCAGAATTGATCTAACAGGTCTGAGATTAATGTAGTCATATTACAAAATGATTCTAAAAACATGTTTAATGTTACATTCAAAAAATATGGTTGTTTAGGGGTTAAAAACTAGTTAATACCCATCGCCGCCAGCGCACTGGGGTTTAAACAAGGAATGGACAGCGACAGCAAATTCGGAGCGTGATTTGTTAATGAATATGAAGCTAGCCGTTCGCTCTGGCCATTCGTTGTCAGGCGCTCACATACAACGCTGAACCTGTGAAACAGCGACCCCCCAGCCCGTATTCAACATTACCGCACACCGACTGAGTCGCTGTCATCAAGCTAACGCCGGCCAAGCACAGCGAATACTGGCTGGCGCTGAAAAAATCACGCTACAGTCGCTCATCTGGCGCTATTAATGAATCGGCCTCCCAGTGGAAGGGTGGCAAATGCTGGGGTATTGTGAAATGGTCAGACTGGGTGATTCTTCATTGGACGATTGTCTCCCATTTTTCCTGGGCCTTTAGCCTCTCAATATAGACTTACTGATTCCAGATCAGATGCATCTGAACCCTCTTTTTACCTGGATGAACTGTTGGTATACAAAATAAAAGTTAAAGGTTATCCTTAGAAGGTTTAATCAGCAACCAGTTCAACTAAATTTCAGTTAAATATTCTTTTATATCCTTTTATCCGTCAAATCCAGGACACTAGCGCACGAAATCAGACAACGAGATCCATAATAGTCAGCAGAGAGACTATAAGCTTTATTTCAGTTGACAACAGTTTAAGACACGTCTGTTAGACAATGTCATAGCATGTGATTTTTGATATGCTGTCGTTTGTACTTGAAAACCTTAATAGAACCTTTGTAAAAGAACTGTTGGTATAAGCTTGCTGCTGCAGGAGGCCGAGAGAAGAGTGTGAGTAGTTCTGAGCACTCTGTAATGGTTTGGTTAGATCACAAATCATTAGAAATCATCTTCAAAGTGGACCAATCACCAGGATTTTGACTATCCTGTTTGGTTCCTGCCCCCCGGGGGTATCTCGATGTAGGTGAGCAGGGAGGAAGGTAGAAGGAATGTGACAAGAGAAAGATAAAAAAAATACAGATATGGAGGAAACATGGAAGAACTAGATACACAACACAATGGTAGACAGAGGAGTAAATAGGCAAAAAATATAGATATCTAGTTCTAGTTATGACCTGCTCATGTCTGTAAACAAACAGACCTTATTTAAAATGCATAGAGTCTGCCAGTGCCCCTCAATGGCCTGTGGTAAGATGCAAGGTGCTGTCATTGACGGTAGGTATGTGGCACCAAGGTACCTGGCCTTGGTGCAGTAAATGTTACGATCCCTGAATATTCCAGTCCCCTCCACCAGGGGTCAGACAAGCCATGGTTGCACTCCTTTCCCCATAATGGGCTGCACCTGGTGGATGGCTATATCAAGCTTCCTGCCCTCCACCTGGGGTAGCAGTATTTTGTCTGTCCTCAGACCTATGGGTTTTGGCTTGCCTGGATTATGTTTGATTCTATGTCTCAGTCCTTGCCGGTTACTCCTTGATCTGGATCTTTGTCTATGTGTTCTGTGGTTCTGTGGTGAGTGCATCTGCACCTCGAGGAATCCCTGTGTTTAGTTATTTAGTTTATCCTAGTTTACCTTATGTCCATATGCCTTGCTTATTCTGATATTAAGAGATTTCTGTTTCCCTTTATTAATAAAACCCCTTTTCTGAAATGATTGTGTCATTGTGTAGTTGGCTCTGACCACTCTCTGCCCCTGCGTCCCCCGGCGGAGAGTTCCTGTGTAGGAACCCTCCGGCCGTTACAGTAAAGCTGTATAGTTTCTCCAGCATCAGCTGCTAATGGCAGCCTGCTGCTGAAAGGTTAGTATAGCCGAAAGGCTAACCCGGGACGGCTTTACTGGGATAGAGTAGAGCAGGGTGGGACTCCATCTCCTACCCAGGTCCGGGTTTTGCGGGCCGCATAAATAGCCTGGGGAGTCAGCTGTGCACTGGCCGTGTCTAGAGCTCACATGGGAGTGAGACTCTGTGTGCTCTTATACAGGCTGTTTCATGTGGACCCGAGGTGGATTCGGCTGCAAGTGTGCAAGCTTGGACTAAAACTAAGAAATGCGGTTGCCTGTCTGATGCCATACTATGGCATTTTTCCTGAAAAGGTGATGTAACCTAAAAAAAAGGATATTTTATGTTATGGACTTTATGTGTGAATAAACACGGACTTTACTTTGAACTTTTCGCCTCTGAGCCTCTATACTGCTGACATCCTGCTGTTTACCAGAGCTGATCCTCACAGGCCTTTCTACTGATGAGATTGGCACCTAAGCAGGAATGGAGACAGAAGTTCCATGACATGACATACCCCCTGCTGCGAGCCTGCTCTGGCCACATCACTTCAAACAGGACAGCCAGACATTTGGGCACCTCAAGGTTATTTAGAATGATAAAAATCCCACCCATATTACACATAATCTGACCACATTATTAGAATTTTAAAATCATAATGTTCCACCAACCAGAGACCCCACAGTTCCTTAAAGTGGACCAACACCGAGAGGTGATCGGCCCGGAAATCTATAAGATTCCCGGGCCGATCACCTCCCACCCCGCGGGACATCCGAGATCGGGATGTCCCGCGGGGTGAAAACCCCCAAAAAAACCCCAAACACCTTACCTGATCTTGGGGATTGGACCGTCCAGTCACGTGGGAGCGGGGACAGGTAAGATTTTGGGGCTTTCTGGGGGGTTTCACACAGCGGGGCACCCCCGATCGGGGTGCCCCGCCGAAGTGGACCAAAACCCAGGATAGTCAAAATCCTGGGTGTTGGTCCACTTTAAAGCAAAACCAGGATGAAACAGCACCACCCAATGATAATCAAAAATATCCTATTTATTATTATACAAAAGCCACATGTATGCAGGTAGTCCTCGGGTTACAACGGTCTCGAGTTACGTCGTTTCGTGGTTACGACGCTTTAGTCATAGAGTACTGCACACTGTACCCGGTTACTGTACATGAGAAAAACGAGTCTCCTGCACGCCATAACACCCGTCATTATGGCTCCCAAACGAAAGGTAGACTCATCTGATACCAGTGCATCAAAGAAAAGGAAGGCCATCACCATGGATAGGTGTTTGGATAGGCTAAGTGTTTGCAGTACTGTACTGTTATTATGGTACAGTACTGTATGAACGTATGATCCGACATACGTCGAAATTCGGTTTACGACGCCGCGTAAGAACGGATCAACGTCGTAAGTCGAGGACTACCTGTACAGACATTTAAAGCGGACCTTCACTCTGAATAAGAGTCTATCTTATATGTTTCCCACTCCCTGTACATACAGATTGCTCACATTAAAAATCATCCTACCTGCATCTACTGCATGTTATGAGCCTTTAAACATCCAAGATGGCGGCTCATGGAACATCAGGCAGCCTGCAAACAGGAAGTGCCTTCTGACTGTGCTGCTCTGCATTCTGGGATTGCTGACCCTTTCCTGACCCCAGCTCTGCTCTGTCTGAGCAAAGCACAGCTATAACCCGCCCCCGTGTACTTTATCCCACTCTCCTCAGTAAGTGTGATGTTTCTGAGTCAAGATGGCGGCGCCCGTATCCTAAAGTCCTGAACAGAGTTGCAGCTCATTGGGGGAAAGAATAATAAGTAAGTGACTAAAAACTTAAAATATATTAACTTTAGATGCTGGGGAATTGTTTTTTAAGGGTTTGGGCTTTTCAATAAATCATGGTGAAGATTCGGTTTATAACGCAATTAAAACGTTTGTGACCACCGGGGGGCACTGTGAGCAAGCTAATCCTCTTATAAATTATCAACCAATGTTCTATCTCACAACATTATCATTATCATACAGATTCCTTTCCCAATTACAGTCATATAATAAAGTGCATCAAACATATTTATCTGTGCAAAAGTAATGCATATAAAGTGCTAATAGTGCAAGGCCAAATGACCTATCCGTGAGAACCGCCAGAAGCAGAAAAAGAAAAACAGCTCAAAACATAATCATATGTACCAATCAAATTAATATGTTACCCATATGATAGCCTGCGTCACCGCCTGTCACCCCCGCCCCAGCCAACGCGTTTCGTAACGGTAGGGCACCCGTTACTTCCTCTGGGCAAAAGGTCCTTTTGCCCAGAGGAAGTAATGGGTGCCCTACCGTTAAGAAAGGAAAAGGAATTTGTAAGATAATGATAATGTTGTGAGATAGAACATTGGTTGATAATTTATAAGAGGATTAGCTTGCTCACAGTGCCCCCCCCCGCTGGTCACAAACATTTTAATTGTGTTTTAAATGTCTGTATACATGTGGCTTTTGTGTAATAATAAATAGGATATTTTTGATTGTGCTGTTTCGTCCTGGTTTTGCTTTAAAGTGGACCAACACCCAGGATTTTGACTATCCTGGGTCTTGGTCCACTTTGGTGGGGCACCCCCGATCGGGGTGCCCCGCTGTGTGAAACCCCCCCGATCACCCAAAAAACTCACCTCTCCCCGCTCCCAGCGCCGACGGACAAGCGGTTTGACAGCCGCGGACAAGCGGCTCCTCCGCCGCCGCCTCCCGTGCGTCACTCTTGACGCGCGCGCGCGCCCGCGCCGCCCATTCACAGACGGCCGGCACGGGCGCACGCACGTCTAGAGGGGCGCGAGGGAGGAGGCGGCGGCGAAGACAAGGTAAGGGGATTTGGGGTGTTTGGGGGGGTTTCACCCCGCGGGACATCCCGATCTCGGATGTCCCGCGGGGAGGGAGGTGATCTATGATTCCCGGGCCGATCACCGGAGGGTAATGGTCCACTTTAAGGGACTGTGGGGTTTCTTGTTGGTGGAACTTTTGCATGTACGACCAGGTTAGCACGCCCCATTTATAGGTTGGTGCGCCCATTTTCTCTTTGTATTAATTACTAAAAATCATAATGCACGCGTACGTGGCTCTCCTGTCATCCCTGGTTGCTCTGGGGCTGAGATCCGGAAAACTCGGTTTAGGAGCCATATTTTTTTGATTGAAAAATATCCTTTATTTATATAGTTGCACATATAAATACATAAGACAGTACATTCTTTCCATGTATTGCGTCGCAGCGCACAAGTCACTACAATACAAATACATACAATAAATTACATTCATGTTTAGCGGCAGGACGCCCGATGTGTGGTGCCTGGCTAAGTGCCCTGTACCTCACATCCTGCATGCCACCGCCTCTACTCATATACAAGGTGGGCCATGCCTAATGTGTAGTCTTGGACTAAGGGTCCCTGACCTCACATCATTTATGAGTCCACCACATTCATCCCGCAACTATCAGAATATTTTTTAACGTTGTGGGCGATGCCTGATGTACCGCCCTGGACAAAGGTCCCTGGCAGCACATCATTCATGGGTCCACCGTACACAATACAAAGCATGAAAACGTGACGGTTTGTATATACAGTGCGGGCCATGCCTGATGTGCCGTCCTGGACCAGGGTCCCTGACTTCACATCATTCATGAGTCCACCGATTCAAAATTTACATGACATAAAGTGACGGTCTGTGGGGGGGGTTGGGGCTGGGAGAGGAGGGTAAGGCAGGGGGGAACACAGGGCTGAAGCTTTATTAAGACATGGAACGGGGAGGGGAGGGAGGGGGAAGGGAGAAAAACAATCGAAGAGCCACTCAATCGTCTTCCACACCAAAGTCCATCAAGGAGTAGTCTCTGAGCAGGCTGTGGATCAGCCTGCGACAGTCCTCAATTTTCATCCACTCCCGCCTTAGGATGAAGCGGTTGCGAGCACACCAGATAGCGTCCTTAAAACAGTTCATAAGGCGCCAGGCGCGCTCTACTTCCTCTTCAGCAAAGTTGCCAGGGAATAGTCCATGTACGACCAGGTTAGCACGCCCCATTTATAGGTTGGTGCGGCCATTTTCTCTTTGTATTAATTACTAAAAATCATAATGCATGCGTACGTGGCTCTCCTGTCATCCCTGGTTGCTATGGGGCTGAGATCCGGAGAACTCGGTTTAGGAGCCATATACAGCAGCTGAGATTGGAAGACTGGGAAAGGCAAGAAAACGCTAGAGCTGGAGAGAGCAAAATAAATGACAGTAATAGTGCAAAAAGAGAAGGAGAGGATTTTAGGAATGTAGAAAAGCAAGGCTTGCTGACCAAGCTGAAAGCTTTTTTTTGCAGGACAGTGTCTGAATTGTGTCTCCTGGCTTCCTTGGTAGAAAGGTTGGGATTGCACCCTGTGCCATGCAGGAGATAGTATGGGCCTTATTTATCAAGGAATAGCGACAGATAGCGACTGGGGAGCCGGCCAGTAAAGCCAGGTACCGCAACGAGAACACCGGCTCCCCTCCACAATCACACATTTATCAAGCCGATCCTGCTTAGCGACTGAGGCCCTTATTCATCAAGCGATAGCGCCAGGTAGTGTCTGACGAGCGCCAGGTAGCGGCAGCTAACGGCGACTACCGACTCAAGTACGCCCAGCGGCGGTCACAATGACGCATTTATCAAGCAAAATGAGGCTAGCGCCGGCGAGAGCGACGGCTAGCGCGGCATTCATCATGAAGCCGCCTGGACCGAACAGCGCCGCTGCAAATTCCCTCACAGCGCCAGGTATGAGCTGTCGCTCCCTGGCGATGTCCAGTGCATTTCAATGGAGCAATCTATAATTATTCATAATTAATTGTTATTATTATTATTATTTTTTTTTTTAATGTCAAAAAATCGGAGACCACTTCTGCAATGTTAGGATTTATTTTTAAGTCAAAAAATAAAAAATAAAAAAAATTTGTGCAGAATTGATCTAACAGGTCTGAGATTAATGTATTCATATTACAAAATTATTCTAAAAACATGTATAATGTTACATTCAAAAAATATGGTTGTTTAGGGGTTAAAAACTAGTTAAGACACATCGCCGCAAGCGCTCTGGGGTTTAAACAAGGAATGGACAGCGACAGCACATTCGGAGCGTGATTTGTTGATGAATATGAAGCTAGCCGTTCGCTCTGGCCATTCGTTGTCAGGCGCTCACATACAACGCTGGACCTGTGGAACAGCGACCCCCCAGCCCGTATTCAACATTACCGCACACCGACTGAGTCGCTGTCATCAAGCTAATGCCGGCCAAGCACAGCGAATACTGGCTGGCGCTGAAAAAATCACGCTACAGTCGCTCATCTGTCGCTACCTGGCGCTTTTAATGAATCGGCCTCCCCGATAGCGCCACCTTGCAACTCATTCATCATTATCCCAGCCTCATCCCACAGCGGCAGCGAACATCCTTGAACAGCGACAGGTATGACCTCTCGCTACCTGGCGCTCTCCAATGCATTTCAATGGCAGAATGTATTTTAATTAATAATTATTTTTTAATATTTTTTTTTTTTTTAAATTTCAAAAAAAAAATCTGTGAACACTTCTTCCTTTGAAAATGTATTTTTTGGGGATTTTTACATTTTTTTTTTTTTTTTGCAGAATTGATATTACAGGTCTGATTTTAAACTATTCAGGTTTGAATATTATTTCAAAATCATTCCATTTTTTTTTTGGGTGGTTAGGGGGTTAAAAAACTACTTTTAACACATCGCCTACTGCGCTCTGGGATTTAAACATGCATTTCACAGCGCTAGGAATTTTTAAGGCTGATTTTTTAATGAATATGGTGGGTGCCGGTCGCTATGTCCAGTCGCTATGATGCGCTCCCATACAACAGCGAACCTGTCAAATAGCGACTCAGCATCTTGTATTCAACATTACGGCACACGGACTGAGTCGCTATCATCCACCGAACAATGGCCAAGCACAGCGACTACTAGCGGTCGCTGTCAAAATACCGCTACAGTCGCTCAACAGTCGCTATCTGTCGCTATTAATGAATCAGCCTCCCCGTGTGTATCTTACTAGCTGATCACCTCTGGGATAGGGCAATGTCCTTTTACAACAGTGAGCTAAAGAGAATGATTCATGCCTGGGAGGCATTTACATTATGTAAATATATGATACTTGAACAGAGTAGAAGTGAGTCAGAGAAAGGCAGGAGGAGATGTTATTGGGAACAAAGAGAGAGGCGGGTTATTGGGGTAAAGGTTAAGGAAACAGAGGAGTAAAAGAAAGAGAAGGAAGTTATCAGGACAATAGAAGCAAATGAAAGAAGAGGCTTCTCTGAAATAAATGGGGAGGGGGGGGGCGAAAGAGATCTCTTCCAGATAGACAGAATAACTGATCCCTCCACATGCTACAGCAATAGATCTAGGGGGGTCAATTAAAAATTAAAGGGTGACAAGGGTCAATAAGAAAGATGGAAAGAGGTTCACAAGATCGGGCAACGTGACCAGGGGGCATTTCTGAGGCTGGTTTCAGACCAGTCCAATTGCAGAGCGCTCATGCTTTTAGCTGAGTGCCCCACAATCGCTGGTGTCAGCACATGGAGAGCGTTCTGCGCTTGTGTTCTTCACTTGGAGGGAGATTCCCTCAGGATGCTGCAGGCAAACTCCCAAATGACATGTGAAAGCGCCCGTAGCATACTATAGACAGATTTTCACAGGCAGACCTGGGGCGCTCGCCTGAAAGTGCGCTTTGCATCAGTACTGGTGTGAAACCAGCCTTAGAAAGATGGGGAGGGGCAACAGATAGAAAGGGATCACGGGGAGGCCGATTCATTAATAGCGCCAGGTAGCGACAGATGAGTGCCAGTAGCGTGATTTTCACAGCGCCAGCTAGTATTCGCTGTGCTTGGCCGGGGTTTGCTTGTTGACAGTGACTCAGTCGGTGTGCGGTAAAGTTGAATACAGGGTTAGGAGTTGCTGTTTCACAGGTTCCGCGTTGTATGGGTGCGCCTGACAGCGAATGGCCAGAGCGAACGGCTTGCTGCACATAAATTAACAAATCACGCTCCAAAATTTCTCGCGCTGTGAATTCCTTGTTTAAACCCCAGAGCGCTGGCGGCGATGTGTGTAAAGTAGTTTTTAACCCCCAAACAACCATTTTTTTAATGTAAAAATTATACAAGTTTTTCTAAACATTTTGTAATATGAATACATGAATATCAGACCTGTAATATCAATTCTGCACAATTTTTAATTTTTTTTTTTTTTTACTTTAAAAAAAATCCTAACATTGCAGAAGTGGTCACAGGATTTTTGACATTAAAAAAAAAAAAAAAAAACATTAATAGCAATTAATTATGATTATTTAAAGATTGCTCCATTGAAATGCATTGGACAACGCCAGGGAGCGCCAGGTCATACCTGTGGCTTTGATGGGATTAGCAGCGGCGCTGTTCGTTGCAGTCGGCTACATGATGAATCCCGCGCTAGCTGACGCTCTCGCCGGCGCTAGCCTCATTTAGCGTGATAAATGCGTCATTGTGACCGCCGCCAGGCGTACTTGATTCGGTAGCCGCCGTTAGCTGGCGGTACCTGGCGCTCGTCAGACACTACCTGGCGCTATCGCTTGATAAATAAGGCCGTTAGATATGGATAGAAGTATTGGTCCACCCAAATGCTACTGCAACAAATCTAGACGAACAATCTTAATTGAAAGGGAGACATGGATCAATAAAAAGAGAGAGTCAGAGGTATCCAATGGAAATGGATTAACATAATGGATTAACATAACTGAAAGATAGGGACATCACTGAAAAAGATGTGGGAGTGGGAGGTCAATGAAATAGACAGGGGTCAAATACAAAGAAATGGACACATAGAATGATTAGTCCCCAGATGCCAATAGCAATTGGGGGAGAGGCAATAATAAATAAATGAGACAGGGATCAATGAAAGGAAACAAGACAGATATCCAGAGTGAGCCAGCAACTGTGAAATATAGACATCACTGAAAAATTTGGGGAGGAGAATCACTGAAAAAGAAAGGACTCACTTAAAGTGGACCAACACCCAGGATTTTGACTATCCTGGGTTTTGGTCCACTTCGGTGGGGCACCCCGATCGGTGTGAAACCCCCCAGAAAGCCCCGAAAACTCACCTCACCCCGCTCTCAAGTGACCGCTGCAGCCAATCCCCGCTGGCGGACAAGTGAGAGGCAGCGCCGGACAAGCAGAGCGTGTCCGCCGCCGCCGCCTCCCGTGCGTCCCTCTTACAGGGAGCGCACCCGCGCCCGCCATTGACAAACTGCCGGCGCGGGAGCGCGCCCTGCTAGAGGGACGCGCGGGAGGCGGCGGACGTGCATGCGCCGCTGGAACGTGGAAAAGGTAGGATTGTGGGCTTCCTGGGGGGTTTCACCCCGTGCGACATCCCGATTTCCCGCGGGGAGGGATCTGATCGGCCCGGGAATCTTATAGATTCCCGGGCCGATCCCCCCTGGGTGTTGGTCCGCTTTAAAAAAGATGGGCAGGTAAAATGATTGATTACAGATGCTATTGTAAGGTATCTAGGGAGACAAATCCTAAATAAAAGAGAGATAGCTCAATAAAAAAGAGAAAGATGTTACCAAAAGGGATCACACAACAAAAAGAGAGGGGCATCACTGAGAAACGTGGAGAGGTGGGGTGACTGAAGGAGACGGAAATGGCTGGCTATTGCAATAGATCTAAATAAGAAAGGGACAAAGATCAATACAAAAGAGAGAATACCAAGAGAAATGTAGCAACTGGGCATGAGGGGCACTACTTAGAAAGGATCTGGAGGTCACTAAAAGGGAAAGGGATCAATATAAAAGAGAAAGATCAGTCATACATTTAAAAAACAGCAGAAGACAAGGATCAAGGAAAAAGAGCGACAGTGAGGAAGTGAGGGGGATCACATAGAAATGTGGGGGGGGGGGGGCAGAAAACACCGACAGAATGACTGGCCCCTTCAGATACAGTTTCAATGGACCTAGTGGGATCAATTATTAATGAAAAAGAAGCAGGAAACAATAATCAAGAAAAATACATAGCAGATCCATTAAAGTGGCCTACAATTTTCACTATCTCTGGTTTTGGTCCTTGCCCCTGGGACCTCTTGATTTGGGATGCCCGCTGTGTGAAACCCCCAGGCCACCCCTAATAACCTCTTGATGATTCCATGGTTCACGGCAAGTAGAAATCACGTTATCAAATCAGCATTTAGAGCAGAGCTCTGACATAGGGAGCTGGAGCACCCCCATCCCCGGCCTCTCTGTGGACTGAAGTGCCCCCGGCCTAACCAAATGGCGGGGTGTGGGAGTGTGCGTGGTTTCTTATATTGATGGGCTTTCACACAGTGGGGCATCCCAAATCAGGATGTCCCAGTTGGACTTGAAACAGATGGCCATAGAGCCTTTTAGACACAGGTACAATATTTATGGTGGTTGGCCCCACAAGAGAGACAAGGACCAATGAAAGAAAAGAGATTGGGCAGATCAGGCGCACCAATGAGATAGATCATCGAAAGAAACAGGGATCACTTAGAAAGAGCCAGATAAAATGTATCTATAGGAATAAATCAAGGCAGCTGGACTTGCTGTGCTATTTCTTGATGACATTTCACTAGTCACCCGATTGGCTTTCTCACTCCAGAGTGCTATATATGTATACCATGACCTGGATGAATGAGAGCCTTTACAGACGCAGAGATAGACTAATTTGTCCCTTCAGGTCCCAAAAAGGCCTGAAATAGGATCGGGACATTCAGATACATAATAGAGAGGTTATCACTATAAGAAACAGGCAGCGGTGTCAGGCATGTGTAACAAGACTTATGTAACGAAATAGAGATACATCCTATGTACAAGATCCACTTGGTAAGCTGCCAGCAGATTAGTTTGATACAAGTGCCTCACTGATTCAGATCTGATACAAGGTATAGCTCCAAGTTCACACTGGCAGGCTGATTCATTACTAGCGCCAGGTAACGGCAGATGAGCTTCTGTACAGCGGCGCTAAGAGCGACCGCTAGTAGTCACTCTGATCGGACGTTAGTCGCTATTACTGAGTTCCTCAGTCACTGTAGTAACATGGCCGGCATTGATGAATTTGATGTGTGAGTCACTATAACACCAGTACAGTGCTATATGGGAACGAAAGGCAGCGACTGGTCAGTGTGAGCGACTCAAACCATATTCTTCAAAAAAAACAGCCTCACACAGCGCCGGCGCTCAAAATTGTGTCGCTCTAGCCCAGGGCGCCAGAAGTTGTGTGATTAAAGGCCGTTTTTGAACACATATCTAAAGCGAAAACATATGGAATGACATTGTTATTACATTGTGACATTAACACTTTAATACCAGACCCGTAATGACAATTCTGCATAAAAATATAAAAAAATCAAAAAAGTTTTCAAAAATGACATTTAATGGGCCAGAAGAGGTCACACAATGATTTGATAAAAAAAAACAAAAGAAAACCCTGGCTGGCTTGCCTCGATTTGGGATGCCGCGCTATGTGAACCCCCCAACGGCACATGCATGGGCTCTTGTCCAGTCAGAGTTGTTTGCCTTTCGTTAAATGGCTCTGATTGTTTACAATGGGGAATGTGCAGTGCCGCATCCCCAGCGGTGTGTGCACGCTCAGAACAAACCTGTGAAATTCCCTGCTTTTGTTCTGCTTTAAGGCCCAATTACTGCAAAAACTCAACTTTCTGGCAGTCGCAGGGCACACGCATGGGAATCTGTTCAATCGATGCTGTATGCTCGCCTAACCCCTCCACCTCTGCTGCTGTCCTCTACCACTCACCTAACCCCTACACCTCTGCTGCTGTCCTCTACCGCTCGCCTAACCCCTCCACCTCTGCTGCTGTCCTCTACTGCTCACCTAACCCCTCCACCTCTGCTGCTGTCCTCTACCGCTCGCCTAACCCCTCCACCTCTGCTGCTGTCCTCTACCACTCACCTAACCCCTACACCTCTGCTGCTGTCCTCTACCGCTCGCCTAACCCCTCCACCTCTGCTGCTGTCCTCTACTGCTCACCTAACCCCTCCACCTCTGCTGCTGTCCTCTACTACTCACTTAACCCCTCCACCTCTGCTGCTGTCCTCTACTGCTCACTTAACCCCTCCACCTCTGCTGCTGTCCTCTACTGCTCACTTAACCCCTCCACCTCTGCTGCTGTCCTCTACCACTCACCTAACCCCTCCACCTCTGCTGCTGTCTTCTACCACTCACCTAACCCCTACACCTCTGCTGCTGTCCTCTACCGCTCGCCTAACCCCTCCACCTCTGCTGCTGTCCTCTACTGCTCACCTAACCCCTCCACCTCTGCTGCTGTCCTCTACTGCTCACCTAACCCCTCCACCTCTGCTGCTGTCCTCTACCACTCACCTAACCCCTACACCTCTGCTGCTGTCCTCTACCGCTCGCCTAACCCCTCCACCTCTGCTGCTGTCCTCTACTGCTCACCTAACCCCTCCACCTCTGCTGCTGTCCTCTACTACTCACTTAACCCCTCCACCTCTGCTGCTGTCCTCTACTGCTCACTTAACCCCTCCACCTCTGCTGCTGTCTTCTACCACTCACCTAACCCCTCCACCTCTGCTGCTGTCCTCTACCACTCACCTAACCCCTCCACCTCTGCTGCTGTCTTCTACCACTCACCTAACCCCTCCACCTCTGCTGCTGTCCTCTACCACTCACCTAACCCCTCCACCTCTGCTGCTGTCCTCTACCACTCACCTAACCCCTCCACCTCTGCTGCTGTCCTCTACCGCTCACCTAACCCCTCCACCTCTGCTGCTGTCCTCTACCGCTCACCTAACCCCTCCACCTCTGCTGCTGTCCTCTACCGCTCACCTAACCCCTCCACCTCTGCTGCTGTCCTCTACCGCTCACCTAACCCCTCCACCTCTGCTGCTGTCCTCTACCACTCACCTAACCCCTCCACCTCTGCTGCTGTCCTCTACCACTCACCTAACCCCTCCACCTCTGCTGCTGTCCTCTACCACTCACCTAACCCCTCCACCCCCTGCTGCTGTCCTCTACCACTCACCTAACCCCTCCACCTCTGCTGCTGTCCTCTACTGCTCACCTAACCTCTCCACCTCTGCTGCTGTCCTCTACCACTCACTTAACCCCTCCACCCCCTGCTGCTGTCCTCTACCACTCATCTAACCCCTCCAGCTCTGCTGCTGTCCTCTACCACTCACTTAAAGTGGACCAACACCCAGGATTTTGACAGATCGCCCGATTCTACTCTCCTCACCCCGCTCCTATGGTGCATGCGCGGCCGCTCGTCCAATGAGCGCGTTCGGAGCCGCTGAGCTATGTGCGTCAAAGCGCCGTCAAAGCTCAGCGGCTCCAAGCACGCTGGCGGCCGCATCTTACGCTTCCCTCTAACAGGCAGTGCGCCCGCGCCGGCCATTCACAAATGGCCGGGGTGGGCACAATCCCTGCTAGAGAGAAGCACGAGATGCGGCCGTGGCTTGCGCATGCGCCGTTGGACCGGGATTCAGGTAAGGTTTGCGGGCATCCTGGGGGGTTTCACACAGCGGGGCATCCCGATTTTGGATGCCCCGCGGGGAGGGATTGGGTCGGTCCAGGAATCTTATAGATTCCCGGGCCGATCCTCCTGGGTGTTGGTCCACTTTAACCCCTCCGTCCCCTGCGGCTGTCCTCTACTGCTCACCTAACCCCTCCATCTGCTGCCGCTGTCCTCTACTGCTCACCTAACCCCTTCACCTCCTGACTCTGTCCTCTACAATTTACCTAACCCCTTCACCCCCTCACCTAACCCCTCCATTCTCTGCTGCTGTCCTCTACCACTAACCTAATCCCTTCACCACCTTCCTGCTGTCCTCTGCTGCTCACCTAAAACCCTAACCTGCCATTGTTCTCTACTGCTCCCCTAACCTCTCCACCACCTACCGCTGTCCTCTACTACTCACCTGCCCCATCCACCTCCTGCCACTGTCCTCTACCACTCACTCAACCCCTCCACCCCCTGCCACTGTCCTCTGTCACTCATCTAAACCCTCCATCCCCTGCATTTTCTCACTAAGGAGACAGACAGAGGAGGAAACATAGTTCTTGCGCCACTCAATAAAAGGTAAGCTACTGAAATTAAACTTTTGATTTGCCAAACACTTTAAGCTCCCTGTGGACCGGGGCCCCGGCCTTACCCCAAGGTCTTGGCCTGTAGGAACTTAAAATGCACCAAGCTTGCCCCCTCCTGCCTTTTGTGATCCTGAATTAAGTAGATACTTACATCATCATTTTTGAAGCTCTGTCTACAAGGGGACTATGAAATAGCTGCACTCATGTCCAACAGTCATGCCTTCCAAAGTCATTTTCAAGTCATCTTAGAGTTAGGGGAGTGACATGGGCATGACCAGGGGTGTGGCCTAATTGCAAAAACACAATTCTGTGATTACTCACCTGTAGAATTGGTATTACACGTATACAGCACGTCCTGTTCCAGAAGATATTACTCTTCGGTTATACATCCAGTAGATGGCGCTGGACTGCAGAGAGAGAAAAGTGGCTCCTCCCGGCCCCATATATACCAGGGACCTCCCACAAATTCCCCAGTATTGAAAAGCAGTTAAATGAAACCGGGAGAACTATAACCATTATAAGAAATTAAACAATCACCATAAAGAGGTAACTAAGAATAATCATAACAAGGGTGGGGTGGAACAGGACGTGCTGTATACATATAATAGCAATTCTACAGGTGAGTAATCACAGAATTGTATTATTCTAAGTATACAGCACGTCCTGTTCCAGAAGATATTCCTTACTCTTGGGACATCCAATAGCAGTATCCATAAGGTAGGGTGGGATCCCCAAAAGTAACAGCAGACAGTTTAAACCACTGCCGCCTGCAGAACCTTTCTGCCAAAAACAGCATCAGCCGGGGCCTTAACATCAACCTTGTAAAACTTAGAAAAAGTATGAACAGAAGACCAAGTGGCGGCCTTGCAAACTTGTTCAACAGAAGCTTGGTGCTGAAAAGCCCAAGAGGCACCAATAGCACGAGTAGAATGAGCAGTAAGGCGGAAGGGAGACTCAGCATAACCCCTAGGCTGATCCTCAGATGATTCTGAATCAGAGAATAATTCCCCTTCTTCCAGGGAGGTATATCCAGTAATATCAAAAAACTCCTCAGCTTCCACAGGAAAGAGAGTAACACCGGGTGCCAGATGCCGCCGCTTAGCAGGAGCTTTAAGCGGACCAGACCCGGCAATATGCTTTTCAATGCTGGCTAACCGGGCAGCCAAATCAGGTTGAGACTCCCCACTGGTATGCACCTCACTCCTACAGGGCCGCAGGCTAATAGCCCCACTCACCTGCAAGTAGAGAGAGCCATCTTCTAGTCATTGCAGCCCAGACTGCAGAGAAGAACTGGGGATATTGTGGGAGGTCCCTGGTATATATGGGGCCGGGAGGAGCCACTTTTCTGTCTCTGCAGTCCAGCGCCATCTACTGGATGTATAACCCAAGAGTAAGGAATATCTTCTGGAACAGGACGTGTTGTATACTTAGAATAAAACATGTTGGCACAGTGTGTAATCCTGTTTCCCATCTTGAAAAGTTGAGAGGTATACTTCATATGAGGTGCCACGCCTCTTCCAGGACACCTCTCTTCCAGGCGATACTCCTCAGGACAAAATCCTGGGTGCGCCAGTGCCCATTGTGAAAGGTTTTAGTATTGTGCCCCTCCAGACATTCACTTAATGGGAAAACGATGAAAGAAACTTACAGGCTGATTCATTACTAACGTCAGGTAGCGACAGATGAGCGTCTGTAACGCCGATTTGAGAGCGACTGCTAGTAGTCGCTGGGCTTGGCCATGGTTAGTTGTTTCAGAGCGCCTCAGTCGCTGGGCGGCATTGATGAATATGTTGTTTTCCTCTTATAGATTACTCTCCTCCCACGATCCGCCGAGTTGATCGTTGATTGAGCGGCAGGGTGGGCTGGAAGGTGGCGTTGCTGTGCGCTCGTGCTCGGGCCGCCCGGGACCTCCTACTGCAGGGGAGTGAACCCGGGCGGCCGCGCGCCTGAGCCGGGCGCCCTGTGACGCACTTCCGGTAATGGCGCAGAGATGGGCGGAAGTGACGCGCACGCCCCAGGTTTGCCCTTACGGAATTTCCTGCCGGGCGGGGCGCTTGTGTGGCGGGTGGCGGCGTGCCCGGACATTGGTGCAGCCTGACATCAGGTGGGTTTATAAGGGGGGAAAGGGTCTGTATAACCTCATTCACCCAGGCGAAGTGGCGATAGGCCACGCAGCGCGTCGGTGGCGAGCTCTTGGAGGGGATCCCTTGGAGGCTTATTAACATGGTGATGTAGAGATTCAGTTCTCCTTACTGATTGTCATTATTTGTTTACCTCTTGATACTTTTTTGGCCACTATCAATAGAATTTTTCAAATATATCTTTTGCACTTTGTATTCGGCACTTTGCACTTTATTTGATCATGTGAGTTATAATTTTTGCACTGTGACTCACAGTTTTTAAATTTTTGAATATTTGTGTTTGTAGGTTTGTATTTTTAAACACCATTTTGCACTTTCTATATACAAGTCTTTGTCATTCTTCTCATTTTTGTTCTGTGGCCATATATTTTTATACAGTATTAATTGTTGCCTTAGTGTCATCTAGTAATCAATCAATTGTTATATACTTAGAGGCCGATTCATTAATAGCGCCAGGTAGCGCCAGATGAGCGACTGTAGCGTGATTTTTTCAGCGCCAGCCAGTATTCGCTGTGCTTGGCCGGCGTTTGCTTGATGACAGCGACTCAGTCGGTGTGCGGTAATGTTGAATACGGGCTTAGGGGTCGCTGTTTCACAGGTTCAGCGTTGTATGTGAGCGCCTGACAACGAATGTCCAGAGCGAACGGCTTGCTGCAGATTCATTAACAAATCACGCTCCGAATTTGCTGTCGCTGTCCATTCCTTGTTTAAACCCCAGTGCGCTGGCAGTGGGTGTTAACTAGTTTTTAACCCCTAAACAACCATATTTTTTGATTGTAACATTATACATGTTTTTAGAATCATTTTGTAATATGAATACATTAATATCAGACCTGTAAGATCAATTCTGCACAAATTTTTTTTTAAATTTTTTTTTTACTTAAAAATAAATCCTAACATTGCAGAAGTGGTCTCTGAATTTTTGACATTAAAAATAAAAAAAAAAAAAATTAATACCAATTAATTATGATTAATTATAGATTGCTCCATTGAAATGCATTGGACATCGCCAGGGAGCGATAGCTCATACCTGGCGCTGTGAGGGAATTTGCAGCGGCGCTGTTCGGTCCAGGCGGCTTCATGATGAATGCCGCGCTAGCCGTCGCTCGCGCCGGCGCTAGCCTCATTTTGCTTGATAAATGCGTCATTGTGACCGCTGCCGGGCGTACTTGAGTCGGTAGCCGCCGATAGCTGGCGGTACCTGGCGCTCGTCAGACACTACCTGGCGCTAGCCCGTGATAAATAAGGCCCTTAGAGTCCTAATAGGGATCCCTCCCTTAGATTTAGGTGTGTTTATGTGTTTTTAACGAGTCTTTTGTGTATTGTCAGTATGTGATTTTAAATTTTACCTAATGAATTCATATAACAAATTTATTATATGTAATTGGATATATACTTATACATGTGTCAGTGCTATAGGATTTTTTGGGGGGCGGGTCTAGGGCCTCCATCTTGTTTGCAATATGGTCTCTTTCCTCCACTGCCAGCACCTATAAAGTATACCCTAGGTTGAGTAGATTTTAGTGGTGCACACCTATTGTAGTTTTTTCTGAATATGTTGTGTGAGTCGCAGTACTACGCTGTATGGGAGCGAACGGTAGCGCCAGCTCAGTGCGACCAACTCACACCACATTTATAAAAAAAACTGCCTCAAACAGCGCCAGCGCTCAAAATCATGTAGTTGTAGCCCATAGCGCCAGAAGCTGTGTGTTTAAAGCCTGCTTTTGGACATGTATCCACTAGTAACAAAGCGAAAACATATGGAATTACATTGTTATTACATTGTAACATGAACACTTTAATACCAGACATGTAAGGTCAATTCTCCAAAAAGTTTTCAAAAATGTCATTTTCTAGGCCAGGATACATGTCAGAAAGATTTGAGATTTTATTTAAAAAATAAAAAATTGGGATCAGGAAAGGGATTTAAGGATCGTCCATAGAAATGTATGGGAGAGCGCCAGGTAGCGACAGGTAAGGCGTGGCGCTCTGCAAGGCTGAACGCCGGCGCTGTACGCTGAGGCTGGGATAATGATGAATCGTACGCTACATGGCGTTGTTCCAGTCGCTCACCAGATTCAGCTTCATAAATGTGTAATTGCGTGCCGTGTCCGGCGTTCACCTGACGCTACCTGGCGCTTACAAGGCACTACTACCTGTCACTATCCCTTCATGGATAAGGCCTTAGTAAACAGAGGGTGACATGGGGAGAACAGAGAATAGAGTGAGGCAGAGAGATGGAGGGGCAAGAAAAATAAAAGGGGAGAATAAAGCAGTAATGCAGAAAAAAGGAAAGTCTGAAGTAAGGCAGATAAAAGAACAAACACAAGGACATGTGCAAAAGAACAAACACAAGGTCATGTGTAAAAGAAAAGAAGGGAAAAGGAGAGTGAGAAGAAGGGCATATAGAGCTATAGAGATAAAGATGAGGGAATAAGGGAAAGAGAAAAGCAAGGATGTGAGCAACAGAAAGAGGAAATGTGTAAAGAGCGTGAGAGTAAGAAGGAAGAGAATAAGTGAAAAAAAGTGAATGGGGGGATGAAAATGGGAATAATAGAGAAAGAATAAGGGAATGTGAAAAAGAAAGAGAGTAGGAGGACATTTGTAAAAGAGAAAGAAGGAGAAAATGTGAACGGGAGAGAAGTAAGAAACGCAGAAATAAAATGCAAAAGGAGGTGGTGCGTAAAAGAGAGGGATACAGAAGTAGGGAATGTGAAAAAGAGAGAACAAGTGAGAGGTGGTTAGAAAAAGAGAAAGGGGGATGTGAAAAAGAATGAAAGGAAGAGAAGGGGGGAATGTGGGAAAGAGAGAGAAGAAAGGAGCGTGGGAAAGAGAGAGAAGAAAGGAACGTGGGAAAGAGAGAGAAGAAAGGAATGTGGGAAAGAGAGAGTAGAAAGGAATGTGGGAAAGTGAGAGAAGAAAGGAACGTGGGAAAGAGAGAGAAGAAAGGAACGTGGGAAAGAGAGAGAAGAAAGGAACGTGGGAAAGAGAGAGAAGAAAGGAATGTGGGAAAGAGAGAGAAGAAAGGAACGTGGGAAAGAGAGAGAAGAAAGGAACGTGGGAAAGAGAGAGAAGAAAGGAACGTGGGAAAGAGAGAGAAGAAAGGAATGTGGGAAAGAGAGAGAATAAAGGAATGTGGGAAAGAGAGAGAAGAAAGGAATGTGGGCAAGTGAGAGAAGAAAGGAACGTGGGAAAGAGAGAGAAGAAAGGAACGTGGGAAAGAGAGAGAAGAAAGGAATGTGGGCAAGTGAGAGAAGAAAGGAACGTGGGAAAAAGAGAGAATAAAGGAATGTGGGAAAGAGAGAGAATAAAGGAATGTGGCAAAGAGAGAGAAGAAAGGAATGTGGGCAAGTGAGAGAAGAAAGGAACGTGGGAAAGAGAGAGAAGAAAGGAACGTGGGAAAGAGAGAGAAGAAAGGAACGTGGGAAAGAGAGAGAAGAAAGGAACGTGGGAAAGAGAGAGAAGAAAGGAATGTGGGAAAGAGAGAGAATAAAGGAACGTGGGAAAGAGAGAGAAGAAAGGAACGTGGGAAAGAGAGAGAAGAAAGGAACGTGGGAAAGAGAGAGAAGAAAGGAACGTGGGAAAGAGAGAGAAGAAAGGAACGTGGGAAAGAGAGAGAAGAAAGGAATGTGGGAAAGAGAGAGAATAAAGGAATGTGGGAAAGAGAGAGAAGAAAGGAATGTGGGCAAGTGAGAGAAGAAAGGAACGTGGGAAAGAGAGAGAAGAAAGGAACGTGGGAAAGAGAGAGAAGAAAGGAATGTGGGCAAGTGAGAGAAGAAAGGAACGTGGGAAAAAGAGAGAATAAAGGAATGTGGGAAAGAGAGAGAATAAAGGAATGTGGCAAAGAGAGAGAAGAAAGGAACGTGGGAAAGAGAGAGAAGAAAGGAACGTGGGAAAGAGAGAGAAGAAAGGAATGTGGCAAAGAGAGAGAAGAAAGGAACGTGGGAAAGAGAGAGAATAAAGGAATGTGGCAAAGAGAGAGAAGAAAGGAATGTGGGCAAGTGAGAGAAGAAAGGAACGTGGGAAAGAGAGAGAAGAAAGGAACGTGGGAAAGAGAGAGAAGAAAGGAACGTGGGAAAGAGAGAGAATAAAGGAATGTGGGAAAGAGAGAGAATAAAGGAATGTGGGAAAGAGAGAGAATAAAGGAATGTGGGAAAGAGAGAGAATAAAGGAATGTGGGCAAGAGAGAGAAGAAAGGAACGTGGGAAAGAGAGAGAAGAAAGGAACGTGGGAAAGAGAGAGAAGAAAGGAACGTGGGAAAGAGAGAGAAGAAAGGAACGTGGGAAAGAGAGAGAAGAAAGGAACGTGGGAAAGAGAGAGAAGAAAGGAACGTGGGAAAGAGAGAGAAGAAAGGAACGTGGGAAAGAGAGAGAATAAAGGAATGTGGGAAAGAGAGAGAAGAAAGGAATGTGGGAAAGAGAGAGAAGAAAGGAATGTGGGAAAGAGAGAGAAGAAAGGAATGTGGGAAAGAGAGAGAAGAAAGGAATTTGGAAATTGTAAGAATTAGAAGAAATGGGACAAAAGAAGGCGGAAATGTAGATCATCGACTAAGGGGAAATCTGCAGAGCCAGATGAGAGCCCTGCTTATTAGGGGGCATCTGAATACTGCCCCCTGGCGTCCCCTTATAGGTTGAGATGTCGCCCTGTGTGACGCCGGCCATGTAAGGAGCACTGGCCCCTTTTATCATTAGCCATGTTTCATATTCATGTGCGTGACCTCATCATCAGGACAGGAAGGGAAAGCAGGAGGAGACGCGGTGTGGCCAGACTGGTTTATCCTGAAGCAGCCACATGGGAAATGACGGCTGCCTGGATTCAGGGGAAAGCGCTTTCCCTTTGCTGCAATCATCAGGTCACATGGCAGCGGCAGCTCTATACTGTAGGTTATGTAATGTAACATTTCCGGACAAACCTGAAGTGCAGCTCGAACCTTTACACATTGTTTTGCTCCCAGTAACACTGTGACCCGCCACTCACACTGCAGGACACGTGCGGCTGTTGGCTGTAGGTGTAGAAATGGGTGGGGGCATCTCTAGCTATAAACAATCCCTGGGAGGACCTGCAGGGTGGCATCCAGAGGGCAGTGGGTGATGTGTCGCCTTAGTGCCGCGATGGGAGGCGCATACACGTGATGTTTACCAACAATCCTATTACACTTTAATGACCTTCACCTGGATGAGTGATTGCAGCTTCCTAGTAGGCGCCAATAACACCTCGTTGCTGCTGCTGCTGTTGTGGCATTGTCCTCAATTCACCTTTTTAAGCTGTCTATTATTTAAAGTGGACCAACACCCAGGGATGATATATCCCTAATCTATAAGATTCCCGGGCCGATCACCTCCCTCACCGCGGGACATCCAAGATCGGGATGTCTCGCGGGGTGAAACCCCCCCAAAACCCCCAAAAAACCTTACCTCATTGTGAATGGCCGGTGCAGGCGCACGACCTGTAAGAGTGACGTGCGGGAGGCGGCAGCGGACGCGCTGTCTTGCCCATCGCTGTCACCCGCTTGTCCGTCGGCGGGGATTGGCTGCAGCGGTCACGTGGGAGCGTGGTGAGGTGAGTTTTTGGGGCTTTCTGGGGGGTTTCACACAGCGGGGCACCCCCAATCGGGGTGCCCCCCCCGAAGTGGACCAAAACCCAGGATAGTCAAAATCCTGGGTGTTGGTCCACTTTAAAATGGAACCCCCCCTCTCCCAGACCAGGACCCTTCCCATGGGATGTCCCTGAGTGGAACCCCTCAGCTATCACATACTCACCCAGGGCCGTATTTGGTGTTCATGGTGCCTAGGCACTTTTAAGTGCTTACGCGCCTCTTTTAAACCGGACCTTCAGCGTGATTTAATGAAAAGCCCAAACTCTTAAAAAACGGTTCCCCAGCATCTAAAATTTATATATTTTACGTTTTTAGTCACTTATTATCATTCTTTCTGGGCTGCGACTCTGTTCAGGACTTTAGGATACGGGCGCCACCATCTTGATTCAGAAACATCACACTTACTGAGGAGAGTGGGATAGGGGGCGGGTTATAGCTGTGCTTTGCTCAGACAGAGCAGAGCTGGGGTCAGGTAAAGATCAGCAGTCCCAGAATGCAGAGCGACACAGTCAGGAGGCACTTCCTGTTTGCAGGCTGCCTGATAAGATGGCGGCTTCCATAAGCCGCCATCTTGGATGTTTAAAGGCTCATAACATGCAGTAGATGCAGGTAGGATGATTTTTAATGTGAGCAATCTGTATGTACAGGGTGTGGGAAACATATAAGATAGACTCTTATTCAGGGTGAAGGTCCGGATTAATGTGAGCAATCTGTATGTACAGGGTGTGGGAAACATATAAGATAGACTCTTATTCAGGGTGAAGATCCGGATTAATGTGAGCAATCTGTATGTACAGGGTGTGGGAAACATATAAGATAGACTCTTATTCAGGGTGAGGGTCAGGATTAATGTGAGCAATCTGTATGTACAGGGTGTGGGAAACATATAAGATAGACTCTTATTCAGGATGAAGGTCCGGATTAATGTGAGCAATCGGTATGTACAGGGTGTGGGAAACATATAAGATAGGCTCTTATTCAGGGTGAAGGTCCGCTTTAAGTTATGTCACGGACCGTATAAAAAAGTGTGGAGGGGGAGAGGGTGCAATGGGTTAGATGCAGAGTATTTGTGTGATGGAGGGAGAGGGCATCAGGGGGAAATGCAGAGGAGAAGGCCAGCATGTTCTATCTTTCCGGCATTGTGACATACAGGAGTCACATGACCACAGCAGTGGAGGGGAGATGCTGTGGCCTGTATTCAACCCCTTGCACACTGCTGGGGCTTGCTTGTTAGGAGGCATTAATGTCCCAGCTATGGGAATTATAATTTAATTTCTTTACTATGATAGTAAGGGCAGCACCCCCCCCCTTCCAGGTTGCCACCCTAGGCACGTGCCTAGGGTTGCCTAATGGGAAATACAGCCCCGTACTCACCTGAATCCTGTGATTCTACGGCACATGTGCTGACCGCTAGTGGCATCCCCTGAACCCTTCAATCCTCCCACCATCTGGAATTTTTGGGCCCCGTACAGCATCAATGTATGGGCCCCACTCATAAGCAATGTGTCATGCCTTGGCCCCTAGTTTAAACCGAGCCTCTGGCTCCAAGGCAACCAGGCTTACCTCAAAAACCAGACAGACCATAGGGGCCAATCCATCACATTATATGTTAATATATGTTAAGACATAATATAGGCTGTAGAGAGACTGGGAGCCTTTATAACCTATATGTGATGGTTGGAGCCTTAGGGCCTTATTCATAAAGGGATAGCGCCAGGTAGCGTCAGGTGAACACCGGACACGGCACGCAATTCCACATTTATGAGGCCGAATCTGATGAGCGTCTGGAACAACGCCATGTAGCGTACAATTCATCATTATCCCAGGCTCAGCGTACAGCGCCGGCGTTCAGCCTTGCAGAGCGCCACGTCTTACCTTTCGCTCCATGGCGCTCTCCCGTACATTTCTATGGAAGTTTTTTTTTTTTTTTAATTAAATCTCACAACTTTCTGACATGTATCCTGCCCTAGAAAATGACATTTTTAAAAACTTTTTGGATTTATAATATTTTTAATGCAGAATTGTCCTTACATGTCTAGTATTAAAAAGTGTTCATGTTACAATGTAATAACAATGTAATTCCATATGTTTTCGCTTTGTTACTAGTGGATACATGTTCAAAAACAGACTTTAATCACACAGCCTCTGACTCTATGGGCTACAACGACCCGATTTTGAGCGCCAGCGCTGTGTGAGGCTGTTTTTTTGATGAATGTGGTGTGAGTCAGTCGCACTGAGCTGGCGCTACCATTCACTCCCATACAGTGTAGTACTGCGACTCACACAACATATTCTAGTATTTTAATGGTGAATCCAGCAGTTCACCCAAAATAGCTCCAAACCACCGCACCTCCTCCACAGCAATAAATAAATGAGCTAAATATATATCATGAATTCATAGATTTATTTATTAATAATTACCCACATAAATCACATTACAAACAATTAAAAAACATATAAAACTAGACACTCCCAGGGGCATCCCAGTTTTACCCATATCCAATCCCATAACTATAATACTTCAGTGCTAATTTTACAATCAATCCAAAGTGCATAAGTGCTTCTGTGCAAATATAATATTGAAAATACAAAATGTGGCAAGAAAAAAGAAGGAAAACAGACTCAAATATAAAATACAACAATCAATTTGAAAGCATACACATCACCTGAGTGTGTAACTCTGAGAGGCCGATTCATTTATAGCGCCAGGTAGCGACAGATGAGCGACTGTAGCGGTATTTTCACAGCGCCCGCTAGTATTTGCTGTGCTTGGCCGTTGTTCGGTTGTTGACAGCGACTCAGTCGGTGTGCGGTAATGTTGAATACGGGGTTAGGAGTCGCTGTTTGACAGGTTCCGCGCTGTATGGGAGCGCATGATAGCGAATGGCCATAGCGAACGGCTCCCAGCATATTCATTAACAAATCACGCTCAAAAAATTCTCGCGCTGTAAAATGCATGTTTAAACCCCAGAGCGCTGGTGGCGATGTGTTAAAATACCATTTTGTGAATACTCACCTTGTAAAATGGGTATTATGAGTATGTCACACACCCCGCTTCAAGAATCCATAACATGTGGGTAATATCGTCCTGAAGAGGGCGTTCCTGCAGAGATGATAGCAAAAGAAAGCCCCTCCCTGATCCATAAATACCTGGGACCTCCCACTCACTACCCAGTATACAGAAGCAGTAAGGTAAGGGACCAGGAAGAGGCAAAAATAAACAACAACCACGCAAAGTTCGCAATAAAGAGGATCCTGAATACAAAAGGGCGGGTTGAAGCGGGGTGTGTGACATACTCATAATACCCATTTTACAAGGTGAGTATTCACAAAATGGTATTATTCTTAGTATGTCACACACCCCGCTTCAAGAATCCATAACATGTGGGACATCCAACAGCAGTGTCCATAACAAGGGCGGGGATCCAAAACTAGGCAACAATGCACAACTTTAAACCACTACAGCTTGCAAAACTTTGCGGCCAAAAACAGCATCCGCTGAAGCCCGAACATCAACCTTGTAAAACTTGGAAAAGGTGTGAACAGAAGACCAGGTAGCGGCCTTACAAACTTGCTCAACAGAAGCCTGGTGCTGAAAAGCCCAGGACGCACCAACTGCACGAGTAGAATGAGCAGTAACACGAAAAGGGGGACTCCTCCCCTTGGCAGAATAGGCCCCAATGATGGCCTGACAAATCCATTTACTAATGGAAGAATTGGCAGGAGCCAAACCTTTCCTAGGCCCGCAGGGCACCACAAAGAAAGCATCAGTCTTACGAAAGGAAGACGTAACATCCAGATAATGTTCCACAACACGAACTACATCCAAGGAATGCAATGCCCTTTCCTTGTCGTCGCTGGGATTTGGGCATAGAGAAGGCAACACAATGTCCTGATTCAGATGAAACTCCGAGACCACCTTAGGAAGAAAATCCTGCTTGAAACGAAAGACAACCTTGTCCTGATGTTTCTCGAAGTACGGAGCTGTAATGGATAAAGCTGCCAACTCAGAAACACGCCTAACCGAAGTGATAGCCACCAAAAAGGCCACCTTTTGCGTAAGAGAAGACAAAGCTATCTCATTCAAGGGCTCAAACGGAGGGCCCTGGAGAGCAGAAAGAACCAGGTTCAAATCCCAAACTGGAACAAAAGGCTTCCTAGAAGGCCGAACATGTGTAACACCTTGGAAAAAGGTCTTGACTAAGGGATGAAGTGCAAAAGACCTTTGGAAGAACACCGCCAGGGCAGAAACCTGCCCTTTCAATGTACTAAGCTGGAGCCCCAGATCTAGACCATGTTGGAGAAACTCCAAAATTCTAGGAATGGAGAACTCTCGACAAGAGAAAGACCTACTTTCACACCAATCAATATAGGCCCTCCAAGTCCTGTAGTAAATAGAAGAGGAAGAGCGCTTCCTGGCACGGATAAGAGTCTGAATCACCGCGTCAGAAAGACCTTCCTCCTTCAAGATGGCGGTTTCAGCAGCCATGCCGTCAAAGCCAGCGATGGTAAATTGGGATAGCGCAGCCGACCCTGGGTGAGCAGGTCCGGCAGCAGAGGCAGGGCGAACTGATCCTCTGCCAGTCTTACGAGGTCTGCGAACCAAACTCGCCTTGGCCACCTTGGGGCCACCAGAATCGCCGACGCACCATCCAAGGCCAGTTTGCGCAGCACTCTGGCTAGCATTGGGAACGGAGGAAACAGGTAAAGGAACCCCAGATCCCTCCAGTTTAAAGACATGGCATCCACTGTCAGAGCCAGAGGATCCTGCGAGAGAGACACAAAGACTGGAAGCTTGTGATTGTGACGAGAAGCAAAGAGGTCCACCGCTGGGAACCCCCACCTGAGACATATCGAACGAAACACCTTGGGACTGAGAGACCACTCCCCCTGACGAGAGGAGGCCCTGCTCAGCAAGTCCGCCTCCGTGTTCTCCACTCCCGGAATGTAGACTGCTGATATACACGGGACGTGGGTCTCTGCCCAGTCCAGAATCAAAGACACTTCCCTGAGGGCACTCCTGCTGCGAGTCCCTCCTTGGTGATTGATGTAAGCAACCGCCGTTCTGTTGTCCGACCGGACCTGAACTGGCAGGCCTCTCAACTGATGAGTCAAGCGAAACAGAACCAACCTGATGGCTCTCAACTCCAGAACATTGATGGGCTCGTGAGCCTCCCGCGGGCCCCACAGACCCTGAAACTGGAGGTCCTTCCAAACACCCCCCCAACCTGACAGACTGGCATCCGTGGTAACTGTTTCCCAACGCGGAGCCAGAAAAGATCTGCCCTTCAACAGATTGACCGACCCCAACCACCATTGCAGGGATCGACGAACTCGGGGAGTCATCAGGAAGGACTGATCCAACGATAGAGGAGACTTGTCCCAAACCTTCAACAGATGAAGCTGAAGCGTCCTTGTGTGAAACTGCGCAAAGGGAACTGCCTCGAATGAGGCCACCATTAACCCCACCAGCCTCATCCCTAACCGGATGATCGGATGAGGGGTTGACAAGAGAAGCCGAACTAACTCCTGAATCAAAAGAACCTTGGCCTGGGGTAGAAACACCCTGGCCTGTGAAGTGTCCAGAGACATTCCCAGAAAGGTCAGAATTCTGGACGGGGAAAGAGAAGACTTGGGGTGGTTGATCACCCAACCGAACCTCTCCAGAGTGGACACCACCGCTCTGGTGTCCAACTCCGCTTGGTTGAAGGAAGAGGCCATGATCAGTAGATCGTCCAAATAGGGCACGATGCGGATACCCTGACCTCTGAGCAGAGCCATCACCCCCGCTAGCACCTTGGTGAACACCCGAGGCGCTGAGGTGAGACCGAAAGGAAGTGCCACAAACTGAAAGTGCCGATCCTCCACCACGAACCTGAGAAACCTCTGGTGTGCTGGAAAAACCGGAACGTGTAGATAAGCATCCTTGATGTCTATGGACGTCAGAAAGTCTCCCTGACGAAGAGAGTGAATGGCCGAACGCAGCGTTTCCATGTGGAATTTCCTCGGCCGGATGAACCGGTTGAGAAACTTCAGATCCAAGATGGGTCGGACCAACCCATCCTTCTTGGGAACCGTGAACAGATTGGAATAAAAGCCCCTGCCCCGATCTGAAGGGGGCACTGGGCAAATGACAGCCATGTCCAGAAGATTCTCCACTGCCACCAGGAGCCCCTGCGCCGCTAGAGGCTCCGACGGCATCCGAGACCTGACAAATCTGGAAGGGGGGCGGAGCTCGAACTCCAGCTTGTAGCCGGAAGACACCACTTCCCGGATCCATCTGTCCGAGACCTCTTGATCCCAGATCTGAGAGAAGTGCTGCAGCCGTCCCCCCACCCGCATGGGTGAGGGCGCCCCCTCATTGCTGAGCCGGCTTAGCAGCCGGTTTGGGCTTAGAGCCCCAACTGTATCCAGAACGGGCACGTCCTCTGCCCCTGTTTCCGAAATCTCCTCTGGAAGAGGGAAATGCAGAACCCCTGCCAGATCTGGCCCCCCGAAAGGAGGGGTTAAAGGCAGGCGCCCCCCGAAAGGGGCGGCGTTGTTTCTTACGTTGAGGTAACCTACCACCCTTGGTGACAGAGTCCAATGTCTCTCCAAAGAGCCGTAGACCAACAAAGGGTAAAGCCGTCAGTGATTTTTTGGACATAAAATCGGCCGCCCACTGGCGCAGCCACACCGACCGCCGAATAGCCACAAGCAGAGCCGAAGTCCTACCACACATCATCAAAGTGTCATCCAAGGCGGTCAACACAAAGGATAGAAACAACTCGCACCGTTTAAGGCTAAGGAACTCGTTACTACCAGGACGAAGCCCGGAAGAAGTCAACAGGTCCCTGACCACAGACCTGGTGGCCAACACCATTAGCTCCGAAGCGCACACAGGACGGATGGCCGACCCAATGCTAGTAAAGCCATGAGAAGCCATCTGATCAATAAGTTTATCCTCTCCATCTTTGAGAGTGGAACAATCAGGTCTGTTTAACACCGAGGAGTTAGACAACCCCAAAACCGGTGCATCCACCTCGGGGGGAGATGCCCAGAGCTTGATCGCCTCAGAAGGAAAGGGATATTTCCTATCCCACCCCTGAGGTATGCCAGGGAGCCGAGCCGGCCTATCCCATTCCTTGTCAATGATTCTATCAAAATGGCGTTGCGTAGGAAACTCCAGGCGCGGCCTGGATTCCTCAAACAATTCACCTTTCTGCTGTGACGCCTCCTCGGGAGGGGAAATATTCAGAACTTCCAGCATGAGAGACAGAGCGTGAGGAGAGTCCAAGGATCTCCCTAAATCAGAAAGCTCGGCATCAGCGCCAGCAGACTGCTCATCATCCGAAAATTCTGAACCCTCATCAACTTCCCCCTCCTCTAGCTGGGGATAATCAGACCAATCCAGATTATCTCTGTCATCAAGATCATCCACCGGCGGAGCCGGCGACAAATGCTTTCTCTTAGACGGAGCCTTACGGGCGACCGAGCTAGAGAGCATTTTCTCAAGGCTAGCCAATCTGGCACACATCTCGGATTGCAGATCCCTGCCCATGACCACGTCACACGGGGCACGAGTCAAGGCGGGAGGGGGAGTTGAGGTGGCCGGCTGTGCTGACCCCGACGCTTGGGGTTCGGACTGCCGCGTAATAGTTTGCTGTGCACATGGTATACACAGTAACACATCATCCCCAGTAATGGAAATCCCACACAACATACACTTTTTGGGATGCCCCGAAGGGGTCCCAGTCCCAGTATCCGGGGATGCCTCCATAAGGTGAATTTTGAGTGGTCGCTATGACCCAGGGAATTACGCCAGTTAGGCAACCCGGGATGCCCCTTTAATGTCCCGAGTGGGAGGATTTGTGATGCTAAAATGGACCCAGGGACCCAGGATCAGGAGAGACCTTCCAATACTACAGAAGATCCTCCTGGATAACTTTCACCTAAAAGACAGAGGGAGACCCATAAGACCCTACAATAAAACTTAACAGATAAAGAAATAAATGAGGCCCACAGGGCCACTCACATACGCTGCGGTGAACGATCCGCCTCAGAACAATTGTGTGGCGATCTCTGAGGTGAAGTGAAGAGAAGAAGCACAGCCGTGCCAGGGGCGTGGTCTGCGTAGCCCGCGCAAAGCTGATCTGTGCCCCCTTCTGCCCAGTAACAGGGAGCTGCCTAGTGACAGGGAGCTCAGCTCCGCAGCGGCGCCAGTACAGAGGAGGGCGGAGCCGCGGCGACGCGCCGAAAGCCCGGCTCCGCCCCCCCTTCCAGTGTGAATGAAGCGTGAGGGAAGAAGTCCCTCACGCACCAGCCCAGAGACCGGCGCCGCCGACAACCGCGGCGCCGGCTGCATGACAACGGGTGCATCCGCTATCACTAGCGGAGCACCCGCCCCGCTCGCTGCGGCGAGGAGTGAAGGAGAGAACGGGGGCTGGCCGCGGCAGAGCGCCGAGTGCCAGCCCCGCCCCCCCAACGCGCGTGAGGTGAAAAATCACCTCACAGAATGAAAAACCCCGGCACCCGGCTGCAATGACAGCCGCGGTGCTGGGACATAGTAACAAGAGAAAAACACATTGAGGGACTACTCTAGATACACACATCAATAAAGAGACAGTAATAAAGAGAAAGTGAATAAGCTAACCCCTATGAGAGGAACCCCCAGCCCCCATAATTGGTAAAGGGAAGGGCCCCCCCCCAGGGGAAAGGTCAAGGGACGGGGCATCCCAAACCGGAATCACCTACCCGGTATGACCGCCTACCCTCTCTTTTAGGGTCTCACGGTGGAGCTCTGCTCCTCAGCACCAGAGGTGCCAATGTACCCTCGCTCGGGCCAGCAGCCAAGACTGTGGAGGCATGTAATCTGAGGTAAATTTTTGGGACAAAAGGGGTCCGAGCGGAAATAAACAAAATAAGAGGCCGGGAGTTACCCCGGCTACCTGAAATCCCCCTGTGCAAGGAGGAGCCATCATCTTCTGACTTGCTCGCCGTCTGCAGAGATGGAAAACTGGGTAGTGAGTGGGAGGTCCCAGGTATTTATGGATCAGGGAGGGGCTTTCTTTTGCTATCATCTCTGCAGGAACGCCCTCTTCAGGACGATATTACCCACATGTTATGGATTCTTGAAGCGGGGTGTGTGACATACTAAGAATAAGTAGTTTTTTAACCCCCAACCATATTTTTGGAAAAAAAAAAACAAGTTTTTAAAAACATTTTGTAATATGAATACATTAATATCAGACCTGTAATATCAATTCTGTACAATTTTTTTATTTTTTTCCCTTTAAAAATAGAATTTTTGACAATTAAAAAAAAAAAGAAAAAATTATTCCAATTAATTATGAATATTTAAAGATTGCTCCATTGAAATGCATTGGAGAGCGCCAGGTAGCGAGAGGTCATACCTGTCGCTGTTGAAGGTCGCTCGCTGGCGCTGTGGAGTGAGGCTGGAATAATGATGAATGCTTCGCTATCTGGCGCTCTCTCAGTCGCTAAGCAGGATCGGCTTGATAAATGTGTGATTGCGGAGGGGAGCCGGCGTTCTCGTGGCGGTGACCGTCATTACCATTCGCTCACCAGTCGCTACCTGGCGCTATCCCTTGTTAAATAAGGGCCTGAGTGTCCCCCAGGAATGCCCAGGTCAAGTAGCGATCCCCCTACACAACATATTCATCAATGCCGACCAGCGACTGAGGCGCTCTAAAACAAAGAACCATGGCCGAGCACAGCGACTACTAGCGATTGCTCTGAAATCCTCGCTACAGATGCTCATCTGTCGCTACCTGGCGTTAGTAATGAATCAGCCTGCCCGATTCTGAATGTATGTTGTAATTTTACCTTCCAGGCGCCCACAAAGAATGAAGTCTACAGGCTGGAAGTGAGCTTTGTTTTATTTTATTGTCTGGACTGTCCCTTGACTATTTGTCAGACCATGTTCTCCAGCATTTGTAATCGGTCTGTGAGGTATAACGGATGTTAGATACTTATCCAACCTGGCTAAACATAAAGGAACTGAGTGCTGCACTGATTACTGATCCAATGTGATTTGAGAAAACATTATGGCAGTACCTTTGTGTTCCTCTAGAGAGCAGCAGACACTCTGACACTGTCACCATCACAGCTCTAAATGTTCTAGTTTGCTAAATTTAGGCTACAGCAGGTTACTGCTGGCCACTGCCCAGGTTTTTGAAGAGCAATGCCTCCTTTTCTTCTCTGGCTTAAAGCAGAACTTTGACTTTTTTTGCCCCTGGGGCATCCTGATTTGGCACGCGCCGCTGTGTGAAACCCCCCCAGATCGCTCAGCACAAACTCACCTTTCCCCAGTCAGAGCCGTTTGCCTTGCATCCCCAAAAAACGTGTGCACCCCCGCTCCTGGCCTATCTGAGTCCAGAGATGCTGGGGGCTCTCGTTCCGGATTGTTTACATAGCCGATGAAGCTGCCAGAAAAGGTAAGTTTTGCGGCAGCCCAAGGGAGGGTTAACACAGTGGGGCGTTTCAATTTGGGAAGCCCCTGGGAAAAGCCAGTGGCCAAGTTGGGTTTTTGTTTCGCTTCTTTTGCTGGCGTTCTTGTGGGGCGCAGGAGCAACATGGGAGCACAGACCAGGTGAGTATTGCCCAAATGTTAAAGTGGACCAACACCCAGGGGGGATCGGCCCGGGAATCTATAAGATTCCCGGGCCGATCAGATCCCTCCCCGCGGAGCATCCGAAATCGGGATGTCCCGCGGGGTGAAACCCCCCAGGACGCCCACAAACCTTACCTTAACCCCGTTCCAACGGCGCATGCGCGGCTGCGTCTCGCGCTTCCCTCTAGCAGGGCGCGCACCCGCGCCGGCCGTCTGTGAATGGCCGGCGCAGGCGCGCTCCCTGTTAGAAGGAAGCGCAAGACGCGGCCTCCAGCGCTCAGACGCGCTGCGGTTGGACGCCGCTTGTACGTTCATACCACAGCGGCTCTGAGCTCTCTGATTGGACGAGCGCCCGCATAGGAGCGTGGGGAGGTGAGTGTTTACGGGCGTTCTGGAGGGTTTCACACAGCGGGGCACCCCCGATCGGGGTGCCCCACCGAAGTGGACCAAAACCCAGGATAGTCAAAATCCTGAGTGTTGGTCCACTTTAAGCTTTCTATGGGGAGTTTTGCACAAAATATGCAGTTTGCTACTGACATCCCTAGTGGTGCTCATTACGTTAATGTTGCTCTGTGGACCTCAAAAGTGAGAACCCCAGGCCCTTTCGAAGTTGGAGGCTCCCAAAATCTCTCCTGTATTCAGGACCTAGTGGGAGAGGGATGGATGGGATGAGCTTGGAGGACAGGGGGAGGGATGGATGAATGGGAAGAGCAGGGGGGAGGGATGGATGAATGGGAAGAGCAGGGGGGAGGGATGGATGAATGGGAAGAGCAGGGGGAGGGATGGATGAATGGGAAGAGCAGGGGGGAGGGATGGATGAATGGGAAGAGCAGGGGGGAGGGATGGATGAATGGGAAGAGCAGGGGGAAGGGATGGATGAATGGGAAGAGAAGGGGGGGAGGGATGGATGAATGGATGACTAGAGCTATGTGGAGGGCAGAACTAAGAGGATAGGGATAGATGGGATGGGCTGGGAGGACAGAGGGAGGGGTGGATGGGAGGGACAGATGGATGGCTAGAGCCATGAGGACTGGATATATGGGCAGAACTAAGGGGAGAGGGATGGTTAGGATGAGCTGGGTGGACCGGAAGAGGGTAAAATGGAGAGGAGGACCAGCAGGGGGGAATGAATGACTAGAGCAAGGAGGGGCAGGATCATTATGGTGATCCAAGCCTATCACAGTGTTTTTGTCTGTACAGTTCTATGGGTTATTTATTCTATATAACTTACTTTGGGATGCCCCACAACACAAAATTCCCAGGATACTTACCTCCGAAGCCTCTCCAACTTTCAATAGACGAATGAATCATTTGTTGATGCAGATCTGCATGTTAAACCCCAAGGAGGGACAAATGAGAACAACGAGGGACATGGACTCAAAAGAAGGACAGTCCCTCCAAATGAGGGACACTGAATCTAGGCCAGGCCAGTTTCTAGGCAAAATAGCGCTCAATGTGGGAAGGAAACAATTCTGCCCCTTTCCCATCTATCCTATGGTGCTTCTGCTGTTCCATACAGGCATGTGCCATACTGTGCCTCTATCTTAGCAGCATGAAGGAGCCCAGTATGGGGAATCTTATGGGCTGCACCACTAACAGTGGCCCAGATCCATCTGCAAAAAACAGGATGGCGGGGATAAAGGCGCCCCCGATAGATTTGGCCCCCAGGGCGATCGCCCTCCTCGTCCTCCCCTAGAAACAGCCCTGATGTAGGGCAGTATTTCCAGCACTTTCAATGGTTATTTGTAACACAGTTTTAGGTGACTGACGACCCGTATGGACCACCTAGGTCAGACCTGGGCATTGTAAGGCCCCAGGGCCACATACGGCCCTTTGATTGGTTCTGACCGGCCTGCGACCAGCATTCCCTGTATGGTGCGCGGCCGAACGCTGCCGCCGCTCAGTCCCGCCCACTGTCCGCGCAGTCTTGCCAGAAAAGATAGCGCCGGGTTTGAACAGCACTTTTGCCCCTCTGTAGTGAGTGTAATGTAGCGGATTAGAGCCTGCTCTCCTATTGGACAGCTCCCTCCTGCAGGTTTGGCTGTGGGCGGAGTTTCCCTGTATTGTGTGACATGTGTCAGTCGCTGCGGAGCTGACGCCGGAGATGGAGGTTCTCCAGCCACTTGTCTGTGCCTCACGTCACAGGCTGCTGGCACTTGTAGTCCACCAAATGTGTTACATGCCGTACGCAGCGCCTGATGGTGCACTGGCTCTCGTAGTCCATTTTTGGCCACACCAATGACCAATGGGAGGGCGGGGGGACCATGCTGCAAGGTGGGAAGGGTTTCACATAGCCTTTAATCCAAGGCCGGCCACTGGTCTCCCCCCCCCCCGGGCATCCCAAATCGGGAAGCTCCACTTTTTGAAACCCTTTTTACTCAGCAACGTGAAAAGGCGACTCCTTCTCTGAAAGCAGAACAAAACCCAAAGCGGCCACTGGTCTTCCCCCTGGGCATCCCAGATCGGGGCTTTGTTCCGCTTTAAGGGAGGGAGTCTGCCATTTTCATGTTGCTACTGAGTAACAAGTGTTTCACACAGTGGGGCATCCCGATCTGGGATTTCCAGGGGGGGAAGACCAGTGGCCGCTCTGGGTTTTGTTCTGCTTTATGTGAGGGAATCCGCAATTTTTCACATGGCTACTGAGTAAAAAGTGTGAGCAGCGCTGTGTTATTTTAATAATAATGTAAAGGAGGGGGGTTATTCCATCCTAACCTGATTTGGTCATGATGTTTTAAAGCAGACCAAAACCCATGTAACCCAGCCCTATGGAGTGTGAAGGAATCCAGGGCTGGGTTACAGGCATCATACCTCTGGGGCATCCCAATTTGGGATGCTGTGTGAGACCTCACTGGACACACAAAATGTGGTTTATTTAACAAATTACATTTTTTTGTAAGGCAACCTCACTTTTTCATTGTTTAACTATAGCATACATATAACTATAACATACATATAATTATAGCATACATATAACTATAACATACATATAACTATAACATACATATAATTATAGCATACATATAACTATAGCATACATATAACTATAACATACATATAACTATAGCATACATATAACTATAACATACATATAACTATAGCATACATATAACTATAGCATACATATAACTATAACATACATATAACTATAACATACATATAACTATAACATATACTGGTAGCAGCTTGTCACACAATGCTATTTACTGCTTTTTATAAAGAAATACAATTAATATTATGCAGAATTGATTTCAGCCCTTTGGCCCGGCCCTCCACAATATTATTAGTTTCTCATGTGGCCCCATGGAAAAAATCATTGCCCCCCCCCCCTGATCTAGGTGGTAACAGAGATCATTAGAAAATGGAAAGTGGTACTTAATAAATAATAAATAATTGAGTAACCTTGATGGGCAGGTCCATAATTAGGAAGTGGTCATGACCTCACCACAGTCGCTGCCCCAAGGTTTGCACATTGTCTTTAAACCATCAACCTACACACACATAATATTTAGATGAGGGCTGACGCCCCTCCCGACGTGCTGAGCGGCATCGTGCAAAGTGACTTTGAGCAGTCACCGTCCCCTCCTCGTGACGCGTCCCCGCACATGTCTCTGCAGCAGGCTGCGCTGTGTGATGGGGCAGTGGCTCAGCGTGTCACATGTAGCCGCCATGTGACTCCGCCTCGCCTCGCTCCCTCTGCTGCTGCTGCCTCTGCTGGGAAGGTTTTTTTTTTTTTTTCTCTTCCTCTTTGACTCACACGTGTCTGTGAATCAAAACAGCGCTATTAAATCATAGGCAGGATTTCTCCTTGGCTAGACTTTAACCCCTCGTTCCCCGCTCGTGTCTCTCCACACGTGGGCCCTGCGGGACATACAGCTCCGCCGTTGCTTTTCCAAACAAGCTGGGGGAATTTTTATTTCCAAGAAAAAGGAAACCCTGGTGTTTGTGTTGTTTTTTTTTATGTATTTATTTTTAGTTCTTACTAGGGGGCCTGAGGAAGTCTCGGAAGAGATGCGCGGGTGCACACGCGCATAGGATTGATTATTGTGCCGGTACTTCTTATACCAGTTTCTATCATTTAAAATGGTCTAATAATAAATATATATATATATATATATAAATATATATATATATATATATATATATATATATATATATTCAGGATCTGGGGCCAATGGCAATGACTCTGAAGACAGTTCTTAGTCAAATAATAAGCAATTTATTGAAAATAAAGTCCAACAGGCAAAATCTCTTAACTTCAGACTATGATGCAGGATACAATGCAGTACAGCAAGCGGTTACCCCACCAACTCTAGCAATGTCCAGTGTAGGATAAATACAGCGTATTGCAAGTCCTGGATATCACAGGTCCAGGCTGTTAATCCACAGGTTCCAAGAACAGATAACACATAAACAGGCTGATTCATTACTAACGCCAGGTAGCGACAGATGAGCGCCTGTAGAGCGGATTTCAGAGCGCACACTAGAGTCGCCGTGCTCAGCCATGGTTCTTTGGCCCTTATTTAACAAGGGATAGTGCCAGGTAGCGAATGGTGAGCGAACGGTAATGACGGGCACCGCCACGAGAACGCCGGCTCCCCACCACAATCACACATTTATCAAGCCGATCCTGCTTAGTGACTGACAGAGCGCCAGATAGCGAATCATTCATCATTATTCCAGCCTCACCCCACAGCGCCAGCGAGCGACCTTGAACAGCGACAGGTATGACCTCTCGCTACCTGGCGCTCTCCAATGCATTTCAATGGAGCAATCTTTAAATATTCATAATTAATTGCTATTATTTTTTTTATTTTTTTTTTTAAATGTCAAAAATTCTGTGACCACTTCTGCAATTTTTTTAAGGTAAAAAAAAAAAAATAAAAAAAATTGTGCAGAATTGATATTACAGGTCTGATATTAATGTATTCATATTACAAAATGTTTTGAAAAACATGTTTTTTTTATCTAAAAATATGGTTGTTTGGGGTTAAAAAACTACTTTTAACCCATCGCCTCCAGCGCTCTGGGGTTTAAACATGCATTTCACAGTGCGAGAATTTTTGGAGCGTGATTTGTTAATGAATATGGTGGGAGCCGTTCGCTATGGCCGTTCGCTGTCATGCGCTCCCATACAGCGAGGAACCTGTCAAACAGCGACTCCTAACCCCGTATTCAACATTACCGCACACCGACTGAGTCGCTGTCAACAGCCGAACAACGCCCAAGCACAGCGAATACTAGCGGGCGCTGTAAAAATAACGCTACTGTCGCTCATCTGTCGCTACCTGGCTCTATTAATGAATCAGCCTCTTAGTTTCAGAGCGCCTCAGTCGCTGGCCGGCATTGATGAATATGTTGTGTGAGTCACAGTACTACGCTGTATGGGAGCGAACGGTAGCGCCAGCTCAGTGCGACCGACTAACACCACGTTCATAAAAAAAAAACCAGCTCCACACAGCGCCGGCGCTCAAAATCGGGCCGTTGTAGCCCACAGCGCCAGAGGCTGTGTGATTAAAGTCTGTTTTTGAACATGTATCCACTAGTAACAAAGCGAAAACATATGGAATGACATTGTTATTACATTGTAACATGAACACTTTAATACCAGACATGTAAGGACAATTCTGCATAAAAATATTATTAATCCAAAAACTTTTCAAAAATGTCGATTTCTAGGCCAGGATACATGTCAGAAGGTTTTGAGATTTTATAAAAAAAAAAAAATTGGGATCAGGAAAGGGATTTAAGGATCGTCCATAGAAATGTATGGGAGAGCGCCAGGTAGCGAGAGGTAAGACGTGGCGCTCTGCAAGGCTGAACGCCGGCGCTGTACGCTGAGCCTGGGATAATGATGAATCGGACGCTACATGGCGTTGTTCCAGTTGCTCACCAGATTCGGCTTCATAAATGTGGAATTGCGTGCCGTGTCCGGCGCTCACCTGTCGCTACCTGACGCTTACAAGGCACTACCTGGCGCTAGAGCTTCATGAATAAGGCCCTAAGTCTCTTGTGGAAGCTGTGGTGGAAACAGCCCCAGAGAGGATAGCACCCACCCCTTTGATTACAATTAGATTAGGTGTGCTACTACCAGTATTATTAATAATAGAGCAGCAAAGCCGCCATCAGCAACATTAAAGTGTGTCATCGGTGGCCAGTCACTGCACATAAGTCACCAAGCACAGCCACTGGCAGCTCAATGCAGGGAACTGTTTTCTGCTGGACCAGCCGGGTGACTACATCCCCCCCACCCAGAATGGCAAAGCAGCGAGTTCTCGAGCAGCACACACCGTACCAGCACAAGGAACTTGGGTGGAACAAGGGACTTGATCTGATGTTTGGTGGGTGCCAGACAACCACCAGTTACTTGGCTGGACTATTATTTTAAAGGAATCTGGGTCTTCCACCAGATTTTGTGCCCAGGGGCCTCCACCACACTTAATCCTGCCTTGCAAGGACAGTGAAAACCCTGATGACAGGTCCACTTTAACCAGTCTAAATATCTGTGCAAAGCATTGCATGATGAGCACCTACACACATACGAATTGCAATAGCAATACACTGAATCTAGCTCAGGGGACAGGTTATTAGAGTTAAAGTGGACCTTCACCCTGAATAAGAGCATACCTTATATGTTTCCCCCACCCTGTACATACAGATTGTTCACATTCAAAATCATCCTGTCTGCATCTACTGCATGTTATGAGCCTTTAAACATCCAAGATGGCGGCTCATGGAGAATCAGGCAGCCTGCAAACAGGAAGTGTCTTCTGACTGTCGCTATGCATTCTGGGATTGCTGTCCTTTCCCTGTTCCCAGCTCTGCTCTGTCTGTGCAGAGCACAGCTATAACCCCACCCCCCCTGCACTTTATGCCTCTCTCCTCTCCTCAGTATGTGTGATGCTTCTGAGTCAAGATGGCGGCGCCCGTATTGTAGTTGTATTGAGTCCTGAACTAAATACATTAATTTTAGATGCTGGGGAATAGTTTTTTAAGTGTTTGGGCTTTTCATTAAATCATGCTGAAGGTCCGGTTTAAGCTAATCTGTCCTGTAAAAGCAGAATGGCACATTCAAACCCGTCACCCCAAAGATTCTGCTTCCATCTACTAAAAGAAAAAATCAGACTTGGGTGGATTTCTTTTTATGCTGGGTGTATAAGTAACTTCCTTTCTTGCTATATATATATATAGTGGTAAAGTGTACGGAAAAGTGCTGGATGGTGTCTATTTCTCGCTTGCTTTTCTCAATCAGACACGATCCATGCCGGGTTTACAGGACTCCAGTCCACATTCTCAGTCCTCTACTGGGTTTTCCCCTACTACCAGTTCTTACACAGGTGATGAGGCTTATTGCAAGAAAGCCCAATAAAAGGAGCTGCTGGGGCTTCCAGTATGGAGATGGAGAGACTGGGATGAGGAGCCTGGGCCTTGCTGCTCCCAATACTGACAAGTGCCGAATTGCAGCAGAAGGACTTTGGCCCTTATTTAACAAGGGATAGCGACAGGTAGCGACTGGTGAGCGGCCGGTAATGACGGGCCCCGCCACGAGAACGCCGGCTCCCCACCACAATCACACATTTATCAAGCCGATCCTGCTTAGCGACTGAGATAGCGCCAGATAGCCACTCATTCATCATTATTCCAGCCTCAGCCCACAGCGCCAGCGTCCGACCTTGAACAGCGACAGGTATGACCTCTCGCTACCTGGCGCTCTCCAATGCATTTCAATGGATCAATCTTTAAATATTCATAATTAATTGTTTTTTTTTTTTAAATGTGAAAAATTCTGTGACCACTTCTGCCATGTTAGATAATTTTTTTAAGGTAAAAAAAAAAAAATTGTGCAGAATTGATATTACAGGTCTGATATTATTGTATTCATATTACTAAATTCTTTTAACATTTTTCTTTTTTTTTTGGTTTCCAAAAATATGGTGGTTTGGGGGTTAAAAAACTACTTTTAACACATCGCCACCAGCGCTCTGGGGTTTAAACATGCATTTCACAGCGCGATAATTTTTTGAGCGTGATTTTTTGATGAATATATGGTGGGAGCCGGTCGCTCTGACCAGTCGCTATCATGCGCACCCATACATCGCGGAACCTGTCAAATAGCGACTCGTCACCCCGTATTCAACATTACTGCACACCGACTCAGTCGCTATCAACAACCGAACAATGGCCAAGCACAGCGACTACTAGCGGGCGCTGTGAAAATGCCGCTACAGTCGCTCAACTGTCGCTACCTGCCGCTATTAATGAATCGGCCTCCCCGTATGAGAGGGGTCTTTTTCAAAAGGGGAGGAGGGAGGTTGTTGTGTCCCTGCTATTTAATTGGTTTTAACAAATTGTATGTAATGGTGTATTTTTAATCGTTAATAAATATTGAGTCATTCATGATACCTTGTTGATGTAACTCTACTTTGTGTATGTTTATGTTTGGTTACATTCTATAAGAGACTCCTTTAAAGCTCATCTTAGATAATACATTGTGGGTGGTGCTGTGATACTTCCTTTTTCAATATATATAGATATTTTCAAATAGTATCAAAAGGATGCACGCCACACAAATAGTTATGTTTGCGCTTAGTAAAGTGTATTATATACAATATTTACAAACAACAAGTAGTGATCATAAGAAAAAGGATACACAACGGCCAAATCCATAGATGTAATTATGGTCTATAATCCTCATATAAAATGGAGAAAGTATTACCAGTAACCATACAGAGTAATATAGACAAATATATCTAGGTAACAACTAATTACCAGTGATGCAGAAGTATGATAGAGGTGCTGCTTTAGGTCCTCCTGTGGTGACTGACTGCTTGCATAAGGTTAAGGTAATAACAGAGTTGAGAAACACTAATGATAATATATGAATTGCAGATGCAGACAATATGCCAGTCAGTCAGTTACATAACAAATAGCAACAAAACATCAGTACCATGAATGACAATGCACAGCATAATGTACAAAGCAAGTATACCCGTATCACAAAGAGTGGCTCGCTAAAGAGGTGCCAACGTTTCAGGGCTATCAGCCCTTTTCTCAAGGCCTCCACGGCCGCTTCTTTGACATCCCCATGGCCCATCAGACCAAAGCATCCTGGACCAGACCATAACCCAAAGGTTGCTGGAGGCCCCCTTTTGCAGGGCAAGTTGTTGAAGGCCACAGGGCTCGTGCCCTCCTCATAATCCTGCCCTGGGTTCTTGTCCTTGGGGCCTAACCTGTCCAATGGGTGAAGGCGTTTTCGCCTCCCTTGATTGGCTCAGGCTTTCCATCTACCATTGGCTGGGGCGCCGCCGTCGCCGGCTCTGACGTCACTACGCTGGCACCCGGAAGTGGTCTATGGCGCGGCCTTCTGGGGGTCGGTTTTTACACTTTTTTGTATAAATATGTTCCTGTTTTGAATACTTATTATCTATGACTAAGGACCGTAACGGCGTCCGAAACACGTTAGATCGCTGTCTGGGCCTTTGATCTTCATAAGTTTTTATGCTGTTTTGGATTATATGCTTTTAATGAGGACACCAATAAATGCTTTATTTTACGGAGAGCTGATCTACCAGTGATTCTCTCCAGCATCACGATTTGACCCTGCCAATCGCCATCTCACCCTCCCAACGGTCCCACGTCGTATTAGCTCGTTCAACCAGTGAAGATTAGACCAATCACCGGCTGGTTCGGCTTTGGAGTCCAAAAGACCCGCTGTGTGAGACCCCCAAGATCGCCCACAAACTCCTTACTTCTCCTTACCTTTCCACCGGGCCCTAGGTGCGACTGCAGGCTGTGGCTGCATCCCCTGCATACCTGCGGCTGTGCGCTCTCCTGTGCCCAGCCATTCAAATAGGCCGGGTGCAGGGGGCGTCGCTGCTCCCTATGCCGACTCTCAATTCTGCATGTTACACCCAATTCCAAGCATGCAGAAATGGCAGAGAGGCGATGTGGGGGGTTTCACACAGAGGGGCATCCTAAGTCTTCAGTGTGGGAAAGAGAGACAAGTGTTGAATTAAAGTGGACCAACACCCAGGGGGGATCGGCCCAGGAATCTATAAGATTCCCGGGCCGATCAGATCCCTCTCAGTGGAGCATTCGAAATCGGGATGTCCCACGGGGTGAGACCCCCCAGGACGGCCACAAACCTTACCTTAACCCCGTTCCAACGGCGCATGCGCGGGCCGCGGCTGCGTCTCGCGCTTCCCTCTAGCAGGCCGGCCGTTTGTGAATGGCCGGCGCGGGCGCGCTCCCTGCTAGGAGGAAGCGCGAGACGCGGCCTCCAGCGCTCAGAGCCGCTGTGGTTGGACGCCGCTTGTACGTGCATACCACAGCGGCTCTGAGCTCTCTGATTGGACGAGCGCCCGCGTAGTGACGTGAATGTTTATGGTCGTTCTGGGGGGTTTCACACAGCGGGGCACCCCCGATCGGGGTGCCCCACCGAAGTGGACCAAAACCCAGGATAGTCAAAATCCTGGGTGTTGGTCCACTTTAAGCCACGCCCCCTAGTTAGAAGGATGGATAGGAGATAGGATGTAACAGTTACAACAATAGAAACACTTTGAATAGGAGAATGAGTCACTTGTTGATGCAGATCTGCGTGTTACACCTCAAAGAGGGACAAATGAGAACAACAAGGGATACGGAACATGGACTTCAAAGAGGGACTGTCCCTCCAAATCAGGGACAGTTGGGAGATGCATCAGGCAGGAGCACGCTCCCCTTTTGCTATGCCGTTCTTATTGTCTGTACGCCATGCATTAAATCGGACCTTCAACCTGAATAAGAGACTATCTTATATGTTTCCCACACCCTGTACATACAGATTGCTCACATTAATCCGGACCTTCACTCTGAATAAGAGTCTATCTTATATGTTTCCCACACCCTGTACATACAGATTGCCCACATTAATCCGGACCTTCACTCTGAATAAGAGCCTATGTTATATGTTTCCCACACCCTGTACATACAGATTGCCCACATTAATCCAGACCTTCACCCTGAATAAGAGCCTATCTGATATGTTTCCCACACCCTGTACATACAGATTGCTCACATTAAAAATCATCCTACCTGCATCTACTGCATGTTATGAGCCTTTACACATGGCGGCTCATGGAGCATCAGGCAGCCTGCAAACAGGAAGTATCTTCTGACTGTGCTGCTCTGCATTCTGGGATTGCTGACCTTTTCCTGACCCCAGCTCTGCTCTGTCTGAGAAAAGCACAGTTATAACCCCGCCCCCTGTACTTTATCCAGCTCTCCTCTCCTCAGTATGTGATGCTTCTGAGTCAAGATGGCGGCGCCTGTATCCTAGAGTCCTGAACAGAGTTGCAGCCCAGTGGGGGAAAGAATAAGTAAGTGACTAAAAACTTAAAATATATTAATTTTAGATGCTGGTAAATAGTTTTTTAAGGGTTTGGGCTCTTCATTAAATCATGGTGAAGGTCCGGTTTAAAGTGGACTGATCTCCAGGATTTTCACTATCCTGGTGATTGGTACTTGTCCCTGGGGCATCCCGATTTGGTATGTCCAGCAGCTAAGTGTTAAAGTGGACCAAAACCCAGGGTTTTCACTCTCATCTCACCGCACAAGATTCCGGGGATGCAGCACGCAAGTCCCATGGGAAAGATGCGTTATTACGACAATAGTTTCATACAGCAGCGCATCCCAAATCGGGACGCCCCACTGTGTGAAACCATCATCGGAATGGAGGGGAAGATAATCAGTCGGCCCCCGGAGACCTTTAGACTGGCACAACATGTAATAGGTCCATTTTAAACCGGACCTTCAGCATGATTTATTGAAAAGCCCAAACCCTTAAAAAACGATTCCCCAGCATCTAAAATTAATATATTTTATGTTTTTAATCACTTGTTTTTTATTCTTTTCCCCACTGGCCTGCAACTCTGTTCAGGACTCTAGGATACGGGCGCCGCCATCTTGCCTCAGTAGCATCAAATACTGAGGAGAGGAGAGAAGTCAGAAGTGCAGGGGGGCGGGTTATAGCTGTGCTTTGCATAGACAGAGGAGAGCTGGGGTCAGGGAAAGGTCATCAATCCCAGAATGCAGAGTGGCACAGTTAGAAGGCACTTCCTGTTTGCAGGCAGCCTGAAACCCCATGGGCCGCCATCCTGAATGTTTAAAGGCTCAGAAAATGCAGTAGATGCAGGTAGGATAATTTTTAATGTGAGCAATCTGTATGTACAGGGTGTGGGAATCATATAAGATAGGCTCTTATTCAGGGTGAAGGTCCGGATTAATGTGAGCAATCTGTATGTACAGGGTGTGGGACCATATAAGATAGGCTCTTATTCAGGGTGAAGGTCCGGATTAATGTGAGCAATCTGTATGTACAGGGTGTGGGACCATATAAGATAGGCTCTTATTCAGGGTGAAGGTCCGGATTAATGTGAGTAATCTGTATGTACAGGGTGTGGGAACCATATAAGATAGGCTCTTATTTAGGGTGAAGGTCCGGATTACAGTGAGCAATCTGTATGTACAGGGTGTGGGAACCATATAAGATAGGCTCTTATTCAGGGTGAAGGTCCGGATTAATGTGGGCAATCTGTATGTACAGGGTGTGGGAAAACATAAAAGATAGGCTCTTATTTAGGGTGAAGGTCCGGATTAATGTGAGCAATCTGTATGTACAGGGTGTGGGACCATATAAGATAGGCTCTTATTCAGGGTGAAGGTCCGGATTAATGTGAGTTATCTGTATGTACAGGGTGTGGGAACCATATAAGATAGGCTCTTATTTAGGGTGAAGGTCCGGATTAAAGTGAGCAATCTGTATGTACAGGGTGTGGGAACCATATAAGATAGGCTCTTATTCAGGGTGAAGGTCCGGATTAATGTGGGCAATCTGTATGTACAGGGTGTGGGAAAACATAAAAGATAGGCTCTTATTTAGGGTGAAGGTCCGGATTAATGTGAGCAATTTGTATGTACAGGGTTTGGGAACCATATAAGATAGGCTCTTATTCAGAGTGAAGGACCGCTTTAAAACAACAGACATTTATCATTTATTGATGCAGATCTGCATGTTTCACCTCAAAGAGGGACAAAGGAGAACAACGAGGGACAGGGGGACATGGATTTAAAAGAGGGACTGTCCCTCCAAATCAGGGACACTTGGGAAGTATGCTATCAGATGTGGCAGACTGAGGAAAAGGTAAGTACTAATCCACACCTTAAACCTATAATGAGGTAGTCATGTGTCTGGGAACAGGCGTCACTGATGTGATTGTAATAATGATTTTTTTCTGATTGGCAGGAGCAGCAGGTAACACTGGAGGTCCCTGTTCTATATGAAACCCCACCGATCACCCGCAAACACGCATCCCCGGGAAACCTGCGGCTGTGACGCGCTCCTATATCCAGCCATTCAGGTCAGGATGCCACAGACTGCAGGTAAAGCCGGTGCAGCCGCTCCTCATTCTCTATGCCAGTCTCTAAGCTCTCCTTAGTCACGGCCGCATCCCCAGCATCTCTGGGCTGAGGCGCGCTCCAATCTAAAGAGAACTGCGACCGCTCTCGCTCCCGTCTGCTGAGCTCTGCGTGTAAACAGCGGCGTATTGCCATTCATTAATACGCACAGCATATATCTGCGAATGGCCAGCACGGACACGCCTCCTGATTCTTATACGAAAGGAGCCAAGCGCGCTAATTTCCTGCATGCCCGCGCCGTAGGGCTCGGGAAAGGTGAGCTTTTCACAAAGATTTAGCCCTAGCATGATTTTTCATGACTGTGCTAGCGTTCCATACGCCTACAGCCGTCACCAACCCACCCACACTCCCAAATAATGGAGCCAACAACTATTTCTTCGGAATTGATGGAATTTTAATTGCCCGCAGCCTCAACATAAAAACAAATAACAATTAACAATGCGCTCCCGATCTCCCTGTTCCAGGTCTGAGATTTTACCATACCATAACTACCAACAGGAGGGGAGGGGAGGCGGCCCGAAGGCTCAACTACCTCCTTAATCTGAAACAGAAGCCGATTCGTGAGCCCGGCCGCATCCCTCCTAGGCCTGGTAGCTCAACGGCGCTAACTTCCAAGATCCACCTTACCCCTCACATTTGTCCCTCCCCTTAAAGTGGACCAACACCCAGGATTTTCACTATCCTGGGTGTTGGTCCACTTCAGCGGGGCATCCGAGATCAGGATGCCCGCTGTGTGAAACCCCCACAAAAGCCCCCAAAAACTTACCTTTTCGGCGACGGTCAAGCGATGGACAAGCCGCCGCCGCCTCCCGCGCGCCCTGTAAGCGGCCGGCGCGGGCGTGCGCACTGCTAGAGGGGCGCGCGGGAGGCGGCTGCGGCTGAACCGTCGCCGATATGGTAAGGTTTTTTGGGGCTTTTGGGGGAGTTTCACCCCGCGAGACATCCCGATCTCGGATGTCCCGCGGTGAGGGAGGTGATCGGCCCGAGAATCTTATAGATATCACCCCTGGGTGTTGGTCCACTTTAAAATCAGTCACCTATCCTCCTGGCCTGTTTCAGACCCGAACCAAGCAGAGAAGACCGCCAAAGCTGTGACAAGTAAAATAATACAATAAACAATATAAGTACAACAATCCCCCCGATACATACGCATTGACACATATACCCAATAAATACCCCGAAAATTATACATAGCCAAAAGCAACTTCAAATACCCTGTCAACTCAACAAATGTCAATAAATATATATTAATCTTCTTTCTTCGATCTTATCGTTTGTTGAATTGTATTTATTTGTTATTTTTTTATTTATTAATAATTTGCTTTTTTTTAATTATTATTATATATACATATACATATAACATAATACAACCCCTTATCCCAAACAAGACTACCCCAAAACACCAACCAGCCTTCTGCTGCGACCAATCGACCATTCCATCAACCACCAATTGGGGGGGGCGGGCGAGCACATTCCAGCGAGGAGATCAGGGGCCAAAGAGGAAGAGGAGGGGGGAACCAGCCCCTTTATACTCCCCCCTCCTCCTCCCCTGAGGTCACTTCCCCCGATCTCCTCCCCCAATCCCATAGGCTGGTCAGCTTCCAGCAGGAAGCGCAGGCCAGTCATGGGGCTGCTGTTCTTAAAGGGCCGGCGCCCTTCTGGAAATTTGTAGGATGCACAAAATATATGCCCTACTCCAAAAATAAGCCATAGTTACCGTTAGGGTGCGAATAAGGCAATTGCCTGCAACCTGTTACGGTCCAAGCCATTTATTGCCCATTGCTCCAGGAACCCCTGTGCACATGGCAATATGATATAGGCATCATGTGACAGCCTTCGTAATATTGTAGGCCAGTGCAGATGGTGAGGGGACCAGGACTTGTGGGTATACAGCTCGTCTCATGGCGACCATCCACCACTCAAGCCCACAATGGGTGCAGCAGTCCCCATAGCAAATATTACCATTTTTTATGGAGTGCAACTCACCAGGAACATGGGGGACGTGCCATAGCACTAGAGCTCTATCAGTTTTATCATGAAAATGAAGAACACGTGGAGATTATTTATGGAAAAATAAGACTTCCCAAAAATGAAGACCCTGTCTTATTTTGGGGAAACGGTATGTGATGGCTGGACCCCTAGTCTGATTTTCAGTTTGGCCTGAATAATAAGGTAAGCCTGGGGTCCATCACATATAGATTATAGAGGGGCCCCCGTCTCTATACAGCCTATATTGTGCCTGGGCCCGCAACACAGAGGAGTCTGGCAAAGATTCGAAATAGCGCCACTCACTGGTTCTCAGGCCTCCCTATGGTACCCCTGCCCCTGCCCCCATAACATATAATGATGGCTGGGACTCTAGAGTTTTTGTTTCCTATATTGGATTTTGAAGTAAGCCTGGTTCCCTTATACCTCAGTTTAAAGTGGACCAACACCCAGGATTTTGACTATCCTGGGTCTTGGTCTACTTCCCCGTTCGGGGGTGCCCCGCTATGTGAAACCCAGCAGATCGCAAGTAAAAACTCACCTACGACGCATGTGCGGCCGCTCGTCCAATCAGCGCGCTCGGAGCCGCTGTGGTATGCGCGTCAATGAGACGTCTTACCACAGCGGCTCAGAGCACACTGGCGGACGCATCTCGCGCTTCGCTCTAACAGGGCGTGCACCCGCGTCGCCATTTGTGAATGGCCGGCACGCGCCCTGCTAGAGAGAAGCGCGAGATGCGGCCCTTGCATGCGCCGTTGGACCGGGAGTCAGGTAAGTGCCGCGGGCGTCCTGGGGGGCTTCACACAGCGGGGCATCCCGATTTTGGATGCCCTGCGGGGAGGGATCGGATTCGGAGGGATCTTATAGATTCCCGGGCCGATCACGCTGGGTGTTGGTCCACTTTAAAGAGGCCTCTAGGGCCATCTGAGTTCCACTCCTCCAATTCGGTATAACCCGCTGTGTGAACCCCCCCCCCCCCCCCCGATTGCCAGCTTCACTCACCTTCTCCTGCCCCTCAACACATCTTTGCGCTCCGGTCGCATCCCTACTCACCTCTAGCCGTGCACACGCCCGCCTTTCTGAATGGGGGTGCGGTCAAGCCACGGCTGCAAGGTGGGCGGGTGACACGGCTGGCGACGCCACTCAGCTCCCTTCAGGGCCAGCTTAACCATCAGCCCCCCCGAAAGAAGGCGAGTGACGGTGAACATGATGATTGGCGCACGTGATCTCGCCCAAGTCTGCACCATGGGAGCAGAAAAAGGTGACCGAAATGCGGGACGAAAGACGAATTAGGATACGGGCGCCGCCATCTTGACTCAGAAGCATCACACTTACTGAGAAGAGGAGAGCAGGATAAAGTGCAGGGGGCGGGTTATAGCTGTGCTTTGCACAGACAGAGCAGAGTTGGGGTCAGGGAAAGGACAGCAATCCCAGAATGCAGAGCGACACAGTCAGAAGACACTTCCTGTTTGCAGGCTGCCTGATGTTCCATGAGCCGCCATCTTGGATGTTTAAAGGCTCATAACATGCAGTAGATGCAGCTAAGATGATTTTTAATGTGAGCAATCTGTATGTACAGGGTGTGGGAAACATATAAGATGGGGACTTATTCAGGGTGAAGGTCCGGATTAATGTGAGCAATCTGTATGTACAGGGTGTGGGAAACATATAAGATAGATTCTTATTCAGGGTGAAGGTCCGGATTAATGTGGGAAATCTGTATGTACAGGGTGTGGGAAACATATAAGATAGATTCTTATTCAGGGTGAAGGTTCGGATTAATGTGAGCAATCTGTATGTACAGGGTGTGGGAAACATATAAGATAGAATCTTATTCAGGGTGAAGGTCCGGATTAATGTGAGCAATCTGTATGTACAGGGTGAGGGAAATATAAGATAGGCTCTTATTCAGGTTGAAGGTCCGGATTTATGTGAGCAATCTGTATGTACAGGGTGAGGGAAATATAAGATAGGCTCTTATTCAGGGATGAAGGTCCGGATTAATGTGGGAAATCTGTATGTACAGGGTGTGGGAAACATATAAGATAGATTCTTATTCAGGGTGAAGGTCCGGATTAATGTGGGCAATCTGTATGTACAGGGTGGGAGGAACATATAAGATATGCTCTTATTCAGGGTGAAGGTCCAGATTAATGTGGGCAATCTGTATGTACAGGGTGGGAGGAACATATAAGATAGGCTCTTATTCAGGGTGAAGGTCCAGATTAATGTGGGCAATCTGTATGTACAGGGTGTGGGAAACATATAAGATAGGCTCTTATTTAGGATGAAGGTCCGGATTAATGTGAGCAATCTGTATGTACAGGGTGTGGGAAACATATAAGATATGCTCTTATTCAGGGTGAAGGTCCGGATTAATGTGGGCAATCTGTATGTACAGGGTGTGGGAAACATATAAGATAGGCTCTTATTCAGGGTGAAGGTCCGGATTAATGTGGGCAATCTGTATGTACAGGGTGTGGGAAACATATAAGGTAGGCTCTTATTTAGAATGAAGGTCCGGATTAATGTGAGCAATCTGTATGTACAGTGTGGGGGGCACATATAAGATAGGCTAATATTCAGGGTGAAGGTCCGCTTTATCATAAGCTCTGTCTACTGAAACGAATAAACAAGTGTTTGGCTGGCGTTTCTGCTCTGTACTTTTATGTCCGTGTACCACAGCAGAGTGGCATCCTGCACGCAATTTCACATTTATGAATCCAAATCTGGTGAGCGACTCGAACAACGCCATGTAGCGTACGATTCATCATTATCCCAGGCTCAGCGTACAGCGCCGGCGTTCAGCCTTGCAGAGCGTTGCGTCTTACCTGTCGCTCTATGGCGCTCTCCCATACATTCCAATGTACGATCCTTAAAGTGGACCAACACCCAGGATTTATACTATCCTGGGTGTTGGTCCACTTCTGCGGGGCACCGCCGACGGACAAGCTGAGGCCGCCGCCGCCTCTCGCGCGTCCCTCTTACAGGGAGCGCGCCCGCGACAGCCATCCACAACTGGCCGGCGCGGGTGCGCGCCCTGCTAGAGGGACGCGCGAGAGGCGGCGGCGGCCCGCGCATGCGCCGTTGGAGCGGGAGAAGGTAAGGTTTGTGGACGTCCGGGGTGGTTTCACACAGCGGGGCATCCCGATTTCGAATGCCCCGCGGGGGGGGGAGCTGATCAGCGGTGGGTTTTGGTCCACTTTAAATCCCTTTTCTGATCCCAATTTTTTTTTTTTAAATAAAATCTCAAATCTTTCTGACATGTATTAACAACGCCATGTAGCGTCCGATTCATCATTATCCCAGGCTCAGCGTACAGCGCCGGCGTTCAGCCTTGCAGAGCGCCACGTCTTACCTCTCGCTACCTGCCGCTCTCCCATACATTCCAATGGACGATCCTTAAATCCCTTTCCTGATCCCAATTTTTTTTTTAAAATAAAATCTCAAATCTTTCTGACATGTATTAAGATTCTTATTCAGGGTGAAGGTCCGCTTTAACATAAGCTCTGTCTACTGAAATGAATAAACAAGTGTTTGGCTGGCGTTTCTGCTCGGTATTTTCATGTCCATGTACAGTGGCATCCTGGAATGCCTGGCGTCACGTGTAGCGGCGCTGAGCCCTGGTGTAATGGCCGCCCCCCTAATGCTGGCCTCTCGCCTGCTCTGGTTACCCAGAGATTAACAACATGGTCTGATTCTGTGGCACAGATTGTGTGCCAGCCTTAAGGCACATGGCACGGGGCAGCGTGGGTGCGTGACGGGCGTGTTTGTTCTCTAAACCTGCTTTTGCGGCTTTTTTTTGGCCGGGCCCCCGTCTTGGTTCTGTGTCAGCGAGGCGCGCACGCCTTGGGAAAAAGCATTTAGGAGTGTGTTTGTCTGTGTGCGATTCTCGTACTGTACGTCTCATGACATTCCTGCCCGCACACGTGTGCTTCGGGGCGGACATGTGCGCGCTGCGCCTAAAGTGTTAATCGCTGCGGAAGGACACGTGCGGGACTGTAAGCGAATGTGTTACATGGCCGAGGATACCCTCCGCCTGCCGCTCACCGTCTACCCGTGACTGCCTCTGCTAATCCTGCCTGAGCCCCACTGCTGTCATATAGCAGAGCACAGATTAAGGCTCTTATTCCCAGTGTTTGACCCCCTTGTTCCCTGGCTGCACTGGATTATGTGACCCCTCCGCCGCACGTGTCTGGCTTACCTAGGCCCCCTACTAGCTACATCTACACTTCCCCTTTAGTAGTTGTTTAGATCTCCCTCTTTAGTGTTAAAGCAGACCTAAACCATCCCTTGCTTTTCTCTTCCAGGGAGGGTTCTGTTCCATGCGAACACGGGGAGGCCGATTCATTAATAGCGCCAGGTAGCGACAGTTGAGCGACTGTAGCGGCATTTTCAGAGTGCCCGCTAGTAGTTGCTGTGCTTGGCCATTGTTCGGTTGTTGATAGCGACTCAGTCGGTGTGCGGTAATGTTGAATATTGAAAAACAAACAACAACACCGCGCTGTCTTCAAACAACAAAGCTCAACGTGCGATAACTGGAATCCTCCACCCAGAAAATAATGATACAGTAAATATTTTTTTTATATTTAATGTTGAATATTGGGTGAGGAGTCGCTATTTGACAGGTTCCGCGCTGTATGGGAGCGCATGATAGCGAATGGCCATAGCGACCGGCTCCCACCATATTCATTAACAAATCACGCTCAAAAAAATTCCGCCGCTTAGACGTTCCAGATCTTCCCTTGTACGTCGGCGCTGGGAGCGGGGAGAGGTGAGTTTTTCGGGGGGTTAGGGGGGTGCCCCACCGAAGTGGACCAAGACCCAGGATAGTCAAAATCCTGGGTGTTGGTCCACTTTAAACCCCAGAGCGCTGGCGGCGATGGGTTAAAAGTAGTTTTTTAATCCCCAAACAACCATATTTTTTGAAAAAAAAAAAAAAACAAGTTTATAAAAACATTTTGTAATATGAATACATTAATATCAGACCTGTAATATCAATTCTGCACACATTTTTTTTTTTTTTTTTTTACCTGCAAAAAAATATCTTACATTGCAGAAGTGGTAACAGAATTTATCACATTAAAAAAAAAAAAAAAAAAAAAAATAATAATTATTTATGATTAATTAAAGATTGTTCCATTGAAATGCATTGGAGAGCGCCAGGTAGCGAGAGGTCATACCTGTCGCTGTTCAAGGTCGCTCGCTGGCGCTGTGGGGTGAGGCTGGAATAATGATGAATGATTCGCTATCTGGCGCTCTCTCAGTCGCTAAGCAGGATCGGCTTGATAAATGTGTGATTGTGGTGGGGAGCCGGCGTTCGCGTGGCGGGGAGCGTCATTACCGTTCGCTCACCAGTCGCTACCTGGCGCTATCCCTTGTTAAATAAGGGCCTTATTCATGAAGCTCTAGTGCCAGGTTGTGCCTTGTAAGCAGCAGGTGAACGCCGGACACGGCACGCAATTCCACATTTATGAAGCCGAATCTGGTGAGCGACTGGAACAACGCCATGTAGCGTACGTTTCATCATTATCCCAGGCTCAGCGTACAGCGCCGGCGTTCAGCCTTGCAGAACGCCACGTCTTACCTCTCGCTAACTGGCGCTCTCCCATACATTTCTATGGACGATCCTTAAATCCCTTTCCTGATCCCAATTTTTTTTTTTTTTTTTAATAAAAACCCAAAACTTTCTGACATGTTTCCTGGCCTAGAAAATTACATTTTTGAAAACTATTTTGATTAATAATATTTTTATGCAGAATTGTCCTTACATGTCTGGTATTAATGTGTTCATGTTACAATGTAATTACAATGTCATTCCATATGTTTTCACTTTGTTACTAGTGGATACATGTTTAAAAACACCCTCTAATCACACAGCTTCTGGCGCTCTGGGCTACAACGACCCAGTCTTGAGCGCCGGCGCTGTGCGAGGCTTTTTTTTTATAGATATGGTGAGAGTCGGTCGCACTGAGCTGGTGCCACCGTTCGCTCCCATACAGCGCTGAACTGGTGTTAGAGCATCAATGCCGGCCAGCGACTGAGACGCTCTGAGACAGCGAACCATGGCCGAGCACAGCGACTACTAGCGGTCGCTCTCAATGCCTCTATACAGACGCTCATCTGTCGGTACCTGGCGCTAGTAATGAATCAGCCTGCCCGAAGCTGATTCATTACTAACGCCAGGTATCAGCAGATGATACAGTCTGTATAGCGGCGCTTAGAGCGACCGCTAGTAGATGCTGTAAGCGGGTATCGGGCACTGTAACAGAGCGCCTCAGTCGCTGTAGTCATCTGGGCAGCATTCATGAATGTGATGTATGTTGGGCGCTCTAACACCAGTACAGCGCTGCAGGGAGCGAGAGGTAGCGACAGCTCAGGGCGACCGACTCTCACCAAAAACTACACACACACAGCATTGGCGCTCTGAATCTGGTTCCTGTAGAACCAGACGCTGTGTGATTAAAGTCCGTTTTTGAACACATATCCATCAGTAACAAAGCGAAAACACATGGAATGACATTGCTGTAACATTGTGACATTAACACTTTAGTGCCAGACCTGTAATGACAATTCTGCAGAATTGTCATTTATTTGAGAGGAAAAAAATAATAAAAAAAAAACTCTGTTTAAACAGAATAAAAGGAACGTCCATTAAAATGTATGGGAGAGCGACAGGTAGCGACTGGTAGTACCTGGTGCTCTGGAAGCTGAAGCGCTGGCGCTATACGCTGAGCCGCCTGTAATGATGAATCGTACGCTACATGGCGCTGTTAGAGTCGCTCACCGGAATCGCCTTCAAAAATGTGGTATTGCGTACAGCGCCCGGCGTTCACCAGCCGCTGCCTGCACCCAAAAAAACACTACCTGCCGCTAGACCTTCATGAATAACGCCCTAACTTAACCTACCCCCTACACGCCATCGGTAAATCCTGAATTAGAGGAACAACTGCCTCCTTGGAGTCTAAAAGAGGTTGTTTCACTGTCGCTGTGGCAGTGATGCCCCACTGTGTGAAATTCTCTGTATAGCGGGGAGGGGGGGGGGGGGCAATTATTTTTTCCATGGGGCCACATGAGAAACTAAAAATATTGTGGAGGGCCGGGCCAAAAGGCTGAACTCAATTCTGCATAATATAATTGTATTTCTTTATAAAAAGCAGTAAATCGCTGGTACGAGGATACGTTATAGTTATATGTACGTTATAATTATATGTATGTTATAGTTATATGTATGTTATAGTTATATGTATGTTATAGTTATATGTATGTTATAGTTATATGTATGCTATAGTTATATGTACGTTATAATTATATGTACGTTATATGTATGTTATAGTTCTATGTATGTTATAGTTCTATGTATGTTATAATTATATGTACATTATAGTTATATGTACGTTATAATTATATGTATGTTATAGTTATATGTATGTTATAGTTATATGTATGTTATAGTTCTATGTATGTTATAGTTATATGTATATTATAGTTATATGTACGTTATAGTTATATGTACGTTATAGTTATATGTATGTTATAGTTCTATGTATGTTATAATTATATGTACGTTATAGTTATATGTACGTTATAATTATATGTATGTTATAGTTATATGTATGTTATAGTTATATGTATGTTATAGTTATATGTATGTTATAATTATATGAATGCTATAGTTATATGTATGTTATAGTTATATGTACGTTATATGTATGTTATAGTTATATGTATATTATAGTTATATGTACGTTATAGTTATATGTATATTATAGTTATATGTACGTTATAGTTATATGTATATTATAGTTATATGTACGTTATAGTTATATGTACGTTATAGTTATATGTACGTTATAGTTAAACAATGAAAAAGTGAGGTTGCCTTACAAAAAAAATGTAATTTATTAAATAAAATTTCCCAAAACAATAGTAAACAAAATGAAAAGGGGGGATATCGCCCCACAGATGTTAGCAGCTCAGTCTTCCACCACATTGGGTAGAGCAAATGCAACCCCACTTCCCTTACTCTCCTTCCCCTTAAAGTGGACCAAAACCCTGCTGAATCGGCCCAGGAATCTATAAGATCTCTCTTGCGCTTCCCTGTAATGACTCGTTTTGGATTTTCCGTGGCTGATGTCAGCGTGACACAAGGGTCATTTATACACAGGATGACCTATCACATGTATCGCATTGGATGTAAAATGAGATCTGCTTTTTATGGTTACAATCATTGTGATTCGTGTAGTACATTAGAGGTCTCTATACAGTTCCCGCAAAATTCAGTTCCTCTTATCGGGGTGCCCCGGGGAAGTGGACCAAAACCCAGGATAGTCAAAATCCTGGGTTTTGGTCCACTTTAAGCTTAGCAGCATGGATGGCTTCCAGTCAGGGCACTTATGAGTCCTGCCCCTCCACCCAGGCAAGATGGCGCCGGAGCCTACCTCCTTCTCCTACTCTGGTTGGGCTCTTCTTCACTGTCGGGCGCCCGTCCACTGAGGGAGGAAGGGAGAACGCGCCAGCCTCGACAAGCCGAGCGGCTGATCGACTGCTGCTTAAAGTGGACCAACACCCAGGATTTTCACTATCCTGGGTTTTGGTCCACTTCGGTGGGGCACCCCGATCGGGGGTGCCCCGCTGTGTGAAATCCCCCAGAAACCCCGAACAACTCACCTCTCCTCACTCCCACGTGACTGCCGCTGCCAATCCCCGCCGACGGACAAGCGGGAGGCCAAGAGAGCGCGCCCGCCGCCGCCTCCCGCGCGTCACTCTTACAGGGTGCGTGCCCGCGCCGGACATTCACAGACGGCCGGCGCAGGTGCGCGTCCTGCTAGAGGAACGCGCGGGAGGCGGCGGCGGGCGCCGCTGGATCGTGGATAAGGTAGGGATTTAGAGGTTTCTGCGGGGTTTCACACAGTCAGGGGTCTGATCGGTCCGGGAATCTTATAGATTCCCGGGCCGATCATAGGAGGGTGTTGGTCTACTTTAATTGATCACCTGTGTACAGTGTGGGAGGCGGCAACCCTCTGCAAAGAGGGATGGGCGGGCGCCTCGCAGGCAGCACGAGTGGAGGGACTCCGCCAGCCAGCTCAGCCTGGGCCGGTCAGAGCCAATCAAAGGGCGGTATGCGGCCCACGCATTCCAGGCTTCCCGTGTACTCCATTCAATTTTACTATGCCGCCCTGTCATTAGAGTGGATAGTAAGGCTTGAAGCTGAACAAAATAGTTTCTTGCCCCTGATTTGGGTTGCCCCACTGTGTGAAACCCCCTAGATCATCCATAAAAACTCACCTTACTCCAGTCCAGAGGCTAGCTTTGGAACCCAGGGCTGTCCGTGCTGGGTTTTGTTCTACTTTAAAGGGGCTGTCTGGGCAAAAACAACATACAATAGAGACTCACTTATAGTCCCATGCTGCTGAGCGGCCCTATAACAGTAGTTTGAAACTTACCTCCACCGGACATCTAGACTGCACCATCCCCACTCGCGACCAAGGCCTGAGGTCCCCTTGTTGCCTCCTCACTGTCCCCTCACAGCGACTAGCCCCACCCACTGCATTCATATCAATGAAGAGGGCGTGCCAGCCCTCACCATGCCCCCTCCATTGCAGTGAGTAGAGCAGATGCAGCCTGTCCCCATAACCAACACAAGGGGACGGCCACTGATCTACAAGGTGCCGAGATGATGGGGGGAGAGATTGCTGATGCCGGTAAGTGTCAAATACCAACATTGCGGAAATCAGCTGCGCGGGATTATAGGTGAGTGTCTGTGGTTTGTTTATTTGCCCGGACAGGGACTGCAAGACGATGATTGCCTGGTGGCCCACATATGCCCTGTGGGATGGCCAGAAAAGTGTGTATAGTAGGCTACCTGGGGCAATTACAGAGGGTCGCCCCAAATCAGGAGAGGAATACCCGGCACAGTGAAAATCACCAGTGTTGTTTCTCTTTAAAGTGGCTTGAAACCCAGGGGGGATCGGCCCAGGAATCTATAAGATTCCCGGACCGATCAGATCCCTCGCCGCGGGGCTTCTGAAATCGGGATGTCCCGCGGGGAGGAACCCCCCAGGAGGCCCACAAACCTTACCTCAGCCCCGTTCCATCGGCGCATGCGCGAGCCGCGGCCCGCGCTTCCCTCTAGCAGGGCGCGCACCCACGCCGGCCGTTTGTGAATGGCCGGCGCAGACGCGCTGCCTGTTAGAGGGAAGCGCGAGACACGGCCTCCAGCGCTCAGAGCCGCTGAGCTGCTATGCGCGTCCAAGCGTGGTGAGGTGAGTGTTTCTGGGCTTTCGGGGGGGTTTCAGACAGCGGGGCACCCCCGATCGGGGTGCCCCACCGAAGTGGACCAAAACCCAGGATAGTCAAAATCCTGGGTTTCGGTCCACTTTAAAGTGGACCAAAACCCACAGCGATCGATTCCCTTCCCCCGGGGTATCCAAAATCGGGATGCCCCACTGTGTGAAACCCCCCCAGGTCGGCCATACACTTACCTTCCTTTCCAGTCCAACGGCACATGCACGAGCCGCATCCCCGCTATCCCTCTATCAGGGTGCGTGCCCACGCCAGGCATTTGTGAATGGCCGGCGCAGGCATGCTCCGGACTGTCAGCGCCACTTGCCTTAGACGCGCTGACGTGAGCAGATACCAGCGTGCTGATTGGACAAGCGGCCGCGCATACGCCGTAGGATCGGGAAGAGGTGAGTTTGTTTCACCAACTTGGGGGGTTTAACACAAAAAAAGACAAAATGCCACGCTCAGCACTACAAGTAAAAAAGCTCTATGTGTAGCGAGTCCTTCGTCTCAAAAGTAATCCAAAACACAGAGCTAGTGGTAGGTGATATATCAAGATTCAGCAGTCCCACAGCGCATGCACCTCCACCGTGAAGTCACCAATAAAGCTGGCCTCTTACCAAATAAATGATGACAATGGAGTTTTGCAACGCCTGAGGATATTAAAGCGTTGCAAAACTGCATCTGGGCATTGGAAGCTATACCCCCTCAGTGTGGAGCCGTGGAAGTTTGAGTCTAATTGCTGATCCTTATACGCCCATTGTCATCATTTATTTGGTAAGAGGCCAGCTTTATTGGTGACTTCACGGTGGAGGTGCATGCGCTGTGGGACTGTTGAATCTTGATTTGAGTTATCACCTACTACCAGCTCTGTGTTTTATTACAGTTTTGAACTTGGGGGGTTTCACACAGCGGGGCAAACCCGATTGGGTTGACCCGGGAGCAAGGACCAAAACCCAGGGTAGTCAAAATCCTGGGTTTTGGTCCACTTTAAAGACATGCTCATCGTTCTGATGGTGGACAAGAAACAGCTACACACATGTGCAGCAGCCACAACTTCTCCAGTCATACAGAGCTCAATGACAAAAAGGAAATTGAGTAAATTCAGGGCTTGGAGGCAGCCAGAGTAAGCTTACTCTTATTTATTTATTAATTCTTTATTTGACTTTTGATTTTAGCAGTCCCAAATACTTAAAGTGGACTGAAACCCACCACGATCGGCCTGGGAATCTTATAGATCAGGATGCGCTGCTGTGTGAAACCCCCCAGGTCGCCCCATACACTTATCTTGATTCCTAGTCCAACAGTGCATGTGCAAGCCGCATCCCTGCTATCCCTCTAGCGGGGCGTGTGCCCATGCCAGGTATTTGTGAATAGCCGGCACGGGCACGCTCCCTGTTAGAGGAAAGTGGGGGATGCGGCCGCCAGCGCGCTCTGAGCCACTGGCCTTAGACGTCGTGACGTCAGCGGCTCCGAGTGTGCTGATTGGACGAGCAGCTGCGCATGCGTAGTACGACCGAGAAGAGGTGAGTTGGCTTTGGCGATCTGGGGGGTTTCATGTAGCGGGGCATCCCCGATCAGGGTGCCCCGGGGGAAAGGACCAAAACCCAGGATAGACAAAATCCTGGGTTTTGGTCCATTTCAAAATGGAACAAATCCCAGGATTTTGGCCATGTTCTGCTATGTGAAACCTCCCAGATTGTCCAGTAAAAACGTACCTTCCCCTGGTACTATGGCGCATGCGCAGGCTCTTATCCAGTTAGAGCCCTTTGCCATGCATATTGATGCACCAACTCTTGATTCCCATTGGTTACATCACCAAGGGAGCCACCGGAAAAGATGAGTTTTGCTGGGACCCAGGGGCTTTCACACAGCAAGAAATCCCAATTTGGGATGCCCCAGGGGAGGCCAGCAGCTTTTAGATTCCATGGCTGCCCACTTTGGGTTTGTTCTGCTTTAATGGGTCCACACTTCTGCACTGCTTCTATGTTACCACCAGCAGCCATGTTGTTTGCCGGTTGGGCATGCCCATTCTTCAGTGGTCACTTAGGGGTGTCAGAGCAGCCATAGCCAGTGGGGGTTGGCTGATTCCAGCCTTTTTTTTAATGTCTGGATAGCAGGGCATCCCAAACTGGGGGAGCTAACTTTCCTTGTGACTGGAGGACACTTTAAATAACAAGCAACAGGCAACAGAAAGAGTAGTAGATGCTTGGAACAAACTTCCAGCAGAGGTAGTTGAAAAATCAACAGCCACTGAATTTAAACATGCCTGGGATAAGCCTCCATCTATCCTAAGATAAAGAGAACATACAGTATACACATAGGATACAGAGAACATACAGTATACACATAAGATAAAGAGAACATACAGTATATACATAAGATACAGAGAACATACAGTATATACATAAGATACAGAGAACATACAGTATACACATAAGATACAGAGAACATACAGTATACACATAAGATACAGAGAACATACAGTATACACATAAGATACAGAGAACATACAGTATACACATAAGATAAAGAGAACATACAGTATACACATAAGATAAAGAGAACATACAGTATACACATAAGATAAAGAGAACATACAGTATATACATAAGATACAGAGAACATACAGTATACACATAAGGGCAGACTAGATGGACCGTATGGTCTCCTTCTGCCGTCAACCTTCTATGTTTCTATGTTTCTATTACTAACGCCAGGTAGCGACAGATGAGCGTCTGTAGCGCGGATTTCAGAGCGACCGCTAGTAGTCGCTGTGCTCGGTCATGGTTTATTGTTTCAGAGCGCCGGCATTGATGAATATGTTGTGTGAGTCGCAGTACTACGGTGTATGGGAGCGAACGGTCGCGCCAGCTCAGTGCGACTGAATCACACCACATTGATCAAAAAAATAGCCCCACACAGCGCCGGTGCTCAAAATCGGGTTGTTGTAGCCCAGAGCGCCAGAGGCTGTTTGATTAAAGTCTGTTTTTGAACATGTATCCACTAGTAACAAAGCGAAAACATATGGAATTACATTGTTATTACATTGTAACATGAACACTTTAATACCAGACATGTAAGGACAATTCTGCATAAAATATTATTAATCAAAAAAGTTTTCAAAAATATCATTTTCTAGGCCAGGATACATGTCAGAAAGATTTGTGAGTTATTAAAAAAAAAAATTGGGATCAGGAAAGGGATTTAAGGATCGTCTATAGAAATGTATGGAAGAGCGCCAGGTAGCGAGAGGTAAGACGTGGTGCTCTGCATGGCTGAACGCCGGCGCTGTACGCTGAGGCTGGGATAATGATGAATCGGACGCTACATGGCGTTGTTCCAGTCCCTCACCAGATTCGGCTTCATAAATGTGGAATTGCGTGCCGTGTCCGGCGTTCACCTGCTGCTACCTGATACTTACAAGGCACTACCTGGCGCTAGAGCTTCATGAATAAGGCCCTTAGACAAGCTGCCAAAAAAGCTGATTGGGGGAGAGCTACACTTATGCAATTGGATCACCAGAGAGATATGTGACGGGCAACAGGCGCGGCTTTACACAGCTAGGCATCCCAATTTTGGTTATGGACCAAAATCCCGGTTAGTGGAATCTGGGCATCTGAACATTGCCCCTCTGCACCCCCGTACAGGAAGGTTAGGATGGCGCCTTGTGTGACCGCATGGCCTGCACACCCGGCCATGGCTGGATGAAGCTGTTCTGCAGCAGGAGAACATGGCTTATCTGCTCTTGGTGAGAATTAAATATATTCAGGGTCAATACAAAGATCTGTCCCACAATCTATTTATACCCCGGAGTGTAACCATAACCCGAGGGCATCCACTAAGGTTAGAGGAAAGGTGCTTTCTCCACCGACATAGGAGGGGATTCTTCTCTGTAAGAGCAGTGAGACTATGGAACTCGCTGCCAGAGGAGGTAGTAATGATGGATACAGTAAAAACGTTCAAAAGTGGCCTTGATGCCTTCCTGGCATGTAATAACATTACCAGCTATGGCTACTAGAGCACTGGAAGGAGATCTATAGGGGCCGGGATGCCCTCCTTGCATGTAATAACATTACCAGCTATGGCTACTAGACCACTGGAAGGAGATCTATAGTGGCCGGGATGCCCTCCTTGCATGTAATAACATTACCAGCTATGGCTACTAGACCACTGGAAGGAGATCTATAGTGGCCGGGATGACTTCCTGGCATGTAATAACATTACCAGCTATGGCTACTAGACCACTGGAAGGAGATATATAGTGGCCGGGATGCCTTCCTGGCATGTAATAACATTACCAGCTATGGCTACTAGACCACTGGAAGGAGATCTATAGTGGCCGGGATGCCTTCCTGGCATGTAATAACATTTCCAGCTATGGCTACTAGACCACTGGAAGGAGATCTATAGTGGCCGGGATGCCCTCCTTGCATGTAATAATATTACCAGCTATGGCTACTAGACCACTGGAAGGAGATCTATAGTGGCCGGGATGACTTCCTGGCATGTAATAACATTACCAGCTATGGCTACTAGACCACTGGAAGGAGATATATAGTGGCCGGGATGCCTTCCTGGCATATAATAACATTACCAGCTATGGCTACTAGACCACTGGAAGGAGATCTATAGTGGCCGGGATGCCCTCCTTGCATGTAATAACATTACCAGCTATGGCTACTAGACCACTGGAAGGAGATCTATAGTGGCCGGGATGCCCTCCTTACATGTAATAACATTACCAGCTATGGCTACTAGACCACTGGAAGGAGATAAACAGGTTGAACTGGATGGACTAAAGTCTTTATTCAGCCATTACATACTATGTTACCATGTTACTATGTAATTACAGAAGTGCCAGTTATTGTAAAAGTGACATGAGCCCTAAAAATAGACAAGTCATTTTTGCATCTCTTTCCTTTGTGTTGCATTGTGGTGCGTGAGTCCATGTGGATAAATGTAGAGGGGCCCTCAGCCGCATGTTGTGGAGTCGCCCCACATGTGAATCACCAGAGGTAAAGGGTTAGATCCCTGGGCGGCCTCAGGTAAGTTCAGGCTGGTGGTCATTTGAGTGCCGGGGTATTCCTTTTTGTTTTGCCTGTGACTTATTTATGCATTTGACTGCACACTGGGCCCCCAAAGTCAGTTTTACCATACTTACCAACTTTTTAAGGTGGGATAATTGTTAAATTAGCCCCCCCCCCCCTTTTTGTGAGATGGATAGGAGATAGGGTGTAACAGTTAAAACAATATAAACACTTTAAATAGGCAACTGAATAATTTGTTGACGCAGATCTGCATGTTACACCTCAAAGAGGGACAAATGAGAACACTGAGGGGCAAGGGGACACAGACTCAAAATAGGGACAGTCCCTCCAAATCAGGGACACTTGAGAGGTATTATATAGGGAATGTTCGCTCACCACCTAATCCCGAGTGTGCACGGCCATGGGTAGTTCCAAACCCACTAAATAGTATGAAAGGCAAAGCAAATGGTCCGCACTCCTCTTCTCATAAAACTTCTTTTTTAATTATGCGTTTAAAATCATCTCCATAGTGTATCAAAAGCCAATAAAATCAGTAGTGATCAAAGTCCTGGAAAGACATATATACAGTGTAAGCGACTTACGCGTTTCGGACTCCTATCTCCAGTCCTTAATCATGACACTTGGGGGGTATTGTTACTGGTGGACCCTAGTCAATCCCAGGTATTCCAACTTTTCAAGGTGGGAGAGAGGGACATTTGTTAAATTAGGCCACTCCCCCTCTTTGAGAGATGGATAGGAGATAGGGTGTAACAGTTACAACAATATAAACACTTTAAATCAAATCAGGGACACTTGGGAGGTATGGTTACTGGTGGGCCCTGGGTCAATCCCAGGCAATGGCGGACTGGGACCAAAAATCAGCCCTGGATTTTACCAGCCCCTGGCCGTCTCGAGACATCCCTTCTGAGGCACTCCAGCCATGATGCCGGGGCTATAGCATTGGGTTCTGGGGCTCCTTGGCTTGTGGGTACAGTGGGGCTGGGCACAGGGGGCTGGGGTTCCTTGGCTTGTAGGTACAGTGGTGCTATAGCATTGGGGGCTGGGGTTCCTTGGCTTGTGGGTACAGTGGTGCTATAGCATTGGGGGCTGGGGTTCCCTGGCCTGTGGGTACAGTGGTGTTATAGCATTGGGGGCTGGGGTTCCTTGGCTTGTGGGTACAGTGGTGTTATAGCATTGGGGGCTGGGGTTCCTTGGCTTGTGGGTACAGTGGTGTTATAGCATTGGGGGCTGTGGTTCCCTGGCCTGTGGGTACAGTGGTGTTATAGCATTGGGGGCTGGGGTTCCCTGGCCTGTGGGTACAGTGGTGCTATAGCATTGGGGACTGTGGTTCCTTGGCTTATGGGTACAGTGGTGCTATAGCATTGGGGGCTGGCTTATGGGTACAGTGGTGCTATAGCATTGGGGGCTGGGGTTCCCTGGCTTGTGGGTACAGTGGGGCTGGGTACAGGGGGCCGAGAGGGAGACTAAGGGGGCAGGGATTGAATGTAGGTGTTAAAAGCAGCAGCCCAACTGGCCCCAAAGCAGTGCGGCCCACCGGGCATTGTCCCGGGTCTCCCTATGTCCAGTCCACCCCTGATCCCAGGTATGGAGAATGGTGCAATGGGCCCTGCCATTTGCAGTTACACCCACGTTTCTACTTGTGGATACAATAAACAGTCTGATGCAGATGTGCAAGGCCTCACACATGAAGCCAGATGTTTGTGAGGCAGCCACGGGCCAGAGAAATCTGCTTCTAGAATCTCTATCTTGGCGCACGTGCAGAGTGATAAATGCAGAGGGGAGGAGGGAGAAGCGTGCAGAGGATGTTCCCAGACACGGGCGCTGTGCCTGACATATCAATGAGGACAGCGCCACCCCCCCCCCCCCCCCACATACACTGATGCTGTATTAGAATATGCCAAAGGATAAGGAGGACTGAGGCTCAGACACAATATAACCAGGGCTGATTCTAAGGAGATGTCATTTAGCCCAGCCATCCTGTTTTCTGCACAAATGGTTAGGACTACTGCTAGTGGCCCCGGCCATACACCAGGCCCCTCATCCCCCCATATTGAGATCCGACATACAGCCTGATGCTAAAGTAGAGGCACAAAATGGCACATACATATGTTAGTGGCAACGGCCATACACCAGGCCCCTCATCCCCCATATTGAGATCAGCCATACGGCCTGATGCTAAAGTAGAGGCGCAGAATGGCACATACATATGTTAGTAGCACCGCTGTACACCAGGCCCCTCATCCCCCCATATTGAGATCCGACATACAGCCTGATGCTAAAGTAGAGGCACAGAATGGCACATACATATGTTAGTAGCACCGGCCATACACCAGGCCCCTCATCCCCCCATATTGAGATCCGTCATACGGCCTGATGCTAAAGTAGAGGCGCAGAATGGCACATACATATGTTAGTAGCACCGGCCATACACCAGGCCCCTCATCCCCCCATATTGAGATCCGTCATACGGCCTGATGCTAAAGTAGAGGCGCAGAATGGCACATACATATGTTAGTAGCACCGGCCATACACCAGGCCCCTCATCCCCCCATATTGAGATCATACGGAGAGGCCACTGCCTGATGCTAAAGTAGAGGAGCAAAATGGCACATACATACATGGTATGGGGCAACAGGATGGGTGAGAAGGGGGCAAAATATTTTCCTTCCCACAATGGGCGCTATTTTGCCTAGAAATTCCCTTGAATATAACAGCAAACATCATTTAGACGGGCAGAGGGCACTCGCCTCTCATCACCCTGGCTGGTCGCATAAGCTTGCTATTTCTCTTGTGTATTGAACCATTTTCATGATGAGATGGGACGATTGAGGGAAAGGTGAACATATTACTAATGCCCACCCATTACCCCCCCCCCCATTACTAATGTTTTCATTATGAAATTATTATTATGAAATGACTTTCATTGTTATCTTAGCTGGTGATTCAGCAACAGTGAAATTCTCAGGCTTTTTTCTCATGAATTGACATTTTTACTACCATGAGAATTTTTTTCAAATCTTATTGAATCGAGGCCTTAGTGTGGTGGTTTGGCCAGTACATCACACTATGTCTAAATTAAAATGGTTTTCAGAAAGGCTGGGGCGGGTGTGCTCCCCAGACTACTGGGAAACAGGGGATGCAGCTAGCGCAGTCTTGAGATCAGCCAATCGCATTCTTGAGATCGGCCAATTGGGGATTTCAAAAATGCCAGGTGGGTGTGGGCTTGGAGGTGAAAAAACCTGTTTATTTTTAAAACTGGTAAAGCGCCGAGCCATGTGACCGCGCTAGTCATTCCGTTATGGCGGATGCGACCACACACAAACTAGAGGTATACAGGAGTTGCCGCTAACCGCACATTCATCGTGGGATCACTGGCGAGGTAAGTATAACAGGCGACTTGTGGGGCATTGCAAATCAAGATACCACTGGGACAAATATCAAAACCCGTGATGGAGACGGGCAGGCTGATTCATTACTAACACCAGGTAGCGACAGATGAGCGTCTGTAGCGAGGATTTCAGAGCGACCGCTAGTAGTCGCTGTGCTCGGCCATGGATCCTTGTTTCAGAGCGTCTCAGTCGTTGATGAATATGTTGTGTAAGTCGCAGTACTGCGCTGTATGGGAGCGAACGGTAGCGCCAGCTCAGTGCGACCGTCTCACACCACATTCATCAAAAAAAACAGCGCCGGCGCTCTAAATCGGGTAGTTGTAGCCCAGAGCGCCAGAAGCTGTGTGATTAAAGTCTGTTTTTGAACATGTATCTACTAGTAACAAAGCAAAAACATATGGAATGACATTGTTATTACATTGTAACATGAACACTTTAATAAAAGACATGTAAGGAAAATTCTGCATAAAAATATTATTATTCAAAAAATGTTTCAAAAATGTCATTTTCTAGGCCAGGATACATGTCAGAAAGATTTGAGATTTTATTAAACCGGACCTTCACCATGATTTAATGAAAAGCCCAAACTCTTAAAAAACAATTCCTCAGCATCTAAAATTAATATATTTTACATGTTTAGTCACTAATTTATTATACTTTCCCCCACTAGGCTGCAACTCTGTTCGGGAATTTAGGATACGGGCGCCGCCATCTTGACTCAGAAGCATCACACTTACTGAGGAGAGGAGAGTGGGATAAGGTACAGGGGGGCGGGTTATAGCTGTGCTTTGCTCAGACAGAGCAGAGCTGGGGTCAGGGAAAGGTCAGCAGTCCCAGAATGCAGAGCAGCACAGTCACTTACTGTTTGCAGGCACTTCCTGTTTGCAGGCTGCCTGCAAAAATGGCAGCTTCCATAAGCCGCCATCTTGGATGTTTAAAGGCTTATAAAATGCAGTAGATGCAGGTAGGATGATTTTTAATGTGAGCAATCTGTATGTACAGGGTGTGGGAAACATATAAGATAGACTCTTATTTAGAGTGAAGGTCCGCTTTAAAAAAAAAAAAAATTGGGATCAGGAAAGGGATTTAATGATTGTCCATAGAAATGTAGGGGAGAGCGCCAGGTAGCGAGAGGTAAGACGTGGCGCTCTGCAAGGCTGAACGCCGGCGCTGTACGCTGAGGCTGTGATAATGACGAATCGTACGCTACATGGCGTTGTTCCAGTCGCTCACCAGATTTGGCTTCATAAATGTGGAATTGCGCGCCGTGTCCAGCGTTCACCTGCCGCTAGACCTTAAAGTGGACCAACACCCAGGATTTTGACTATCCTGGGTTTTGGTCCACTTTGGTGGGGCACCCCGATCGGCCCAGCTGTGTGAAACCCCCCCCAGAAAGCCCCAAAAACTCACCTCTCCCCGCTCGGGGTGCCCCGCAGTCAGGGAGCTGATAGATTCCCGGGCCGATCATGGGAGGGTGTTGGTCCACTTTAATGAATAAGGCCCTTAGCCTTACAGAGGAAACCGCCATACATAGGTGTGGCAAAAAAATGCTCTTCACCTGGGGAGCAATTCAGGAGATGCTAGTAAAAATTGTGGGTTTTGGTTTACTTTAAAGCAGACCTACTCCCATAAGGGAAGGCTTTCTCTATAGCACCTATTCCCAGCCTCTCTGTGTACTCACCAATGCTCTCACACACATACTGCGTAGGGCAGGGGTACTCAAATGGCGGACCGCGGTCCGAACCCGGACCGCAGACGCCATTTGTCCGGACCACTGCCCAGGGCTGGTGTAGTGTCAAGGCCACATCAGCCCGGGATCCGGCGGTGCCGGTGACAATTGCCGGCCGGGGCTGTCAGAGCTGGGGGCGGGCACATGGGCGTGTAGTTGAGTACCCCTGCCATAGAGCATAGCTCCCCAGCACGAGTTCCCCACACAGTGGGAGGCTTTGAGGTTACCCGAACAGCCAGCCTGGAGGGCGGACGTGCCAGGCGTCAGGTAACAGGGCGAGCTGCCGGCTCAGGCGCGCCGTTTCTGGAGTGTAACATTCAGGCAAACAGTGAGCGAGCACGCCCGCTACCGTCACATCCCACCAAACAGGCAGCGATAAGGGCATTTTCGCGTTCACCTCCACTAAGCCGGACTGTGGCGATGGCCCCCGCCTGTGGTCCCCTGTTCGGGCGCCGCTTGATGACGCGCTGTCTCCTCCTCCCGCGGCTGCCCTGGACTCAATAGTCGGGCTGGCTGGATATTGCGCACGGTGAGAGCGCGCCGTTCAGTGGCTGTTTCGGTTTGCGCCCTGGTGTGAGCCATGTTCCGGAGCTCCTGGGTCGAGCCTGAGGTAATTCCCCGCCAATATGTGTATGAAAAGCATGCGCCGCCATGGTTTGTTCTATATAGCCGCCGCTTCTAGCGCTTGATGCGCCTGGGCGCGCTCGTCCTGTCCGGGCTGGCACTCTTACTTACACCCACCCCCCCCCCCCCCGGACCTCATCCCACGGCAGACCCTGGTAAGTGGACCTCCACTGAAAGTAGTTGAGTACCCCTGGCGTAGGGGAACCAAGTCAGTCAAAGCTGTGGCTTCTGGTCCCCCAGTGAAATCAAGACATAGCATTTTCAAGGAAAGACTTTCCCTTGAAGTCCAGGGTGTGGGCCTGCTTTAAATGTGGCAAAGGATAACAACATAACAAATGAGATAACTATTTGAAAGTTTTATGCTGATTGCTATTAAATAAAAGGTTCACTTCCTCAATTAAAGCCATCATGCAATATCTATGCTGTGTATCCGCAGGGCGAATCCTTGCCCGGTGAGATCAGGATTCCTTTCCAATGTGAGCCGCCTCTGCTCTTGTGTCATCGCACATAGCTGGCCAGGTGAATGACAGGCTGCAGAGGTGTGTCACCTGCACATGGATACTGTACCTGGCAGGAAACCCTACTGTAATAACTTCCGTGTACTTCATGCTGCTCCCATTTACAGCAGACCTAAATCCAAAATGGGCCACCAGGTATCCTAATTTGGGGGGTCCACCTGTTATCAGTCAGGCCTGATAAAAAAAAGCAAGCTTAATCCGGTGCTGGGTTTTCATCTAGCAGAAAAGCAATAGGTGCCTTCGCTCTTAGAAGGGTGGTCATAGGTTATAGTTGTAGAGCTGGGGGGAAAAAAGCCCAAGAACGTATTCCAATACACTGACCGAAGCGAATCAGTGATACCATTACAATGACCGCCTGCAGCCAATCACTGGGCTGCATTTTGCTGGGGAGGAACAGGAAAGATTGTGAAGGTACGAGGGGGCATCCGTGCTAGTAACAGCACCCATTCAGTGTAAAATGGGTGTCGGTCTGCTTTAAAGTGGAACAAAGTTTTTCTTTTTTGTCTAGCCTGAATTTTCATTTAAGATGCCCTGTTATGTGGAACCCCCCCCCCAAATCACCCTTAAAGTGAACCAACACCCAGGATTTTGACTATCCTGGGTCTTGGTCCACTTCGGTGGGGCACCCCCGATCGGGGTGCCCCGCTGTGTGAAACCCCCCCGAAAAACTCACCTCTCCCCGCTCCCAGCGCCGACGGACAAGCCGCCTCCGCCTCCTGCGCGTCACTCTTGACCGCGCGCGCCCGCCATTCACAGACGGCCAGCGCGGGCGCACGCACGTCTAGAGGGGTGCGAGGGAGGCGGCGGCGGCAAGGTAAGGGGATTTGGGGTGTTTGGGGGGGTTTCACCCCGCGGGACATCCCGATCTCTTATAGATTCCCGGGCCGATCACCCCTGGGTGACGGTCCACTTTAAAAACTCACCTTTCCCCAGTCCCACGGCGCATGTGCGGGCTCTTGTCCAATCAGGGCAGTTTAGAAACAGAGCCAGGCAGGTGCTTCCCTAGTTTCAGTTTAGACAGGAGAGTGCTGCTAGTGGCTCCTGAATGGCTGGGTTCGGGCAAAGGCGAGTTTTGCGGTGACCCTGGTGGGATGGAGGATTCACACACCAATTTGGGATGCCCCAGGGAAAGGTCAGCGGCCAGCACATCAGGGCCAGCCACCCAGGCTTTTGTACTACATTCTCTACATTCTTCTTCACATGTCCCTTTCTTCTTTGACTTTTAACATTCACATTCCCAGCTTTTTCAAGCAGATCTTAAGTCAGGCAATCGACTATCATCCCTCATAGCATTCTGATTTAGGATGCCCTGCTGTCAAACATACTGTAGAAAGCCCAAAAATAAATCACCGGGTCAGCACTCCAGTGCGGCTCCTTCAGTCCATGTAACGACCAGCAGCCTAAGGCTGAAACTTAAAGTGGACCAACACCCAGGATTTTGGTCCACTTCGGGGGGGGGGCACCCCGCTGTGTGAAACCCCCCAAAAACTCATCTCACCACGCTCCCACGTGACCGCGCCGTCCAATCCCCGCCGACGGACAAGCGGGTGACAGCGACGGACAAGACAGTGCGTTCGTCGCCGCCTCCCGCACGTCACTCTTACAGGGCGCGCGCCCGTGCCGGCCATTCACAAACGGCCGGCACGGGCACGCGCACGCGCACGTCTAGAGGGGCGCGCAGGAGGTAAGGTTTTTTGGGGGTTTTGGGGGGGGTTTCACGGTGAGGGAGGTGATCGGCCCGGGAATCTTATAGATTCCCGGGCCGATCACCCCTGGGTGTTGGTCCACTTTAAAGCGGTCCTTCACTCTTATATTTCCCACACCCTGTACATACAGATTGCTCACATTAAAAACCTACCTACCTACCTGCACCTACTGCATGTTATGAGCCTTTAAACATCCAAGGTGGCAGCTTATGGAACATCAGGCAGCCTGCAAACAGGAAGTGTCTTCTGACAGTGCTGCTCTGCATTCTGGGATTGCTGACCTTTTCCTGACCCCAGCTCTGCTCTGTCTGAGCAAAGCACAGCTATAACCAGCCCCCTGTACTTTATCCCGCTCTCCTCTCCTCAGTAATCGTGATGCTTCTGAGTCAAGATGGCGGTGCCCGCATCCTAAAGTCCTTAACAGAGTTGCAGCCCAGTGGGGGAAAGAATAATAAGTAAGCGACTAAAAACTTAAAATATATTAATCTTAGATGCTGGGGAATCGTTTTTTAAGGGTTTGGGCTTTTCAATAACTCACGGTGAAAGTCCGGTTTAAACCCATCAGTAGCCAACAGGCAAATTCTGGCCAATAAAAGTGAGGCTGTGGTTGCCGTGCAGGGGAATCCCAGCAGGTGGGCATTAAAAACCTGTTTTTTGTTTTCCTACAGGTTACTAGGAAGTGCAGCTTCCTAAATCAAAACGAGGCTCGTCATTGCACCTAAAGCTCCAGCAGCGGGCATCCTGATTTGGGAAGTTCTGCCTGGTACAAAAGAATGGGATGCCACCAAATTTCCTTTCCCTGGCAGTGGCCACAGCTGGTCCTCGCTCCATTATCACTCTTGCAATTCCCACTCGGCCAGCAACCAATAGCGTTAGCCAGACAGTCACATGGGTTGCGTGAATGAGGGAACGAATATTCACAAGGGTCCTGATTCGTAGGGACTAACCTACCACTTAACACCATCAGTGCGGCCTGCATTTGAAAGATACTAACCTTTTCCTAGCAGAGCTCAATCTATTGTCGTAGGAAACAAGAAACATTAGCAGCAGCAATTGATTGCAGTGTGCTGCTATTTCCTGTCCTCCGTGAAACATAGAAGGTGAACGACAAAAGGAGACCATACGGTCCATCTAGTCTGCCCTTATGTGTATACTGTATGTTCTCTTTATCTTATGTGTATACTGTATGTTCTCTTTATCTTATGTGTATACTGTATGTTCTCTGTATCTTATGTGTATACTGTATGTTCTCTGTATCTTATGTATATACTGTATGTTCTCTGTATCTTATGTGTATACTGTATGTTCTCTGTATCTTATGTGTATACTGTATGTTCTCTGTATCTTATGTGTATACTGTATGTTCTCTTCATCTTATGTGTATACTGTATGTTCTCTATATCTTATGTGTATACTCTATGTTCTCTATATCTTATGTGTATACTGTATGTTCTCTTTATCTTATGTGTATACTGTATGTTCTCTTTATCTTATGTGTATACTGTATGTTCTCTATATCTTATGTGTATACTCTATGTTCTCTATATCTTATGTGTATACTGTATGTTCTCTTTATCTTATGTGTATACTGTATGTTCTCTTTATCTTATGTGTATACTGTATGTTCTCTGTATCTTATGTGTATACTGTATGTTCTCTATATCTTATGTGTATACTCTATGTTCTCTATATCTTATGTGTATACTGTATGTTCTCTTTATCTTATGTGTATACTGTATGTTCTCTTTATCTTATGTGTATACTGTATGTTCTCTGTATCTTATGTGTATACTGTATGTTCTCTGTATCTTATGTGTATACTGTATGTTCTCTGTATCTTATGTGTATACTGTATGTTCTCTGTATCTTATGTGTATACTGTATGTTCTCTATATCTTATGTGTATACTGTATGTTCTCTTTATCTTATGTGTATACTGTATGTTCTCTGTATCTTATGTGTATACTGTATGTTCTCTGTATCTTATGTGTATACTGTATGTTCTCTGTATCTTATGTGTATACTGTATGTTCTCTGTATCTTATGTGTATACTGTATGTTCTCTATATCTTATGTGTATACTGTATGTTCTCTGTATCTTATGTGTATACTGTATGTTCTCTATATCTTATGTGTATACTGTATGTTCTCTGTATCTTATGTGTATACTGTATGTTCTCTGTATCTTATGTGTATACTCTATGTTCTCTATATCTTATGTGTATACTGTATGTTCTCTATATCTTATGTGTATACTGTATGTTCTCTTTATCTTATGTGTATACTGTATGTTCTCTTTATCTTATGTATATACTGTATGTTCTCTGTATCTTATGTGTATACTGTATGTTCTCTATATCTTATGTGTATACTGTATGTTCTCTGTATCTTATGTGTATACTGTATGTTCTCTATATCTTATGTGTATACTGTATGTTCTCTATATCTTATGTGTATACTGTATGTTCTCTGTATCTTATGTGTATACTGTATGTTCTCTGTATCTTATGTGTATAATGTATGTTCTCTGTATCTTATGTGTATACTGTATGTAGTTTTTAGGATAGATGAATGCTTATCCCAGGCATGTTTAAGTTCACTTACTGTTTTCCAACTACCTCTGCTGGAAGTTTATTCCAAGCATCTACTACTCTTTCTGTAAAATAATATTTTCTAACATTGCTCCTGATCTTCCCCCCGACTAGCTTCAGGTTGTGCCCCCTTGTTCTATCATTAAGTTTCTTCTTAAAAACACTTCCCTCCTGAACCTTATTCAATCCTTTCACATATATAAAGGTCTCAATCATGTCCTCCTCTCTCCCTTCTTTCCTCCAGACTGTACAAATTAAGTTCTTTAAGTCTCTCCTGATAAGTTTTAAGTTTAAGCCCTTCCACCATTTTTGTTGCCGGCCTTTGGACACATTCTATTTGAATAATGTCTTTTTGCAGGTAAGGTCTCCAGAACTGCACACAGTATTCTAGCTGTGGCCTTACCAGGGCTCTATACAGAACCTTCCTCTTTCTACTGGTGATGTCTCGAGCTATGCAGCAGCTATGCTTGCTTTTCCTAATGCCTGGCTACACTGTCCACTCATCTTGCAGCTTTCAGTAATCAGTATCCCATGATATAGTTCCATGCCTAATTCTGGCTTCCTGAGGTTTTTAGGGAGGCAAAAGCCAGGCATAGAGTGGTATAAAAGACTTTAGGTCTGGCATAAACCTTTCCCTCTGGGGCATCCTGAACTGGGCAGTGTAAAAAATACCCCCACCGATGTGGGCACTGCATTGCCACGGCATCCCCAAGTGACTTTTACACTGTGGAGCATCCCTATTAAGTTTGACGCTATGCAAATCTAAATTCTTTTAGACTCTAGGTCCAGTGTTGGACCACATTAAAGTGGACCAAAATACCCACCCCTCAGGCATCCTGATTTGGGATGCCCCGCTGTACGAAACCCCACCAGCCGGCCGATATTCTTACCTCCACAGCAAACCCACAGTGTGACCAGTAGCGGCATCTCTCGTGCTGTAATGGAATGGCTGGTGTGGGCGTGCTTAGCTATGGAGGGATGCAGGGGATGCCATGTGCAGATTGCTAGTGTGGCTAAGCTCCAATTCAGTTTTTTTTAGTTGCACAATTATATGCGCAGCCAAAGAAGCTGATTGGAGCAGAGAATGCCAGCAAGGTACCATCAGGATTTCACACTGAGGGAGGCCCCAAAGGTACGGACCAAAACCCGGGATAGTGAAAATCATGAGTTTTGGTCCATCTTAAATCAGAAAAAAATCCAGCCCTGGAATCTAAATTATTCCAGGAACGGTTGCTGGCCTTCCCCTCAAATTGGGATGCCCGTCTGTGTGAAAACCCCCCTAAGCACCAGTATTCACTCACCTTTCCCCGCATGCAAGAACTCTCGTCCAATCAGAGACGCTCTCCTTTCCGCAAACGGCTCTAATGGCTTCCAATGGGGAGCGGGAGCTGCGCATCCCCTGCATCCTCAGACTCCGTGCGCACTCCCGCCCCAGCCATTCCGATAGGCTGCGATGGCAGCATGTGTGCCGCTGGAGGGGCGCTCGCCCCTCATTGGAGTCAATGAAAGCCCCGAATTCTATAAACACGGCAAACAAAGGGCTCTGATTGGACAAGAGCCCGCGCATGCACTGTTTTCCTGAGGATGGGTGAGTTTTACTGGACGAACTGGGGAGCTTTTGTTTTTCCCAATCAGGCTTAGCACATTATTATTATTGTTTATTTATATAGCGCCGTCATCTTCCGTAGCGCTTTACAAAGTAGTAATTGCAGACAGGGTAGAAACATACGGTACATATACTATTTCAAATGCAGTTTTACAGAGTTGACAATGGATATTCTGAGTACAAGATACAATAGGGGAGAGAGCCCCGCCCCTGAGGAGCTTACAGTCTAAAGGAAGAGGGGTGAAGACGAGGGGGAAGGATCACAAACAGTCAGTATTGAGCTTTGTGCCCTTTAGAAGATTGGTTAGGCCAGATTATATGCTTGTCTGAATAAGTGAGTTTTAAGGGCGCCTTTGAAGGTTTTTGAGGGTTGGGGAGTGGCGGATTGGGTGCGGGAGGGCATTCCAGCACATGTGAAGGGATGGAGGGGAACCAGGAGGTTGCACTTCCTCCTTAAAGTGGAACAAAACCCAGAATTTTACTATCCTGGGTTTTGCTGCTTGTCCCTGGGGCATCCCAATTTGGGATGCCCTGCTGTGTGCAGCCCCCCAATATCACCTATAGAAACTTACCTTTCCCCGGTCCTACGATGTACGCCGGGGACTTGTCCAATCAGAGCCGTTTGCTGTGCATATTACTGCGCGGCAATGCGGATCTGTTAGACCAGAGTTTGGCTTTTTGCTGCTTTCCCAGTTATTGGGGCTAAATGACTGGACCCAATTTGAGATAAACGGGGGAGGGGGGGGGGCTAGTCCTGGGTTTTGTTCCGCTTTAAAGTGATTTTGACTATCCTGGGGGTGCCCCGCTTTGTGAAACCCCCCAGGTGGCCTGAACGGACTCACCTCTTCCCGGTCTTAAACCGGACCTTCAGCGTGATTTAATGAAAAGCCCAAACTCTAAAAAAACGATTCCCCAGCATCTAAAGTTAATATATTTTAAGTTTTTAGTCACTAACTTATTATTCTTTCCCCCACTGGGCTGCAATTTAGGATACGGGCGCCGCCATCTTGACTCAGAAGCATCACACTTACTGAGGAGAGGAGAGTGGGATAAAGTACAGGGGGCGGGTTATAGCTGTGCTTTGCTCAGACAGAGCAGAGCTGGGGTCAGGTAAAGGTTGGCAATCCCAGAATGCAGAGCAGCACAGTCAGGAGGTACTTCCTGTTTGCAGGCTGCCTGATAAGATGGCGGCTTCCATAAGCCGCCATCTTGGATGTTTAAAGGCTCATAACATGCAGTAGATGCAGGTAGGATGATTTTTAATGTGAGCAATCTGTATGTACAGGGTGTGGGAAACATATAAGATAGACTCTTATTCAGAGCGAAGGTCCGGATTAATGTGAGCAATCTGTATGTACAGGGTGTGGGAAACATATAAGATAGACTCTTATTCAGGGTGAAGGTCCGGATTAATGTGAGCAATCTGTATGTACAGGGTGTGGGAAACATATAAGATAGGCTCTTATTCAGGGTGAAGGTCCGGATTAATGTGAGCAATCTGTATGTACAGGGTGTGGGAAACATATAAGATAGGCTCTTATTCAGGGTGAAGGTCCGGATTAATGTGAGCAATCTGTATGTACAGGGTGTGGGAAACATATAAGATAGACTCTTATTCAGGGTGAAGGTCCGGATTAATGTGAGCAATCTGTATGTACAGGGTGTGGGAAACATATAAGATAGACTCTTATTCAGGGTGAAGGTCCGGATTAATGTGAGCAATCTGTATGTACAGGGTGTGGGAAACATATAAGATAGACTCTTATTCAGGGTGAAGGTCCGGATTAATGTGAGCAATCTGTATGTACAGAGTGTGGGAAACATATAAGATAGACTCTTATTCAGGGTGAAGGTCCGGATTAATGTGAGCAATCTGTATGTACAGAGTGTGGGAAACATATAAGATAGACTCTTATTCAGGGTGAAGGTCCGCTTTAAGGCACATGTGATCAGCACACTGGGATCGGCTTGATCCCTCTCGTCTAATGCGAGTAGATCTGAGCGCGCTGGCGGCTGCATCCCCCGTTACCCTTTAACAGGGAGCCTGGCCGTGCTGCCCAATCACAAAGAGACATCCGGGATGCGGTCACATGCCCCGTTGGACCGGGAATGAATGTGGGTTTTCGGGCAACCTGGAGGGTTTCACGCGGCAGATCAGGGTGCCCCGGGGGGAGCGAGTATGCCTGTCCCCGAGTCTCATAGACTCCATGGTGGGTTTTGGTCCTCTTTAAAGAGAAACAAAAGCCTCCTGAACTGGCCCTCGGCTCTAAAAGACTCCAGGGCCTGCTGATTTACTATTCCTGCAGTATCCCCATTTGGGATGCCTTGCTTTGTGAAAACCCCCGAAACGCCTTGTTTACTTAAACCGGACCTTCAGCGTGATATAATGAAAAGCCCAAACTCTTAAAAAACGTTTCCCCAGCATCTAAAATTAATATATTTTAAGTTTTTAGTCACTAACTTATTATTCTTTCCCCCACTGGGCTGCAACTCTATTCAGGAATTTAGGATACGGGCGCCGCCATCTTGACTCAGAAGCATCACACTTACTGAGGAGAGGAGAGTGGGATAAGGTACAGGGGTTATAGCTGTGCTTTGCTCAGACAGAGCAGAGCTGGGGTCAGGAAAAGGTCAGCAATCCCAGAATGCAGAGCAGCACAGTCAGGAGGCACTTCCTGTTTGCAGGCTGCCTGATAAGATGGCGGCTTCCATAAGCCGCCATCTTGGATGTTTAAAGGCTCATAACATGCAGTGGATGCAGGTAGGATGATTTTTAATGTGAGCAATCTGTATGTACAGGGTGTGGGAAACATATAAGATAGGCTCTTATTCAGGGTGAAGGTCCGGATTAATGTGAGCAATCTGTATGTACAGGGTGTGGGAAACATATAAGATAGACTCTTATCCAGGGTGAAGGTCCGGATTAATGTGAGCAATCTGTATGTACAGGGTGTTGGAAACATATATGATAGGCTCTTATTCAGAGTGAAGGACTGCTTTAATAATTTACTTATTATGCATGTGCTTGCATGTAAACACAAGCCCGCACATGCGCCATGGGATCACAGGTTCAGTGAGAGTAGCATGTGAAGCAGAAGGGTTTCACAAAGCAGGAGACGGGGTTTTGGTCCGCTTTATGGCAGACTAGGATTGGTTTACAGGGTGTAAGTCTGCTTTAAAGCGGTCCTTCACCCTGAATAAGAGCCTATCTTATGTTTCCCACAACCTGTACATACAGATTGCTCACATTAATCCGGACCTTAACCCTGAATAAGAGCCTATCTTATGTTTCCCACACCCTGTACAGATTGCTCACATTAATCCGGACCTTCACCCTGTACATACAGATTGCTCACATTAAAAAAATCATCCTACCTGCATCCACTGCAGGTTATGAGCCTTTAAACATCCAAGATGGCGGCTTATGCAACATCAGGCAGCCTGCAAACAGGAAGTGCCTTCTGACTGTGCTGCTCTGCATTCTGGGATTGCTGACCTTTTACTGACCCCAACTCTGCTCTGTCTGAGCAAAGCACAGCTATAACTGCCCCCTGTACCTTATCCCACTCTCCTCTCCTCAGTAAGTGTGATGCTTCTGAGTCAAGATGGCAGCGCCCATATCTTAAAGTCCCGAACAGAGTTGCAGCCCAGCGGGGGAAAGAATAATAAGTGACTAAAAACTTAAAACATATTAATTTTAGATGCTGGGGAATAGTTTTTTTAAGCTTTTCATTAAATCATGCTGAGGGTCCGGTTTAATTACCACCATAATAGAAGGAATCAGGAAATTGTCTTGCATTGCATTGGGCAGCCTTTTTCAGTCAGGAGCCATAGCGAAGTCTCGACCATTCCCCCGCCTCCTAGAAACAGCCCTGTGCAGCGAGCGGGAATATGTCGGTGTCACGTGCGTCCACCGCAACAAAGCTGCAAACAGCATAAAAAAAAAGTGTCTGGCCGCAGAGGCTGCCGCGCATGCGCCATACGAGGCTGCCGAAGAAAGTGTGTCACTGGGGCACGAGGCTCTCCCGAGGTGTCACGTGGTCCTTGCTTCAGTGCCGCGTGCCGGAGCCAGGCAGGACGGCGTTCTTGTGCGCAGGCGCAGTGCTGCAGTGAGCCAGAGTCAGGCTAAAGCAGGCGGGGAGGTGTAAAGGAGAGCATTGCAGAGCTGAGAGCTCGGAGAGGCAGGTCGTGTGCAGGAGCTCCGTGCCGTGCCGCCATTGGCTCCTTCTCACAGCCACCCGGATATACCTGAGGGGGACTCTTACCATTGCCTTTCCCAATGCCCCAGCTGCCCACACTATTAACCATTACCGCTACACACAACAGGAATGAGCACAGCGGCTATCTACACTCAGGGGGTGTATAAAGCCCAGGAGGGTGACCCCACTGCCGCCATGACCACCCTGGACTGCACCAACCCCACAGGTAAGGGGGGGGGGTGACTCTAGGGTCTGGAGACCCCCTTTATTCTGCTTAGTACAGGGCCGGGGGGAGGCTGGTGTATAGATTAAAAAAACTACCAATCACTGCACCTCTTATTTATTCTGCAGTGTGTGTGTATATATATATATATATATATGTATATGTATATGTCCTGATCATGAGGGTGGCAGGGTATTCAAACAAAAAGAACCACAACTCCCAATATACCTCTACTTGTGTGTGTGCAAATGAATGAGGGTGGCGTGGCATGTTTAAAGCGGACTATAACTCTGTCTAGCTCTGCTCATGTATATGCAAATTGATAATAGAGCAGGTTGAATGGGGACTACAACTCCCAGTACACAGGGCTAGCTGGAAGCTTTATAATATATGTATCAGTTACAGCAGTTCTCCACTATTGTGGGATTACAACGCTTAGTATACAGGGCTAGCTGGAAGCTTTATATATGTATCAGTTACAGCAGTTCTTCACTGTTATTGGACTACAACCCCCAGTACACAGGGCTAGCTGGAAGCTTTATATATGTATCAGTTACAGCAGTTATCCACTGTTGTGGGACTACAACGCTCAGTATACAGGACTAGCTGGAAGCTTTATATATGTATCAGTTACAGCAGTTTTCCACTATTGTGGGACTACAGCCCCCAGTACACAGGGCTATCTGAAAGCTTTATATATGTATCCGTTGCAGCAGTTCTCCACTATTGTGGGACTACTACGCTCAGTATACAGGGCTAGCTGGAAGCTTTATATATGTATCAGTTACAGCAGTTCTCCACTGTTGTGGGACTACAACGCTCAGTATACAGGACTAGCTGGAAGCTTTATATATGTATCAGTTACAGCAGTTTTCCACTATTGTGGGACTACAGCCCCCAGTACACAGGGCTATCTGAAAGCTTTATATATGTATCCGTTGCAGCAGTTCTCCACTATTGTGGGACTACTACGCTCAGTATACAGGGCTAGCTGGAAGCTTTATATATGTATCAGTTACAGCAGTTCTCCACTGTTGTGGGACTACAACCCCCAGTACACAGGGCTAGCTGAACGCTTTACATATGTATCAGTTACAGCAGTTCTCCACTGTTATTGGTCTACAACCCCCACTATACCCTATATGCAACCTATTGTGTATGTGGTAATGGGGCACGCTTAAAATGTCATATATCATGTCTATTGGTTATGTTAGCTCTTTCTACCCCTCATTGTTATTGGATTACAAGTCCCAATATACTCTACTTCCAGACATGTATATAGAAACAGCTGAGGGTGTCAGCCTGGAAGTTTTCTATACTGTGTGAATTGGTAATGTCAGCTGTCCCCCGGCTGTTATGGGACTATCTAGCTTTGGTCATGTATGTACACAATGTATTGCACACTGGAAGTTGTGTACACTTGTTTTGATGACATCTGTCATTAGACTATGGCATATGTGCACACCACTTAGGGTAGTGGTGCATGCTTGTTTGATATACTGTGATATACCTTTCCCACCCAGTGGTGCCTCCTCTGTATTGGGACTACAACTCCCAGAATACCTCTAGTAACATATGTGCTGTGAATGCTGTTTAATGTATTGATTACATTCACCTTGACCTGCACAGGGGTACTCCATTGGTTTTGGCTACAACTCCCAGTATACCCAGCCATGCTGATGATATGCTGACGTTTATAACCATCTACATGCATTGGTTTCATCAATTGTCACTTAGTGTGTTCCTGTTATCCGATAATAACACCCAGCATCCCCTGCCAGCCTGACCATCTGTGGGGGTGTCTTTGCATGATGGAAGTATTAGTTCCACTTGAGATATATATATATATATATATATATATATATATTTTATTATTATTATTATTATTATTATTATTATTATTATTATTATTATTTTGTATAACTAACCAGACATGTGTTCCCCCCAGCATATAAGGCTATATCCTCCTGTGCATCCACCCAGAATGAATATATGTATTATTGGCAGGGTGTGCTGAGAGTTGTAGTTCCACAGCTGATGTGAAATGACACAATATTTTGACATAGTATATTTAATAAGCAAAGGTCGGCTCTTTTTCCAGCCAACTGTTATGCAACTACAACTCTCAGTACACCCCGCCAGCCTGATCTTGTATATTGGTAATTGCAGGTTGGTTACAGTGGTTGGGGGAGGCCGGATAACCTACTGTAAATGTATTGATTAGAACTACTGATTTATAAAATGAGTTTTAATCAGGCTGACCAATCACTGGTTTAGTTATGACATCTTTATGTGTGGATACAGGGGACCCAGAAGTCTGTGGGGCTCCATTATTGCTCCTTCACCTTATTTATCTTATTTGAGCTCACTTGGCATAATTTAGAGAGAGGAAGCCCCATTTGTTTCTGCTGTTTCGGTGTTTAGTTATCTAGTTGCAAACAACTACGATTAAGACACACAAAAAGTTTACCCGATGAACCTTGACCCCATTTAATGTTCGCACCAGGGCCCTGTCACACTTGGTTACGCCCATGTTTGGATCTGTGTGTAACTGGCCATTCCATGTGACGGCTCATTTCTGCCGAGGGGCAGGCTGTTACCTGATCAGGCAAATTCGCTCTTAAAAACCTTTATTTAGCTCAGCCTGTCAATATGTTAAAAATCCTTATTCGGTTCCTGTGTAATGAAGAGAATGTGTCGCTGGGGGAGGGGATCCTGGCCTGCGGAGCTTGCAGTCACATGGACTTGAGTAAAGTAGGTCACCCAGGCTGTGTGTGTGAGCCAGATCCTCCCAGGGCCTTCACGTGTTCTCCCGCCCTAGCCATGTGCACAGTGTTTTCATTCCAGCTGAAGCTGTCATTGGAGGGCCGTGATCCCTCCTATCCACTCCTCAGATGAGGTAATCGCTTTCCAGGACCCACCCCCATGCTGGCTCTGGATTCTGGGCTGTCATTGCGTTCATCCCCTTGATTTTAGTTACTGTACAACCTGAAATGATGATATATTCCATCAAGCATGCAGTAAATGTAAAAATAAACCTTCAAATTGTAGTTGATTTTTTTTTAATACGGGGAGTTCCCTTTATGTCATAAAACTTATGTTGAGATACAAAGCAGATGCTCAGACTAATTTATAACTAACCTGGGAGGTGCACAAAAGCAAAGCATTTAGAATATGCAGTTGCACTCAACGCTGTTCGCTCGCAACCAGTCCTATAATCGGCCTCTAAATTTGGTTAAAGTGAACCAACACCTTCCCATGATCGGCCCCGGAATCTATAAGATTCCAGGACTGATCAGACCCCTGACTGCGGGGGGGGTGCCCCGCTGTGTGAAACCCCTAAATCCCTACCTTATCCACGATCCAGCGGCGCCCACCTCCCGCACGTCCCTCTAGCAGGACGGGCACCCGCGCTGGCCGTTTGTGAATGGGCGGCGCGGGCGCGCGCCCTGTAAGAGTGACCCGTGGGAGGCGGCGGCGGGCGCGCTCTCTTGTCCGACACTGCCTCCCGCTTGTCCAGCGGGGATTGGCAGCGGCGGTCACGTGGGAGCGGGGAGAGGTGAGTTTTTCGGGGTTTCTGGGGGGGGGGGTTTCACCCCGATTGGGGTGCCCCGCCGAAGTGGACCAATACCCAGGATAGTCAAAATCCTGGGTGTTGGTCCACTTTAAAAACAGAGGACTCGGTCACACACATCTGCAGAAGTATGCTAAAGCTGCTATACCCAAACGCCAAGGTGCCTCTGTGTAAGTGTCCTAACTAACTTTACTCTGTTTTTAACCAGATTTCAGGACAGATTATAGGATTGGTTGCAAGTTGACGAGGTTGAATGCTGTGGCCCCTTTTACGATTATAAAACTTATGTTGCCAATGTGCCCAGACATTTTGGGGTCATGTTAATTATTTTGCGAAGTAGGTTTAACTTTGGTTACACTTTTGGGTGTGAATTGAAATTGACATCTCAGTGAGCTTATAAGTGTGCAATTTGTCATTTTGTTCCTTTTGTACCCCGTAGGGGTGCTGTGCCGTTTCCTAAGATTTAAAGAAATTATCTTTACCTATTTGGAAAAGTGATGCACCTCGCCTGTAAACATGCCTCATCACTAACCCTTTGGATGTAGGCTAGAGATTGTTGGTTTTAATCACAAGCCACCCACTCCTCCTTGCAGGTAACTTGAGTTTAGTAATCCTCAAGTGGTGGACCAGGAAACTGCTGCACACTGAATTGCCGAATGCCTTCTATTGGAGGAGGGGCAGCTGCCATCTATGTGTAGCTCTTTGTCCCTCATAGGGTGGAGCTTTGCTACCAAAAGGAAAAGCTCTCTCCCTCTAATGCATTGCTTACTGATGGTGTGAAGGTGGGTTTAGTGCTCCTGTGGACCTGGACTCCCTACCTAGCACGGATTTGCAGGGGTATGTTTAGGTCCGCTTTAAGGCATAGCTTCCAGTCTTTTTGTACTAAAATCCCTGGCATGGGCGTCTTGATTTCTGATTTAAAAACGTTCTGAGGTTTTCGGTTTGTTCTCATGCATGTTACATTAGGTAACAAATTATGGCATGTAGGGTCCAGAGTTCTTCTGCTATGGAGTCTATTTATAATTGGAAATGTTTTGAGGTCATTAGCTTGTGAGCTGATTGGAGGGACGTGCTTCTATGCAGAATATGTTAGCCCGCTATAAAAAAAATGAGAAGGACCTGGTTGGAATGAAACCCACATATGAGAAGGACCTGGTTGGAATGAAACCCACATATGAGAAGGACCTGGTTGGAATGAAACCCACATATGAGAAGGACCTGGTTGGAATGAAACCCACATTGGCAGTGATGTTTTCATTGCAAAGTTAGGAATTCTAGGCATGCTTATGGATCTGGGTCAGGTTTAGGATCAATTTTGAGGGTCAAGTTGCAGGAATCTCGGTTAGCAGTTTACTAACTAATTTGGTCAACTCAACCTGTTGTATGTACATCTGCAATTGATACACTTGTAATATTTCAGTTTACATGTACAAGGTTTTAGAGCTTTGCCTCTAGTGACCAGATGACCCTGGTCACCTTACACAAGAATCCAGCAAGCATGGCACATCTCGCTTAGTGTTATTTCCCACGTATAGCATGTGATGTGTTTGATGTACAGTATGGATAGTGTCAGCATGTGACAGAAGAGCGTGTATGCACCGAACACGTTCATTCCATGTAGGGTGGAGCCCTCCGTGGAACGCCCTTACATTGGCTGCAGGCACACACGTGGAGGCTTGGCTTAGCAGTCCATGTGCAGGGAAAACACGTGGAGTGTATGCGTGAGGCAGCAGAGGATGAGTAACCTGAGGTCACACTGTTAGTGCTCATTACATACGGCTGGACAGGCTTTATATAAGATAGGGAAAGGGGATATTCAGAAGTCAGAGATCAGTGTCGGGATGAGGAGGTGAGAGAAGATCAGGGGGAAACCTGTTTGCTTGTTTTTAACCAGAAAAGCTGTTGTGAAGGGTAAGAACAAAATAGAATTAATGGAGGGGGTACAACTTTGCGTATGCGTCATGGGCATGGCTTATTTTAGTAAAGAAAAAAAAAAAAATAGGGAAACATCTTAGCAGGCAGTTTACTCACCCTCTGTCCTTGCAAAACTGATGACACATTGCACGCCTCACTACCTGATACAGAGGTCTATGTGCCAGGCTTCGTGATGGCAAGCTGGGACTTTTAAGGTGGGCACTAACCTTGAGGTGTTATTGATGCCTGATGGAGGCTTGTGTCTGTTAAAGGGCACATTTCTCTGTCCCACTCAGCCTCTTTGGGACACTAATGGGGAAACCAACACATCGGTTTCTGGATTGGGTCTCGGGGCATCTGCTCATGCCCCCCCCCCCCCCCAAGCCCCCTACAGAGGGATTGTATCGCCACCATTGCAGTTATTGTGCTACGGTCACTGAGGGGACGACATCCCTTATGGGGCACCCAAGAAATCCCGGTGTGGGTGTATAACGAACCTTTCAATCTCAGAAATTCTGGACCCAGTGGCAGCTATTGCAGGGGAGAAAAGGTAAGTATTACTTTACTTTTAGCCTCTCCTGTCTCTTTAAAGTGGAACTGACTTTAGGTCCCTTTTTAAATACCCCTCTGAAACATACAAATTTGGGATGCCCAATATCCATCTCTGAATGACTGTCCCTTATTAGAGCTCTGAGCATTGATCTAATGCAGGTCTCACTGGTGGAGTGAGGGGTGGGCTAGGTTACCCCATACAGGGATTTTTCTGGCAATGAGAATGTCCAGCTACTATTGGCCTTGACTGTTTTGGCACCATACATTTTTTTTTTTTTTTCATTTTTGCCAACAAGCGCTAAGAATGAACTTTAGGCCACATGATGGTAGGACAACTTTAAGTGCACAATAGGATGTTATTGTATGAGTTTAACAACCAGGGGATGGGCTATATGGGGCTTTTCTTTCTTCCTTTTTTAGCGATACTGGGTTGTTATGCATTGATGCACACCAGTAGTTATAATCAGATATTCTGATAGCAATGGGATGGGCATGTATTTCAAAATATATATATCCGTAAGCCAGCAGCTAACCTGAAGCAGACCTAAAGGCTCTATCAGTAAAAGCTACAGGTAAATGTATCCCCCCCCCCCCTCCCCATTAGTAGTCCCTGTTCAGGCGATAGTAAAAACATAAATAAAAACTCACCCTCCTAGTCCTATCATGGGCATCCACCACTCATGTGTGCTATTAGTGGTTGGTGGTCATATGCATATCTGGGGTCATTTGGATACGTGCTTGATTAGTGTCCGAGCTGAGCGCAGGCCAGCTCAGCTCACAGGACTATGAGGGGTCAAGCCTTCTGGCTGGCAGGTACATGATAGTTATGGGTTTTTGTTTCCAGGACTGTCCAAAGAATGAGTCGCCTGATTCACAAGGTCAATTTATTTCCTCACCAGAAGCTGAGCCCGTCAATTTTCACAGCATTAGCTGTCATGGGGAATCTTCCAAATCACTGACGCAACTCTGGGCTGGCTCGGCTTCTCTAAAGGACCGTATTCCTATTAAAGGTGCCCTATAGACCATTGTGTAGTACAGTAGCATACCTTCCAACTTTTCAGAGTGGGAAAGAGGATCAATTGTTAAATTAGGCCACACCCCCTCATTGAGGGATGGCTGGGAGATAGGATGTAACAGTTACAATATAAACACTTCAAATACTCAAATGAATAATTTATTGATACCGATCTGCATGTTACACCTCAGAGGGACTGGAGGACATGGACTCAATAGAGGGACAGTCCCTCCATATCAGGGACACTTGGGAGGTATGCAGTAGGGAATCCCAGTAGTAGTGGTGCATTGACCAGTGTCTCTTATGACGGCAAGAAATGACGTTACGAGCAAGTAATGTGAATCAGCTCCCAGGACATAGGAATTGCCTGATGGTGCATTGGAAAATGTTTAGAAGCATAAGCAGTGCGTGTGACGCAACCTTAATCTGTGCCCCCCCCCCCCCCCCCCCCCAAATACGCTCATCATGCTGCTGCATTATTTGAGTTGATAGTGATCTCTGGGGCTAATTTTATTAAATCAAAGCTTTAGCCCCAGAATTGATAAGACGAGCTCTGCTTCCCATTACAGACACGATATACCTTTTGCTCTAGTTTTTCAGCCGATACTTTTTAGAGCTCTATTGTCTGCACGTATATGATTAAGCAAACTACAAATAGTGGTCACTGGAGCAGCTAACCATTAACATGGAGAATTCCAGGCATGTGGGTGGAAGGGAGTTCCTGTGCGCTTTTTTTTTTCTCTCTCCTCTCTGCATCTATTACCCAGAATGCCCAGCGGTGCCTGCACTGCGGAGACCCAGCACTAGACATTAACTCTTTGTAGGCCAGGGAGCCTCACGTTGCATGCAGAATCTATGCTGTAGGACACGTGAAGCCTGCATTTAGGCTAGGTGACACGAATGTGAGATGGTGTAATCCTCAGTAGCCAATCAGCTGTTTGCATACACCCGTTTGTCACATTTTAGTTCTTGTAAAGATTATTGCTCTTCACATTTCAAGTTAGCCTATTGGTATTCAGATAGTAACATAGTTTTGATGGCAGAAGGAGACCATCTATGGTCCATCTAGTCTGGCCTTATGTTGTATACTGTGTGTTCTTAGGATAGTGGTGTGCTTGTCCCAGGAATGTTTAAATTAACTTACGGTTTATTTTTAATCACCTCTGCTGGGAGTTTATTCCAAGCACCTACTACTAAGTATTACATTGGGGGCGGGGGGGGGGGGTGAGTGCCAATGTGGTGCCTTGTGTTTTCTTCATGCAGTATCTGGTAACTCTAAAATGGAAGCTTTGCAGGTAGTTAGTAGATGCTGCTTTTTTTTTTTTTTTTTTTTTTTCTCAGCGTCGACGTTCTTGGTCATAGAAACCTAGAAGGTTGACGGCAGAAGGAGACCATACTGTCTATTCTGCCCTTATGTATATACTGTATGTTCTATTTATCTTAGGATAGATGTGTGCTTATCCCAGGCATGTTTAAATTCAGTGACTGTTGGTTTTTCAACTACCTCTGCTGGAAGTTTGTTCCAAGCATCTAGTACTTTTTCTGTAAAATATTTTCTAACATTGCTCCTCATCCCCCCCCCCCCCCCCCCCGACTAGCGTCAGGTTGTGCCCCCTCCTGAATCTTATTCAATCCTTTCACATATATAAAGGTCTCCATCATGTCCCCCCTCTCCCTTCTTTCCTCCAGACTGTACAAATTAAGTTCTTTAAGTCTCTCCTGATAAATTTTTAAGCCCTTCTACCATTTTTGTTGCCTGCCCGTAGGTAGAGTTCAGCTATTTTAGAATATACCATGCAGTGCCCTTTAAGTGTGAACTTGTCCATGTGGACAGGAGGACATGTAGACCGGTGACATTGAGGGAGTCGGGGTAGTATTACCAGTGACGACGTCAGTTTATTTTGAATGTTGCTTCTAGACTTGTACATAGACATTGCTGATGTGATTTTTGTTCTCCTAACCTTGTCATACTTTTCTCATTCCAGGGGGAGTTATAAGCTACATTGGTTCCAGTGGCTCTTCCCCCAATAGGACCAGCCCTGTGTCTCTGTACGGCGACTGCTCCAGCGGAAGCCCTCAAGGTGGTACCACACACTATCCATCATACTTGCCACCCTCACCATCCAACACGTACAGCACCAGTTCCTCCAGCTCAGTAGGAGAGACCTCGCCGCGGTCAAACTATAGCTTAGCTTCCTCACCTGGTGGTCTTCATGTCGCTCTAGATGATGGAAGCAGAGTTTCCCCAAGCAAGACGTCAAGCAACATTACAAGTAAGTAAATATTTTCAGAGGAATGTGATCTTGTAGTATTTTCGAAGCAGGTCTACGCCCTGATATTGCCACCTCTCCCACTTTCAGAAGTACTATAAGCTTACCTCCAAAACTCAGTACAGCAATGGGCCTAGGACCTTTCCTTATGCTTTGCATGTGCTGCCACCGTCTATGTAGTTCCCCTTTGAATCTGCCAAGCATTAAGAACTATGTGCCCTATGCTGCCTTGGTATATATCAAGACTACATGATTTTGATGGGGCAACTAAAGTCCAGCTATTCTCTTTTTTTTTTTTTTTAACTTATTTGCCCAATTAATCGGTATAAATGGACAGGAGTGGGAATTTTGTCTTAAAGTGGACCAACACCCAGGATTTTGACTATCCTGGGTCTTGGTCCACTTCGGTGGGGCACTCCCGATCGGGGTGCCCCGCTGTGTGAAACCCCCCCCTAACCCCCCGAAAAACTCACCTCTCCCCGCTCCCAGCGCCGACGTACAAGGGAAGATCTGGAACGTCTAAGCGGCGGCGGCCGCCGCCGCCTCCCTCGCGTCACTTTTGACGCGCGCGCCCCCGCGCCGGCCATTCGCAGACGGGGGCGCGAGGGAGGCGGCGGCGGCCGGCCGCCGCCGAAGATAAGGTAGGTGAGTTGGGGGGGTTTCACCCCGCGGGACATCCCGATCTCGGATGTCCCGCGGGGTGGGGGGTGATCGGCCCGGGAATCTTATAGATTCCCGGGCCGATCACCCGTGGGTGTTGGTCCACTTTAATGAGTCAATTTTTCCACTGGGGGGGGTTAGAGGTAGCTTGTGTACAATTTGCATATGGGAGCTGATCATTCTTTCTTAAAACTCTCAAAGCTGTGCCATTTATTCTCAGCTGTTATTGGAAGGGAAGATAAAAAGGTCATAAGAAAATGTTTAAGGCCGAGTTACAGTCCCAGAACACATAGATTCTCTTACCTCTCCCCCCTCCACCACCACTGGTTGAAAAGTAATAGGAAATTTAAAATAAGGCAAAATATGCGATCGACTGGTGCCGCTGGCTGGTGTGTACATTACCGCCACGTGGACCCCATTGATGATCGCGTGAGGGACATGATGGCCCAGGTGTCTGATCCATTAGCCATTCTTGATGGATGCTGCGATTGGACAGACAGCATTAACAGGGGGATTCCCACACCTTTTTGTCTAAATCTAATTTTTATTTGCCATTTCAGAATTAGAACAGGATAACAACTGCTTACTGTGGGGCATGAAGCATATTCAACTGACCACTTCCTCCTGTCTTTTTCAGAACTGAATGGGATGGTCTTGCTGTGTAAAGTCTGTGGCGATGTAGCTTCTGGTTTTCACTATGGAGTACATGCCTGTGAAGGATGCAAGGTGAGCCTGACTCAAAAGGGGCGAATAGACTGACATGCTTGGTGGTTCTAAAAATGTAATAACCCCTAATGACTCGAAGCATAACATTGTCTAAGGATTGTAATACCGCGCTGCTTACAATGACATGATAATAATGCAATATAAAAATACAGTTCACAAATGTCATAAATGTATATGAATACACAGAGCTCTTGATAGTCCACCGTGCTGTTAGGCAAATCCACACTATATAGGCCGCCACCATACACTCAAGCCTCTTACCAGATGGCTATTGTAAATCAGCAAAAGGAATAAACTTTCTCACATCAATCCAGGTCTTCTTTAAATTGCTCCTAATCGCCAGAGAAGCCTCAATCATTCAGATTTACCAAAAAGCTTAATCTGGCAAAACATCAACTCCCAATCCAGGACGATACTCAGAAAGGGGGGGGCTCCAAAGTAGTTCAGCAATAATGCAGTAAAAGATTAGCCATGAAAAAAAATAAAAACATATATAGTGCAGATTGTCTAAAAAGTAGCTAAGATTGAATAGGCAAGAATTGCACTCACAATGTAATCAATAAAACCAAGCATGTTCCAAATACAGCTGTATTGTCAGTAGTAGCTCTCACCACGCAGACATCCAGATGTAGCTTGCACTCCAATTTAAAATAATAAGCAGGTACTCCCAACGCGTTTCACCCTCTCAGGGCTTTAGCTACGAAGCATAACATTGCCGCCTTTTAATCTGGTGGTTAAAGCCCAACTTCAGCCAACCTGTCTGCACAACCGTTAGCATATTACTGCCTGTGCTCATAGGTGCCAAACTGACCTCAGCTTTGTTCAGAGGCTGAAGGAATAGTAAAAGTTCTGCAGTTTTGATTACACTTGGAGTATAGAGTAACCTATATCGATTAGTTATGTTCAGCAGTTTTGTAAAAAAACATGGTGCTGCAGCAGTGTGCAGTAAATTGTCCTGAGAAAAAAAGCAAAGCAGACATGGAAGGTTGGCTTCCCTTAGTCGGTTAGTAAATTCCTAACCCTGCTTAGAAATATTAGATTAGGATTACCTCACTCACCCCAAAACATTAACAGTGGGGGTGTTTTCTAGGTACTTCCTAGAACCCTCCCTATCGGAGGCTCTGGGGATGGTGCCGCTAGTTTCACTGTTTATTTCTTATCTTTAAGTTGGGTTAAACTGATGTTATTCAGGGTTGGTCGTTGATTGCTGACTCTTCTTCTTTTTCACCTATAGGGATTTTTTCGACGTAGCATTCAGCAGAATATTCAGTACAAGAAATGCCTGAAGAATGAGACCTGCTCCATTGTCCGCATTAATAGAAACCGCTGCCAGCAGTGCCGATTCCGCAAGTGTCTGTCAGTGGGCATGTCTAGGGATGGTAAGTCAAATTTTAATTTTCGTCTCTGTCTGAAAGGACTACTGTAGCAAGCATGGTAATTTGTGCACCTTGTTTTTGGCTAATGTGCTGAATTTACTTTCCCTTCTTCCAGCTGTGCGGTTTGGACGTATCCCAAAGAGGGAGAAGCAGCGAATGTTGGCTGAAATGCACAGTGCAATGAGCCACATCACTGGTGGACACTTTGGGAGAAGGAGCCCCGTTCCACTTCAGCCCCAGCAGATCCAGCCCTCCTCCCCTCTGTCCCACGTAGCCCCCAATTCCTGTCCGTCACCCGTTTCCATTCCAGAAGTCTACCCCCACTATGCCCAGCAACTGACGCCGCCCCTCTCCCCTAGCCCAGACCATACTGATGAGGTCATTGGTCAAGTGACCCAGGCTCATCGACAGATATTTGTCTATGCCCGGGAAAAAATCAACAAGAAAAACGCATCCTGGGAGCAGCAGCAGGACGACGCAACTCCTCTATGCTGGGCGCAGGACAGTGGAGACTCCAGAGGCCGCAGCATTCATCTGGTAAGAGCTGAATGGCCTACACTGTTTTTTAGGTTCATGTGTTTGCTACTCCGTATAAGAAAAAATTGTTTATGAGGGAAAAAAAGTCAATTTGACAAACATTTCTAATTCTATCTTAAAGTGGACCAACTCCCAGGATTTCACTATCCTGGGTGTTGGTCCACTTCGGCGGGGCATCCGAGATCAGGATGCCCCGCTGTGTGAAACCCCCCAGAAGCCCCAAAAAACGTACCTTTTCGGCGCCGGACAAGTCGCCGCCTCCCGCGCGTCCCTCTTAGCGGGTGCGCGCACTGCTAGAGGGGCGCGCGGGAGGCGGCGGCTGCTGTTCCGTCGCCGATAGGTTTTTGGGGGGGGGGGTTCACCCCGCGGGACATCCCGATCTCGGATGCCCCGCGGTGAGGGAGGTGATCGGTGATCACCCCTGGGTGTTGGTCCACTTTAACGTGGACCAAAACCAAGGAGTTTGACTATCCTGGGTTTTGGTCCTTTCCCCCGGGGCACCCTGATTGGTGGTGCCCCGCTGTGTGAAACCCCCCCAGGACGCCGAGACAGCTCGCCCTCTCCCAGTCCCATGGCGCGTCTAAGAGCAGCGGCTCTGAGTGACCTCACGGCCACATCCTCCGCTTCCCTCTAACAGGGAGCGTTCTTGCGCTGGCTATCCACAAATGCCTTGACGTATAGCAGGATGCGCCCGCTGCTCTAAGACGCGCCGTGGGACCAGGAAACGAGGTAAGTGAACTGGGGGGGGGGTTCACACACGGGGCATTCTGATTTTGGATTCCCTGGGGGGAGGGAATTGATCGGCCCCGGGAATCTTATAGGTTCCGGGGCCGATCGAGCTGGGTTTTGAGCCACTTTAATGTGCTACGCCAGTGAATGTATAGTGGCACATGTATTACAGGCTACTTTACGACTCTTGGAACCATAGTAATGATTTTATACATCCTTGTTTTTTCCAGGCCTGCCCAATGAACGCGCTACCCCGAGGGGGTCCTCACCGCTCGGTGCAAGAGGTTTGGGAAGAGTTCTCTCTTAGCTTCACCCCGGCTGTGCGGGAAGTAGTGGACTTTGCACGTCACATTCCTGGTTTCCAAGAATTAACCCAACAGGACCAGGTCACTCTGCTGAAGGCTGGTACATTTGAGGTGAGTGATCAAACGTGCACATTGACCAATACTAAGCATAGTAAAATCCATTTACTATTAGAACTTAGGTCTGCCAGGTGCCGGCTGTGCTACTCATTGCAGAGTGTAGCCTTGTTAGAGACAATAGAACTTTTTTTCTAGTGTATGCTTTTATTCATGAAGCACTTATTCTGTCCATATTGCTGGACATGTTTCCTGATGATCTTTAGACATAAGCATAAATAGCTAAACTGGGTATAGACTCCCAGTATCTAGGTAAGGGAATGGGGGGGTTCTAGGCGCATCTTCCACTTACAGTAAATACTGCATTGCCTGTTTGTTTTTCACACGGCAGGTCCTTATGGTGCGGTTTGCCTCTTTGTTTGATGTGCGGGAGCGTTCACTGAGGTTCTTGAGTGGAGCAACATACTCTTTACCAGAGCTTCAAGCCATGGGAATGGGGGAGCTTCTTAGCTCAATGTTTGACTTCAGTGAAAAGCTGGCATCACTCAACCTAAGCCAGGAAGAGCTTGGTATCTTCACCGCTCTTGTTCTGGTTTCTGCAGGTAAGTTTTCCTGTTCAAAAAAAAAAACTAACTACTAACAATATGTGACCCTGTGACAAAAATTTTGAAATGGCACATGCAAAATATTACTGTTCAAGTGTTAAAAAAATCAAAAAAAACAAAAATGCTGCCCACTGTATTAAATAGGGCCATGGTCCTGGTGTGGCAGTGTGTAACAGTTAATCCAAGCACAGGGATACCACACGGGGTAGACGGCCACAACCATATTTGAACAATAGGAAAATGAGAGATGGATGTGTTACCCATGATGGCAACCTATAAATCTGTCATATGCAACTTCCCCCTTCCTTACTTTTGAAATGTGATTCTAGTCTGTGTTTTTGAAGCCTTCTTATTGGGCATCTCCCAGGTGTTTCTACTTCGAATTTTCGACATTCTTTACAGTACTTTAAAGCACCTCTGCTGACTAAAGAACCTAAAGCTGCCCTTAGCCTACTTTTTTTAAGATCAAACTTACTTGATCTTCTGGCATGTATTGACTCCTCCAGGACCTGGTATTCATATGACTTCATGAAGTCAGCAGTTTGGTGACCAGCTCCTAGCTTCATTCTCATCAGTAGGAGCTGTGTCCATCAGTACAATTATCCTTTGGAGGATTCTCCTTCCTCTCCTGCAGCAATGCTGTTTGGACTGTTGCCTTATGTTGAGGGTTACTGTCGGATTTGATTAGTGTTTAGGGGAGCAGAAAAGGATTTATGTAGTATGATCATTGGGAAGCCTTCAGCCCCCCCCCCTCATTTATGTCCTATTTAGGCTGTGTAAGGAGGGTACTGGATTGCGAGAGCAAGTGAGAAAAGGCAACAGAGAATAGAGTTTGGGGAAGTAAAGTAAAGCGACAAGCACATAAGGGGGGGGGGGTAGTAGGGTAGAAAGAAATGTGACACAAAGAGCCTAGCTCCAGCTCCTGTGGAACTTATGTATTATTAATGGACCGGGACCCATGACCTTTAAAATATCTGTAGAAATTCTGGGGTTGATTTTGACTAGTAAAACCAGGTCTGCCTAAATTTGCTGCTCCCTAGAACTAGAAAATGTATCTTCCATTTTTCACTAACCTCAAATATGATATATGAATATTTATATATAAGTGTCTTAAAGGAGCCACAGCACTCAACCCTGTTAGCTTGCAGGCCAGCCTATAATCTGTGTCTAAACTTGGTTAAAAACAGAGGACTCGGAATATAAATTATATATCTCACATTGTCCATAACTGGACTGCCAAGGGTCCCCTTCATACCTTCAGCCATTCCTGCTGTGTCCATTGCAGTCCCAAGGGCCTAGTGTCTTGGAGATCTGTACGCCACGTCCTGCATTTCAGCTTCTGGTCTTAAAGTGGACCAAAACTCACATTTTTACCTTGCATCCCCTGAATTGCTACTCCCTTGAGGAGTATCTTTTGCCAAATTTCATTGCCTCTACTTCACTCTTAACACCAGATAATGGCGCCTGATTTAGCTGTAAAGCTCTGCCTCCTCCATTCATTGCCACGCTTTGTGTGTGGCAATGTCATTACCACACTGATGGAATGACTGATTGCCTGCCATCTTACAGAGAGGAACAGAAACAAAAATAGTTTTCCAGGATGATTAAAAAAGTGAAAATAGCCATTTCTAGTTCTACACCCTAAGAGGGGAGTATTGACAGGGGACTGGCCAAATGTATTTCACAAGTTCAGGTTTTGGTCTGCTTTAAGGGCTGTGTGGGGGTATAAGCCCAGATTCTCAATGGGGCACTGTACTCCTTTCGTCAAGTCCGAAGCCACAGTTGCTGGACCTGGTGTGGACATCATTGAGAGAGGATATGGATATGCACAGCCACAAATAAACGTGAAATGGTGCTGACTAAAGGGGATAAATAAATGACAGAACAATTACAGAGCAGGGGCTCTAGATAAGCCCCAAATGAACCCCATAAATAGAGCAGCACTCAGAAATATATGAAAAATATAAAAATAATTTTTATTGAAATTAATGCGCAGCTAGAACTTACAACATACAAGACAAGGTTAAAAAACATATACACAAAAAAGGAGGAATCCTAACAATTGCTCTAATATATATATATATATTATATTATATTATATTTAGAAATTTATGAAAAGAAGATTTTTGAAGCAATAAATTCGGTCAATTCACTTCGTTATGTATAAAAATGAATAAAGTGCAAAGCAGTGATTATATATAATTCATAAGACCGTAAGTGTAGTAAAAAAAAAAAATAAATAAATATATATAGCAGAAAAAGGAAGGTCCCACTCCTTCCAAAAGGCCCCTACCATATATGGCACCACTACTGATTAATAGAAAATGATTTATTTGATAAGAAAGTCACATTAGCTATATACATACAAGACTGGTTAAAAAACATTCAAAACACAACCTTGTCTATAAGGAAAAGGCCCATATATGGGGGGGCAGGGGGACCAGTGGAAAATACGTTTATAATAATATATATCACAAGATTAATATTAGCTAGCTGGTACAAAAACCATTAAAGAATAATAAAGTGCTTCTAGTGCATATCTCTAATCAATCTTTAAACAAACCAACATATCATACAATGACCTATATCTACTACAAGTGCAAATATTGTAGATATCTAACAACTACTCTAACTAAGAAGACATAAAAAGTGCAATATAAGAACCAACCAGAGGGGCGAATGCAATGAAGAGCCCCCAAAATAAGAACCAAAATATATATATATTTTTGTGTTGGTGTGTATAATATAAAACCGTGTGCAAACCAGGCAAGAAAGCTCAATCAATCACAATTCAATGTGTACAGTAGATATAAAGTGACATAAGTGCATTAGTAAAGTGCATTGACCGATTCCATAAGTAATAAATAAATAAAGTAAATAACATCACCAATCGAGCAGAGGTCCTTCTCCAGCAGCCTACCACCGATGAGTGGCCAAGTGCCACTTCGCCAGGGTGAGTCGCCGTCATTGAGACGCCAGACCCTCTGCAGTGAAATAGATGCAGCAGCTGCAGGGAAGACTTCGTAATACTCGTTTGGAGTTAGGAATTATTTAAATAATCTAAAAACATTAGTGACTCCGCCAATCTTTTCGAAATATCTGTAATTATATAAGGATTCAGAATTCTCTTTGAGCATCTGTTTTTTTTTTCCCCCTGTTGCAGATCGTTCTGGAATGGAGAACGCGTCAACGGTGGAGCAGCTGCAAGAGACACTGATACGCGCCCTGCGCTCCCTTATCCTCAAGAACACTCCAAATGACACTTCTCGATTTACCAAACTGCTGCTGCGACTGCCAGACCTGCGCACCCTGAACAGTATGCACTCTGAGAAACTGCTGGCGTTCAGGGTCGACACTCGCTGAAGGAATGAACGCTAAACTGAGAACAGTCATCTGACAGCGGCACAGACACTAGGCCACCTCCTGGCCTGATCATAAAGCTGTGACATCAAGATGAACGGTGTCACTGGTCGTCTTTGAGACATACATCTGTGCCATCCGTGTTCTGGCACTTGCATATGAACTATGCCAGGCAATGGCGTTATGTGGAGAGACTCCTGTGGACTAACGTGTATATTGATATACATATACATCTGTACATACTTTACTGTCATACAGTGGAAACCATTCTGTAAATAATTGTGTGTATATCAGAGGTTGTGCTAAATATAAATATTTTATGACACCTTATCAAATTATTATTATTATTGTTTATATAGCGCCATCATCTCCTGTAGTAATTACAGACAGGATAGAAACATACAGTACATAGACTATTTCAGATGCAGTGTTACAGAGTTAACAATGGATATTCTGAATACAAGATACAATATGGGAGAGAGCCCGGCCCTTCCAGACTAAAGGAAGAGGGGTGAAGATGAGGGGGAAGGATCACAAACAGTCAGTATTGAGCTTTGTGCCCTTTAGAAAATTGGTTAAGCCAGATTATATGCTTGTCTGAATAAGTGAGTTTTTATTTTTTTTTGTTTTTTTTTTATTGTTTGTTTATATAGCGCCATCATCTTCCGTAGCGCTTTACAAAGTAGTAATTACAGACAGGGTAGAAACATACGATACATATACTATTTCAAATGCAGTTTTACAGGTTTGACAGTGGATATTCTGAGTACAAGATACAATAGGGGAGAGAGCCCCGCCCCCGAGGAGCTTACAGTCTAAAGGAAGAGGGGAGAAGACGAGGGGGAAGGATCACACACAGTCAGTATTGAGCTTTGTGGCATGTGCTCTTTAGAAGATTGGTTAGGCCAGATTATATGCTTGTCTGAATAAGTGAGTTTTAAGGGCGCCTTTGAAGGTTTTGAGGGTTGTGGAGTGGCGAATTGGGTGGGGGAGGGCATTCCAGAAGATTGAAGTTGCACGTGAGAAGTCCTGGAGGCGGGCGTGAGAGGAGGTGACCAGGGTGGAGGACAGGAGAAGGTCGGCAGAAGAGCGGAGGCTGCGTCTAAGTTGATATTGTTGGATTACAGATGAGATGTAGGGAGGGGCCTGGTTGGAGAGAGCTTTGTAGGCGAGAGTTAGAGTTTTGAACAGGATTCGCTGTGGGACTGGCAGCCAGTGTAGGGATTGGCAGAGAGGCGCAGAACTGGAGGAGCGAGAGGAGAGATGGATGAGGCGAGCAGCAGAGTTCAGGATAGATTGGAGGGGTGCCAGTCTGTTAGTTGGCCACAAAGAAGGATGTTGCAGTAATCCAGATGGGATATGACCAGGGCATGCACTAGCATTTTAGTGGTGTCAGGTGAGAGGAAAGGACGGATGCGGGAGATGTTTTTAAGGTGGAGGCGACAGGAGGTGGCCAGGGAGTGAATATGTGGTTTGAAAGAGAGGGCAGAGTCCAGAATGACTCCCAGGCACCATATATATTCTTTATTTAAATTTTTCACATACAAACATGAGGAAGGGTTGACAGGGAAAAAGGGAGGGGATTGTCCTTGATGTCCGTCGCAACTTCCATTAGCAGCACAATAGGAACAATATTATTTCCAGGCAAATATTCCACAGTGGCATTGTCATAGATACACTATCATTCCAAAACGTATATAGTCTCCTTGACCTTTTTTAGAGGAATTCTTTCCCCCCTGAATAAGTGAGTTTTAATGGCACCTTTTGAAGGTTTTGAGAGTTGTAGAGTGGTGGATTGGGTGGGGAGGGCATTCCAGGAGATTGGAGTTGCATGTGAGTCTTGGAGGCGGGCATGAGAGGAGGTGACCAGGGTGGAGGACAGGAGAAGGTTGGCTACGTCTACGTTCAAATTGTTGTGCTTTATCCAACTTTCCCCATAAGCATCTGCTGCAGGCAGCTCTGTAATTTACATACACATGGACACCACTAAAAGTAGGGCTGGAATCTTAATTGTTCTATGTTTTTTTTTTTTTAAATGACATCCATTTACAGCACTACCTCTCACAAAGATATCCCAGCACTCCCGCCAAGTGAATCTACCCATGGAATGTAGATCCTCCCACAAAATGGTCGGGAATACCTAAGGTCTGACTGCTGCACATCTCAAGGAGGTTGTGTCCTTCAATTTACCTCAATGTCTCCTCTGGATGACTACCCCTTACAGTTCAAACTACCAGCATCAGAGATGGGGTTTCCAGTGTTGGTCTCTGAAAGTTGCTCTTTGATCCAAAATTGAGGTTGGCCATCATAGGAACTATGTATATCAAGGCGGCTTACCATCATGTCCTTAACTTTCCTGTCTTTAGGAATTCCTGAGTGCAGGTTGAACATATCTGGCTGGTGATGCTCACATTCAGGCTGCCCAGTAGCACATCCCTGCCATGTTAAAGAGACAGTGCTGCCCTGTTTTAACACATCGGCATAATTCGTAATTATTCCATTTTTACACCATTGCTGACCTCCTGAAAATATTTTCTAAAGCTAGGCATCCAGACCAGGGAGTTTATTCCATATGGCAAGGCTCAATGACAAGATTGTTGGAGTGATTTCTTATGTCCAAGCCATTCGTCTAAAGCCAACTTGGACATCAATAGCTGGAGAACCATACTTTGAGTCGGAGCATCTTCTCCAGCCTGGCCCACCAAGTGTACTGCTATGGAACCACTAAATGGTAGACCAGCCAAATAGCGGCTGCTTGTTGGTGGTGGTGGTAAGGGAATTGTCCTGGCTGTCTTAAACAACTAACGCTGACTGACCTTACTGTCAGCTGCATCCGCTCCTTCACTTGCTTTGACACTGTTCTGGTCAGGAAGACTCGCTATATTTCCCCTTCCTCTGGCCCCTGTAAACCCGACTACCAATCAGAACCGTTCAGTGTGCCGGGACCGTTGCCTACTTCACTTTAATTTATTTCCCCCCCACTTGCTACCTGCCTCATTGACTGTTTACTGTGGACAGTGAAAGGAGAAGGAAATGCATCATTCTCCCCCTCTCCCCCCCAGCCCTTCACTCGCTTTGTGAGGTTTTGAATCCTCATTTTGCAGAGAAAAAACTCTGAGCATCAATCAGCATAATCGGGGCTATTTGAAACTGGCCCTGGTTATGTGTGTGTGGTCCCTTCAAGACCAAGCATAGAGGCATGCCAGGAAATCGTCCCCAATGCTCATTGGCGTGGGTCTGGTGCTCCTTCCGGTCCCAAGCTCTTCTGTTCTCCCCCCCCCCCCCCATGTCATTGGGGGTACGAATAATCGAGCAGGGTATCGGCAAGCCACCCACCGCCATGCTGGCAGGTCACTAGAACTAATATAGGGGTGCAAAGCAATGACTCGTTTTTAAAAATTCAAAGAGCAGCAGTGACGGGCAACTTAAAGAGGAACAAAACCCATGCATGCCCAGGCTGCAATGGCATCCTCACTGTACCCTTAGCCTGCAACATGCATTTCTGAATGGCTGCTAGGACACACCCTCCATTCAGCTTTTCTAGCCGGTCTGCTGTCAGATCAGACATCAGATTGAGGGATAAATGAATAGAACCTTGGCTGGTGACCTGCACATGCAGCTTGGGATCATCAACAGACAAGTTTTTCTTCTTGGGTGATCTATGAAATGCCCCGCTGGAGAGGACCACCACCTGGGAGAGTGAAAATCCCAGGTATTCCTTTTGCAAAACCAGCTTGGCATAAATTATTTCAAGGGTCAAGAATTAAGGTAGAGGGACATAAGTAAGGTTGTAGCGATAACCTTTATCGCCGGAGGGCTTCCCCGCCAGAGACGTCCTTTTCCCAATGGTGAGAGGTGCTGCAGGAATCCCAGAGTCATCCGTGAGGAAACAGGAACAGCCCTTACAAGGGCTAGTGAATTGTAATATAGCGTTTCCCCCAATAAGAGACAGAACTCAGTATTGAGGGTGAAGATGAACTGAACTTTATTAGTGCCACACTGTGCCTTATATGTAAGTCTCCGTGCAAGGGGACCTCCCCCGTGGACCTGATGGAGAACTGCATGACAAACACACAGACCAATGGGAGCAGGGCACACAATCCCTCAACTCTGCCGATAACGCAATCAGCCACACGATAGCAGTCTGTAACACACTCAATAACACAATGGCAGTCTGTGACATGCTCAAGAAAATGAAAGTGATCAGTCTATGCAAAAGTCCAAGGGCAGAAACAGGGCCTTTAAAATCCAAAAGGTATAGAGTCTGTCACAAAGGTGAACTGATAATCTTTCTGTGAGTAACCGTTTTCTTGTCCATAACTGCCCTCTATTAATAGTGTTGCCCACTCTGTAGAAATTAGTTGGACAATACTAAAGATGAATGGGGTTAAGGTTAGATCAGCATGTACCAATTCAAAACTCAGTTACGGGATTCTAACAATAAAATAAATGAATTATCTTGTCAATTTTGACCCAAAACTTGCACTTTGAAGCATGGCTACCATGTATTGTGTTTATTGTACTTTCCCATATACCTCAACCTAGGCACACCTCTAAGCTCCTGATCAACTAATTACAATTTTATATCTAGGTAAAACATATCTTAAGGGAGGCCCTTCAGGTTACTTTACAAAAATGTGTCAGAGTTGTACTCAGTTGGTCATGGACAATTACAAAGGGTGCCAAACCGGGTGCTATTGGCTAGGTAGCTTTGCTCTGCCCAGTCTCGGGTACCCTGTTAGTAACAGCATGATGGTTATCAAACTACAGTATTAGAAATAATAAAAAGACAATCTAACTGCAGGGAGCATCTCTCTCTCTCTCTCTCATTACCACCCCCACTGACCCCAAACTGGACATTTAAACTACTTTATTTGTTCCCATGTTGAAGTGCGGCTTTTCCACTCTTTAGTCGATTTTTCTTGAGATTTCAAATAAATAGTGTGGGGGGGGGGGGGGGAGAAACCAAGAAGGTGATTACAGGGACCTGAAGCCTCTGATTGTTTTGGCTTACCATGACTCTTGGTTGTGGGTGTAGGAAAATATATATTATATATACAGTGGTACACCCAGGATTTTGTCCTGGGGGGTCCAGTTGGGGAGGGGGTTGTGGCCTTGAAGAGAGTGTGGCGCCTTGTTAGAAGCCCATCTCTGAACTCTTGAAGACGTAAAAGAGGGTATAGACCATGCACGTGCAGCGCAACTTTTTTTTTTGCGATCAAGCCATGCCCATTGGTCAAGCCTATATCTCACCCCTAACACCAAGAGAACCTGGAACTCCATAGTCCCATTGTAGACAAGTGGGGTGAGTTAGGTGCATTTTAGGTTCCTACAGGCTAAGACCTCCAAGTGAGGGCTTAAAGACTCCAGGGCCTGCTGATTATGTATCCCAAATTTTACTCACCTCGCCAAGGTTCCTGTGATACATGTGCGGGCTACACGGTCATCTCAGGCTTCCCTCTGGCTGATAAACTCACCCGCACCAGGCATTTCTGAATGTTTGTCATGGGTACACACAGCCAAAGGGGAGCAACCAGCCTCTTGTTCTCTATTCAGCTTTACTAAGCCACTCTGGTGTCTGCTCTGTCAGCGTGACTTGAGTTGCCCAGCTAGAGAGAGACATAATCACAAGGATGTCTCCTGGTCTTCTCTGCTGCTGATTGCCCTCTGGTACTTGCTGCCCCCCTCTGTTGCTCCAGTTTTTGCCCCCTCCTACTCTCCTTCTACTGTTGCTGCAGCTTCTGCTGGGCCCTTGCTGTTGCTGATCCTTCTGCTAGGTTAGGTCAGAGGTGCTGGTCAGTTGCCAGGGGAAGGAGTTAGGTGAGTAGTAGAGGACAGTGGCAGGAGATGAATTGGCTAGGTAAGTCATAGATGACAGTGGCAAGGGGTGGTGGGGTTAGGTGAGTGGTAGAGGACAGCCGTAGGGGGTAGAGAGGTTAGGTGAGTGGTAGAGGACAGTGGCAGGGGGTGGCTGGGTTAGTTGAGTGGTAGAGGACAGCAGTAGGTGGTGGAGGGGTTAGGTGAGCGGTAGAGGACAGCAGCAGGGGATTGATGGGTTAGATAAGTGGTAGAGGACAGCAGCAGGGGGTGGAGAGGTTAGGTGAGTGCTGGAGAACAGTGGTGGTGGGAGGGGTTAGGTAAGTAGTAGAGGACAGCGGCAGGGAGTGGTAGACACTTTCCCTAAGGCTGGCCCTGGTGAGTGGTAGACGTGAGCGCCAGGGGTAGAAGACAGCGGTAGGGGGTGGAGAGGTTAGGTGAGTGGTAGAGGACAGCAGTAGGTGGTGGAGGGGTTAGGGGAGTGATAGAGGACAGTAGCAGGGGGTTGATGGGTTAGATAAGTGGTAGAGGACAGAGGCAGGGGGGTAAAGGGTTAGGTTAGTGGTAAAGGACAGCGGCAAGGGGTGGAGGAGTTAGGTGAGTGGTAGAGGACAGCAGCAGGGGGTGGAGAGGTTAGGTGAGTGCTGGGGAACAGTGGTGGTGGGAGGGGTTAGGTGAGTAGTAGAGGATAGCGGCAGGGAGTGGCAGACAGACAGCTGGGCCTGGTGAGTAGTAGACGTGAGCGCCAGGGGTAGAAGACAGCGGTAGGGGGTGGAGAGGTTAGGTGAGTGGTAGAGGACAGTGGCAGGGGACAAAGGGGTTAGGTGAGTGGTAGAGGACAGCGGTAGTGGGTGGGGAGGTTAGGTGAGGGGTAGAGGACAGCAGCAGGGGGTGAAGGAGTTCGATGAGTGGTAGAGGACAGTGGCAGAGGCTGGAGTGGTTAGGTGAGCAGTAGAGGACAGCGGTGGGGGGTGAAGGGGCTAGGTGAGTGGTAGATGACAACAGCAGGGGGTGGAGAGGTTAGGTCTGTGGTAGAGGAAAGTGGCAGGGGGTGGAGAGGTTAGGTGAGTGGTAGAGGACAGCAGAGGGGCTATAAGACACGGCAGGAGGTAGGACAGCAGGAGGGGGTTTCACACAGTGGGGCATCCTAAATCAGATTGGGATAGTCAAAGGTTGTTAATACGGTTGAAAAAAGACAAATGTCCATCAAGTTCAACCAAGGGTGTTGGGGTAGGGGAAGTTATTTTTTATTTTATTTTATAGGGGAAGCTATTTATTTTATTTTTTGTTTTTTACTGATAACCGCTATTAGTAACTGTTAATGTTATTCCTAAATAAGCATCTAATCCTTTTTTAAAGCTGTCAGCGGTTGATGCTGTAACAAGCTTCTGTGGGAGGCTATTCCATAGATTTATAGTTCTTAGGCCTTTTTTTTTTCCAATCGAAGGCAGTCGTCTTTTCTCAAGACTAAACAGATTTAATTCTCGTAATCTTTCCTCATAACTAAGATCTTTCATTCCCCTTATTAGTTTGGTGACTCTCCTCTGCACTCTTTCCAGAGTCACAGCGTCCTTTCTATGAATGGGGGCCCAGAACTGGACGGCATATTCCAGGTGAGGGCGGGCCAGTGCCTTGTAAAGAGGCAAAATTACATCACTATCCCGTGATTCCAGGCCTCTTTTAATGCATGATAATATTTTGGTGGCCTTGGAAGCAGCTGCTTGGCATTGCACATATGTTGCCTTCGGGTTATTAGACCCCAAGTGCATGACTTTATATTTCACCACATTGAACTTCATTTGCCAAGTGGAGCCCAGACACTCTAAGTGCCCAAGTCAGCCTGAAGCTTGTGAACATCTTCAATAGACGGCACTGTGCTACAGATCTTTGTGTCATCTGCAAAAATAGAGACAGTGCTTCTAATCCCATTTTCTATGTTGTTTATAAACAAGTTAAATAATAGTGGGCCCAGCACTGAACCCTGGGGTACGCCACTTACAACCGGTAACCATTCAGAGTAGGGATAATTAACTAGAACTCTCTGCACACGATCCTTCAGCCAGTTTTCAATCCAGTTACAAACTGTATTTTCTAATCCTGAAGACCTCAATTTCCCCAATAAGCGTCTATGGGGGACAGTGTCAAATGCTTTTTCAAAATCCCAAAAAACTATATCCACAGCCGCCCTTCTGTCCAGGCTTCTACTCACCTCCTCATAGAAGCCAGCAGAGAAGCTTAGTGTTTTACACTTTGGGGTATCCCTAATCAGGATGCCCCATGGAACACATTCAGGCAGACCGAGATGTTTGTTTTGGCTTCTGGTCCACTTTACAGTGATTCAGGAGCCATTGTTGACTCTTGGTCACCAAAATAACTGTTGGTCCTCAGGGGTGGTATCCCAATTGGTGATTGTCCATGGCCAACGATCCCATAGCAAAAGTGTGGACTCTCCTTCAATCATCTTGCTATGCTCTGTATACTGATTAAAACTGAATAGCGAGGGAGCGGCAGGCATACCTGCAGTCACATCCCTCCATTCAGATAGGCCCGATGTGGGAGCGTGCATCAGCCGGAGGCATGCCAGGGAAGCTGTCGCAGTCCACACATGTGCAATGGGATCACAAAAAAGGTGAGTGGCAAATTTGGATGCCCCTTTTACAATGGAGACCACCGGCCCTAGAATCTTAAAGATGCTAAGTGGGTGGTTGCTCCAAAAAAGCTTACCGCGTGCTGCCATGAGAGATTGACTTCTAATTTAGCCTCTTACTGCACAGCAGGACAACCACTTGGGGTAAGTATGACCATAACTGTCATATATCCCTGCTAAACTTAATATAATAGGAGGCTAATTCTCATTCTCAGGAGTCTAAACTCCTACCCCTCTTCAGGATGCCCTGCTGTGTGCACCCCCGGGATCACAAGTAATCCTACCTTCTTCCATAGCACCCCTTCACTCAATGTGCACCCCCCCCCCCCCCCGCCAGGCATATCCAAATGCCTGGCAGCAAGCATGTGCAGCTGGAGAGATCGGCCCCTGGGGGTAGGAGCCTGGCAATCCATTCATTCAGCGTTGATTGCCGAACAAAAATCTATAGGGGTGCACCACCAATGAGATTCATAAATAATTGTGCATGAACCAGAAACTACATGGAGTGGACGTGGCCATCAGCCACACCTTCCTCACAATAAGGAGCACCGAAACACAAATTTGATTTCAAAATAATAACACTATACAAGATGAATTAAAATACACATACAGCTCAAGACACTATTAAAAACTGCTGAACACCTCCCTTTAATGTCCAATCCAACAGTACAAATAAACTGGTCCACTTAGGCAGAGCCGTAGCAGCCATGAGGCGAATGAGGCACTGGCCTCGGGCACAGCTACAGCTCTGATGCAAAGGAGCGCGTCCACAGGTTGCCAAGCAGATCCGATCTACACCAGCGCACATACCATCTCCAGCCCGGCCCCGCCCCCCCCCCCCCAATCATCTGTCAGTTTCATTTACAGGCGCGCATGCACGTGCCCGTGGTGCTCCCGCGGGGTCCCCAGTGCGACCAAGAAGTGTCCCCCGCCCCAACCGCCCCCCAATCAGCTGTCAGCTGCTTCGCCGCCTGCCTCCAGGAAGCAATGCCGGCGCGGGACATGCGAGAGAGGCTGTTAGGCTCCACCCACCTGATGAGACTCGTGACTGCAGCAGAGACCAGAGGACCGCGGAGGAAAAGGTAAGGAGAAATATAAATTGTTTAAATAAAAAAAAAATGTAAAAAAAAAGATGATTTTTTAGAGGGAGTGTGTGTGTGTGTGTGTGTGTGTATATATATATATATATATATATATATATATATATATGTGTGTATATATGTGTCTGTGTGTGTATGTGTATATATAGGTGTATATATATATATATATATATATATATATATATATAAAACATTTTCTTTTTTCTGCACTTAGGATACCAAATATATTTAATTAAAGTTCTATTGCCCCTCACTGAATATCAAACATACACCCTCAATTTTTGTGCCGGCACAAAAAATATTATTTAATTAATTAATTTTAGTGACCTTAAAGTGCAAAAAAGAATTTTGTTTATCAAACGTGCAAAAATTAAAGAACATGACAAAAAATACCAGGGAACAAATATACCAGATATATTCAATAAATAAATAAAGTGCTATGAGCCAAACAATCAACCCTAAAGTGAGTGGTGCCAAAGAGTGCTGTGTCCAATGGCTAGAATTATGTAAAGTAACAAAATAACATTAAATTCATAAATCTCATAAGAGTATAATACAATATACAAATAGATTAAATTGTCCACAATGTTATTGCACAGAAAATGTTCCTAGTAGAAGAATCATCAGGGTATCACCAGACCCCTGGGTATTCACCAGTAGTCCCAGCAAGTCACCAAATTAACCCTTTGATAAACTTGTTTCACCAGAGCTTCCTTCAGAAAGGTGAGCTCATATACTTAGAGATCAAAGGCCAGAGCTGATTAATTAAACATTTAATCTGATAAAAAGGTATCACAGTGCTAGATGTAATATACAGAAACAAATGACATACAGGTACAAAAATGCATAAAAAAGTACAAGACTAGTTCAGGAAACAAAAAGAAAGTCCTTACAGTATAATGGCGTAGCAGTCCTTGTGAGTGAGTCTCCAGCTGTTGCTTAGGGTCTTTTGTCCAGCTTTTGGCACAGGCTTGTGACAGAGGTTCTTGACTCAGGTTTCTGACTCCAGAATGTGTTTAGCATTTAGGTTTTATTAGTTAAATTTAGCAGGGAAAAGCTCCATCTCCCTTCCCCTCTGACCCCACCTGGTGAGGGCATCTCTCTTCCAGGTCCCTTATCTCAGTTTGGTTTTATGGTGGGTCCAGAGACAGCACGTCCTGCTGCTACAAAGGCTTTTGACTTCAAAGAAGGAAGCACCACAAACAGAACCCCCCATAAAACTGGAATACACAAAATACAGTCTGAGTGACCCCTCACCCAGGTCTTGGACTATACATTATACACATTCTTACTCTATAATCAGGCCTTGGGCCTGACAGCTCCAAAAGCATAAGGATGGTCAGGCCACCTATGCCAACAAAGTTGCATTGGCAGTACAAGCTACAATATTAACTGCAATCAGAATTGGATCTCTGCTGATTGACCAAAGTTGACTTCTCCAATAAAATACACACACCCCTTCCAACACAATACAAACACATCTAGTAATAAAGCAGTTTATTCAAAGTGATTGACCACCCAATAAAAAAAACACCTTATGTCCCCCACAGCTGATCGGTCTGAGTTTGACGATCAGCAGCTTCGGGGGTGCCACGCTGTGTGAAACCCCCCAGGACACCAAAACCAACTCACCTCTTCCCGGTCCTCCAGTACATGCGGCCGCTCATCCAATCAGCATGCTTGGATCTGCTGATCGTCTAAGGCGAGTGGCTCCAAGCGCGCTTCCATCGGTCCAGACTCGTGCAGTTGTAAATAACTGTTCATAGTCTCTTCTTTTTTGGGGTATTATTTACAAGTAGTTTTTTGCAGTGGATTGTAATATACTTAGGGCCTTATTCATGAAGCTCTAGCGCCAGGTAGTGCCTGTACAGCGTCAGGTAGCAGCAGGTGAACGCCGGACACGGCACGCAATTACACATTTATGAAGCCGAATCTGGTGAGCGACTGGAACAACGCCATGTAGCGTACGATTCATCATTATCCCAGGCTCAGCATACAGCGCTGGTGTTCAGCCTTCCAGAGCGCCACGTCTTACCTCTTGCTACTTGGTACTCTCCCATACATTTCTATGGACGATCCTTAAATCCCTTTCCTGATCCCATTTTTTTTTTTTTTTATAATAAAATCTCAAAACTTTCTGACATGTATCCTGGCCTAGAAAATGACATTTTTGAAAACTTTTTTGATTAATAATATTTTTATGCAGAATTGTCCTTACATGTCTGGTATTAAAGTGTTCATGTTACAATGTAATAACAATGTCATTCCATGTTTTTGCTTTGTTACTACTGGATACATGTTCAAAAACAGACTTTAAACACACAGCTTCTGGTGCTATGGGCTACAACGACCTGATTTTGATCGCCGGCGATGTTTGAGGCTGTTTTTTTGATGAATGTGGTGTGAGTCGGTCGCACTGAGCTGGCGCCATCGTTTGCTCCCATAGAGCGTAGTACTGCGACTCACACAACATATTCATCAATGCCGGCCAGCGACTGAGGTGCTCTGAAACAAAGATCTATGGCCGAGCACAGCGACTACTAGCGGTCGCTCTGAAATCCGCGCTACAGACGCTCATCTGTCGCTACCTGGTGTTGGTAATGAATCAGCCTGATAGTGTGAACGTGGAGCTATACATTGTATCAGATCTGAATCAGCAAGTCACTTGTATCAAACTAATCTTCTGGCAGCTTTCCAAGTGGATCTTGAACATAGGATGTATCTCTATCTTGTTACATAAGTCTTGCCTGACACTGCTGCCTGTATAAGATACATTTCTTTGAAAAGTGTTACAATCTCTCATAGTGATTACCTCTGTATTACAATATGTATCTGAATGTCCAGATCTTATTTCTTTGTTTAAAGCCTAAATACAATGTCTTTGGTGTGCATATGTGATCCCCTTTTTGTTGTGTATATGCAGGCTCAGACTGGCCCACAGGGTTACCAGGAAAAAACTGGGCGCGCCCCTTTGAAGGCTTAATCACCAAACATGAACTGTGTATAGATTAATTGTGGCATCCCAAGTGCACAGAGACAATTCAGTTTGGTATAATGTTTATATGATACTTACATCAAAGTGTGGGGTGGGCCCCCAGAGTCATTTTTACTGGTGGGCCCCAGGCATCCCAGTGTGTGTGTGTGTCCGCTATAAGGGCAATGCAGACTCCAGTATGGGACCCCATTTTAAAGGGTATGAAGGGGGCAAGGTGACAGACAGCAGTTTCTGACCTCTCCCAGCCTATTGATTATGCAGCTTGGTGTATGATTTTGTTTTTTATTATTTAAATTAACATCCCTTCCCAATAGCACCGGAGGATAGAGGAGTATAGCATGTCAGTCACCAGAGCTGTAGAGCTTCATCCTACATGCAACACAGACTGGGGTAATCCAGAGTAACCCCCCAATATACCTGTATCAAATTATCCGCACAACCAAAGTAAAGATTGATAATAGCCCTTTATTGTATATGGGTATTTACAACAGTTCTAGGTCACACTATAAGTTAAAAATCTAGAGTTTAAATACATTGGACCCCATGGGTTATGATAACAAGCTCTAAAATATAAGCATTAGATAAAGCGTCCCTATAAAAATATATTACAATTGTATATGTGCTTCATCCTACAGGGAACCAAAAAATGGCTGCAGACATGCAGAATCCCTGCTATTTCAAATAGGTGTAGAACTGCATTTTGTAGCTGTTTCCATATACCCCACTGGAAGGAAAAGGGGCCCAGAGATTTAGATATTCAGTCCTGAACAAGGATCTTGCTTGGGAATGAAAGCAGTCGATCAGTACTGCAACTTCCTTCTAAAATGTAGTGGGTGCAGGCCAAGGACACAAGATGCTGGTATCAGAAATGCTGAATCATTTCTATGATGAGGTTGGATGACCCAATAGGAAGCAATGAGCTCCGTGGCTGCGGCGCAAGATGGAACAAGACGTTCCAGAGCAGGTTGATCAGCTGCAATTAGTCCCAGGCAGGGTCCTAGTTCAGGGCTGGATATATAAACATGCCACAAGGCGGCAATGCTTTACAGAGGTGACCAGCACAGTCGGTCTCCATATACCGTACACAGTCACACGAGTCACATTGTCATATTATGGGCTCTTCTTACTTTTGATATAGGAAGTCACGTGTGAAGAGCTAGATTGGTATATGTATGTATATACTGGTACTGGTGTATAAGGTGTGCCATACACTGTCTGCACAGATATCCATCGTTGCTGTTAGAGATGAGCGAACTTTTGAAAAATTCGATTCGACTGATTCGCCGAATTTTCCGACAAAAATCGTTTCGACCCGAATAAATTCGCGACGAATCGCTATTAAAAACGGCTATTTCTGAGCCTCCTAGAGCCTCAATAGGGTTGTAAACCATTCAGCCTTGCTGTAACACGCACAGGATGCGTGCTGGGTTAGTTAAATAATACTTTGAAGAAATATCACATGCAGATCAGAGGCATCGCTAATAGAATCGCAGAGCGGCACAATTGCAGAGAGTTGAAGTGGCATCACTATGAGGGGCAGAAGGAGCCCAAACATTGCTTTAAAGAGACACTGGAGTTGGCAGCAGCAGGAGCCCAAAAATTGGATGAATCACACCCTGGAGTTGGCAGGAGTTGACAGCAGCAGCAGCAGGAGCCCAAATATTACTTTAAAGAGACCCTGGGGTTGGCCTCAGGAGCCCAAAAATTGGATGAATCACACCCTGGAGTTGGCAGCAGCAGCAGGAGCCCAAATATTACTTTAAAGAGACCCTGGGGTTGGCTTCAGGAGCCCAAAAATTGGATGAATCACACCCTGGAGTTGGCAGCAGCAGCAGCAGGAGCCCAAATATACACTGGAGTTGGCTTCAGGAGCCCAAAAATTGGATGAATCACACCCTGGAGTTGGCAGGAGTTGACAGCAGCAGCAGCAGCAGCAGCCCAAATATACACTGGAGTTGGCTTCAGGAGCCCAAAAATTGGATGAATCACACCCTGGAGTTGGCAGAAGTTGGCAGCAGCAGCAGCAGGAGCCCAAATATACACTGGAGTTGGCTTCAGGAGCCCAAAAATTGGATGAATCACACCCTGGAGTTGGCAGCAGCAGCAGCAGGAGCCCAAATATACACTGGAGTTGGCTTCAGGAGCCCAAAAATTGGATGAATCACACCCTGGAGTTGGCAGCAGCAGCAGCAGGAGCCCAAATATACACTGGAGTTGGCTTCAGGAGCCCAAAAATTGGATGAATCACACCCTGGAGTTGGCAGAAGTTGGCAGCAGCAGCAGCAGGAGCCCAAATATACACTGGAGTTGGCTTCAGGAGCCCAAAAATTGGATGAATCACACCCTGGAGTTGGCAGAAGTTGGCAGCAGCAGCAGCAGGAGCCCAAATATACACTGGAGTTGGCTTCAGGAGCCCAAAAATTGGATGAATCACACCCTGGAGTTGGCAGCAGCAGCAGCAGGAGCCCAAATATACACTGGAGTTGGCTTCAGGAGCCCAAAAATTGGATGAATCACACCCTGGAGTTGGCAGCAGCAGCAGCAGGAGCCCAAATATACACTGGAGTTGGCTTCAGGAGCCCAAAAATTGGATGAATCACACCCTGGAGTTGGCAGCAGCAGCAGCAGGAGCCCAAATATACACTGGAGTTGGCTTCAGGAGCCCAAAAATTGGATGAATCACACCCTGGAGTTGGCAGCAGCAGCAGCAGGAGCCCAAATATACACTGGAGTTGGCTTCAGGAGCCCAAAAATTGGATGAATCACACCCTGGAGTTGGCAGAAGTTGGCAGCAGCAGCAGCAGCAGGAGCCCAAATATACACTGGAGTTGGCTTCAGGAGCCCAAAAATTGGATGAATCACACCCTGGAGTTGGCAGAAGTTGGCAGCAGCAGCAGCAGGAGCCCAAATATACACTGGAGTTGGCTTCAGGAGCCCAAAAATTGGATGAATCACACCCTGGAGTTGGCAGCAGCAGCAGGAGCCCAAATATACACTGGAGTTGGCTTCAGGAGCCCAAAAATTGGATGAATCACACCCTGGAGTTGGCAGCAGCAGCAGCAGGAGCCCAAATATACACTGGAGTTGGCTTCAGGAGCCCAAAAATTGGATGAATCACACCCTGGAGTTGGCAGAAGTTGGCAGCAGCAGCAGCAGGAGCCCAAATATACACTGGAGTTGGCTTCAGGAGCCCAAAAATTGGATGAATCACACCCTGGAGTTGGCAGCAGCAGCAGCAGGAGCCCAAATATACACTGGAGTTGGCTTCAGGAGCCCAAAAATTGGATGAATCACACCCTGGAGTTGGCAGAAGTTGGCAGCAGCAGAAGCAGGAGCCCAAATATACACTGGAGTTGGCTTCAGGAGCCCAAAAATTGGATGAATCACACCCTGGAGTTGGCAGCAGCAGCAGCAGGAGTCCAAATATACACTGGAGTTGGCTTCAGGAGCCCAAAAATTGGATGAATCACACCCTGGAGTTGGCAGCAGAAGCAGCAGGAGCCCAAATATACACTGGAGTTGGCTTCAGGAGCCCAAAAATTGGATGAATCACACCCTGGAGTTGGCAGGAGTTGACAGTAGCAGCAGCAGGAGCCCAAATATTACATTAAAGAGACCCTGGGGTTGGCTTCAGGAGCCCAAAAATTGGATGAATCACACCCTGGAGTTGGCAGAAGTTGGCAGCAGCAGCAGCAGGAGCCCAAAAAATGGCCTAAAGACATAAATATGTTTTGCACCATTTGGAAAGTGTAAAACGTGGCACCATGCTGAATCTAGTCGCATGCATCAGGCATTGGTGGGTGGAAATCCTGGTTGATCCATCCCTGATTCATTTTGACAAAGGTGAGTCTCTCCACATTTTTAGTTGACAGACGAGTTCTCCTCGCCGTAACTATGGCCCCCGCCGCACTAAACACCCGCTCAGATGGCACGCTACTTGCCGGGCAGGACAGCTTTTCCAGGGCAAACTCTGCTAGTTGCGGCCACAAATCAAGTTTGGCTGCCCAGAAGTCCAGCGGATCCTCAAGGTGTGTTGGCATGGTCATGTCAAAGTATGACATGACCTGCTGGTTGAGGTCCTGCTCCAGGTCTTCCTGCTGCTTATGAGTAGCCTCACTATGCGGGTGTAGAAAGCTACTCATTAGCGACTGAAGACTGAGGCTGCTGCTGCTGATGGAGCTGCTGCTGCTGCTCCTGCCAACCCCCCCAGCGGCCATGGCAGTGGAAGGTGAGCGCAGAGGTCCCCTCGAGTCAGACCTGCGAGAGTATGGACCATGGCGCAGATAGGCATCGGCCAACTGCCTACGTAGAATGTCTTTGTAGTAGTTGAGTTTGTCCTCCCTCTCGGTGGGTTTAAAAAATGCCCCCATTTTGTGCCGGAAGCGAGGGTCCAATAAGGTGGACAGCCAGAAGTCATCCCGCCGACAGATGGAAACAATTCTGGGGTCACTACGCAAGCATGTGAGCATGCTTCGTGCCATTTGCGCAAGTGACTCGGATGGACTACCTGTCTCCATCTCCACTGCATACTGCCACGGTGTGCCCGGGTCCTCTGTCTCGCCTTCCTCAAAAACCTCCAGCTCCTCTGGCTGCTCCTGCTCCTCCTCTCCTGTCCGCTGACTAGATAAACCAGCCATTTCGCCAAGCCTAAACTGTGTTTCGCTGGGCAACTCCTCCTCCTCCTCCTCTTCCTCCTCCAGTTCAGCTCCAACGGGGTTCATGTGGCCGTAAGATGTAAACGCCATGTCTCCAGTGCCCTGACCAGCCATGGTTTCCAACATGTGCTGTAGTACATGAAGCAGTGGAATCACGTCGTTCATCCCGTAATCCTGCCGACTGACAAATAAAGTGGCTTCCTCAAAGGGCCTGAGCAAACGGCAGGTGTCACGTATGAGCTGCCACTGGTTGACATTGAAGTTACACAGGGGAGTCCCCCTATCTGCTTGGATCATCAGGAAATCCGTGATGGCTTTTCTCTGTTCATATAATCGGTCCAACATGTGAAGGGTGGAATTCCAACGGGTGGAAACATCGCAAATCAGACTATGTTGGGGGATACCATTCTGACGCTGTAGCTCAAGAAGGGTGTGTTTGGCGGTGTAGGAGTGGCTGAAGTGCATGCAAAGTTTCCTTGAAGTTGTTAGGATGTCCTGCAGATGGGGGGAACACTTCAGAAACCGCTTGACAACCAGATTGAAGACGTGAGCCATGCAGGGGGCATGGGTCAGGCTTCCTTGGCGCAGCGCAGACAAAATGTTCTTCCCATTGTCGGTAACCATGATTCCCATTTTAAGTTTTCTCGGAGTAAGCCATGTTTGGATTTCCTGATGAATACATTTAAGCAGTTCCTCCCCTGTGTGACTCCGTTCGCCAAGACAAACCATGTGAAGCACTGCGTGACACCTCCGTGCCCTGCACACATGGTAGACTGGAGGGGCACTGAGACTTGAGCCTACAGTGGAGGGTGAGGAGATGGCGGAGGATGAGGAGGCCGAGTCGCACGGTGTCACAGGCCCAATGGGCAGAGAGCGCGGAGGCCGAAGCGGCGTGACCTGTCCAAGTTGCTGCTGCAAAGGGACCACATTCACCCAGTGGGCCGTAAACGACATGTACTGCCCCTGACCGTAGTTACAGCTCCAGATGTCGGCGCTGCCATGTATTTTGCTACACACCGACAGGCTCAAGGACTGGCCCACCTTCTGTTCAACAAAAGTGTGCAGCGCTGGTACTGCCTTCTTGGCAAAGAAATGACGGCTTGGGACTCTTCACCTCGGCTCGGCACAAGCCATCAGTTCTCTGAAAGGTGCAGATTCCACCACCTGAAAAGGGAGCGACTGCAGCACCAGCAACTTGGACAGGAGCACATTCAGCTTCTGCGCCGTAGGATGAGTGGGCGCATACTGCTGTCTCTTGGACATGGCTTCGCTGATGGATTGCTGGCGGGATGCATGACTTGGAGGAGGAGGAGGAGGAGCAGGAGCGACAGAGGATGGGTATGACGCACAGCTGCCTTCGGCTGAGGTGCTGGAGCCTTGGCTGGCAGAAATTGGGAGCTCACTTGGTGAGGAAGCAGACTGGACCACCCCTTGGGAGCCTCGGTTCTCCCAGGTCGTTTTATGGTGACGCATCATATGTTGACGCAGGGCCGTGGTGCCAACATTTGGACCCTGGCCACGCTTCACCTTTTGCCTACATATCTTGCATGTGGCCATGTTACCCTCCTGCGGATGCCTCAGGAAAAACTGCCACACTGCCGAGTAGCTACTTTTCCCACCCCCTGGCCTCACTGATTCACTGCTGCTGTTGCCAACTCCAGGAACCCCTGCTCCACTACCTCCCGATAAGGTAGACTGCCGCACAGCAGGTGCTCTACCCCGGCCCCGGCCCCGGCCGGCTCCAGCCTTTGGAATTGTGCCCCCATGCTGACTGCTACCACCTTGCTGCCTCAGCTGCTGACTCCGGGGCAACCTGCGCCCCTCTTCTCCTGATGATGACGATGAAGCCCCTTCATCACCCGGCTCCCAAGTGCGATCGGCTTCATCGTCATCATCATCATCATCACCGAGTTGTGGCTGTACGTCACTGATGTTCGTGGATTCGTCAACAGTGTCTGGCGCAGGAGCTGGAACGCTCGCAGCACCCACGACACTGTCCACATCACTATCTGTCTGCCTAGCTAGAGAAGCCACCTCCATTTCTTGGCTGGGCAGTAGCTGCTGACTGTCCTCTATCTGATGGTCCTCCTCACTAAAGAGTGGAGCTGAACCCAAAGCATAGGATACGTCGCTGGGGGAGGGAACGGCGTAGGACAGAGGCAATGGGAGGACAGGGACTGCTCTCGGGGCATGCCAACTCAGGGTTGTGTCAGAGGAACCTACCGACCCTAGACTGGGGGTCTCAGACGTAAGTTGTGATGATGTTGTTGATGAGCGCGTCAACCAATCTACCACGGCAGATGCGTTACTGGTGGAGACCCGACCGCTAGCAGATACTGGCAGATTAGGTCTCTCAGCGTGACTCCTGCTGCTACTGGCCCCCAGTCTGATGCGAGCTCTGCCTGCGGAATCTTGGCCTCTGCCACTCCTCTTTTCACTTCCAGGCACTTGTCTGCCCGACATAGTCTAACTGGCGTGGGAGTAGGTGATATTTTAAGATCCCCCGGGCAGCGGTGGGTCTATATGAAACAGAATATAATGCACACCAAAAGTGAGCAGTAACACTCAGCCTCCAACAGGCCTGCTTAGTGTAAATAAGAGAGCTGCTTAGTGTAAATAAAGAGGGGTATGCTATGTTACAGAATGGGATGCCTCAACAGAAGTGCACCTGGCAGGCAGCAGTAAGCCTATGCCCAGCAAAAGTGTCTTATAATATAAATATAATAAGAGCAAATGGTTATATGGTCTTAAACAGAGGCTGCTTTAGTCACAGAATGGGATGCCCTGGCAGGGACAAGTAGTACTATGCCCAGCAAAAGTGTCTTTATCAGGCTAATTTCAAATATAATAAGAACAAATGCTTATATGGTCTTAAACAGAGGCTGCTTTAGTCACAGAATGGGATGCCCCCAAAAAAGATCCAGTAGTACTATGCCCAGCAAAAGTGTCTTTATCAGGCTAATTTCAAATATGATAAGAGCAAATGCTTATATGGTCTTAAACAGAGGCTGCTTTAGTCACAGAATGGGATGCCCCCAAAAAAGATCCAGTAGTACTATGCCCAGCAAAAGTGTCTTTATCAGGCTAATTTCAAATATGATAAGAGCAAATGCTTATATGGTCTTAAACAGAGGCTGCTTTAGTCACAGAATGGGATGCCCCCAAAAAAGATCCAGTAGTACTATGCCCAGCAAAAGTGTCTTTATCAGGCTAATTTCAAATATGATAAGAGCAAATGCTTATATGGTCTTAAACAGAGGCTGCTTTAGTCACAGAATGGGATGCCCTGGCAGGGACAAGTAGTGCTATGCCCAGCAAAAGTGTCTTTATCAGGCTAATTTCAAATATGATAAGAGCAAATGCTTATATGGTCTTAAACAGAGGCTGCTTTAGTCACAGAATGGGATGCCCTGGCAGGGACAAGTAGTGCTATGCCCAGCAAAAGTGTCTTTATCAGGCTAATTTCAAATATGATAAGAGCAAATGCTTATATGGTCTTAAACAGAGGCTGCTTTAGTCACAGAATGGGATGCCCCCAAAAAAGATCCAGTAGTACTATGCCCAGCAAAAGTGTCTTTATCAGGCTAATTTCAAATATGATAAGAGCAAATGCTTATATGGTCTTAAACAGAGGCTGCTTTAGTCACAGAATGGGATGCCCCCAAAAAAGATCCAGTAGTACTATGCCCAGCAAAAGTGTCTTTATCAGGCTAATTTCAAATATGATAAGAGCAAATGCTTATATGGTCTTAAACAGAGGCTGCTTTAGTCACAGAATGGGATGCCCTGGCAGGGACAAGTAGTGCTATGCCCAGCAAAAGTGTCTTTATCAGGCTAATTTCAAATATGATAAGAGCAAATGCTTATATGGTCTTAAACAGAGGCTGCTTTAGTCACAGAATGGGATGCCCTGGCAGGGACAAGTAGTGCTATGCCCAGCAAAAGTGTCTTTATCAGGCTAATTTCAAATATGATAAGAGCAAATGCTTATATGGTCTTAAACAGAGGCTGCTTTAGTCACAGAATGGGATGCCCTGGCAGGGACAAGTAGTACTATGCCCAGCAAAAGTGTCTTTATCAGGCTAATTTCAAATATAATAAGAGCAAATGCTTATATGGTCTTAAACAGAGGCTGCTTTAGTCACAGAATGGGATGCCCTGGCAGGGACAAGTAGTACTATGCCCAGCAAAAGTGTCTTTATCAGGCTAATTTCAAATATAATAAGAGCAAATGCTTATATGGTCTTAAACAGAGGCTGCTTTAGTCACAGAATGGGATGCCCTGGCAGGGACAAGTAGTACTATGCCCAGCAAAAGTGTCTTTATCAGGCTAATTTCAAATATGATAAGAGCAAATGCTTATATGGTCTTAAACAGAGGCTGCTTTAGTCACAGAATGGGATGCCCTGGCAGGGACAAGTAGTGCTATGCCCAGCAAAAGTGTCTTTATCAGGCTAATTTCAAATATAATAAGAACAAATGCTTATATGGTCTTAAACAGAGGCTGCTTTAGTCACAGAATGGGATGCCCCCAAAAAAGATCCAGTAGTACTATGCCCAGCAAAAGTGTCTTTATCAGGCTAATTTCAAATATGATAAGAGCAAATGCTTATATGGTCTTAAACAGAGGCTGCTTTAGTCACAGAATGGGATGCCCTGGCCGGGACAAGTAGTGCTATGCCCAGCAAAAGTGTCTTTATCAGGCTAATTTCAAATATGATAAGAGCAAATGCTTATATGGTCTTAAACAGAGGCTGCTTTAGTCACAGAATGGGATGCCCTGGCAGGGACAAGTAGTACTATGCCCAGCAAAAGTGTCTTTATCAGGCTAATTTCAAATATAATAAGAGCAAATGCTTATATGGTCTTAAACAGAGGCTGCCTTAGTCACAGAATGGGATGCCCTGGCAGGGACAAGTAGTACTATGCCCAGCAAAAGTGTCTTTATCAGGCTAATTTCAAATATAATAAGAACAAATGCTTATATGGTCTTAAACAGAGGCTGCTTTAGTCACAGAATGGGATGCCCCCAAAAAAGATCCAGTAGTACTATGCCCAGCAAAAGTGTCTTTATCAGGCTAATTTCAAATATGATAAGAGCAAATGCTTATATGGTCTTAAACAGAGGCTGCTTTAGTCACAGAATGGGATGCCCTGGCAGGGACAAGTAGTGCTATGCCCAGCAAAAGTGTCTTTATCAGGCTAATTTCAAATATGATAAGAGCAAATGTTTATATGGTCTTAAACAGAGGCTGCTTTAGTCACAGAATGGGATGCCCTGGCAGGGACAAGTAGTGCTATGCCCAGCAAAAGTGTCTTTATCAGGCTAATTTCAAATATGATAAGAGCAAATGCTTATATGGTCTTAAACAGAGGCTGCTTTAGTCACAGAATGCGATGCCCTGGCAGGGACAAGTAGTACTATGCCCAGCAAAAGTGTCTTTATCAGGCTAATTTCAAATATAATAAGAGCAAATGCTTATATGGTCTTAAACAGAGGCTGCTTTAGTCACAGAATGGGATGCCCTGGCAGGGACAAGTAGTACTATGCCCAGCAAAAGTGTCTTTATCAGGCTAATTTCAAATATAATAAGAGCAAATGCTTATATGGTCTTAAACAGAGGCTGCTTTAGTCACAGAATGGGATGCCCTGGTAGGGACAAGTAGTACTATGCCCAGCAAAAGTGTCTTTATCAGGCTAATTTCAAATATGATAAGAGCAAATGCTTATATGGTCTTAAACAGAGGCTGCTTTAGTCACAGAATGGGATGCCCTGGCAGGGACAAGTAGTGCTATGCCCAGCAAAAGTGTCTTTATCAGGCTAATTTCAAATATGATAAGAGCAAATGCTTATATGGTCTTAAACAGAGGCTGCTTTAGTCACAGAATGGGATGCCCCCAAAAAAGATCCAGTAGTACTATGCCCAGCAAAAGTGTCTTTATCAGGCTAATTTCAAATATGATAAGAGCAAATGCTTATATGGTCTTAAACAGAGGCTGCTTTAGTCACAGAATGGGATGCCCCCAAAAAAGATCCAGTAGTACTATGCCCAGCAAAAGTGTCTTTATCAGGCTAATTTCAAATATGATAAGAGCAAATGCTTATATGGTCTTAAACAGAGGCTGCTTTAGTCACAGAATGGGATGCCCCCAAAAAAGATCCAGTAGTACTATGCCCAGCAAAAGTGTCTTTATCAGGCTAATTTCAAATATGATAAGAGCAAATGCTTATATGGTCTTAAACAGAGGCTGCTTTAGTCACAGAATGGGATGCCCTGGCAGGTAAAGTAGTGCTATGCCCAGCAAAAGTGTCTTTATCAGGCTAATTTCAAATATGATAAGAGCAAATGCTTATATGGTCTTAAACAGAGGCTGCTTTAGTCACAGAATGGGATGCCCTGGCAGGGACAAGTAGTGCTATGCCCAGCAAAAGTGTCTTTATCAGGCTAATTTCAAATATGATAAGAGCAAATGCTTATATGGTCTTAAACAGAGGCTGCTTTAGTCACAGAATGGGATGCCCCCAAAAAAGATCCAGTAGTACTATGCCCAGCAAAAGTGTCTTTATCAGGCTAATTTCAAATATGATAAGAGCAAATGCTTATATGGTCTTAAACAGAGGCTGCTTTAGTCACAGAATGGGATGCCCCCCAAAAAGATCCAGTAGTACTATGCCCAGCAAAAGTGTCTTTATCAGGCTAATTTCAAATATGATAATAGCAAATGCTTATATGGTCTTAAACAGAGGCTGCTTTAGTCACAGAATGGGATGCCCTGGCAGGGACAAGTAGTGCTATGCCCAGCAAAAGTGTCTTTATCAGGCTAATTTCAAATATGATAAGAGCAAATGCTTATATGGTCTTAAACAGAGGCTGCTTTAGTCACAGAATGGGATGCCCTGGCAGGGACAAGTAGTGCTATGCCCAGCAAAAGTGTCTTTATCAGGCTAATTTCAAATATGATAAGAGCAAATGCTTATATGGTCTTAAACAGAGGCAGCTTTAGTCACAGAATGGGATGCCCTGGCAGGGACAAGTAGTACTATGCCCAGCAAAAGTGTCTTTATCAGGCTAATTTCAAATATAATAAGAGCAAATGCTTATATGGTCTTAAACAGAGGCTGCTTTAGTCACAGAATGGGATGCCCTGGCAGGGACAAGTAGTACTATGCCCAGCAAAAGTGTCTTTATCAGGCTAATTTCAAATATGATAAGAGCAAATGCTTATATGGTCTTAAACAGAGGCTGCTTTAGTCACAGAATGGGATGCCCCCAAAAAAGATCCAGTAGTACTATGCCCAGCAAAAGTGTCTTTATCAGGCTAATTTCAAATATGATAAGAGCAAATGCTTATATGGTCTTAAACAGAGGCTGCTTTAGTCACAGAATGGGATGCCCTGGCAGGGACAAGTAGTGCTATGCCCAGCAAAAGTGTCTTTATCAGGCTAATTTCAAATATGATAAGAGCAAATGCTTATATGGTCTTAAACAGAGGCTGCTTTAGTCACAGAATGGGATGCCCCCAAAAAAGATCCAGTAGTACTATGCCCAGCAAAAGTGTCTTTATCAGGCTAATTTCAAATATGATAAGAGCAAATGCTTATATGGTCTTAAACAGAGGCTGCTTTAGTCACAGAATGGGATGCCCCCAAAAAAGATCCAGTAGTACTATGCCCAGCAAAAGTGTCTTTATAAGGCTAATTTCAAATATGATAAGAGCAAATGCTTATATGGTCTTAAACAGAGGCTGCTTTAGTCACAGAATGGGATGCCCTGGCAGGGACAAGTAGTGCTATGCCCAGCAAAAGTGTCTTTATCAGGCTAATTTCAAATATGATAAGAGCAAATGCTTATATGGTCTTAAACAGAGGCTGCTTTAGTCACAGAATGGGATGCCCTGGCAGGGACAAGTAGTACTATGCCCAGCAAAAGTGTCTTTATCAGGCTAATTTCAAATATAATAAGAGCAAATGCTTATATGGTCTTAAACAGAGGCTGCCTTAGTCACAGAATGGGATGCCCTGGCAGGGACAAGTAGTACTATGCCCAGCAAAAGTGTCTTTATCAGGCTAATTTCAAATATAATAAGAACAAATGCTTATATGGTCTTAAACAGAGGCTGCTTTAGTCACAGAATGGGATGCCCCCAAAAAAGATCCAGTAGTACTATGCCCAGCAAAAGTGTCTTTATCAGGCTAATTTCAAATATGATAAGAGCAAATGCTTATATGGTCTTAAACAGAGGCTGCTTTAGTCACAGAATGGGATGCCCTGGCAGGGACAAGTAGTGCTATGCCCAGCAAAAGTGTCTTTATCAGGCTAATTTCAAATATGATAAGAGCAAATGCTTATATGGTCTTAAACAGAGGCTGCTTTAGTCACAGAATGGGATGCACCCAAAAAAGATCCAGTAGTACTATGCCCAGCAAAAGTGTCTTTATCAGGCTAATTTCAAATATGATAAGAGCAAATGCTTATATGGTCTTAAACAGAGGCTGCTTTAGTCACAGAATGGGATGCCCTGGCAGGGACAAGTAGTGCTATGCCCAGCAAAAGTGTCTTTATCAGGCTAATTTCAAATATAATAAGAACAAATGCTTATATGGTCTTAAACAGAGGCTGCTTTAGTCACAGAATGGGATGCCCCCAAAAAAGATCCAGTAGTACTATGCCCAGCAAAAGTGTCTTTATCAGGCTAATTTCAAATATGATAAGAGCAAATGCTTATATGGTCTTAAACAGAGGCTGCTTTAGTCACAGAATGGGATGCCCCCAAAAAAGATCCAGTAGTACTATGCCCAGCAAAAGTGTCTTTATCAGGCTAATTTCAAATATGATAAGAGCAAATGCTTATATGGTCTTAAACAGAGGCTGCTTTAGTCACAGAATGGGATGCCCCCAAAAAAGATCCAGTAGTACTATGCCCAGCAAAAGTGTCTTTATCAGGCTAATTTCAAATATGATAAGAGCAAATGCTTATATGGTCTTAAACAGAGGCTGCTTTAGTCACAGAATGGGATGCCCTGGCAGGGACAAGTAGTGCTATGCCCAGCAAAAGTGTCTTTATCAGGCTAATTTCAAATATAATAAGAACAAATGCTTATATGGTCTTAAACAGAGGCTGCTTTAGTCACAGAATGGGATGCCCCCAAAAAAGATCCAGTAGTACTATGCCCAGCAAAAGTGTCTTTATCAGGCTAATTTCAAATATGATAAGAGCAAATGCTTATATGGTCTTAAACAGAGGCTGCTTTAGTCACAGAATGGGATGCCCCCAAAAAAGATCCAGTAGTACTATGCCCAGCAAAAGTGTCTTTATCAGGCTAATTTCAAATATGATAAGAGCAAATGCTTATATGGTCTTAAACAGAGGCTGCTTTAGTCACAGAATGGGATGCCCCCAAAAAAGATCCAGTAGTACTATGCCCAGCAAAAGTGTCTTTATCAGGCTAATTTCAAATATGATAAGAGCAAATGCTTATATGGTCTTAAACAGAGGCTGCTTTAGTCACAGAATGGGATGCCCTGGCAGGGACAAGTAGTGCTATGCCCAGCAAAAGTGTCTTTATCAGGCTAATTTCAAATATGATAAGAGCAAATGCTTATATGGTCTTAAACAGAGGCTGCTTTAGTCACAGAATGGGATGCCCTGGCAGGGACAAGTAGTGCTATGCCCAGCAAAAGTGTCTTTATCAGGCTAATTTCAAATATGATAAGAGCAAATGCTTATATGGTCTTAAACAGAGGCTGCTTTAGTCACAGAATGGGATGCCCCCAAAAAAGATCCAGTAGTACTATGCCCAGCAAAAGTGTCTTTATCAGGCTAATTTCAAATATGATAAGAGCAAATGCTTATATGGTCTTAAACAGAGGCTGCTTTAGTCACAGAATGGGATGCCCTGGCAGGGACAAGTAGTGCTATGCCCAGCAAAAGTGTCTTTATCAGGCTAATTTCAAATATAATAAGAACAAATGCTTATATGGTCTTAAACAGAGGCTGCTTTAGTCACAGAATGGGATGCCCCCAAAAAAGATCCAGTAGTACTATGCCCAGCAAAAGTGTCTTTATCAGGCTAATTTCAAATATGATAAGAGCAAATGCTTATATGGTCTTAAACAGAGGCTGCTTTAGTCACAGAATGGGATGCCCTGGCAGGGATCAAGTAGTGCTATGCCCAGCAAAAGTGTCTTTATCAGGCTAATTTCAAATATAATAAGAACAAATGCTTATATGGTCTTAAACAGAGGCTGCTTTAGTCACAGAATGGGATGCCCTGGCAGGGACAAGTAGTACTATGCCCAGCAAAAGTGTCTTTATCAGGCTAATTTCAAATATAATAAGAACAAATGCTTATATGGTCTTAAACAGAGGCTGCTTTAGTCACAGAATGGGATGCCTCACAGCAGACTTAAGATCAGTTCAGTATATATGCACAGTTAGTTAGTATAAGCAGCCTGAAAACGCTAACAAAGGCTGTCAGGCTGGATGAAAAAAAAAAAAAAAACTGACAGCCTCCGATTTTCCATTCCTTTCCCTTTTTTCCGCTGACTTTCTGTCTGTCTCCTGTCTGTCTCCTGCCTGTCTCCAGCCTGTCCCTGTCTGTCCCTGCCTGTCTAACTGTCTAACTGTCTCTCCCTCAGCTACACAGCGTTCTGTCTCTCACGAATGCAATAGAGAAATGAGGCAGGAAAGCAAGATGGCCGGCCTTAAATACCGCTGTGACGTCACCGGGCTTGCTGGCTGCTGATAGGCTGCATGTGACTGTCCCAGCATACACTGCCCCAGCTTACATGTCTGGACATGTCCCGTCCGCCATCTTAGAATGCCTGTAATGTAAATGAATGGATGTTAAAGGAAAACTTCGAGCGATCGAATCGCGGGGAAATTCGGATTCGATCCGAATCGAATTTTTCCTGAAATTCGGATCGAATCCGGGTTCGTCCGGATCGATTCGCTCATCCCTAGTTGCTGTTCTATGGGCTAAAAGGGCGATTTAGAGTTTAAAGTGGACCAACACCCAGGATTTTGACTATCCTGGGTCTTGGTCCACTTCGGTGGGGCACCCCCGATCGGGGTGCCCCGCTGTGTGAAACCCCCCCGATCACCCGAAAAACTCACCTCTCCCCGCTCCCAGCGCCGACGGACAAGAGAGTTGACAGCCGCGGACAAGCGGCTCCTCCGCCGCCGCCTCCCGCGCATCACTCTTGACGCGCGCGCGCCCGCGCCGGCCATTCACAGACGGCTGGCGCGGGCGCGTGCACGTCTAGAGGGGCGCGAGGGAGGCGGCGCCGGCCGGCCGCCGCCGAAGACAAGGTAAGGGGATTTGGGGTGTTTGGGGGGGTTTCACCCCGCGGGACATCCCGATCTCGGATGTTCCGCGGGGAGGGAGGTGATCGGCCCGGGAATCTTATAGATTCCCGGGCCGATCCCCGGAGGGTGATGGTCCACTTTAAAGTGGACCAACACCCTCCCATGATCAGCCCGGGAATCTATAAGATTCCCGGACCGATCAGCTCCCTGACTGCGGGGCACCCCGATCGGGGGTGCCCTGCTGTGTGAGACCCCCCAGAAACCCCTAAATCCCTACCTGCTCCTCGATCCAGCGGCGCCCGCCGCCGCCTCCCGCGCGTCCCTCTAGCAGGACGCGCACCCGCGCCGGCCATGTAAAAGTGACGCGCGGGAGGCGGCGGCGGGCACGCTCTCTTGTCCGTCGCTGCCTCACGCTTTTCCGCCGGCGGGGATTGGCTGCAGCGGTCACGTGGGAGCGGGGAGAGGTGAGTTTTTGGGGCTTTCTGGGGGGTTTCACACAGCGGGGCCCCCCCGATCGGGGTGCCCCACCGAAGTGGACCAAAACACAGGATAGTCAAAATCCTGGGTGTTGGTCCACTTTAACAACAGCTCAGCATATGGGGCTCCAAAAGCAGAAGGATGGTCATGGCAGTACAAGCTACAATATTAGCTGCAATCAGAATTGGATCTCTGCTGATTGGCAAAGGTTGCCTTCTCCAATATAATACACAAACACAATACAAACACATCTAGTAAAAAAGCAGTTTATTCAAAGTGATTGACCACCCAATAAAAAAAACACCTTATGTCCCCCACAGCTGATCGGTCTGTGATCAAGAGCTTCGGGGGGTGCCCCTGTCACGATCGCAGTCGCTAGAGAGATTGTGATGGTGCAAGGGTTAAAGATACCAGACCCCTGGGTATTCACTACTAGTCCCAGCAAGTCACCAAATTAACCCTTTGATAAACGTGTTTCACCAGAGCTTCAATTTACTAACAAAGGGTGCACCGCCCAAATCTTCCTACAAAATGTATACAACTGTGTGCTCACCCATAAAAAATGCAATCCACAATAATTTGGAGAGGGCGTGCAAAGAACACACCAATCTCCCAAAGGAAGCACCACTACAATCAACAGTATATATTAATGATTTTATTAGTACAAAAAAACAAAGGATTAAAATACATACACCACAAGACAAATTTAAAAACAACCAGTATGGCCAAATGTATCTATATCAATGTGTATGGCCCCTAAGGGCCTCTTAAATAACTGCCCTATGGGTGAATAATATTGATTATCCTAGAATAGTCATAACCCATCCTTTTTGTGCCGGCACAAAAAATCCTAACCACATGTAAATATATGTGCAAATTCATGAAACCAATACTACAAAAATATTAATAATATATATAGCAAAAATATGTGCAAAAACAGTGAATATACAATAAAAAAATATCAATATATAAAGTGCAAATACATGAAAAACACATAAACCTAAAACACTACCTAATATTGCACAGGCGTCTTATGACGTGAGATTTAACCATTTATTTTCTCTCTGCTGGCACTTGCATTTATATCATATATTGTTATTGTCTGCACTTTAAAGTCTTATTGGTATGGGTTTCCCTGTGCAATATTAGGTAGTGTTTTAGGTTTATGTGTTTTTCATGTATTTGCACTTTATATATTGATATTTTTTTATTGTATATTCACTGTTTTTGCACATATTTTTGCTATATATATTATTAATATTTTTGTAGTATTGGTTTCATGAATTTGCACATATATTTACATGTGGTTAGGATTTTTTGTGCCGGCACAAAAAGGATGGGTTATGACTATTCTAGGATAATCAATATTATTCACCCATAGGGCAGTTATTTAAGCGGCCCTTAGGGGCCATATACATTGATATAGATACATTTGGCCATACTGGTTGTTTTTAAATTTGTCTTGTGGTGTATGTATTTTAATCCTTTGTTTTTTTGTACTAATAAAATCATTAATATATACTGTTGATTGTAGTGGTGCTTCCTTTGGGAGATTGGTGTGTTCTTTGCACGCCCTCTCCAAATTATTGTGGATTTCACCAGAGCTTCCTTCAGAAAGGTGAGCTCATATACTTAGAGATCAAAGGCCAGAGCTGATTAATTAAACATTTAATCTGATAAAAAGGTATCACAATGCTAGATGTAATATACAGAAACAAATGACATACAGGTACAAAAATGCATAAAAGAGTACAACAAGACAAGTTCAGAAAACAAAAAGAAAGTCCTTACAGTATAATGGCGTAGCAGTCCTTGTGAGTGTGTCTCCAGCTGGCTTGCTTAGGGTCTTTTGTCGAGCATTTGCCACAGGCTTGTGACAGAGGTTCTTGACTCAGGTTTCTGACTCCAGAATGTGTTTAGCATTTAGGTTTTAGTAGTTGAATTTAGGAGGGAAAAGCTCCATCCCCCCTCCCCTCAGACCCCACCTGGTGAGGGCATCTCTCTTCCAGGTCCCTTATGTCAGTTTGGTTTTATGGTGGGTCCAGAGACAGCACATCCTGCTGCTACAAAGGCTTTTGACTTCAAAGAAGGAAGCACCACAAACAGAACCCCCCATAAAACTGGAATACACAAAATACAGTCTGAGTGACCCCTCACCCAGGTCTTGGACTATACATTATACACATGCTTATTCTATAATTAGGCCTTGGGCCTGACAGCTCCAAAAGCAGAAGGATGGTCAGGCCACCTATGCCAACAAAGATGCATTGGCAGTACAAGCTACAATATTAACTACAATCAGAATTGGATCTCTGCTGACTTATCGCCAAAGTTGACTTCTCCAATAAAACACACACACCCCTTCCAACACAATACAAACACATCTAGTAATAAAGCAGTTTATTCAAAGTGATTGACCACCCAATAAAAAAAACACCTTATGTCCCCCACAGCTGATCGGTCTGAGTTTGACGATCAGCAGCTTCGGGGGTGCCACGCTGTGTGAAACCCCCCAGGACACCAAAACCAACTCACCTCTTCCCGGTCCTATAGTGCATGCGGCCGCTCATCCAATCAGCATGCTTGGATCCGCTGATCGTCTAAGGCAAGTGGCTCCAAGCGCGCTGACGACCGCATCCCCTAGTTCCCTCTAACAGGGAGCGTGCCCATGTCAGCCATTCATAAATGTCTGACGCGGGCACGCTCCCTGCTAGAGGGATAGCGGGGATGTGGCCATGGCTTGCACATGCGCCGTTGGACCAGGAAAGAAGGTAAGGTGTATGGGCGACCTGGGGGGGGGGGGGGGTTTCACACAGCCGCAGGAGGAGGGAATCGATCACTGTGGGTTTTGGTCCACTTTAAAGAGAGTATAGAAGAAATCGTGTAGTTGTGTGTATATATGTAGAATACATATAGCGGTGCAGAGGTTTTTTTGGTGTAGTTGTGTGAAGGCCAGAGCTACCTCTACGGTTTCTTCTATATTATATTGTTCCACTTACCACTGTACGCTAGATAACATTTCAGTGATATAGGAGTGTTCATTTGCCGGTGTGGCAACACAAATTGTGTTCACATCACTTTAAAGAGAGAGTAAATAAACAGAACAGAAGAAGCCTAACAAGTTTATACTGCATTTGTCTAGAAGATCCAGAAGGTCTTTCATTTCATATCATATCAATAAAAAAAAACACCTTATGTCCCCTACAGCTGATCGGCCTGAGTTTGGCGATCAGCAGATCACTTGATTGCTGGATCCAAGCCCGCTGCCGCACCCTCTCTGTTTATTGCAATGGAGGGGGTGTGCCGAGGCCTGACACACCTCTCCATTGTAGTGAATTGAAAGGGCGTGTGAATGATGGCGGGGGTTGCAAGCCAGACTCTGAAGCAGCATTCAATGGAAGGGAAGGGGGAGCTGCGATGCAGGCTGGGATCCAGCAATCAGCTGAGTTGGCGATCAGCTGCAGGGGACAAAAGGCGAGTGCCTTTTTTTTAGTTTTATTTAGATAATCAATCTCAACTAAACTGAAAAACAGTGCTAAAACGCCAATAAATACACCAACCAATAGAGGGCAGTACACTCTAATGTATATTGAGGGATAAACATATATATATATTCACTATTTACTGATTATTTATTGTATCGTATGTAGATGAAATCTGCACATTGTGCTTAATAGTAATAGACATTTTCACCAACCTATTTTACCTTTGACAACCTACCAGCACAACTTTAAATCACTCTCAGCTTGTTAGCTGTGTACATTTTAAAGTAGAACAAATCCCAGGATTTTCACTATCCCGGCCTTTCTAAGGTTGCATCCTTGCAACCGTTTTTTCCCTATCCAGGGATGTGACATGATGCCTGACAAAGATGACTAAGTATCATTGAAAGCTCACCTAAAAATAGATTCACTAGACTGCTTATCATTTTCTTTTAAAGTGGACCAACACCCAGGGGGGATTGGCCCGGGAATCTATAAGATTCCCGGACCGATCAGATCCCTCCCCGCGGGGCATCCGAAATCGGGATGTCCCGCGGGGAGGAACCCCCCAGGAGGCCCTTACCTCAGCCCCGTTCCATCGGCGCATGCGCGAGCTGCGGCCACGTCTCGCGCTTCCCTCTAGCAGGGCGCGCACCCGCGGCGGCCGTTCGTGAATGACCGGCGCAGGCGCGCTCCCTGTTAGAGGGAAGCGCGAGACGTGGCCTCCAGCGCTCAGAGCCGCTGAGCTACTATGCGCGTCCAAGCGGCCTTGGACGCGCATACCACAGCGGCTCTGAGCGCTGTGATTGGCTGGAGCGGTCACGTGGGAGCGTGGTGAGTGTTTCTGGGCTTTCGGGGGGGTTTCAGACAGCGGAGCACCCCCAGTCGGGGTGCCCCACCGAAGTGGACCAAAACCCAGGATAGTCAAAATCCTGGGTGTTGGTCCACTTTAAACAGTAATGATGGTCTCCTTCCACTAGATGGCGACCTGTTTCATGTATTTTATTATTTATGAGTATATTTAAAGTGGACCAACACTCAGGGGGGATCTTATAGATTCCCGGGCCGATCAGATCCCTCCCCGCGGGGCATCCGAAATCGAGATGTCCCACGGGGTGAAACCCCCCAGGAAGCCCACAATCCTACCTTTTCCACGTTCCAGCGGCGCATACGCATCCACCGCCGCCTCCCGCGCGTCCCTCCAGCAGGGCGCGCTCCCGCAGGGCGCGCTCCCGCGCCGGCTGTTTGTGAATGGCAGGCGTGGGTGCGCTCCCTGTAAGAGGGACGCGCGGGAGACGGACGCGCTCTGCTTGTCCGGCGCTGCCTCTCGCTTGTCCGCCGGCGGGGATTGGCTGCATCGGTCATGTGGGAGCGGGGAGAGGTGAGTTTTCGGGGCTTTCTGGGGGGTTTCACACAGCGGGGTGCCCCACCGAAGTGGACCAAAACCCAGGATAGTCAAAATCCTGGGTGTTGGTCCACTTTAAAGAGAGAGTAAATAAACCGAAGAACTGAAGAAGCTTAGTAAGTTTATACTGCATTTGTCTAGAAGGTCCAGAAGGTCTTTAATTTCATATGCTATTGTTGCTTTTTCAGAAAAAGGGGGAAAGTTCTAGGGAAATCCACCCCTGATCTATGGGATAGGATAGAAACAGATACCCTAGGACTGACCTAAAAGCATGTATGCAGCGGGTCTTCACAGGAGCTTCCAGATAAAGCTACTATTTGTTAATTTGACACATTCCATATGTCTGCTGGTCTCTACTGCTGACACATTTCGCCAACATCCTTTAACTTCTTCAGGGCACATTGATGGCCCTTTTATATAAAGGTATTTAGAATATGGTTTCTTGTTCTGCTCCTACTCGAAGGTTGCATTTACAATACATGTGCATCCTTACAATGCTCATAAAGTGCTTTACATCCAACCTAAAATCGCAAAAGACGTGAAATTAGTGCATCCCGTTCCCCCTCCTGTTTAACCCTTCTCTTCATGTCTGTTTGTGCCCCTTTCCCTCTGATTTTTATTCCACAAAACCATCCCTGTCTTTATTAATCATTTTAGTACTTTAATTGTACTAAATGTAATGTTAATCTTTGGCTGCAGAAATTATCACACACAATTATCTTGCTATTCCAATGGATAGCTTGTCCTTTGACTTCTGTTTATAAAATGGTCATAAAGTGCCACCCAGTGGCCACATGTTGCACAATCTCACAGTAATATTATAGAGCACTACTACATAGTACAGCGACCCATCACAGCGTCTCTGTGACTGCAGCACCCTACTTTCATCCCTAGGAGCACAATGTTAGAACATACATACAGCAGCAGTATACTGTATATTTATTGTACGAGGGCTTCCCATATACAGAAATGTCAACATTGGAGCCCTATTTACAGGGTGATGGTCAGGGACGGACCAGCCGTAGGGTGCACAGGGAGAATTCTCAGTTATTTCTCTCTACTCCCTTCTTCCCAAGTCTCGCCCCCAATCTGTTGCCCTGTACGTACCCCCAATATACCCCCCAGCCAAAACAACCCTCTCCATGTTCTGTACTTGCAACCAAAGCTGGATTAAACAGTGGCACATAGGACCTCTACCACCTACTAAAGCCTTAATATTATGACTATAGGGGTTCATACCCAATACTGCCACAGTATCTGCCTCTATAATAATAAGGTTTCACTACCATTGATTTAAAAGTGGCCTTATCCATCCCAGCCCATGATCTGTCCCTGCAATTCCACGGCCGCAAATGATAAGCAGGGCTTAGCATGGACTGGCTAGGGCCAGTAAAATCCTGGGCTGAGTTTTGACCCCAGTTTGCCCCTGGTGATGGGCATGGCAGAGGTGTGGCTTATTCACTGGCTTTTGAGAAACACATTATTTTATTCTAAACTGAACATTTTATGGGGTTATACACAGTGCAGGTAGATATATAAAGGTATAAAACAAAACACTTCCATATTCATTTTGGCTGTGCTGAGTAACAGTTCATTACTATTAGCATATTCACCTCTTACCAATCATCCAGTATTGGCTCAGTCCAAAAACTAAACTATTTCCAAAAAATAAGTGAATATTTTAAAGCTTACAGTCTCTACTAAATGAAAGAGACTTCAGATCAAGACTTTCAAAGGCTTTCATATGTGTGTCAAACAATAACCTACGAACTATAGGGTCTTATATGTTTTTAGGACTCTCCACCATAAGAATTTGGAAGCCTCTAGTTAAATTCTGTACTGGTGGTTAAGAAGTGCTATTGCGCTTGCACACATGCACAAACACGCACACACATTATGCACTGAACAGATATTTTTCTCCTATGCAAAACTGGTTAATGGATTTATCTAACTCACCAACAGATTTCTGTAGAAACATCTTTTTGGGAAAAACAGAAGCAAGGTTTCATAGGAAAGTAATTGGAGACCCATGCATTCGGAGCTTCACATGTCAACCACTGGGACTCATAGCGCTGCATTGGCTTTGTAGGTTAACATAGAAACATAGAAGGTTGATGGCAGAAGGAGACCATACGGTCCATCTAGTCTGCCCTTATGTGTATACTGTATGTTCTCTGTATCTTATGTGTATACTGTATGTTCTCTTTATCTTATGTGTATACTGTATGTTCTCTGTATCTTATGTGTATACTGTATGTTCTCTTTATCTTATGTGTATACTCTCTTTATCTTATGTGTATACTGTATGTTCTCTGTATCTTATGTGTATACTGTATGTTCTCTTTATCTTAGGATAGATGTGTGCTTATCCCAGGTAAATTCCAGGTAAAACCGTCAGATTTTCAACTACCTCTGCTAGAAGTTCGTTCCAAGCATCTACTATTACTGTAAAATAGGATTTTCTAACATTGCTCCTGATCTTCCCTCCGACTAGCTTCAGGTTGTGCCCCTTGTTCTATCATTAAGTTTCTTCCCTCCTGTACTTTATTCAATCATTTCACTTTCAAACCCTTTTCTCAATCATGTCCCCTATCTCCATTCTTTCCTCTAGCCCAACCTGTTTTCATCAAGTACCACTTTCCATTTTCTTATTATATCAAGTACCACCCTGTTAGCAGGGTCGGCGTCAGCACCCGGCAAGGTCGGTCACATGCAGGGCGCCCGGGCAGTTCTGGGGCCTTCTGGCAGCCAGTGCAGACGCGGCCGATGTGCGGGAGGGCGACAGGTGAGCAGCCAATGTGCGGGAGGGTGGCAGCTGAGTGGCTGATGTGAAGGAGGGCAGCGGGCGAGCTGCTGATGTGCGTTAGGGTGGTGGGTGAGCGGCCAATGTACCGGATGGTGATAGGTGAGTGGCCGATGAGCAGGGCCTGCTTTAGTAGTCAGCTGTCTATCTGAAACCTCTCCCCCTCCCCATCTGCTAATAACGCCTGCCAGGTCATTTCCCTTGCCACCCACCTCACCCCTGATGCCCATGCCCGATGCATTCTCTGTGTGCCGCAGGGACAAGTGTTTTCCCCGCCCGGTGGTGTTATCTGCACTGAGCAGGAAGAAGGCAGGAGACAGGAAGAATAGGCGGCTGTTGCGGTAAGCAACAATCAATGTGCTGCTCTGCATGGTCGGGTCCGGGAGGGGCGACTGGGGGAGTGTGCATAGCAGTTCAGGATGGACAGGGGGGGAGGGGGCGGGCGCACAACTTCTATTTTCGTCTATTCAACTCTGCCTTGCTCCAGTAGTTTTTGTGGAGTGGAGGGGTTAAATGGACCCAAAGCACCTGATGCTCCACAGCAGGGCCGCCTGATTCCCTCTCTCCAAACTGGGATGCTCCACGGCAGGGCTGCCTGGTTTTCCCTTTCTGGTTTAGGATGCCCCACTGTATGTAACACCCCCATTTTCCCGATAGGCTTACCTCGCCAAGGATCCCACATGCATGGCTTGTGGCGGCATCACTCACATCCTTCTCGGGTTGTGCGCAGCCATACCCAACATATCCAAATGGCTGCCTGTGGCCCAAGGCCATATTTGGTGTTCATGGTGCCCTAGGCACTTTAAGTGCTTGTGCCCCCCCCTTTTTTAAGTTCTAAAAAGGTCCATATAAAAAAAAGTGTAGAGGGGGGAGAGGGCACAAAGTGGGAAATGCTGAGAAGCATTGACATACAGGAATCACATGACCACAACATTGGAGGGGAGATGCTGTGGTCTGTGTCCCGCCCATTGCACTCACCCCCCCCCCCCTTCACACAAATACACTCTGCATCCTTCTGTGGCTGGGGGGTGTTTGTTAAGAGGCATTAATGTTCCGGCTATGGGAGTTTTCATTTCTTTTCTTTATTACAGTAGTAAGGGCAGTGCCCCCCCCCCCCCTCCGGGTTACCACCCTGGGTACGTGCCTAGGGTTGCCTAATGGGAAATACAGCCCTGCTGTGGCCGCACACAGCTGAGGGATGCGAGTGATGCCGCGCACCAATCGTGTGTGCCATTCCATTGTGTGGGTTTCATTCAACTAATCCAGCTGCACATTAATATGCACAGCCGGTGAAGCTGATTAGGGCAGAGATGCCTCGGTGTCTTGGGGTCGGGGAAAGGTAAGTCAAACCAGTGAATAGAGATGTTGCAAATAGCAGGGCATCCCAAATCAGCGGGCCCCAGGGGGGGACAGACCAAAACTTGAAATATGAAAATCCAGGGCTTTTGTCCATTTTAAAATGGAATAAATCCCAGGGTGGTCTTTAGATTTCATGCCAGGCTGCTGGTCTTCCTTCTTTCTGTGTGAAAGCCTCCGAGTCACTGGTATTCACTCAGCTTTCTCTGGGCCAATGACACTTGTGCAAACGGCTCTGATTGTTTACAATGGTGAGCGAGAGGCCCGCATCCCCTGCATCATTTAGCTGTGCTTAGGCCTCATTCTATCTCACGCTGGGGATGTGGTCGCTCGTGTTTCTCATTAAAGCAAATCAGAGCTATTTCCCCAAAGACACAGTGAGTACAAATGGCTCTGATTAGAGGAGAGCCCACGCATGCACCATTGAACCGGGGAAAGTCGGGGTGCCCCGGGGGCAGGGACCAAAACCTGGGATAGTTAAAATCATGGGTTTCGGTCCACTTTAAGCATACAAATGTGACCTCCTCCACATATAATCTGATACTAAGCAACGGTACACACTAACAACTTCTGCCTTTCCTCTGCGCTATCCCTCAGCTTGCAGCTCCATTCAGTTGGCCACATGGGATGGCCAATCAGGGTCTGAGAACAAGGGATCACAAGGGAAGCAAGTGAGTTCTCCTGCCCAGTATGTGGATTGCTGCTATGTTTTACATGGGGAGGCTCATGGTTTGGGATGCCCCTGTGTGAAAGAGTAGAGCTGTGCAGCATGGGGAAGAGATGGGGGTGCAGAGCAGAGCTGTGCAGCATGGGGAAAAGATGGGGGTGCAGAGAGGAGCTGTGCAGCATGGGGCAGAGATGGGGGTGCAGAGTGGAGCTGTGCAGCATGGGGCAGAGATGGGGGTGCAGAGTGGAGCTGTGCAGCATGGGGAAAAGATGGGGGTGCAGAGCGGAGCTGTGCAGCATGGGGCAGAGATGGGGGTGCAGAGAGGAGCTGTGCAGCATGGGGCAGAGATGGGGGTGCAGAGCGGAGCTGTGCAGCATGGGGAAGAGGTGGGGGTGCAGAGTGGAGCTGTGCAGCATGGGGAAAAGATGGGGGTGCAGAGCGGAGCTGTGCAGCATGGGGCAGAGATGGGGGTGCAGAGTGGAGCTGTGCAACATGGGGCAGAGATGGGGGTGCAGAGTGGAGCTGTGCAACATGGGGCAGAGATGGGGGTGCAGAGCGGAGCTGTGCAGCATGGGACAGAGATGGGGGTGCAGAGTGGAGCTGTGCAGCATGGGACAGAGATGGGGTGCAGAGTGGAGCTGTGCTGCATGGGGCAGAGATGGGGGTGCAGAGTGGAGCTGTGCAGCATGGGGCAGAGATGGGGGTACAGAGTGGAGCTGTGCAGCATGGGGCAGAGATGGGGGTGCAGAGTGGGGCAGAGATGGGGGTGCAGAGTGGAGCTTTGCAGCATGGGGCAGAGATGGGGGTGCAGAGTGGAGCTGTGCAGCATGGGGCAGAGATGGGGGTGCAGAGTGGAGCTGTGCAGCATGGGGCAGAGATGGGGGTGCAGAGTGGGGCAGAGATGGGGGTGCAGAGTGGAGCTTTGCAGCATGGGGCAGAGATGGGGGTGCAGAGTGGAGCTGTGCAGCATGGGGCAGAGATGGGGGTGCAGAGTGGAGCTGTGCAGCATGGGGCAGAGATGGGGTGCAGAGTGGAGCTGTGCAGCATGGGGCAGAGATGGGCGTGCAGAGTGGAGCTGTGCTGCATGGGGCAGAGATGGGGGTGCAGAGTGGAGCTGTGCAGCATGAAGCAGAGATGGGGGTGCAGAGTGGAGCTTTGCAGCATGGGGCAGAGATGAGGGTGCAGAGTGGAGCTGTGCTGCATGGGGCAGAGATGAGGGTGCAGAGTGGAGCTGTGCTGCATGGGGCAGAGATGAGGGTGCAGAGTGGAGCTGTGCAGCATGGGGCAGAGATGGGGGTGCAGAGTGGAGCTGTGCAGCATGGGGCAGAGATGGGGGTGCAGAGTGGAGCTGTGCAGCATGGGGAAAAGATGGGGGTGCAGAGCGGAGCTGTGCAGCATGGGGCAGAGATGGGGGTGCAGAGAGGAGCTGTGCAGCATGGGGCAGAGATGGGGGTGCAGAGCGGAGCTGTGCAGCATGGGGAAGAGGTGGGGGTGCAGAGTGGAGCTGTGCAGCATGGGGAAAAGATGGGGGTGCAGAGCGGAGCTGTGCAGCATGGGGCAGAGATGGGGGTGCAGAGTGGAGCTGTGCAACATGGGGCAGAGATGGGGGTGCAGAGTGGAGCTGTGCAACATGGGGCAGAGATGGGGGTGCAGAGCGGAGCTGTGCAGCATGGGACAGAGATGGGGGTGCAGAGTGGAGCTGTGCAGCATGGGACAGAGATGGGGTGCAGAGTGGAGCTGTGCTGCATGGGGCAGAGATGGGGGTGCAGAGTGGAGCTGTGCAGCATGGGGCAGAGATGGGGGTACAGAGTGGAGCTGTGCAGCATGGGGCAGAGATGGGGGTGCAGAGTGGGGCAGAGATGGGGGTGCAGAGTGGAGCTTTGCAGCATGGGGCAGAGATGGGGGTGCAGAGTGGAGCTGTGCAGCATGGGGCAGAGATGGGGGTGCAGAGTGGAGCTGTGCAGCATGGGGCAGAGATGGGGGTGCAGAGTGGGGCAGAGATGGGGGTGCAGAGTGGAGCTTTGCAGCATGGGGCAGAGATGGGGGTGCAGAGTGGAGCTGTGCAGCATGGGGCAGAGATGGGGGTGCAGAGTGGAGCTGTGCAGCATGGGGCAGAGATGGGGTGCAGAGTGGAGCTGTGCAGCATGGGGCAGAGATGGGCGTGCAGAGTGGAGCTGTGCTGCATGGGGCAGAGATGGGGGTGCAGAGTGGAGCTGTGCAGCATGAAGCAGAGATGGGGGTGCAGAGTGGAGCTTTGCAGCATGGGGCAGAGATGAGGGTGCAGAGTGGAGCTGTGCTGCATGGGGCAGAGATGAGGGTGCAGAGTGGAGCTGTGCTGTATGGGGCAGAGATGGGGGTGCAGAGTGGAGCTGTGCAGCATGAAGCAGAGATGGGGGTGTAGAGTGGAGCTGTGCAGCATGGGACAGAGATGGGGGTGTAGCATGGGGCCGAGATGAGGGTGCAGAGTGGAGCTGTGCAGCATGGGGCAGAGATGAGGGTGCAGAGTGGAGCTGTGCAGCATGGGGCAGAGATGAGGGTGCAGAGTGGAGCTGTGCAGCATGGGGCAGAGATGGGGGTGCAGAATGGAGCTGTGCAGCATGGGGCAGAGATGGGGGTGCAGAGTGGAGCTGTGCAGCATGAAGCAGAGATGGGGGTGCAGAGTGGAGCTGTGCTGCATGGGGCAGAGATGAGGGTGCAGAGTGGAGCTGTGCTGCATGGGGCAGAGATGAGGGTGCAGAGTGGAGCTGTGCTGCATGGGGCAGAGATGGGGGTGCAGAGTGGAGCTGTGCAGCATGGGGCCGAGATGAGGGTGCAGAGTGGAGCTGTGCAGCATGAAGCAGAGATGGGGGTGCAGAGTGGAGCTGTGCTGCATGGGGCAGAGATGAGGGTGCAGAGTGGAGCTGTGCTGCATGGGGCAGAGATGAGGGTGCAGAGTGGAACTGTGCTGCATGGGGCAGAGATGGGGGTGCAGAGTGGAGCTGTGCAGCATGAAGCAGAGATGGGGGTGCAGAGTGGAGCTGTGCAGCATGGGGAAGAGATGGGGGTGTAGCATGGGGCCGAGATGAGGGTGCAGAGTGGAGCTGTGCAGCATGGGGCAGAGATGAGGGTGCAGAGTGGAGCTGTGCAACATGGGGAAGAGATGGGGTGTAGCATGGGGCCGAGATGAGGGTGCAGAGTGGAGCTGTGCAGCATGAAGCAGAGATGGGGGTGCAGAGTGGAGCTTTGCAGCATGGGGCAGAGATGAGGGTGCAGAGTGGAGCTGTGCAACATGGGGAAGAGATGGGGTGTAGCATGGGGCAGAGATGGGGGTGCAGAGTGGAGCTGTGCAGCATGAAGCAGAGATGGGGGATACATCTCTGGAATGTACAGGTATGTAAGGCTATTGTCCGGGCAGAAACAAGAAAAAGTATATACTCACCTGCAGCTTCTCCATGCAGATCTGGTGTTCTTTCCGCAGGTCCGGTGTTCCCCCGCAGCTCCTCCATGCAGATCTGGTGGTCTTTCCGCAGGTCCGGTGTTCCCCCGCAGCTCCTCCATGCAGATCTGGTGTTCTTTCCGCAGGTCCGGTGTTCCCCCGCAGCTCCTCCATGCAGATCTGGTGGTCTTTCCGCAGGTCCGGTGTTCCCCCGCTGCTCCTCCATGCAGTGGCGGCATATTCATACTTACCAATGGCAGGGAGCCAGCGATTCCCTCCTCCAGCACTGGCAGCCTCTCATGCAGCCGTCATGGAACCTTGGACACAGCCATGTCTGCCCAGCAATGGAGGAGTGAATCACTTTATTGATGAAAATGCCATTGCAGTATGGAGGAGCTGTGGGGGACAAATGTTGAGTATAGACTTTTTATGTTATTGCCTGGATAGGAAATTTAGAGGAACTTAGGGGATTTTTAGGGGTGCCCCGCTGTTTAAAACCCCCCAGAAACCCCCAAACTCACCTCACCATGCTCCCACGGACAAGCGGCGGACAAGGCAGCGCGTCCGCCGCCCCTCTGACAGTGCGCGCGCCCGCGCAGGCCATTCACAAACGGCCGGCGCAGGCGCGCGCACGGCTAGAGGAGCGCGCGGGAGGCAGCGGCAGCCGCTGCCGCCGCCGATCAGGTGAGTTCTTTTGGGGTTTTGGGGGGGGTCCCTCACCGCGGGACATCCCGATCTCGGATGTCCCGCGGTGAGGGGGGTGATCGGCCCGGGAATCTTATAGATTCCAGGGCCGATCACCCATGGGTGACGGTCCACTTTAAATACTATGGATTGCAAGTAAAGCTGACCGTGATTACTGCTGTTAACCCCGATATCTACCGTTACACAAGGAGATTGATATGGGAGAGGCTCATTGCCAAATTGAGGTGGTAGTGGTGGCTTGGAGGAACGAGGTTACAACCTTTGCCGTGTTGATATCCTTCAGCATAGGACTCTCATTGACTTCATTGGGGAGCGAGAGTGGCCGTACCCCCAGGGGCACATACAGCCCAAGGATGCAGGGGATGCCGCCACTTTTGCTCCTCATTGTAAACCATCAGAGCTGTTTCCTGAATGAGTCACAGGGTTGGTCATCGGGCAAAGATGGCAATTCAAAGATGGCAATATCTGCACCCCAGGGGTATTATCACTCCTTTTGGCTACATAATTGCTGGTAATTAGAATTTAACTTTAAAACCACTTGACAATGTAACAGTGTTCTCAGTTTAACAAGTTATGTGAATGAAAAAAAGACCTTGAGGCAATTTTAAATAGATTACATATGACGTTATTAAATTTTGAGCCTCAGGATGGTGAATGGTGTTCCTTATCCTTTCTTATAGGAGGAAGTGAACATTACAGCTCGGGTATTTTCATGTTGGCAGGGGATAAATGTTTATTTTTTAATCACCTTTGGGCACGCCCAGAAACAGCCTGCAGAGAAATATGAAAGTCTGTTGGCATTCCAACCCGGAAAAAACAGTCAGGTGTGTACTGTAAGTCATACACGCTGCCAATCTTCCCCCGGGCATGACTTCTAGTATAGAGAAATTCTGACGGCGGTTTCTTTGGTGCCCATTTCCTCTTTCTTGTAAATATTTCAGTATGGTTTAGCTAAGCTTGTCCTATTGAAAGCAGATTGTTCTTTCCAAGGGCACATCCTGATTTTGGATGCCACACTGTATGAGACCTCCTGGATGCCAGATATCTTTACTTCTCAAAGGATCCTATGGCACATGTTCGGGCTCTCCTCCAATCAGCTTTCTATGCTGTGCGTATTGATGAGCAGCATAGAAAGTAGAATGGGGGAGGGATGCAGATGCCCCCCTTCTGGCTGTGGGTGCCCACGCTAGCCATTCAGATAGGCCTTGAACCAGGGCCGGCGTCAGCACCCGGCAAGCCCGGTCAGCTGCCGAGGGCCCCACCCATCAGGGGGGCCCACTGACAGCTGGCACAATGTGGTTAAAGAACTGCACACGCTTCCTTTCTCTGTGTCTCTGCTCCATCCATCCCTGTCTCTTCAGCTCTGCCCCATTGGTTGTATGTCACCTCTGCCTCATCCATCCCTATCCCCTGAGCCCTGACCCATTCATTCATATTTATTGAGCCCTGACCCATATTTCCCTATCCACTCAGCTTTTCCCCATTCATCCCTATACCCTGAGCCCTGACCCATTCATCCCTATCCCCTGAGCCCTGACCTATTCATCCCTATGCCTTGAGCCCTGACCTATCTTTCCCTATCCACTCAGCCTTGCCCCATCCATCTCTATCCCCTGAGCCCTGACCTATCTATCCTTGTTCTCTTAGCTCTGCCCCATTCATCTATGTTCTCTCAGCCTCCCTCTTCCTCAATACTTCACCATTCGTGTGGGGCCAAACTAAAAAATAGCTCCAATAGGGGGTCGGAGGGCAAGCAGCCCTTCTTAGTTTTGGCCATACAATATATAGACCCCTTACCCGCGACTATCCACCTCAAAGGGGCCCACTGAGACCATGCCGCCCGAGGGCCCACATAAACCTGGAGCTGGTCCTGCCTTGAACAGAAGCATGCATCAGTTGCCGTGGTCAGGACATGCCGCTTGGGATTGCTAGAAGAGTGTGTCTTACAGCAATTTTGGGGGCGTTTTTCACCCCAGGGCATCACTCATCGGGATATCGGGAAAAAGTGGGTGATCCTTGTATCTCAATGCTCACACCGGTATCAGTTATCTTGCGTGAAACCCCCTGGTTTTGGGATTGAAGGCCGCTGCATTTGTGCCGGCCTTTGATTGCATCTCCAGCGCTGCCCTATCTGACGCACACACCTGCTGCCAGCATATGTGAATGCAGAGAAAATCGACCAGCAATCTGTTTATTCAGAACTCATGGCTTGGCATAAATATGTGAGTTTGGATCGATGTAATGTGACGGTTGGAAACCATGGGCAACACTACAAGTAGGAACCATTAGAGCCCTGTCAGTGGAATAGGCCCCTGATAGTGATAGAAGCCTTAATAGTTTTAGTTCAACCGGACCTTCACTCTAAATAAGAGTCTATCTTATATGTTTCCCCCACCCTGTACATACAGATTGTCCACATTAATCCTGATCTTCACCCTGAATAAGAGCCTATCTTATATGTTTCCCCCACCCTGTACATACAGATTGTCCACATTAAAGTGGACCAACACCCAGGATTTTGACTATCCTGGGTTTTGGTCCACTTAAAGCTCCGAAAACTCACCTGACCCCGCTCCCACGTGACCGCTCCAGCTAATCACCGCCGACGGACAAGCGTGGTCCGTCGACGAACAAGCGAGCGCGCCCGCCGCCGCCTCCCGCGCGTCACTCTTACAGGGAGCGCGCCCTGCTAGAGGGACGCGCGGGAGGCGGCGGCGGCCCGCGCTGGAACGGGGAGAAGGTAAGGCTTGTGGGCTTCCTGGGGGGTTTCACCCCACGGGACATCCCGAATTTGGATGCCCCGCGGGGAGGGATCTGATCATCCCCCCTGGATGTTGGTCCACTTTAAATATCATCCTACCTGCATCTATTGCATTTTCTGAGACGTTAAACATCCAAGATGGCAGCCCATGGGGGTGCAGGCTGCCTGCAAACAGGAAGTCACAGGTCTTCTGCCTGTGCCGCTCTTCATTCTGGGATTGCTGACCTTTTCCTCACCCCAGCTCTGCTTTGTTTTTGCAAAGCACAGCTATAACCCAGCATTCCTCTCCAGGGCAATTTAGATTCCTGCACAATTTAGATTAAGCATTTTTCTAAGCCTACTGGGATAAATTTAAAAAACAAGATGGCCGCTCATGGGCTTGCAGGTAACCTGCAAACAGGAAGTAGTACTGGGCTTCCTGTTACTGTGCATTTCAGTTATGTCAGTTGGGAGAGGAAGCTCCAAAATGGCCGCTAACTTTTTTTTTTCAACTGTGCCAGGCTGTTGGTCCAGTTTAAAGGGTCAGGTCAGACCATGTTGAGCCACTGCTGCTAGCAATCACCAGGCTCCCTCAGTAGATGCAGCAGCAGCAGATGACCGCTGAGTGTGATCAGGCCAGGAGTGTGAATCAGCTACCGAAGCTGGTAGTGGCCAAACACTCTTAGTCATTTGTTTCCTAAATGCTGCAAAGTCTTGTATCCTGGCCTGGAGGAAACAATGCCCCCCGTCTCCACTAACAAACGTATGGTTTCCTAATTTGAGGAGGTGCAGGGGATGCCACTGCATTGAGGCCCAGGAGGTCGGGGGAGCCTATCATTGTTGCTCCTCCACTTTATCACATTTGTCCTCACTTGGCAACATTTAGATAAAGGAAGCACGTTTCAGTCTTTAGTTGTCTAGCTGCATCCAATTGACTGACAGTTTACTGTATGAGCCATGAAAGGGCCCCTTCATTGTTCACACCAGGGCCCGTCACATTTAGGGCCTTATTCATGAAGCTCTAGCGCCAGGTAGTGCCTGTACAGCGCCAGGTAGCGTCAAGTAGCGGCAGGTGAACGCCGGACACGGCACGCAATTACACGTTTATAAAGCCAAATCTGGTGAGCGACTAGAACAACGCCATGTAGCGTACGATTCATCATTATCCCAGCCTCAGCGTACAGCGCTGGCGTTCAGCCATGCAGAGCGCCACGTATTACCTGTCGCTACCTGGCGCTCTCCCATACATTTCTATGGACGCTCCCTTTCCTGATCCCAATTTTTTTTTTTCCCTAAAAAAAAACCACAAACCTTCTGACATGTATCCTGGGCAAGAAAATGAAATTTTTGAAAACTTTTTTGTATTAATAATATTTTTATGTAGATTTGTCCTTACATGTCTGGTATTAAAGTGGACCGTCGCCCAGGGGTGATCGGCCCGGGAATCTATAAGATTCCCGGGCCGATCACCTCCCTCCCCGCGGGACATCCGAGATCGGGATGTCCCGCGGGGTGAAACCCCCCCAAATCCCCTTACCCCGCTCCCAGCGCCGACGGACAAGCCGCGGACAAGCGGCTCCTCCGCCGCCGCCTCCCTCGCGCCCCTCTAGACGTGCGCGCGCCCGCGCCGGCCATCTGCGAATGGCCGGCGCGCGCGTCAAGAGTGACGCGCGGGAGGCGGCGGCGGAGGAGCCGCTTGTCCATCGGCGTTGGGAGCGGGGAGAGGTGAGTTTTTCGGGGGGTTCGGGGGGGTTTCACACAGCGGGGCACCCCGATCGGGGGTGCCCCACCGAAGTGGACCAAGACCCAGGATAGTCAAAATCCTGGGTGTTGGTCCACTTTAAAGTGTTCATGTTACAATGTTATAACAATGTTATTCCATATGTTTTCGCTTTGTTACTAGTGGCTACATGTTCAAAATCAGACTTTAGTCAAACAGCCTCTGGCGCTGTGGGACTACAGCGACCCGATTTTGAGCGCCGGCACTTTTTGAGGCTATTTTTTTGATGAATGTGTTGTGAGTCAGTAGCACTGAGCTGACGCTACCATTCGCTCCAATACAGCGTAGTACTGCGAATCGCATAACGTATTCAACAATGCCGGCCAGTGACTGAGTCGCTTTGAAACAACAAACCATGGCTGAGCACAGCGACCACTAACGGTTGCTCTGAAATCCGCTCTACAGACGCTCAGCTGTCGCTACCTGCCGCAAGTAATGAATCAGCCTGCCTGTTATGGCTTTAATGGTTTCCTCTTCTTTTGCATCATTTTTTCGTAGAAAGAGATTTTTAAGTCCCATTTCCCCTTTTTATTCTTTCCCTCTCTTGACTTAAGTTCCACAAACTATCAGGTCACACTGCTTTGTGGACGTCATAGCATAGATGCTGTGTCACAGATGTAGGAATAACCCTAAAGCCAGGGATCTTCGGCCGTACGCTCACGTGTGACTTGTCAGTTCTTCAGCTGCAGGAAACACTCGGAAATATTGTCGTAAGACTTGAATGACACAGATTTCCTGGGATCCTGGGGAAGAAGTGTTATGTTAGGACAGGATATGATCTAAACCTTAAGGAAACACCCCTGCCTTGATGTTGCGGCTTATTTCAGAGTCAAGGAATGTGTCAGCACTATATCCACTTAGACATAAAACATATAGGTCAGAGGGCAGCAATGTAAAATTGCTGTAACCCATTGTATCAGGGGGTTATCATCAGCACCCCCCTCCCGGTCACTCATCGGCTGGGGAAGGGGCAACTTCAGAGGGACAGGCCGTCGTAGGAGTGGATCATGCAGTGGTTACCTAGAGGTAGGGCCCACACCTGGCACCTACGTAGAGGCAGGGACTGCGTCACAGAGAGAAGGAGGTGGCATGGCTAGGTAAGTATGTGCTGCATGTACATACCGCAGAGGCCCGCTTGTTCCGGGGGCACCTGTCTGCACTGTCCCTATGGTGTGTTTGCCCCTGCATTGTATTCATTTTAATTTACAGCTGAACTTAAAGGTTCGGGCTAGAAATAATAGAGATTTGGGGTTTTGTTGGACAATGCTGAGTTATATGTGGGAAGACAAACAGGAACTGAGTCATGAATTAGATCAAATACAAAAAGCAGAAAAAGGCATACCAGGATAAAGGACCTGGAATCTGCATGCCAATAAATAGTATTTAATATGTCTTAGCATGAAGTCAACATAATACACAAAAATAGGTCAGTCAAAGCTTGATCATTTTATTATTTTCCATGTAAATATCTTAAAGTGGCACAAAACCTTTTTTACTGGCGTGCGCAACCACGCCCAAGTCCCTGGGGCAATGCGGCCAGCTTTTTTTCCCCCGTTTTGGCCACAGCCATCATTTTTGAGATTGCCGACTGGCTGATCTCAAGAATGCCATCTGACGTGACCCTAATTTTGGTTGCTTCGAGGGTAGGCTAGTGAATGGCTCTGGAGTCTTTGAAAATCCACAGCGGGCTATTTTAAATTAAGAATATATAGATAGAAAGTATAAATGTAGTAACCTCCCTAAAAAACATACATACAGTTCACAAAGTCTGAAGCTGAAGTTAGAAGATGTTGTAGCGGGCATAATACCCTGACATGTTTTGTCTGACTAGATGTCCTCTAAGGGCAATGGTGTTTAGTGATAGAACAAATGGATGGTGGATCCGCACTTCCATAAAACGAATCTTTATTGTGTAAGAAGTTAAAACATCATCATCTCCAACGTTGTGCAAATGACAGCAGCAGCAGCATTAAGATCCAATGTAGACTCAGGGGCAAAAAGATATATGGTCCTCTGACGCGTTTCGGGTCTTTTAAAGGCCCTTAGTCATAGATCTATGACTAAGGGCCTTTAAAAGACAAAACGCGTCAGAGGACCACACAGGACACTTTTTGCCCCTGAGTCTACATTGGATCTTAATGCTGCTGCTATCATTTGCACAACGTTGGAGATGATGATGTTTTTACTTCTTACACAATAAAGATTCGTTTTATGGAAGTGCGGATCCACCATCCATTTGTTCTATTGCTGCTTGTGGGGCTTGGGACGTCCCTGGATCGTGCACCCTTTTGTGACCGGAGTGCAGTTTTCTTCCTTGTTTACCTCCACTGGTGTTTAGTGGCCCTGAATAGGAGTTTAACATTTTAGTTGAGATGTAAGTTCAGAATATTTTACTATGTTTCTTTTTTCCCATTAGATTCCTGACTTCTACTACTACAGCTACTACGACAGCTACTAATGCAGCTGCAGGCTTTGGGTGACATTTTGATCACACAATGGCTGGGCGCAGCCACCACTGCTGGGACTGTCATGTCACATCAAGCTATGAGCGCCACACTTTCTGTGGTGACCTACAGGGGATTGCTGCAATCAGGTGAGTATTCTTTTTTTTTTTTTGCTAGAGATATGGCTTGTGGTGCATCACTTTAGCTCAAAATATTCTTATTGCATGTAAAATACATATATGTGTATATTTAAAATTGTCAAGCAACAACTGTATACAGAATGTACAGGCTTGAAATGACCAGAACAATAAAGGTCTGTAAAGAATTTGGACTTGGACTTTATATAGAAATAATATTTCATCTTGACGCTCATTAGCATCCAAACCTTATCTGAAAATCGGATATAACTACGTATATAGAAATGTTTAAACATTTAGATGTGTATTGGAGGGTCCCCAGTCCCCAGAAATCAAATATATCCCCCCCCCCCCCCCCACAATCTGATCAGGAGTATATTATAGGTTGTTCACCCACTGCCACTTGTAAAAAGTACCAATGTTTGACCAAGGTATTTTCCTGATATTTCTTGGATTCTAATTGGAGAATGTAAATATAGCTTTCTCAAGTCTCGAAAAGTCTCTCGACCTTTTCCTTCCTCGAAATTGCGATTTCCAGCCATTATTTTTTAAGTGGGGGCAATGGTCAGTGTTGAAGGCTGCTTTTGCAATTCATACATGGTTCTTGTTACCACCATCAGTACCTACCCAGGGCAGGTTCTTCACTACTAAACACCCCACCACCATATTCGCTAGGGTTTGGTGCACAGCCTCCTTGTGAATACTGAAAATTTCCGTATAACTTTTTGATATACAGATATATGTCAATTCAGCAGTTTTTTTTCTGATTCTGCTCTGGTTTGCAGATGGGATTTTAAAGGTAACTATTACTGTACTGTTTCTTTATAATGCAGCCTTAAATTCTGAAGGTTTCATGCTTCACGGGGCTCCTCCTAGTTCCTTCGCTTCCAGGGATTCTTCTTAAATTTCTGCCCAGGCCCCAAAATATATCCAATTTACTGTAACTATAAAATTGTGAAAAACCGAAACTGCAAATATGGAGTTGTGTTGTAGTTTCTTTGTGGTTCATATTTTCTTTTGCTAGGCTGACTGGTATTTTTTTAGAACAGTAACTGACAGGTAAGATGAGATATCCAGTCAAAGAAATGCTTAAGATTCTCCCATATATTATAATGTATGTCTGCTATGAATTCTTGGTATGTGTACTGGACATAATGATGTTCTTGCTTATTTCACTTACAGTAGATTATATTCCAAATACCTGATACGGCCATCATCTGGAGCTGATTTTTACTGGAGGTTCTGCATAGAAGTTTTATTTAACCAAAGACATGGGAGAAATGTTTTCTAGATGTACTTCACGCATCATATAAGGTGCTTTAGTCAAGACAAGACATGATGGGCCTCATCCTGATAGCATGCATTGTCACACGGAGCATGGAATAGAGTAGAGAAGGTGACCACTGTATGCTGGTACGGCTTTCTGTATATGGTCTCACTATGGGCTAAAGACCTTAGACAGTCTGTTTAGACATCTTGAGTTTGGGTGCCCCTCCACCTAAAAAATAAGTTAGACTAGATCTTTCAATAATAATATGGATAGCTTGGTTTAATGTAGAAAAATGACTAGATATGCCTACACGGAGTACATGTTGCATTTTATACATATGTCTGAATATTTTGTAATGTCATGGTATCACTAAACAATTACATGAAACAATTCCTAAAATTAACTAACAGTTTTACTATTTACAATTGCCAGTTAAATCAAAATGACCTGCCCTTAGTAACCAATATAGGGCCTTTCTTTGCAAATGCGTCCTTTCTCCGCCTTGGTCTCCTCCTAACCCCCTTTACAATCTTCAAAATCCCACTAACTTCCTGTTGAGGAGGCCTAACCCCTCCCTAAGGCCTTCCCAGAACAACTGTAGGTACACTGAAAATAAAGTTGTTCATGCCATAAGACGCCCCCAAGCCTAGGGAAAGTGTGTCTTATGGAGCGAATGTAGTCCACTCACCTTGCTGGCTGTCCCGTGCTGCTGAATGTCCCTGGTGAGTTGCAGCAGGACAATGTAGATGTAGGACACTGCAGTGCAGGAACGCCGGTAAGTTGAGGTGACAGGATGGGGGTATTAAAACAAAAAAAGATTCTCCGGCTCCATCGATGTCATGAATGCGCTGGCCACTACACTGAGTGGCAGTGCCCTCCAATCTGTGCAGCCGTCTGCACGTTAATGACATTGATGGATCCGGGTGAGGTGAGAAGTTTTCTTTTAGGGGGGTTTGGGGGGGTTCTGCCAAACTGCCTGTTATAGGGGGATATTCTTCATTCTGCCTGCTATAGGAGGAGGGGGGATTTTGCATGCTGCTTCTTATTGGAGATTGGTGGGGATCTGCCACACTGCCTGTTATAGGGTCATGGGGGGGTGTTCTTCACGCTGCCTGTTATTGGGGGGGTATTTTGCACATTGCTTGTTATGGGCTGAATGGGGGGATCTTCTGCATTCTGCCTGCTATAGGAGGAGGGGGATTTTGCACGCTGCTTCTTATTGGAGACCGGGGGGATATTCTGTACGCTGCCTCTTATGGGGGAGGGGGGATTTTGCATGTTGCTTGTTATAGGGTGATTGGGGGAATTCTGCTATGTCCTCTTATTAGGTTCTTATGGAGAGGGGTTATTTTAGCCACCATTTGGTTCAAAATAATTTTTTCCTCATTTTCCTCCTCCAAACCCTAGCTGCGTTATAGTCAGGTGTGTCGTATAGTGCAAAAAATACTGTACATACATTAGATGAGCTATAAAGACAATTGGTCACACTGCATTTTATTTATGGATATCAGAGAACAGAGGCCTAAATACATATGCATGCCACACGTTTCAGATTATTCTTTATTTGAAAAAAAAGCAAGTATATAATTCTTTACATGTCACAAATACTTGTTACATTGTGTTGCTAAATCACATACAATCAAAATACCGTATTTGCCGGCGTATAAGACGACTTTCTGCCCCTGAAAAACATGCTTCCAAGTGGGGGGGGGTCGTCTTATACGCCGGGTGCACAGGTGACCAGGGCCGTATTTGCAGCAATTTGGGGCTCCTCCACCAGCAGTGCCGCTCGCTCGCCCCCCCCAATCATCTATAATTAAGTTACGGGCACACGCTCGCGTGCCCCCCGGGCACACTGATCGGCACCCTGCCGCCCATCACCCCCCTGATCACCTGTCAAGGGGCTCTCACGTGCGTGCCCGGGGTCTCCATGGTGATCTCGGAAGCCGCCCGCCCTTACCGCCATCCCTCCAGTCAGCTGCTTCGGTGCCCGCCCCCTCCAGGAAGCAATGCCAGCGCGGGACTAGAGATAGGCAATTAGGCTCCGCCCACCTGCTGATTCAGACTCGTGACTGCAGCAGAGACCTGAGGACTGCGGAGGAAAAGGTAAGGAGGGAATATAAATATATTTTGTTATATATTTTTAAAAAATGCATAATAGATGATGATTTTGTCATGAGAGTGTGTGTGTGTGTGTACATAAACCATGAAAACATGACAACAGTTTGGTCGTGGGGCTCCAGCGCGCATGCCCGCATGGCCAGCTGGCGTCCTTCCCCAGGGGCATCCCGCATGGACGCCGATCAAACTCCTCAGTGCCACCCCCCCATCATCTGTGATTTGGTCACAGGTGCCGAACGTGCACCGTCCATGACTGCAGAAACCAGGGCTGGTGTTTCTGGTGGAGGAGTTTGATCGGCGCCCATGCGGGATGCCCCTGGGGAAGGATGCCAGCTGGCCAGATACTTGTTGGTCGCGGGGCATGCGCGCGGGAGCCCCATGGCCAAACTGGGGAGGCGGCCGTCCATGACTGCAGAAACCAAGAAAACATTTCCGTGCCGTGGGGGCTCCCGCGCATGCCTGTGTGGGCGCACTTGCCCCGCGACCAACAAGTAAATCTGGCCAGCTTACCCAGGGGCATCCCGATTTGGAATGTTCGGGGGGGGGGAAGATCAGAGGCCAGCCCCCACAATACACAAAGACACTCACCTCTTCCAGGTCCAACGGTGCATGCGCAGGCCCTGGTCCAATGAGAGCGGCCACTGTCACCGTGTAATTGGGCAGGTGGCTCTCATTAGAGCTAATGGGGATCCCAGCCTGTTGAATTACGCAGTGACGGTGAGCGGCTTTCATTGGACCAGAGCCCGCGCATGCACCATTGAAGCCAGGTAAGGTAAGTGTTTACTGGACTTTCTGGGGGGTTATACACAGCGGGGTATCCTGAACTGGGATGCCCCGCTGTGTAAACCCCCCTCCCAGAAGCCCCATTAAAAATGTAAACTAAAGCAAATCTGATGTTCTTTCACGTTTTATTTGGTGTGTGGAAGGTGTGCGGAAGAGGGAGAAGTCTTATACGGCGAGTATATAACAAACTCTATATTTTGAGTGGAAATGTTGGGGGGTCGTCTTATACGCCCAGTCGTCTTATACGCCGGCAAATACGGTACATTAAGATTTGTGGCTGTACTGTTTAAAAATATAAAAACTTCAAAGCGTAGGAATACTCTTTTATAGCACTGGGTTTGTGTAGGCTGAGGCTGGATTATGTAAGAGGGCAAAAATATTCATTGTGTCATTAAACAGCAAAGCCACGGAGACCGCACATTCACATTTAACTTACTTAAATAATACTTAGGCAGCGTGAAGTCCATTAGATGTTTGCACAATAGTTGGTCATGCAAAGAAAAGGAAATGCTAAGAAAACCCCAACTTCAACAATGTACAGCAGCTTGCATCTGTTTCCCTTCAGATTATCAAACAGTATTCAGTCTTATCTATCAGTGATTTCAAACTCATGGACTGATATGGAAGGCGCAAAAAAAAAAAAAAAAAAATAAAACAAGCAACCCACCAGCCCTGAGCTGAATTTCTGGAAGTCTGCAGATTGATACGAAATACTTTACTTAGAGCCTAAATACTTTATTTAGAGCCTAAAAGTACTTTTCTTAAAATTCCATGGAGATAGAATAAAGAATAACACTATTAATGAGCAGGAGGAGCCATAAAAGTCGTCTCTTTATGTCTCATAGCTATCCCAAGTGCTCAGAACCCAGAGTGCAAGGTTTACATATACTTTTTTATATTTACACAGCGGTAACAGTAACCTCCCACTCATGGATGGCTGCTATGTTATATCTCTCGACACAAAAGAAAAATAAACCTGCACAGCATGAATTCAATAACATGTATCAAAGCTGGATGCTGGCTAAAGTGGACCCAAACACCCAAAGTTAGGCAAATGTATATATTCAAAGAGAGGACCTTTTTAAGTGTTTTTATGTCTAGACTAATAGAGAATAAAGCTTTGTGATAAAACTTCATACAATCTTTTTGATGGTTCTGTTGAGCGGCTAAATGGGTGGACCCTTGGGTCTAAGCTGGTAGGCCCTCTCTTTAAATATATGTTATATCTCTCCTTATACAGCCATCAACTTCCTGACTTTCTTCCTGAGTGTATCAGGTACTGGAGCTGATAGCTCTGAAACAGCCATTGTGCAATGTGGTGGAATTAAGGCAGGAGTCCAGGCGAGGAGCTGAAAAACCCCCCCAAATACAATGTTAAAGTCCCTGTCTGGCCTTAAAGAGGACCAAAAGTGAAAATAAAATCCTATTTCTTAGGAAGCATCCTGACCACGCTAGCTAACCCCAACCCCCCCCCCCCCCCCAGGCTAACTTCTCCTTCTAGATCGACTGAGGCCATCTTCTGTGGCTAAGCAGGAATCTGCATAGCCCCAAGCATCCCCACTCCCTCCATGCTTAGGGCCAGCTTTCTTGTGTCAGTGGGGCGGGCAGAGTGCAGGTGCTGCTGCAAAGCAGGCCCACTGTGCTGATTGGTATGACTAAGGGCTCAGTAGAGCTTGAAACGCGTCATGGTTTTTGGTGATTCTTAGGGGTGAACACCATGGATTGTATCACTCTACTTGGATTTTATCTATTGGATTATTTTTAAGGACATATCCATTAAATGCTACGTTTTACCTACCAGCTGGATACATTTGTTGCTTGCTGTATTGGAAATATTTTCAGGAGCTTTCCCTAATTCGTGCTGGAGGAATTGGCTTTCAGGGGTGAGCTGGTTATTTGCAAATATCCACTGTGCTGATTGCTGATCAGAGCGATGGGGGATCCTGGGACTAGATGAGTGTGGTAGTGCTAGGGTGGGATGTGCCATCGTCACAGGAACTATAGCACACCACCAACTCCATTCACTGCAATAAGATGGACGTAGAGTCTTTCAGACTCTAGTTCCAGTTTTGGCTATACTCACCTTCTCTGCCAAGCAACAACTTTCTAAGGGTCCGATGCTGCAAAACTTTCAGGTGTTAGAGAACAGGTGCACGATGCCACCTACAGATGGAGCACAAGAAGCCAGTGCCAGGAGTGTGTCGGGTGGACCAGCTTCCAAAGAATGCCACTCTTCTCTTTTTTGTTCTCTCCTCACTTATTAAGGAGTATTTTTTGTCTGGTTTATTGGTAGTGATATGGTCATATTGTGTATTTCAGTTTGTGGTCTCTTTGGGATACCCCTCTGTCCTGGATGTATGTCGGTGTGAAGAACAGCACAGATGAAGCATCTCTGATCATCCTAAAGATGTCAATAGTGGCAGGAGGTGGTCCATCGGGAAGCAATCCCTCTTGTGATTCAGGCCTCCACATGGGGATATTACCAGAGCAATGTCTTTTGCTACGGCATATTTAGTTAACAGTCAATATCCCTATATTTGCATCTGATTTCCTCCCTTTTGTTTTTCCTCTTTTCTTTGTAAATTCCATATCATCTGGTTTTGTCCGGCTTAATCCATTCGGGTTCAGTACTGCAGAATATATAGTGGGAAGCTTTGAGAAATATCGGTTATCTTTATATAGGGATATAGCTTGAGACACCCTAAGGGGCTCCTTTTGGGGTCTAAAATGGGTGATAGGTACTCCCGAGTTGTTGTCCCGGGCCCTGTTGGATTGATAGGACTCTGGGGCTATATGCAGTCATTTTTGAGGATTATGTTTTTGATTATATGTAAATAGGTGTATGTAGGCTTAGGATGCTATTGTTATACTGTACTATGTAAAAAGAGATATTATGGTGTATATATTTATTCTCAATATAGCGATGTATATACATGGTTTTGTAGTTTTTACCCATTTGTATGTATTATACTTTTCGGCATGCTCGTTGTCCGCGGGGGATACTTACCTTCCGAACAACCAGTCCCGCGCCGCGCTCAGCAGGGCATGCGCCTTCTCACCTCCCTGTCTGCAGGGGGGGGGGGGGGGGCGACGCGCTGCCAGGCCGAGCACCGTCCATTTGCGAGACGCACTTCTGGCCGGAGTGTGCTGCCGCCTGCCGAGGTTTTGAGCATGGGGCAGGCGGAAGGCTGGGAGGTGAGTACAAAAAGGGGGACACTGGCATCTTCCTGCAGCGTACTCTGCCTTGAAGAAGCGACGTTACGTCACAAAACGCGTCGCTGGCTCTTTTTGGGGGGGATAGTGGTGACCCATTCTTTATGCACATTATGGACACGTAAGACGTGTTATATTTTTGGAATATATTTTTTCTATGATCTGTACCTACCTCATCTATTAGGATATGTTTGCACTGATTTAGTATAGGTCTGTTGTGATTTGATGCACTTTTGGAAGCACTTGACACTTTAACATGTGTTTATATTTATATTAATTTATTTATATTATATGTATTGGTCCCAATTGTTAACAGCGCCCCCTGGCAGAGTGTGTAATTGTTGCGTGTTTGTGTTTTTAATGGGTATTTTAATGTGATTTATTATGTTATTATGAATCTCAATAAACTTTAGCTCTACTTTAATCTTTGAGTGCCATTATAAGTCTCTGGTCAGGGCTCTTTGTAAGGGGGACTGGGCATCCCCATCTGTATATTTACAAAGAATGCCACGCACGCCATTTTCCAAGATGGATACATTTTACAGTACTTGTTTTACTGCAGACAAGAAAAGGTATGTTTTTTCAATTTCAGACAGTCCATTTACAGGACAATTATAGGCTAAAAAGTCCTTCCCTTCATTCCCCAGAAATATGGTCCAGCACCGACCCCTTACACTGCACTATTCTGCGGAGTCCAGGCATGCTTTCCTCTGGTCTTAAAGGAGCCACAGCACTCAACCCTGTTAGCTTGCAGACCAGCCTATAATCTGTCTCTAAACTTGGTTAAAAACAGAGGACTCGGTCACACACATCTGCAGAGGTATGCTTAAGCTGCACCACTACGCCAAAGTGCCTCTGTGGGGTGCAGTCCTAACTCTAATCTCTGAGAGCCCATCTGGGACATACAGTGCAATAGATAAATTGGGAGCAGGCTTACCTGAGGTTGCCCTAAACCTCTCAAGTGCAAGCCATGGAGTGGAAGGGTCAAAGACCTTGCAATACAGCCTAGACCCCACACACCATGTGCTTGCACATATTCAAAAGAAACAAAGGGGGGGTGGCAGCCGCTCAGACCATTTTATAACTAACCTGGGAGGTGCACGTTAGCAGGGCAATTAGTACACACAAGTCTTAAAGGAGCCACAGCACTCAACCCTGTTAGCTTGCAGACCAGCCTATAATCTGTCTCTAAACTTGGTTAAAAACAGAGGACTCGGTCACACACATCTGCAGAGGTATGCTTAAGCTGCACCACTACGCCAAAGTGCCTCTGTGGGGTGCAGTCCTAACTCTAATCTCTGAGAGCCCATCTGGGACATACAGTGCAATAGATAAATTGGGAGCAGGCTTACCTGAGGTTGCCCTAAACCTCTCAAGTGCAAGCCATGGGGTGGATGCTTTCCTCTGGCTCCAGAGAGTTCTGATTGGCCAGGCTGATCTGATATGATTTAGTAAAGCTCCTTTGAGCATGGGGGCTAAATCCCAACAGAGATTTGCTGGGTGTGAAGAGCCAGGGCAGGACTGGATGAGCTTTCCACAGGGAGCCTACTATCATCCTTCAATAAATGTTTGTCTTGTAATTTCCCCGCCAGGTAGATTAGTATTGTCTGACATGTGAATTGCAACACCAGTAGGATTATCCCAAATTGCCTTCTTCTAGTATAGCCATCATTGTTGGCTTGTTTGCTTTGCAAGAGGAGGTGATGGATTGGAGTCATGCTGAGTAAAACTGGAAATTCCTAAGATCACAGTGAGTTTAAGCTGTGGGAAAGTGAGTAAGAGATTACTACTGCTAAGATACCTTAGGTAGCAAACTCAGTACTGGGTTATCCTCAATGGGTAAGTATGGGTAAATATGTGGTTAAAGTAATAATCATGGTTAATCGGCAGGGCCAAGGCCATGCAGGTTGATGGTATTTTGCACTGAAACCAAACTCGCACAGTGCTAGTCAAGATTTTCTCAGTTCTGTGCGTGAGAGAATCCCCTGATTCAGGGACACATACTACAAAACCATAAGAGGATTTTCACTTCCATGAGATATTTTACAACTCGCAAAACAGTTTACTTCATTAAAAAAAAACATGCTGTATTGCTGGCATTACAAATTACTTGCAGGTAGTTTTGAGCGGATCCAACACGTAAAGTGCGGATCTGTGCCAAACTTTGCCAAATGCCACATAGAAATCTGTGTGGACCTTCGGCATTCAGGCCAGACCCTCCCTCCATTGGCCTGGCGGGACATGGGACCTTGCTCTAAGAACTTGGATAAGTCTACCCTATTATACCACAACTTGGTCTAAGAACTGGGATGTACCCTGTTATACCAAAACTTAGTTTAAGCACTGGGGTGTACCCTGTTATTCCACAACTTGATCTAAGCACTGGGGTGAGTGTGCCGTTTTATACCAAAACTCGATCTAAGCACTGAGGTGTACCCTGTTATACCACAACTTGTTCTAAGCACTTGGATGAGTTTACCCTGTTATACCACAACTTGCTCTAAGCACTGGGGTGTACCCTGTTATACAACTACTTTCTTTAAGCACTGTGGTGAGTGTACCCTGTTATACTACAACTTGTTTTAAGCACTGGGATGAGTGTACCCTGTTATACCACAACGGGGAGGCTGATTTATTAATAGCGACATGTAGCGACAGTTGAGTGACTGTAGCGGTATTTTCACAGCGCCCACGAGTAGTCGCTGTGCTTGGCCGTTGTTTGGTTGTTGACAACGACTCAGTCGGTGTGGCTAAATGTTCAATACAAGGTGACGAGTCGCTATTTGACAGGTTCCGCGATGTATGGGTGCGCATGATAGCGACTGGTCAGAGCGACCGGCTTCCACCATATTCAGCAAAAAATCACGCTCCAAAAATCCAAGCGCTGTGAAATGCATGTTTAAACCCCAGAGCGCTGGCGGCGATGTGTTAAAAGTAGTTTTTTAACCCCCAAACCACCATATTTTTGGAAACCAAAAAAAAAATGTTTTTAATTAATTTAGTAATATGAATACATTAATATCAGACCTGTAATATCAATTCTGTACAATTTTTTTTAAATTTTTTTCCCTTAAAAAAATTATCTAAAATGGCAAAAGTGGTCACAGAATTTTTCACATTTAAAAAAAAAAAATGAACATTAATAACAATTAATTATTAATATTTAAAGATTGTTCCATTGAAATGCATTGGAGCGCGCCAGGTAGCGAGAGGTCATACCTGTCGCTTTTCAAGGTCAGACGCTGGCGCTGTGGGTTGAGGCTGGAATAATGATGAATGAGTCGCTATATGGCGCTATCTCAGTCGCTAAGCAGGATTGGCTTGATAAATGTGTGATTGTGGTGGGGAGCCGGCGTTCTCGTGGCGGGGCCCGTCATTAACGGCCGCTCACCAGTCTCTACCTGTCGCTATTCCTTCATAAATAAGGGCCTTAGTCTAAGCACTGGGGCTACCCTGTTATACCACAACTTGCTCTAAGCACTGAGATGTACCCTGTTTTACTTCATCTTGCTCTAAGCCACAGGGATTAGTGTATACTGTTATCCCACAACTTTCATTAAGCACTGGGGTGCGTGTACCCTGTTATACTACAACTTGCTCTAAGCTCTGAGGAGTAGCCTGTTATACCACAACTTGGTCTTAGCATGGGGGGGTGTACCCTGTTATTCCACAACTTGCTCTAAGCACTGGGGTGAGTGTGCCATGTGTGAGCGATTCGGGCGAACGGCAATGACATGGACAACAGTCCTTCAACAGCAAAAGCAGGTTTATTGAGAAATAAAGTGTTCAAAAGCAAAATATCTCTCACTTCAGAGGTTGCAGCAATAACGCAATAAATCAAAGTGGTTACTTCACCAATTCAATGTAAGTCCAGGGCTGGTTACTCCAGCAAGCTGCAATTCCAGGAGAAGTCAGGTCCACTTTGCAGGGCCTACCAGCCCACCGCTGCTCATCCTCACAAGTCCAAGTTTAGGGGGCGCAAAAGCCAAGTCCTTCGGCTTACGTTCAGTTCTTTTATTCACCACTGTGCAGTGCAGCCTGGGCTCCTTCCTTCAGGCTGGTCAACAGACAACTGACAGGCTCAGTGGCACCTTTTTATTCAGGCTTCCCCTGCAATCAGCCTGATCACCTGTGCAAGGTCTGAGATCAGGGAACAAACCTGAAAAGGACTGGGGAAAGTGACCTGGGTCCTGAAAACCCGGCATGGATCGTGCCTGATACAGCCTAGCAGGGGAAAAATACACACCATTTATGACATTTCCATACACTTTACCACACGTTATACCAAAACTTAATCTAGCACTGAGGTGTACCCTGTTATACCACAACATGCTCTAAGCACTGGGGTGAGTGTATCCTGTTATACCACAACTTGGTTTAAGAACTGGGATGAGTGTACCCTGTTATACCACAACTTGCTCTAAGCACTGAGGTGTACCATGTTATACTACAACTTGCTCTAAGCACTGGGATGAGTTTATCCAGTTATGCCACAACTTGGTCTAAGAACTGGGGAGTGCCTTGTTGTATCACAACCTGGACTAAGCACTGGGGTGTACCCTGTGATACTACTACTTGGTTTAGGCACAGGGATGAGTGTACCCTGTTATAATACAACTTGGTCTAAGCACTGGGGTGAATGTGTACTGGTATCCCACCTTTTCATTTAAGCACTGGAGTGTATGTCCTTATCCTACAAGAAGCAGTAAGTACTTGGTTTTGTGTTTACTGTTATCCCACAACTTTCTCTAAGCACTGGGGTGAGTGTACCCTGTTATACCACAACTTGCTCTAAGCACTGAGGTGTTCGCTATTATACTACAACTTGCTCTAAGCACTGAGGTGTACCCTGTTATACTACAACTTGCTCTAAGCTCTGAGGCATAGCCTGTTTTGCCACAACTTGGTCTAAGCACTAAGGTGTACCCTGTTATACCACAATTGGTCTAAGCATGGGGGTGTACCCTGTTATACTACAACTTGTTCTAAGTACTGGGATAAGAGTACCCTCTTATACCACAACTTGCTCTAAGCATGGAGGCATACCCTGTTATACTACAACTTGCTGTAAGCACTGGGGTGAGTGTACCCCATTATACTACAACTTACTTTAAGCACTGGGGTTTGTTTATGGCACTTGTGTGGTACCTATTGTTAGTGGAGTATCCACTGATTCAGGGCACTTAAGACCCCAAACAATGTGTGTGACACCTGTTAGTGTTCTGTAATACCTATAGTTCAAGGCAACTGTGTGTTAGTGCTCTTTTGGGTTTTGAGCATTTTCCTGTGGATACTTTTTTTATTTGTCCATTTCATGTTGCTGTAACGGCAGGTGCCTAACAATGCAGAAAGCAGCAAATAAAGGACAGGAATATGGCCGTGGTGCTTCTGCTGCTGCTGGTACAGGGAGAGGATGTCTTTCATCCTTGCCTGCTACACCTTCTTCTGGTGCAAGCAGGCACCAGGGTTTGGAGCCCATTTTTGTAAGCCCCAATACTGCTGGCAGAGTGGGGAGGGCAGAACAAATTGAGGCAGTCGTAGATTATATGGCACGCAGTTATACTAGTTCCAAGGGATATTCTTCCACCCACCTCACTGCAGCTGAGAGTTCGGAGCCTGGCTGGGATACCATGTGCCATCCACCTGCTCCTAGCCCAGTTGTAGACCTAGGGCTCACAGGACACCCAAGATGATGATGAGACCCAAATGCTAACTGCTGCAGCTTTCTGCAATATTGAGGCTGAGATGGAGGCTAGCAGGGAGGAGTAGGTGGAAGAGGATGCCAGGGAGGATGACAAGGTCCTAGACCCTACGTGGACTGAAGGCAATCAGAGTTTGAAGGGGGAGTTGGTGATCACACAGCCCCAAGCAACCAGCAAAAGAAGGAAAATGGTGCAAACCCTCAGCAGTCAGCCCGGTGCTGCCACTGCCCACCACACCAGGGACTGAGCGTGCAAAGGCAGGCTCACAGGATCTCACCAGTGTGCCATTTTTTTCAAGCAGTCCACAGTGGACAAGACAGAGGTAATTTGCAAGGTGTGCCAACAGTCGCTAAAGCGAGGGAAAACTGCTCTGAACCTTGTGCATGGCCAGACATCTGCCAGCAAAGCATGAGCTGCACTGGCAGAACTACCAGAAAAAACCTGCAAACACCTATTTCTCCCTCTGTCTCAGTCTCCAGCTCCACCTCCCCAACAACAAGGCCACCTGTTTTTCCCCAAGGGGAGAATGTGGGAAGCTCACCATCTCCAGCAGTAGCACCACCACAAAGCCACAGCTCATCATTCCAGGTAAACGTCCAGGTTTCCATCCTGCAAACTTTGGAGAGAAAGCGGATGTTGGACCCATCTCACCCACAAGCCCTGGCCCTGGATGCGAGAATTTTAAAGTTGCTGACCTTTGAAATGCCTCCATTCTTCCTGGTGGAGATGGACAGTTTTAAAGAGCTCATGGCGGTGGCTGTCCCACAATACACTGTTCCCAGCCACTACTACTTTTCTCACCTGGCCATCCCTGCCATGCACCAACAGCTTGTGCAAATAATAAAATGTGCACTGGGCAATGCCATTAGTTCCAGTGTCCACCTGACCACTGACATGTGGAAAAGCAAGCATGGGCAGGGACGTTACATCTCTCTAACTGCCCCATGGGTCAATGTTGGGGCAGCTAGGACTAAGACGGGAAGCAGATCCTTCCACCACCCAGAATTGCGGGACATCAGTTGGTTCCTCCTCTTTCTACTCTGCTTCCTCCTCAAGCAGTCAGTGCTCATCTGTCTCGGCAAAAGAGCCCACACCACCCAGGAGCTGTGGGCCAGCATCCAAGACCAGACAGATGAGTGGCTGTTGGACATAAAGCCTTGCAAGGTGGTGTGTGACAATGGGCCGAACCTTGTAGCAGCCTTGGGCCGAGGCGAGTTGATGCACATCCCATGACTGGCGCATGTGCTCAACTTGGTGGTGCAGGGCTCCCTCGCACCTTCAGCATTCCCACCCTGCTACCGCTCACCTGTCTGTACTGCAGAGGAATTTCGGTCTTCTCACCCACCGCCCCATATATGACTTGCCCACCAGGTGGAATTCCATGTGGTACATGCTGGAAAGGGTGTGCGAGCAGCATCAAGCGATAGTGGAGTTCCAGCTTCAAAATGGTCAGGTGAGTCGAAGTGCAGACCAGCAGCACTTCACCACCAGTGAGTGGGCCTCCATGAGGGACAGTTGCACAGTGCTGCAGTGCTTCCAGTACACCACCAATATGATCAGTGCTGATGACGCTATCATCAGCGCTAATATCCACACCCTCTGGCCTTGACTGAGGAGGAGGAAGCAGAGGAAGAGGAGGAAGGCCCATATTCCCTGCTGTCAGGGCAGTGCACACCTGGCTTGCAGGGTGTGTTGCTGGGCCAACAGCGGGCGGGTACGCCAATGTCCAACCAGAGGATCGATTTGGAGGAATCGGAGAGGGAGGAGAAGGACTACTTTCTCTTACAGCAGGGTGGCACCCAGCACAGCCCACGGGGCTGCATGGAGGAGCAAGAGACACCTGACACTGAGGACAGCTTGTCCTTGACTCAGGGCAGCCTTGCTCACATGAGCCACTACCTGGGAGCGGGATCAAAAAATGAGAGGGTACAAGCACATGCTGGTGGACGCACTACTGGCAGAGTTCCCAACTGAGGACTCAGTGGTGGCACAATGAGGCGTAGGGGGAGGAGGAGCAAGTCGCAGCAGGGGCACCAGCAGCACCTCACGGGGAGGGGTGAGCATGGCCACAATGTAGAACAACTTATTCCATTGTCCACCACACCCACCACCATCAGATACTACGGCCCGTAGTATTAGGAGGCAGACTTTCACTCGCATGATAGATGACTACTTGTCCAAGCGTCTCCTGGTACTGAGTGATGTGTCCTCCGTGCTCAGTTCCTGTGTCACTAAATTGGAAATGTGGCCAGAGCTTGCCCTCTATGCTTTGGAGATGCCGTCTGGCCCTGCAGCAAGTGTCCCATCAAAACGTGTGTTCAGTACTGCAGGGGGTGTCATTACCAACAAGAGGATCCACCAACCCACATCCAAAGTAAACATCCATTCATTCCTTAAGATGAACCAGATGTGGCCCCACGGGACTTGGCTGTACCAGCACCTGAGTGACTGGTTAAAGTATTTGCTACCTCCTCCTCCTCCTCTGCCACTTATGAAGCAGTAAGCGGCTGGATCTTAAACCGGATCTAAACAGACGTATTGAAAAGTGAAGATGAAGACGACGCAGGTGTCCCTCTGTGGTTTTCCTGACCCTCACCCCTCCTATCTATCTTGCTTCCAGAGATCCCCTCCCATTTCTCCACAATTACAAAGTTTGCTTAGTTTTCACTGAACTAGGTTGCCAACGTGTTGCTGAACTTCATTTTCTTTCATAGTTGACATTATCACGTTAATATGCTATGTAGATGGTAGGAAATTTGAAAGGCTAAAGTTCTATATGTTTGCGCATTCACCTCTGCATTTCTTATAGTCTGATGCAGAAGACTCTTAAGAGGTTCATTTGCATGTTTGACTCCCCTTTTTCTTTCTTCCTCTCTCGTTCACTTCCCTGTGCGCCCCCAGTATGCATATGTGTAAAGGTAAGATATGGAATTAATAATGTGAATGGGGGCTGTAACCATTTCTATAGTTCTTTAATGCAGTCCTCATTAACCAGGGAGGTCCCGGTGGGCGCTCCTTCAGAGATTCATCCCTAAGCACAGCTCTTTGGGCCCAACTCTGGCATCTATAAACATAATGGCGGAGGTGGGGGTGAATATTAAACAACGCGCTGGGCTCACTGGCTTATTTCTGAGTATGTACAGGGGTGCTGATATGCAGGAGCGGACTGTGGCTAAAAAACGGCCAGGGACGTTTGGGGGAACACCGGCCCTGCTGCACTGTTCCTGGCCCGGAAAAGTATCTAAATGTCACTATATACATAACATTTTTGTTCCATAAGACGCACACAGGGTTTAAAGGACAAAAATAAGAAAGAAAATATTCTGAACCAAATGCTGTGCTTAAATCCCCCCATTACAGACAGTGCGAAGAATCCCCCATTACAGGCAGTGATCAGTATCCCGCATTACAGCGAGTGAGGGGCATCCCACAGAGGCACGTTGCTGCATCTTCCATTACGGGCAGTGAGGGGCATCCCTCATTAAAGCCATTGAGTGGCATCCCTCATTAAAGGCAGTGGGGCATCCCTCATTACAGTCAGTGGGGGCATCCCTCAGTACAGCCAGTGGGGGCATCCATCAGTACAGCCAGAGAGGGACATCCCTCAGTACAGACAGTGGGGGCATGCCTCAGTACAGCCAGAGTGTGGCATCCTTCAGTACAGCCAGTGGGGGCATCCCTCAGTACAGCCAGTGGGGGCATCCCTCAGTACAGCCAGTGGGGCATCCCTCAGTACAGCCGGTGGGGGAATCCCTCAGTACAGCAAGTGGGGGCATCCCTCAGTACAGCCAGAGAGAGGCATCCCTCAGTGCAGCCAGTGGGGGCATCCCTCAGTACAGCCAGAGAGGGGCATCCCTCAGTACAGCCAGTGGGGGAATCCCTCAGTACAGCAAGTGGGGGCATCCCTCAGTACAGCCAGAGAGAGGCATCCCTCAGTACAGCCAGAGAGGGGCATCCCTCAGTACAGCCAGAGGGGGGCATCCCTCAGTACAGCCAGTAGGGGCATCCCTCAGTACAGCCAGTGCGGGTATCCCTCAGTAGACCCAGAGAGGGGCATCCCTCAGTACAGCCAGAGAGGGGCATCCCTCAGTACAGCCAGTGGGGGCATCCCTCAGTACAGCCAGAGAGAAGCATTCCTCAGTACAGCCAGTGGGGGCATCCCTAAGTACAGCCAGTGGGGGCATCCCTCAGTACAGCCAGAGAGGGGCATCCCTCAGTACAGCCAGAGAGGGGTATCCCTCAGTATAGCCAGAGAGGGGCATGCCTCAGTACAGCCAAAGAGGGGCATCCCTCAGTACAGCCAGTGGGGGCATCCCTAAGTACAGCCAGTGGGGGCATCCCTCAGTACAGCCAGAGAGGGGCATCCCTCAGTACAGCCAGGGAGGGGTATCCCTCAGTATAGCCAGAGAGGGGCATGCCTCAGTACAGCCAAAGAGGGGCATCCCTCAGTACAGCCAGTGGGGGCATCCCTCAGTACAGCCAGTGGGGGACATTCCTCAGTACAGCCAGTGAGGGCATCCCTCAGTACAGCTAGAGAGGGGCATCCCTCAGTACAGCCAGTGTTGCATCCCTCGGTACAGCCAGTGGGGGCATCCCTAAGTACAGCCAGTGGGGGCATCTCTCAGTACAGCCAGAGAGGGGAATCCCCTACTCTATCCTATCCCTGTCCCGCCGCACCACTCACACACCAGCACTCATGCTTACTTCTGGCTCCTGATTGTCGGAGGACCGGCCTGCCTGGCCCTGCTGTTCCTGCTGCTGCCACCGATCTCACACACACACACACAAACACACACACACAAACATGCATACTGGCACTTCCTGGCTGTTGCATGCTGGTCGGTGGTCGTGCCCCATATGGCCCATTGACGCCCACTGACCAGCGCGCAACAGCCAGGAAATGCGGCGGCGGCAGGAACAGCAGGGACGAGCAGGCCGGCCTGATCCCACCCTCCAGCATCTGTTGTTCACAGGGTTGCGGCCTTCCCTGGCGCCGGCCTACTGGGATTTTGTCTGGTATGCCCTATGGCCAGCCCACCCCTGCTGGTATGCCTTGATCACAGTGGGCTGCTAGTTTACGCCATAGCACTCATATGATAATTCATGATAGTTGAAAGTGGCGTGAATTGCTGAAAGGCGGTGCATTCCTATCACTGGGGCCCCCAGGAATATATTATCAGCTTTAGGTAGAGACACAGCCCATTAATATTGAATATCTAATGTTTCATGATGAAACATTTGGGGACCTCGCTTCTCCTTAGGATACACTGCAAGTGGCAGAAGGAGGGACCCCACCTTGCTAATATGTACATATCTTGAGGGGATTCAACCTGTCACTGTAGAGGCAACTGAAGCAACCCATCCTCTCCTCAGCCCTTCAAGTTTAACCTCCGTATAGGCCCTGGCTGTCCTGCTCTACTCTAGATGAGCGACCCTAGAGAGATGCTAGTTTTCAATCTTTAACCTTGCACTGAAATTGGATAATATGAAGCTTTAGCTTTAATTAAGACGACAGATGTTTGGTTATTGTCCTGATTCCAGCAGGGGACTCTGGTGCTATGCATACCACAATCATCTCTTCAGGCTAAAATAGCCATGGCACTAGGTAGTCGCACATGCCTGGAATTGCAGACATACTAGCGAGCCTTTGATACCCATGCTAGACTTACAAGCTATCACTGGTGCTAATAGAAGTTAAAGTGTAAAGGTGTGTTTAACACTATGATGTTTTTATAAATTTTGTTCCCAAAAATATAGTAAAAATCTTATACAATCAAAATTGCACTGTATATAGGCTGACCCCTTTTGTTTAGCCAGCATGGTTAGTTCATTAATTAATATTAAGCATGATGGGAGACCTTCCTTTGTCCTGAAGACTGGGCTTGGTAGCTTTCGGGCTGAGCTTAGTTTCATGCGTGCATTGGCCTGCCATTTAAGTTGGCCAGCAGCAAATCACCTGTGACAGCTTTATCTGAGCCAATCAGAGTATCACCTGGGTTAGTTTGTCTGGGCCGATCAGAGGTCACCTGCGTTATTTCAAATGAAACAAAGGGGTCAGTCTGGAAAAGAGTTGGCTGGTGAGAGACAGGATTCGCTCGGGGCAGCTGAAGGACACACATGGAGTTGTGTCAATGGAGACGGACAAAGACAGACGATGATGAGATTTGCTTTGGCATAGAGAGACCTGTTTTGTGAACTTGAATACAGCAGCCGTCTTGTGACAACATAGTGTAATTTTAGAGATATACATATATTTGAGCTTTTAAATTGCCTCATACATTTCAGGACTGCAAATATACTTGTGAATTTTAGAAAAATTACACCCAAGCAAAACATTATGGTAAGAAGGAAATTACTCCCCATCCCCCATCCCCTTTCTTTCATCTCCATACTTTGCTCACTAAGGGAAGACCCCATAACTGCTTTGGGATTTTATATGAGACCCAGCTGCAATATGGTCATTGATTGGATGCAGATGCAGGCACTATGTAGTGGTGCCCTACACTACAGATGTAGATGTATGGATATGCTTTACTCATAACAATATATTATCATAGTATGTCAATTCGACAACCTTCTTTAGCAGCCTCATAGTTCTAATGCACAGCAATTTCTCTTTTTCTTGATGAGGTCTGGCTGCCTAATCTCCTACCTCTTGTTGAGTGAACTAAATCTCTGTCTCTCAGCGCTACCCTGACACGTATCACTGAGCAGCGGTATAGAGGGGAACACTCTCTGTACTGCTTGGAGGTTGAGACCTCCCTAGCTCTCAAGTTTGTTCTACAAACTGTGGGCATCGGGAGCCTCGGTCCTCCATCCCCCTTCCTCGCCCCCGCACTTCCCGCCTAACTGTCCACTCTTTACTATCTTTCATACCCTGTACATCTTTCTTCTCAGTGATTTACTGCACAATTTCCCTAGACATACTCAGCTGCACATGAAGCCCCCCCCTTTTTTTTGGGGGGGGGGGGGGTGGGTCATATTGCTACTAGGCATCCAAAATGGACAAGAAACTCTCTATAACCAGTAAATGTCAAAGGGCTAAACAAACCCGAAAAGAGACATACAGTATTGAAGGACCTCTCGAAGCAAAAGGTGCAGATGCAATGCTACAAGAGAGGCACTTTACCTGTAAGAATATACCCAAAATGACAAATAGAAAATTCCCAGTGCATTTCTGGACAGCCTCCCATAACAACAAAACTAAGGGAGTCTCGATCCTACTGGAACGTTTTTTTTCATTTCAAACAATCAACGAACTGAAGGACACAGAGGGTCACTTTATCTTCGCCAAAGGTCAAAAGAGGAATCCCTGTCACTTTGGCCAACATCTATGCTCCAAACAAAATGCAAGGCAAATTTATCTGTTTGACTCTTAATAAATTGCACACATTCCAACTTGGCATGACTATCCTAGGGGGTGACTTAAACTTTGCCCTAAATCCATTACTGGATAATTCTGATGCCAAAACCACACTGGCCTACAGTCTACAACTTCACTTGATAGACACTTGGAGACTCTCCAACTGTGCAAATAGGGACCACACATTTTTTCAAATCTACATAACAAGTACTCCAGAATAGATTACATTTTTATATTGCAAAAAGATCTCGAGAAGCTAATAGGGACAGCAGTGGGGAATATTACATATTCTGACCATGTGGCGACCTTTGCTACAACTGAATTATCTTGCTATGCCCAAATGGAATGGAATTGGAGGCTTAATGCTGGGTTGCTGAAGGACAAGCACTGAAGTTCTGTTTTCAGACTACTACTACTGCAGAGGTGGATCCAGTGATTGTCTGGGAGGCCCACAAATGTACAATAAAGGGGCTTTTGATAGCGGAAGGGATGAGATTAAAAAAAAAAAGACAAGCCACGATCGAAAAATTGTTGCAGACCCCTTCTTGAAAACAACCATAAACAATCATTGCAACTGGTCGGTCTCCAAAATCTGGTGGCCGCAAGGAAAGAGATACTTCAAGTGCTGGATGCTAAAGCAAGAAAATCTTTTGCCTTAAGTAATGGCATGTATTATGAGTCAGGCAACCAAAGCAGTAGATTGCTAGCATGAGCTCTGAAAGAGCAATCTCTCTCTTTAGATTGCTGGTATCCTGCGCTCAAATGGGGCTACCCTACATCCCCCCAAAGAGATAGATGGACAATTCCACACATTCTAAAAGGCCTTAACTTGCCAAGCAGGAAAGCAGGTTTGGGTCTAAACAACAAAGTGATTGACTACCTAATTCAATCAGGCCTCATTATGCTGTCAGATGAGGGGAGAGAGGTGTTAGATCAGCCTATCACTGGCCTTAGCCCTGAAAAAAAGAAAACAGGGAAAGCACCTACACCGGATGCATTTCCAACAGTACTACAGAACATTCTCTGGAGTCCTTCTTTCACACATGGCTATGGCCTTTGAGACAATGACAGATGAGGCGAACTTTCAAGCTCAGCGTTAGAGGCGCATATCTCAGTAATTCCAAACAGGCTCAAGCTATAGGCCAATCTCTCTACTTAATGTAGATGTTAAACTGTATGCAAAAGTCAATACCGAAAGATTGGCGACCTTTTCACCATCTTTAGTGGCTCAGGATCAAGTGGGATTTGTCCCGCAGTGGGAGGCATGAGACAATACACTTAAATCACTTAACATCCACCACTGGATAACAAAGAACAAGATCAGGGCCTACTTCTTATGCAGATGTGGAGAAGGCTTTTGACAGGGTGAACTGGAACTGATTAGAATAGTGCTTTCTCACATCAACGTCAGACGAACTATCTTAAACAGAATTATGTCTCTGTACACACAACCATCCGCCCGTGTTCGTACTAATAACACTCTCTCCTATTCCTTTAGTATAAAAAATAAAGCAAAATGTGAATATCAAAGGGATTCATAGAGGAGATAATACAAAGTGGCCGCATACGCGGATGATGTTATTCTTTGTAGCTTCTCCACTAACAACTCTGACAGTGTTGATGGAGGAATTTAAAATTTCTGGCAGAAACTCTAACCTGAAAAAAAGACTACTCAAAATCAATAACGATTTCTGTTTCAATGAGCCTGGAGGTGGTGGAACATTTCAGAAGAGAATTCCCAATTCTCCAGGGACAATATCAGTTTGAAATAGTTAGGAATTAACTTGAGGTTTCTATTGAGCGATGGCTTTTGACTGAATTTCTTTCCCCTATGGCAAACGATTATGACAGATCTTGGAAAATGTCCTGGCTCAAGCTATCATGGTTCGGTAGGATTGCGGTGCTTAAAATGAATGTAATGCCAAGGCTTTTATATCCCTTACAATGTTTGCCAATAGCTCTACCCAATCACCCCCCCCCCCAAGATAAATACTACTTTCTTTAGATTTGTGTGGGGAGGTAAATGTGCAAGGATGCAGAGACAAATAATGGTCCAACTAAAAAGGGCAGGAGGGATGGCTGTTCCTTGTATGGAAACCTATTATCTAGCATCTGATATGGCACGGATGGTAGAATGGAGCACAAATAAAACCTTGATGAACTGGGTAGCATTGGAACATCTGGAGGAAGGACAGGACCTACCCTCACTGGGCTCACTGGGCTGCATGGCAATCCAGGATATACTGTAAGCCAATAAATTAAGACACACCCTCTCAGGTACTAATCTGAGGGCTTTTGCAAGAGCTCAGAGCAAACACAAAGGTACAGCATCCCGACCAGGACCCCTTACCCTGTTGATAGGAAATCCAGATTTTGTGCCAGGCATGGAGAGTGCATTTTTGGGGAACTGAAGAGGACAGAGCCCCAGAGTATATCACTTTATGGCCAACCAACAGATAATGGAAAGAGCAGAAATACATCAGAAATATCAAATAGAGATGTCATGGTGGAGTTACCTCCAGCTAGGGCATTATCTGTACACAAAAAGAAAGAAATATTCGCGGCCCCCCTAATAGAGTTTGAAAAGGTGTTTCAGGGTTTGAGTCCCTGCGAGCATCTGCTGTCATGGGGATATAGTCTTTTAATGGGATCAAGTGGCATGGATGGAAGCACATGGAAAAGTAAATGGGAAAGGGATCTTAAAATTGTGTTCACTGAAGAGGAATGGGACAGCCTACTGCTACTGGCTCATAAATCCTCGATAAACAGTTCCACACAAGAAGTGAACTCAGATACTATCGAGATAGTATAGAACACCAGCTCTTCTGCATGCAAGGAACCCTAATTTTACATATCTGGTGGTCCTGCCAAGGGATTAGCTAGCATTGGGATGCGGTACAATATAGCAAATCACTGGGAGAGACTACCAATGGAGTCCGATTACTTATCTGTTAAACTATCCAAGGTAACCCAGCCCCCCTTCCGCTTTTAAGAAAGTATCCACCTTATCAGTGCGTCAAAGAGAATCATTCTCAGATTGTGATGTTCTGAAGCCATGCCATCTATCAGAGATTGGTTGATCCAAGCCAAGTTAATAGCATAAATGGAGGAAATTATGCATATCAAGCAGTACAGGGTGCCCATCTATGTTAGGAGATGGACCCCATGGCTCATATTCTAAGAATCATATACATACCATGGAATGATGGATTGAGGCTCCTACATCCTTTGAAAACTAATGTCTTATGTCTCTATCTTTGTTGCCTTTATACTTCCTCCCACTCTATACTACATCTTCCTATCCCCCCTTCCTGACTTCTCTCATCTTTGGGGGGGGTGAGCCAAAATTCCGGCCCACATTAAAGATGGGCCAGACAGTAATCACTCCGAGGCATTCACCCGAGAGCAGCTGGGTTAGCGGAACGGGGAGATGAAGTCGTTCTGAAACACCATATGGGTATAAAGGAAAGTGATAATTAAGATGTACATGTCTTTGTTGTCATCAAACATGGTACTTTTGTGTTGAAAGTTTGGATTTCTATACTGATTATCTAGTGATTGATACATCATATTGTCCCAGTTAGCTTCTGTGTTAACAATATGCTATGAGGCCAATTCATTAATAGCACCAGGTAGCGACAGATGAGCGCCAGTAGCGTGATTTTCACAGCGCCCGCTAGTATTCGCTGTGCTTGGCCGTTGTTCGCTTGTTGACAGCGACTCAGTCGGTGTGCGGTAATGTTGAATACGGGGTTAGGAGTTGCTGTTTCACAGGTTCCGCGCTATATGGGTGCGCCTGACAGCGAATGACCAGAGCGAACGGCTCCCAGCATATTCATTAACAAATCACGCTCAAAAAATTCTCGTGCTGTGAAATGCTTGTTTAAACCCCAGAGCGCAGGCGGCGATGGCTTAAAAGTAGTTTTTAACCCCCAAACAACCATATTTTTTGATTAAAAAATTAACCAAGTTTTTCTAAACATTTTGTAATATGAATACATTAATATCAGACCTGTAATATCAATTCTGCACAAATGTTTTTTTTTTTTTTTACCTTAAAAAAAATATATAACATTGCCGTAGTGGTCACAGAATTTTTGACAGTTAAAAAAAAAACAAAAAAAAAAACAATCATATCAATTAATTGTGAATATTTAAAGATTGCTCCATTGAAATGCATTGGAGAGCGCCAGGTAGCGAGAGGTCATACCTGGCGCTGTGATGGGATTAGCAGCGGCGCTGTTCGTTGCAGTCCGCTACATGATGAATCCCGCGCTAGGTGACGCTCTCGCCGGCGCTAGCCTCATTTAGCGTGATAAATGCGTGATTGTGTCCGCCGCCTGGCGTTCTGGAGTCGGTAGCCACCGATAGCTGGCGCTACCTGGCGCTAGTGAGACACTACCTGGCGCTATCCCTTGATAAATAAGGCCGTAAGTGTTTTGCTGTACTTGTTACAATCTCAATAAAAGTTTGGATAAAAAAAAAATAGTGTGTCAGTTTTTGAAGGTGGCTTTACTCTTCTGAGCAGAAGAGAAATGCCAACACCAAAAAATTCGTTCTCAACCCAAATTCCCAGTTAAGTTTACACTTTTCTGAAACCATGTGATTTCTCGAGAAAAACTGTCTGCTGAATCAGGAGAGAAGGGGACAGGGGCGAGAACAAGTATCTAATAGGTGCAACGATCAACACAGTATATACATCGAAATTTTATTATTTTTTTCAAACATTGCACAGACAAGGTTATTTATCATTAATAAATAGTTAAAATATTAAAATATTAAATACATACAAATATTAAATAAATATGTAACAAATATGAGAACATTTCAGAAGCAATATAAAAAATAATATAATAAATAATAATTTAAATTAATTAACAAAATATTTAACTGTTAAGCTGTGTCAGTGTAACATCATGACCATTTTTGAGATACAAAAAAACTTTTTTTTTTAAATCCCCCCACCCACAAATAAAGTTGAGAGCACAGCTATTTTGTGATGGAAAATTGATTTCACCATGATACTAGCATAGAAACATTCACTTCAACATTCACCTTCCTCCAGAGGTCCCACTGCCAGATCAACTGTCATGTGATACCCAGCAGTATGATCAATGAGGCAGCTCCTAATGATGAATAAGGTATCATGGACAGAAGGTTCACTGTAGACATCTCTGCTTTGTTGGATGTCACCTTCTCACATTGCATAAATATGCGTCTTACAGGACGATTAGAGAGAGTATTAAACATCCTGTTGACCACTGCACTTTCTGTAGGGCATTACCTATCCCAACCTTCCCAATTTCTACATTGGCTTTTATTAAAACCTTTAAAAAAATAAACGTTTCCATATCCCAGTTCGCTACCTTACCTAACAGTGCATGTTGGAGTAATTCCAACTGTAAACAAGCAAAGCAAAGTTAGCCAGGGGACTCAGTGGTATAAAATTGCCTTGTAGTCAGTAGGAACCAGCGAAAGACAGACTCCCGACTGAAAACAATTCCTTACCAGTGTTAAAAAGATACTCTGGAAAGGCTGGCTTTGTAAAACGTGAAATATTCACTACTAGTGGTTGTGCGATTGCAGACCGTGCAATTTCAGGTTGTAGACAGGTAACAAGCTCAGATGAGTGTTTAAATATTAAACATAAAATCCTCTGAAGTCATCTTGTTTTTCCTTTACTGGGAGGTTAGACCTTGCTGGAAGGTGCTCAAAGCAATGGAGAGGTCATGAAGCACAAGGAAGACTCCAGCTTTCTCCTGGAAGGCAGTGATGCCACGAGGAAGCTCCTGGGGTGAATGAAGAGGAATAGGGGTTCCTTGGGCCTTCATCTGTTGATACAAAGATAAACAATATTTTATATTAATGTTACGTTCTAGTCTCTAAAGGATAATCGCCTAATTGAATAAATTCAGGAATAGAGAGTCAAAGGAGATTCCACAGTTGTATCAATGCTGATGGTCTTAACACACTGAGCTTCATTGTGATGGTCAAGCCATAAAACTCAATGTGGGTGGCTGAAGCACTTTTTCCCAAGGCATACATCTTTTGGTTCAGTTACCCATCTTGTGGACTATGGATGGACCATTATTTGCCTGGGATCAATTGTACTATTAAATATTCTCTCAAGCCTACAGTTTCACAACTAGCACCTCTAGTAAAAGGACATCTAGATGGTCTTCACTGGAAGATATGGAACTAAAAAAACATACAAAACTACTCTGAATTCCGTTTCCATGTGCAATTTAGTGCTTCTAAACCGTAAAAACCTTTAAATACATCTCTACAGACAAGCCCACAGACTAGCTCTCATCAGATCTCTCAAATGGGGTTCGATTCAGAGCCAGGTGAGAAAACACTCCTTTTCTAGGATTGAAAACTGCCATTTACTTTTATTGTCTGCCTTAGCACCAATTCAACAACTGGATGTACTGTAAATTTTCACCTGCTGTTAAATCAGCCCCAAGGTAGATAATGAAAGTGAATGGAAGTTTCTCTCCCAAAAAAGGAATACTCACCTGAATCGACCCCATGGTCTTGGAAACAACTTTCTACTATCACCCACAACCTACTCCCCTAGAATGTAGAACAGCTGATACTTCTGCATGTTGTTTAAATTGTTTGTTGGGTTTAAATTGCCCTTAATAACCTTGTCTATTAATATATGTCCCTTCACAAAAGAGATTTGAAGTTAAAAAAACAAAAATCCCAATAGCCCATCAGTGTCTGGTCAATGAAGAAGAGAAGTCTTATAAGAAAAAATGGTCAGAACTTTTATCATCATTGTGTGTTATCTTTACTTGAAGGATGGAAGTATAAAAAAACAGGGGTTAGGTCTGGGTATTAATGGTCAGAACATGTTTTGTTCCGTCGCGGGATGCTCCACTGTTTGAAACCCCCTAGGAAGCCCCCAAAAACTCACCTCACCACTCTCCAAAGACGCATGTGCATGCTCTTGTCCAATAAGAGCTGCCTGCTATGATAACATCATTTGGCAGAAGGCTCTCAATTCTAATCAATGGGGAGTGCACACTGCCACATTCCCTGCATCCCCGGCTGTACGCCTATCTCAATGGCTGGGTATGGAGTGCACGCATGATGTCAGGGATGCACAGGATGCGGGAAGCTGCCTGTTAAATGACATTGTCATAGCAGGTCGCTCTTATATGAGAGCCCACGCATGCGCCTTTGGAACGTGGCGAGGTGAGGCTTTTGGGGCATCCCGATTCTAGTGAAAAATCTAGCACACATGTAAAAGGGGGGCAGCTGATTTTATATACAGTGTGCAACCCTCTTTTAGAAATTCAGGGACTACATTCTACGCCCACTGCATACCCAAGAACACTTCAAACAAATGTGCTTTGTAGAAGAAATGATGGCTTCCTATTCACCCTATTCCTTCCTTTCTATTCACTATATATTACAAACAACTTACCTCCTCTTCCAGGATAGAGATGAATTCCTGGAGGTCATAAAGCAGATTGGTCAGGTCGAACTCCTTGTAGACCTGAGTAGAGCTGAGCAAGGAGTAAAAGGTCTTCAGGCCATGTGACAACTCGGCGTAGCAGTTCTGCTGTGTGAACAAGAGCAAGAGGTCAGTCAGGTACATCAAATATCATTACTGGACCAGAAAAGAATCAGAATAACCTTTATTTTAAATAAGAGATCATTGTAAAATAGGTTCTCCGGATAAGGAGCAGAAATCTTCTGATTTGGTAGAGGTTTTCCTTTCTTTTTTACAAATAACAAACCCCATAGATAATTAATAAAGTGTGGAGAGCTCTCCACCACATGAGATGCCAATCTTGCCAGATATGAGCTCTCCAATACCCAAAGCCCACATTTTACGACCATGCTAAAAGGACACTACTAGAGGCATTGAGAAACGATGTTGATTGAAAATGAAGAGCTGAGCCAAAAAGATGTCATCGTGTGACTATACGGAACAGCCACATTGACAAGTAAGTAAAAGGGGGTCTGCCAGAGTCTGGGGCAGACATTTCTCCTGGTGCTAGACAGATATGTGGGGAGGGGGGATTGATACTAGGTTTATACATCATCCTTTTTTCTTATTGACTGCTACAGGTAAAATGACCAGCCTATTTTCAGGAAAAGAGTAAGCCATTGCTGATGTTACCTGGTTGAAGTTGCCACTTTCACAGTGCTCCAGGGAGAGGGGGGAGATGTTCAGCAACTTCCTGATCAATCGTAGTTCCCCTTCATTTAACCCCTGTAAAAAGTAAGATCACAGTTACTATAACACTGCAGTATTTTTTCAGAACCAGCTACTAAAAAATGTTTCCTGTTTGCATGCAAGATACAAGGATAGGACAAGGTCATCGGTCGTTAATATGTAAATGCCCTCCACTTAGAATGCCTGGGAGATACCATCTTGGATACTGATGCAGGGCAGAACTGTCAATATGAGCTTTCTAAAGGAGCACCTTACTGTGAGGGGGGTGGTATAGTCCCCCCTAACAAATATAATGCTGAAGCTATAGGATAGGTGGGAAGAACATGGGCCGGAGTGCCTTGGCTGGGTGGTATGGTGGGTTGGGATTAATGGTGTGGCTCACTGGGAATTCTCTAGGGTCTCCCTACAGCCAGTCTGAACCTGCTTATACAACTTAAAGCAGTGTTCCCCAACCCTCTCCTCAAGAGTCACCAACAGGTCATGGCTTGGCTGATCCCCAGGCTGACTCACAGGAGAAGTAATTAGTGCTCAGGCAGATATACAGAGCTGACCTTGTGGAGATCCACAAAACATGACTCATTGATGGCTCTCGAAGAGAGAGTTGGGGAACACTGGCCTAAAGGGTCTCTAGTGACCAAACAGGCATTGAGACTAAATCTATCCAATGGGGATCAAGGGAAAGAAAATCATTTTAAAACCATTCTAACCATCAAAAAACTAAACCCAAATCCGAAAAGAAAGTTTGGGCTTGAGTTGGGTTTTAGGTGTAGGGTTGCTAGTTGTCCGCTATTCAGTACAATAGCTGCATCTAATCTGAAAGTTAAGTTGTAGGGCTTCTGTTGGCATCTAGCTATATGTAAGTATGATACACCGATCCTCCAGCTTATCCTGAAGGCTCGGCAGCCCTAGTGTTGCATAATTAGAATGTCTTGATAGGTGTTAGAGATATTACCAGTAACTTGTACTTACCATTCCATTCATTATGTCCACAGCTTCCATCCTTATCTTCTCACTGAGCTCCTCTACTGTATCCATCGGTAATGGTGCTGTGCTGACTACTGATACGAGCGACAAGGCTACAGCCAATCCTGCAAGACACAAACACAGACTGTCAGACCATGACTGCTATCAGCCTGTACAACCCCTCTGCCCCTTGCCCCCCCCTGCCTCTCCCCTCCAGTCCTCCACCTTCTTTTTTATCTTACCCTGAGGACATCATCACCAGAGCTTACATTCCTCTCCTCAGGAATCAAATGTTTAACTCTACCCTGCCCTTTACTGGCCACAGGTAGAGAAAGTAACTAATGCTCTAATTCAATGATTATTGTTATATATTCAGATAATAGGCAACACCCACTATTATTTGTCTGATATAAAACAGGTCGGAGGAAAAGAAGGTAAACAAAATTTGCAGTCTTTAATAATATTATATTAATACACAAATTAATATAAATTATAGATATACTAAATAAATGTATAGTATAATCACTGTCATAAATGACATAAAACTACCATATTTCAATATGAGTCAGATAAGTAACACTACAATTGATCATTCAAAATGTGTAAGCCACTAAATTATTTGTACTCAACAATTTATAACCCTTAATAATATTATTAATTATAATGATACATTTTACTGCCAGACCTTTGGAATTTGATTCCTATTAACGTTAATAAAATCATATTTAAATGCCAACTTGCGCTACAATATGCAAATAAAAATACCAACAATAATAATACTAATAATTAATTAGGCCTTACACACTTTACTTTCACGTTTGCGATTGTGATTGTACAGTGATCGCAAATGATGCAAAATGCAGCTTATTATGGTAGAACCCAGCCTTATAATCAATAACTATTTTTGTTATGATTATAATCAATTTATTTCAATATTATTATTGATCTATTAAATAACAATAATAATGTCATTAACAATGTATTTTTTTTTACGTTATTGAGTAAGAGAGTGGTATTATTTTTGTTAAAAAAAAATAGTAATAATGTTAAATAACTTGTAAAGCGCTACGGAAGTTGATGGCGCTATATAAATAAACAACAATAATAATAATAATAATAAATATATTTAAATATATTTAACATAGTCTCTCTTGTTAAATTTTGTATCATATTATGCTATTATTTGCCTGCTCCTGATTATTTCCCTGTCTCAAATGACTGCTTTGTATAAAAACAAAAATTAAACCACAGGAGTAAATAAACAGAAAATAATATATATATATATATATTATATATTTCATTAGAATATTAACATTACATAGTATTTTGGGGTTCAACAAGCAATTAAATTGACACCTGCAACCATCCCTATATTTTGGCAACAACAGTAGCCATTTATGCCTGATGGGATAAAATAGAAAAATCCCAGGCCAGTCCAGATCTCAGGATCCAAAGATTTAAAAAGATAATGTTGAAATTAGAATGTGGCATAACCATTGTTATAGTATGTATCATATTATCTTATTATTTGCCTGCTCCTGATTATTTCCCTGTCTCAAATGACTGCTTTGAATAGTAAAAACAAAAATTCAACCGCAGGATTAAATAAACTGATAATAAAATATTATGTGTATATATATATATATATATATATATATATATATATATATATATATATATGTATATATATATATATATGTATATTTCATTAGAATATCAATATTACAAAAATTACATAGTATTTTGGGATTAAACAAACAAATTGACACCTGCGGCCATCCCTATATTTTGGCAAAAGAGAAACCCTTCAGACAACAGTAGCCATTTATGCCTGATGGGTTAAAATAGAAAAATCCCAGGCCAGTCCAATCAGATCTCAGGATCCAAAGATTTAAAAGATAATGTTGAAATTAAAATGTGGCATAACCATTGTGCAAAAACGATACCTGGAAACTGATTGGCTGTGGGTGATTCCATTTCATTGGTATGGATTTCCTGCTCTGGAGAACCTGTCATCTGTGATCAATCAGCATCTCTAGCTCATGTTACTGCATACCCAAGTAAGCCTGCTGAAAGTGAGGCCGCTCTGGGCAAAGTATATATATATATATATATATATATATATATATATATATATATATATTGTAAAAAAAAATATAATGACAAAAAAATAGTCCAGCTGCATCATAAAGATACCTACCGGCAAGCAATACTGTGAGTGGTGCCATTTGCTATAGTGGAGGAGGTATTGATTCCAGGAGACTGGCCTGCTTGTGTGTGCTCCATTCCTGGGCTAGCTAGGCATATATAGGTAAAGAAGAGCTGGAATTACCCTGGTTAGGTAATCATGACAATACTGGGGCTGACTAATGCCTGTGTGTAATAGGCTCCAGAGACAATAGGCTGCTACTCCAGTACTAGCGGCGAGTATTAGGCAATAACTCGAGAAACCCTGGCTGCCACCAAGTGGACACTGACCGCTGACCGCATGACACAGAAGGAGATTCCTAAGCCTTGCCAAGGAGCACTTATTTTAATCTAAAGTTTGTATTACACACGCTGGGAATCACTCATAAGCACAGACGATTAAAAAGTAATTATTATTATTTGTCATAAATGATAAATTACTGGCAGCTCACTGAAGTGCCGTCTACTAAAGGAGATACAAAGTGCTCATGTCAGAGCAACTAAGCATGCAATATTAATATTACATATAACAACTATTATCTACTTTTAGTAACTATTATTACTTTTAGGATTATTATCATTAATCCTAAAAGTAATAGTAATAATAATAATAATAAGTCATCCCAATTTCTATTCCACACAGCTCCTCTGGTTGGTATGGGGCCCAGCAGCGTGGGGGTAAAGTTACACATTTAAGTGAAATTGCTTAAAGCAGACCTTCACCCTAAATAAGAGCCTATCTTACATGTTTCCCCCACGCTGTACATACAGATTGCTCACATTAATCCGGACCTTCACCCTAAATAAGAGTCTATCTTATATGTTTCCCCCACGCTGTACATACAGATTGCTCACATTAATCCGGACCTTCACCCTAAATAAGAGTCTATCTTATATGTTTCCCCCACGCTGTACATACAGATTGCTCACATTAATCCTGACCTTCACCCAAAATAAGAGTCTATCTTACATGTTTCCCACAACCTGTACATACAGATTGCTCACATTAATCCGGACCTTCACCCTGAATAAGAGTCTATCTTATATGTTTCCCACACCCTGTACATACAGATTGCTCACATTAATCCAGACCTTCACCCTAAATAAGAGTCTATCTTACATGTTTCCCACACGCTGTACATACAGATTGCTCACATTAATCCGGACCTTCACCCTGAATAAGAGTCTATCTTATATGCGTCCCACACATTGTACATACAGATTGCTCACATTAATCCAGACCTTCACCCTAAATAAGAGTCTATCTTACATGTTTCCCACACGCTGTACATACAGATTGCTCACATTAATCCGGACCTTCACCCTGAATAAGAGTCTATCTTATATGTTTCCCCCACCCTGTACATACAGATTGCTCACATTAATCCGGACCTTCACCCTGAATAAGAGTCTATCTTATATGTGTCCCCCACCCTGTACATACAGATTGCTCACATTAAAAATCTTCCTACCTGCATCTATTGCATTTTCTGAGACTTTAAACATCCAAGATGGTGGCCCATGGAGGTGCAGGCAGCCTGCAAACAGGAAGTGTCTTCTGACTGTGTCGCTCTGCATTCTGGGATTGCTGACCTTTTTCTTACCCCCAGCTCTGCTCTGTCACAGCTATAACCCCGCTCCCCTGCACTTATGACCCCTCTCCTCTCCTCAGTATGTTATGCTACTGAGCCAAGATGGCGGCGCCCGTATCCTAGAGTGCTGAGCAGTGAAGGAAAGAATAAAAAGTAAGTGATTAAAAACTTTAAATATATTAATTTTACATGCTGGGGAATAGTTTTAGGGTTTGGGGTTTTCATTAAATGATGCTGAAGGTCCGCTTAAAGGAAGACTTAAACCCTTTCTGGCAACTCTGTGCCAGGTGAGGTCCACTTATTCCACCACCTTTTTCTCATGAAGCTCTGTGTGATGGGGGACAAGGAAACGGATGCACACTTCTGCCCCCTATCTGAAGGAGCTCTGCTTGGAAAAGGGGATTGCTGGCATCAGGGCAGGGGGTGCGACCACACTGGGGCCTAGAAGGTCAGGGGGACCCACCATTGTTGCTCCTCCACCATATTTATGAGATTTGTGCTCACTTGCCATCAGGGCAGTTTCTAGGAAAAATCGCCCTCAGTGCGGGAAGGAAAAAAATCTGCCCCCAGCTCACCTGTCCTATGATGCTGCTGCTATTTCATACAGCTATGTGCCATAATGTGCCTCTACCATACCAGCAGACATTGCCCCCTCCCCGTCATTGAGCCCAAATGGGGGATGAGGGGCCTGTCTTATGGCCTCCACCATTAACAATGGCCCTAATTCATCTGCAGAAAACAGGATTCCAGGGATAAAGGTGCCCCCGATGGTCTTGGTGGCGATTGCCCTGTCACAAGCACCGTTCGTCTTGGCTGTTTCAGTGTTTAGTTGACTAGTTGAATACAATTAATGGCCTTATTCATGAAGGGATAGCGACAGGTAGTGCCTGGACAGCGGCAGGTAATGTCAGGTGAACGCCGTACACGGCAGCAATTACACATTTACGAAGCCAAATCTGGTGAGCGACTGGAACAACGCCATGTAGCGTACGATTCATCATTATCCCAGGCTCAGAGTACAGCGCCGGCGTTCATCCTTGCAGAGCGCCACGTATTACCTCTGTGATGCTTCTGAGTCAAGATGCCCCCTAGAGATCCCAGAACAAGGGGCGCACACACGGAATTGGGTTAAAAGTGTGACTATTTATTAATACATGAAATAGCACACCTGGTATGTAACATGACATAGCTGACATTACATTAACACTAATGACAAAAATACCAAGACCATAAAAAACATAAAAACACAAAGGACATTTTAAAAAGGCTAAAGGGGAGGGAGAGAGGAGGGGGCAGGAGGAAATAGATGCGGCCAATGCTTCCTGATTCAGCTGGGAAATGCAGAATAATGGTAATAAGACTGTATATGCAGTTGCAAAAAACTGTTCAATAACCCATTAGATATATGCCACAGCTGAAAACTGGACAGGGCTACAACAATGACCCAATATTAAAGCTAAGAGGCTGATTCATTAATAGCGGCAGGTAGTGACAGTTGAGCGTATTTTGAGCGGTATTTTCACAGCGCCCGCTAGTAGTCGCTGTGCTTGGCCGTTGTTCGGTTGTTGACAGCGACTCAGTCGGTGTGCAGTAATGTTGAATATTGGGTGAGGAGTCGCTATTTGACAGGTTCCGCGCTGTATGGGAGCGCATGATAACGACTGGCCATAGCGACCGGCTCCCACCATATTCATTAACAAATCACGCTCAAAAAATTCTCGCGCTGTGAAATGCATGCTTAAACCCCAGAGCGCTGGCGGCGATGGGTTAAAAGTAGTTTTTTAACCCCCAAACAACCATATTTTTGGAAACCAAAAAAAACAAGTTTTTAATAACATTTTGTAATATTAATACATTAATATCAGACCTGTAATATCAATTCTGCACAAAGTTTTTTTTTTTTTTTCCCTTAAAAAAAAAATCTAACATGGCAGAAGTGGTCACAGAATTTTTCACATTTAAAAAAAAAAAAAAAAAAAACATTAATATGAATTAATTATGAATATTTAAAGATTGTTCCATTGAAATGCATTGGAGAGCGCCAGGTAGCGAGAGGTCCTACCTGTCACTGTTCAAGGTCGGACGCTGGCGCTGTGGGCTGATGCTGGAATAATGATGAATGAGTCGCTATATGGCGCTATCTCAGTCGCTAAGCAGGATCGCCTTGATAAATGTGTGATTGTGGTGGGGAGCCGGCGTTCTTGTGGCGGGGCCCGTCATTACCGGTCGGTCACCAGGCGCTACCTGTCGCTGTTCCTTGTTAAATAAGGGCCTAAGTTTGCTAATGCCAGCATAAATAGATGGACGTTTAGACTTTTAAAATAGCGTGAAAACGATAAAGAAAGTGCTTGGTGCTAGTGAATGATGTAGGACAGACCTATAGTAAGGTGTGTTGGTACTCAATCAGTGTAGCAAAGAAGCATATGTGGCACTCAGCAAAAAAGAGATTCTCGGTAAAGAGGATCAGTGCAAAAGAATAGGTAGTAAAGTGCGGGTGCAAGTGCAAAAAGCAAAAGAGTGGCCCAGGCAGCCCATCGACGTCACATGTCCAAATATATGATGGCAATCACAAATTAATTCTTAGAAATGAGAAAAAAAAGGCAAATACATCACCAAACATAGGTGGGGGCCCCATCCAAAAATCATTAAAAGCAGCCCATCAGTGCAAATGCAGGGATAAAATCAAACGCGTTTCGGACGCGACTGAGTCCCTTTTTCAAAGGACCGTGGACTGGATCATTAAAGGAGCACTATCGCGAAATTGTGTAATATTAAAAATCCATATAAGCTCTTTAGCTAATAAGGGAAGGTGTCACTTATGCACCCGAACTCAATAAAACTCCTGCCAAGCTTGCAGTTTTCTTTCCCTGGTAGGAATAAAATCCTGGGGTTACAGGTTTAGTCTATGAGGGGGTGACAGTCTGTCACCCAAGATGTCTTCTTCCTTCTATTAAAATAAAAAAAACAAGCCTGGCTGGACATTTCTCAATACAGGTTGTATAAGTGACCCCTCCTCCCTCCATCCAGCATATTTATATGGATTTTTATCATTGGGCCATTTTTTCGCGATAGTGGCCCTTTAAAAACCTAACTTTTTCTACAGCTCATATAAAGGAATGGTGTCCCATATTAGGGTGCTTGGGTGGTGCGGAATTCAGGGTATAGACTGGCAGGCTGTAAGTCCACTTTGAGTATTGGCTGAGCCTTACATAACCTTATTTTGGGATACACGGGTGTACGGCTATTCTCATGTAACACGTAAAGCCTTCATCATAGCTGAGCGTGAAGACACATCACGGTCAATGTGACATTTTTCACTTACAGATGACACAGCACTTTCCATAAACAGCGCAAGTAAGATCAGTAATGAAGCCTGACCGCTCACCAAAGAACAGCTTCTTCCCTGCGCCTGGCAGTACAGCGCACATTTCCCATCCCCTATTCCCATGGCGGCCCTAACCCATCTCTACTCCTGCCAAACTGCTGACTGCAAGCACGCCAGGAATGAGAGCTTTCTGCTTCAGAGCTGATGCCACTGCCCTGTTCTAGTTTTAATTATGGCCGGAATTCTGATGGGCTGAGACTTGTGTACGTCTGCTTCTGCAGACCTGGAACCTGTCCAGACCTCCATCTTCAGATCAGTGGCGTAACTAAATGTGACGGGGCCCTGGTGCCAACATTAAAACATCATGGCTCATACAGTAAACTTTTTGCAGTCTCAGTTGGATGCAGCTAAACAACTAATGACCGAAAAAGCCAAATGCGGCTTCCTTTCTCGAAATCAGTGGTTCTCAACCTGGGCGTGGGGACCCCGGCGGGGGTCGAACGATCAAAACACAGGGGTCGCCTAAAGCCATCGGAAAATACACATTTCTGATGGCTTTAGCCGCTGAGAAGCCGCGCTACCGTCTGCAGCAGCGCTATTCAGCTGGAACGCACGCCGTTATGGATGCACGTTCCAAACTGAATGCCTGCGCGCATGCGCAGATTTGATTGCATCATCCGTCCGGGGCCTAAGGGGCGGGGGAAGCGGGTGTAAAAAAGGTTAATAATGTAAAAACAGTACACACACCATACACACAATACTGTGTAAGTGTAAGGTGCTTTGCGTGTAATCATTACACAGTACACAAAGCAGCTTACACTTACACAAAGCACCATACATTTATACAGTGTCTTATACTATAAGAGACCACTATAAGATGTAGTTCACACTGTTCTCCAATGTATAATTATCTCCCATATCTCCCACTATTTTCCCATATTCTGAATGAGGAAACTGTTGAAATCAGCTGTTTCCGGCATTGAATCCGCCTCCTACTGATTATCATTGCGAGTGCGGCGGATTTTGTGGAAGAGAGCTCCCAAGAATCTCGAGTTACCACACAATCCGCCGCAGCCTCTTATTAATTTCAATAAGAGGCGGAGAAATGACAGTTTCCGACACATGCTATGCCATGGTGAAGTGTTATTTATTGGAATTAGTAATAAATATTTCTCAACATATAATTAAATATTGTTTTTGTGATTAATCACTATGTTTAAATTATGTTTGATTTGTAGCAATGAGAATACATAATGCATATCAGATATTTACATTCCGAATCATAACTGTAGCAAAATTACAGATTTGAAGTAGCCACTAAAATTATTTTTTGGTTTGGGGTCACCGCAACATGAGGAACTGTATTGCGGGGTCACAGCATTAGAAAGGTTGAGAACCACTGGTCTAAATGATGCCAAGTGAGCACAAATAAGATAAATAAGGTGGAGGAGCAACAATGATGGGGCCCTTCTGGGCACCAGTGCGCAGGGCCGGATTAAGTGTGGTGGAGGCCCCTGGGCACAAAATCTGGTGGAGATACAGTATTTTTTTCCCTTTAAAATAATAGTCCAGCCAAGTAACTGATTGGTGGTTGTCTGGCACCCGCCTGCTTACTGGAACATCAGATCAAGTCCCTTGTGCCCCCCTTGTGCGGGTTACTCCCTTGCTTGATATGATTACTTCTACCTACAAGTGTGGTCCAGGCTTGAACCCAAAGCATGACCTGCATCGCAATGTTTTAGCCCTTCAAGAGACTTCTGTAATATCACAGAAGACTGTTAGAGACTGCTGAGCACACTCTGCACATGAAGCCCAGAACTTAAAGGAGAACTTTTGTGAAAAGTTCTAATAATTAAAACTCACATAAATAGTATCAATGACGAGAGGAGGAGCTGCGTAAAAAATATCAGCCAAGCTCATTTTTATTCCTTTTACTGAAGAAGAAGACATACCGGGGGGAACAAATTTATGAATGTACCATTCAGCTTTTAAAAGAGGGGAGAGCTCTTTGCTTGAGCTGGGAAATGGCTTACAGGCCGATTCATTACTAATGCCAGGTATCGGCAGATGAGCGTCTGTACAGAGGCGCTTAGAGCGACCGCTAGTATACGCTGTGATCGGCTATCAGGCGCTGTAACAGAGCACCTCTGTAGTAACCTGGCCGGCATTAATGAATGAAATGTATGTTGGGCGGTCTAATACCAGTACAGTGTTGCAGGGAGAGAGGTAGCGCCAGCTCAGTGCGACCGACTCTCAGCGACTCACCCCATATTCATTAAAACTTGACACTGAGCGAACGCAGGCGTTATAGGTTGTGTGGCTGGAGCCCATAGTGCCGGACGCTGTGTGATTAAAATGCATTTTAAAGACATTAACATCAGTAAGCAAGTGAAAAAGTATGGAATGACATTGTTGGAGAAGTGTGACATTAACACTTTAGTGGCAGACATGGATATACATTTATGCATAAATGTCCCCCAAAAAAATGTTTTTCAAAATTAACATTTTATGGGCCAGGATAAATATAACAAAGATTTGAGTTAAAAAATCCCCCCCCCCCAAAAAAAAAATTGGATCAGGAAAGGGATTATAAGGAACGTCCATTGAAATGTATGTGAGAGCGCCAGGTAGCGACAGGTAAGACGTGGCGCTCTGCAAGGCTGAACGCCGGCGCTGTACGCTGAGGCAGGGATAATGATGAATTGTACGCTACATGACGTTGTTCGCTCACCAGATTCAGCTTCATAAATGTGTAATTTCTGCCGTGTAGAAGTGAGACAATGGGCAGATATTCGAATAATAAGGGCAGCTTCTAAGAAAAATCATGCTCGGTGCAGGAAGGAAAAACTGTTGCCCCCTCCTCATCCCATGGTGCTGTTGTGTCCTATACAAGTATGTGCCATTCTGTGGCTCTACCCCACCATGACTGAGCCCAATATGGGGGGGGATGAGGGGCCTGTCTTATGGCCTTCCCCACTAACAGTGGTCCTTACTCATCTGCAGAACATAGGATGGCTGGGATAAAGATGCCCCCAATGGCCTTTGCGCCCAGAGTGATTGCCCCACTTGTTTTCCCCGAGCAACAGCCCTGAATGTGGTTAATTCTGCTGTTTGCTGCAGGCTGGCTTATAGGCAACGCAGTTGCCACAGTTGAGCTGTACTTGGGGGTAAAAGTTGCATGTACATTCAAAAACCTGTCACCTGTGGCTTTTCTCTATTCCAGTAAAAGAAGGTAAAACAAGCTTGGCTGAAACATTTTTCATGCATGTATAAGTAACCCTTGTGATTGAGCTTTTTATTTGCCCTCCTGGCAACTCTGAGCTTCAGAACAAACTCATGGAGATCTGTATGATGGAGGACCAGGAATTAGCTCACATTTCTGTAGGAGGGTAAAATCTCTCTAATGCAGGTCTCACTGATGGCATGGGGGGACTAGGCACAAAAATAAACCAAGGATCATCCTGGTCCTTGCCCAGCCCATGACAACCCTGCTCAGCCCTGCCCCAACCTGGCCAAAACAGTGTGACGAACCAGGAATTCTTGTGGCTCTCCCTATGGCTAGTCTATCCAGGCTGGTGCTGGAGGGTGTCTTTCCAGTATCTCAGGCGCCCTAAGGGGGAGTAAGTATCTGTGCCTGATTTTATGGTTCAGGTTTCAGCAGACTTTTTTTATCTTTTAAAGTGGACCAAAACCCACAGATATTGGCCCAGGAATCTTAAAGATTGATTTCCTCCCCCTGAGGCATCCAGAATCAGAATGCCCCGCTGTGTGAAACCCCTCAAGTTGCCCATAAACTCACCTTCTTTCCTGGTCCAACGGCGTATGCGCGAGCATCATCCCAGCTATCCCTCTAGCACGGCGCATGCTTGCGGCAGGCATTTGTGAATGGCCGGTGTGGGCATGCTCCGTGTTAGAAAGCAGGGGGGAATGTGGCCGCCAGTGCGCTCAGATCCGCTCTATTCGTCTATCCGTATTAGACGAGCTCCTGGGCGAAGGGGCTTGAGCAGATCCAAGCGTGCTGATTGGATGAGCGGCAGCTCAAGCGTTGTAGGACCGAGAAGAGGTGAGTTTGTTCGGCTGACCTGGGGGGTTTTACACAGCGATCCGGGTGCCCCAGGGGCATTTTGACCATCTTGGGTTTTGGTCCTTGCCCCCGGGGCACCCAGATTGCAGGTGCACTTTAAGGGAGCACTATCGTGAAAAAATGAAGAAGAAGGAAGAGGACATCTCGGGTGACAGACTCTGTCACCCCTCATAGACTAAACCTGTAACCCCAAGATTTTATTCCTACCAGGGGAAGAAAACCACAAGCTTTGCTGGAGATTTATTCAGTTTGGGTGTATAAGTGAGCCCTCCTCTCATTAGTTAAAGTGTTTATATGAATTTTTAATATTACACAATTTCGCGATAGTGCTCCTTTAAATACACTTCCACTTTCTCCAGTAAAAAAAGGGGGGGGGGGGGGGGTTCACAGGCAACAAAGTGTGTGCTTAAATGGGTGTTAATGGCAGCTGGGATGAGTTTTGGGGGCATCAGGATACCCCCAACTAAATAGCTGGTGTCTCTGAGTAGAGGGGCAGTAAGGTTTGGTAGAGGGGATAAGGAGAGGTCAACATTTGCCCCTTTATTTTTAGCCCTATTCCCGATCTACTGACTGTACTTTCTCCTTGCAGGATTTCAGGTGTATTGCAGAAATGTTATATACCCCAGAGGCAGGGTCAGATAAGTGGCAACTTTTTGTTTAAAATAAATAAATGACACTCAGCAGACGGGCGGCCTGCAGCGACTGAGGGGCAGTTTAACACAATGCAGAGTGTGCAGCAGATAGGAAGCCACAGTACACTTAGGGCCTTATTCATGAAGGGATAGCGACAGGTAGGGGCAGGTGAACGCCGGACACGGCACGCAATTACACATTTATGAAGCCGAATCTGTTGAGCGACGACAACGCCACGTAGCGTACGATTCATCATTATCCCAGGCTAAGCGTACAGCGCGGGCGTTAAGCCTTGCAGAGCGCCACGTCTTACCTCTCGCTACCTGGCGCTCTCCCATACATTTCTATGGACGATCCTTAAATCCCTTTCCTGATCCCAATTTTTCTTTTTTTATAAAATCTCAAAACTTTCTGCCATTTAGTTACACGACACTGAGATGATGAGATGTTTCCTAAAAAGAGGCGAGATGGCCCGCCACCCCGGAAGGACCTATATTGACCCACATGCTCTCCACTGATGATGTGTCTTTGATAGCAGCTCAATATGTAACTTGTGGAATTTTCATTCCTCCTCAGGCCTTCCTGTGAGCTCAGCAACTTTCATCTGCAATGATGTTCTTTTTCTCTTTCTGCCCATTTCAAGTGGAGAAAATTACAACTTCCTGTAGCTGTTGCCTAAGAGGATATCCTCAGCAGCCAGACCAAGTCACTTTGGATGTGGAGAGCTCCTCTGGCATGGCGCTTGGTGTTATTAGTCGGGGTGGAAATTCCGACTTCTAGCAGATTTACACAGGAATGCAGAGGGAGGGGTGGCACACGTGTGGGCTTGGTTTTGGCTTGCGTTGCATGCTTCTGTTTTTCCTTTTACTACTTCCTTTAATGTAACATATATGTCACTATAGGAAGAAGTGTGACAGCTGTACTCAGAAAAATGGCAGTGTCACATCCGTCATCTATGCCCCCCTTATCCAGTGCAGGATGCCCGCAGTCTATGAACAGATTCCCTTTATACCTTTTTTATAACCAGGAGGGAGACTAAACTAACCTTCCCCAGCCCTTTATGCTATTGGTGAGCCCTGTGTTAGAGAATTTCCTTTACAAAGCAGAGCTACATCAGACACGGGATTGGAAACATATGCACAAATATTCCTCAGACATACCTACTCCAATAGAAGGAATGCAGCATTGCACTATGCAGCTGCTTCATTTTCCCTTGCCATTTCGAGGAAAAGGTGAATATATCCTAAATTTAGGCAGTTCGGGTAGGTGATTAGTTTTAGAGGGGCTCTTTAAAGTGGACCAACACCCAGGGGGGATCGGCCCGGGAATCTATAAGATTCCAGGGCCGATCAGATCCCTCCCCGCGGAGCATCCGAAATGGGGATGTCCCGCGGGGTGAAACCCCCTAGAAACCTTACCTTAACCCCGCTCCAACGGCGCATGCGCAGGCCGCGGCCGCGTCTCGCGCTTCCCTCTAGCAGGGCGCGCACCCGTGCCGGCCGTTTGTGAATGGCCGGCGCGGGCGCGCTCCCTGTTAGAGGGAAGCACGAGACGCGGTCTCCAGCACTCAGAGCCGCTGTGGTTGGATGCCGCTTGTACGTGCATACCACAGCGGCTCTGAGCGCTCTGATTGGACGAGCGCCCGCGTAGGAGCGTGGTGAGGTGAGCGTTTACGGGCGTTCTGGGGGGTTTCACACAGCGGGGCACCCCCGAAGTGGACCAAAACCCAGGATAGTCAAAATCCTGGGTGTTGGTCCACTTTAAAGCAAAAAAATAAACCTGTGATTTTCACTATTTCAGGTCTTTGATTCTTGCCCAGGGGCATCCCCCCAAGTGGCCCATAAAAACTTTTCCCAGTCCTCCAGCGCATGCGCAGGCTCTCGTCTCGTATCAGCGGCGTATGCCGTGCATATTAATGGTCAGCAATATGGCTCTGTTTAGACGAGAGCTTGGCAATAGGAGCGGCCACATCCCCATTTTCCCTCTGGATGCGGGCGCACTCCCACCCCCAGTCTATCTGAATGGCTGGGCACAGGAGCGCCCCTCTGCCCAGAGATGCTGGGGGTTCAAGCCATCAATGTTTATATCAGCATGGAAGACAGGGCAAAGTTTACAGTCCCTTTACGGTCAGGAGCGTCGATGATTTGTAGGTTATAGGGCTGATCAGCTGCACAAGACTATTGGTGAGTATCAGCCCTTTAAATGTGAAATATGAGCAGATCCATTTTAATATTCTTACTTCAGTGCTAAATATGAGCCCTTCATTTTTTATACTCGTACTTCAATGCCAAATATGAAGTACTCCAACTTTAAAGTGCAATACAAGCAGATCCGCGTTATGAGAAAAAAGCATGAGAATTTCAATGTTACTGAATCACCAGATAGGCAGCATGAAACTCAATGGCACTTTTTAGTACAGTAAAGAGTAAAAAAGTGGCATTGACAATCATTGACCTTGATTCAACAAGAGTTGAGAAAAATTCTCATATTAGTAAAAAATTCATTTCATTCGACAAAAGCCTGAGAATGACACGGGCAGGCTGATTCATTACTAGCAGCAGGTAATAGCCGATGAGCGTATGTACTGCGGCGCTAGTGGTCGCTCTGATCGGCCGTCAGTCGCTATTACAGAGCACTAATGGCAGTTTGTAGTAATCACTTTGCCAATGTTAAATGTGATGTTTGTGATTTGCAGTAGAGGCGCTGTTGAGTTGTTACAACTCATTCAATACAGCGCCTGAACGTTTCTATGCTGTAATTGTGTAAAAAACAATCTGTAATCATTACAAATGTACAGTATATTTTTTTTGTATATTACAAAATATTAGTTAGTTATTTAGTTATATTTTTTATTGTTTTTTTTTGTTAAATTAAATTTGTGCCACCAAAGTGATATTGTAATGCAATCAAATTCTCCCCCTGTTCTAATGAAGTTGTTGTATATCTCTGCTTAGCTCACTTACCTCAAAGAATGCCGAAATCATGTTATACTTCCAGGTAAAGCCAGTTTGGGTATCTTCATTACTGTCTGCGGCCATGTTGGGGACTTCTGGCACCAGTGCTGTTTCTTCAGGGGCTTCTATTCTGTGGCAAATGCAAAGGTTGTGTAGGACACAGCAGGCTAGGATGATTTTGGAGACCTTTTGTGGACTGTACAACATCTCTCCTCCTGGGCGTGCCAAACAGAGAAAGCGTGCTTTCAGTAGGCCGATGCTTCTTTCCACAATACATCTTGTTTTCCGCTGAGCTGCATTGTATCGGAGTTGGGCTGTTTGAGGGTTTCGCACAGGTGTAATCAGCCACATTTTCTGCCCATATCCCTTGTCCGCTGAAAGAAATAGAAATGGAACAACACAAATTAGACATGCAACTATACCTGTAGGTTAAAAATACTCATCTGCACATATAGCTGGCTAGTTGTTTTAAGGTCTTAATGGGCTTGTTATTATTTTTATAATTAATAATTACCCAGTAGCCATCCAGGTGGCATTTCATTATTTTCAAACTTCCGGCACAGGACTGATTGGTGGAGTACATAGGAATCATGGCATGAGCCAAGGAAACCAGATCTTACGGCCCTCAGCTTCATTTCTGGGTCGCAAACCACCATTACATTCATGGAATGAAACTGCTTCTGAATCCGATAGTGCAGCTCCTGTGCACAGGGAGGGCGGAAAGGGATATGTGTACCATCCATGCACCCTAGCACATTAGGTATCCCTGCCATGCGGTAAAAGGCACTGTGAGGAATAGGGGAAATATTACATTTCATTTTATTGCTGATGCCCGGCATCATCCTTTAAGATTCTCTGTACGTAGCACATGTCACCCTTACAAGGCTAGCAGGAAAAGGAAGTCCATATATGGGCATGAGGTTCTGACACTTCAGAACAGGCAGTTTGAGCTTCAAAGCCCCCCCCCTGCTGCTCTCCTGCTGCTCTCCTAACATCTTACTGAGACACAGAGGAGCCAAGATGCTTCTTTGCTGGGGAGGTGTGATAGCATGGGGCTTCAAAGGAATGATTCAGGATCTGTGTCTGAGAGAAGGGGAGTGGAGGGGCAAAGACTGCGCTTAAAGGTAGGCCAAAGAGACAAGAATGGCGTCACTTATCTGGAGAGGTCACGGTTCACGCGTGCTGGAGGTGTCTATCAACGAGCTTGCCACTTACCTCTTGTGGGAGCTCTTCATCACCACTACTCTGCAACTGCATACTAAGGTAACTGACCATTGTCTCTCTGTGTAACTCACTGTAACCTGTAACCCACTTAGAACAGCATTTGTATTCATTCATATTCCATCATAGCCAAATGTTTGTTCACTACTTAGTGCGCTTATAGCATTAAAACTTATATTTAACTTGAGCGATCTTTTTGCCTTAGCCAAGAATCTGTGTCTGCAGGCTTTGGGCCTATTAGCCAAACGGACGGGGGTTTGGGGAAAGTGGTCTGTGTGTCCGGAGGTCCCTGGTTTATAGTTGGATTACGTGACCCGCGGTTCCCTGACAGGCATGTTTTATTTTAGCAACCTCCTCCTCATCCCCTGGAAAGGTGATATGCACTGGGATAAGATCACAAATAGCCAGCACTACCTTGTGGAAAATACGGCTCATTGTAGCCTGGCTTATTCCGCTGAGGAGAGCTGCTGTTGCCTGAAAAGTGCCCCGTGCCAAGATATTAAGAGAAGCACAGAGCCTAACAATGGCAGGGATGGAGTGGGTGCGTCTTGTGGAGGGCTCAATTTTGGCCTTTATCTGGGGACCATAGGGCTGCAAGATTCAGACGGAATCTGCTTCTGATCTGCTCGTCACTTAAATCCCATACAGAGAGGCGGATACCAAAGGATCGGGGTGCCCGAAGCCTCACAGCACTTTCTTCCCTTGGCTCCTGCCCTTCCTCTGCGCTGCCACAACAACACATCCACACCCCAAACATAACACCACACTCAACATCACCATGACTGGCCATAATTTAAATACATTTTAAAATAATTTAATTTAAAATAAATGCAACCAATCTACCCACACACACAACCAATCAACAGAAACAAGCAAATCAAAATCCTCACAACACAAATACAGCTCAACACAAAACAAGATGTATAGTGGAAACAAGCATCAGCCTGCTGAACGTATGCTTTCAAAATTTTGCACAGCCAAGAGGGCAGTTGCTGTACACACCACAAAAGGTCCCCAAACCCAATCCACACTTTCTGTATCCTACACAATATTTGTAGATGCCACAAAAAAGAAGCTCACAAAGAAACAGCACTGATGCCAAAAATCACCCACAAAGGCACAGAGAGTAGTAATGCTACACAGACTGGCAGTTCCTGGCACCTATGTCATATGCACATGCCCAAAACACTACAGCCTTTGCCACAGCGTAAAAATATAATAGTTTTTTATAATTTATTTATATTTATATTAATTTATACCTAACTTATCCAAATGGATGCTATGCTTTTCCACCTCATACGTTTCATAGCTGTCTCCGGTATGTAATTAGCGATCTGCAGGTGTTGCGGATACGCCTCGAGTATCAGTCGTAGCTTCATTGTGCGGATATGGTCACAGCTACCTCTATGGGCCAATCATAGCATAAAAATTCAAATTCAAATAGCCGTTATTGTGGAAGCCTTTGTTATTGCGTTCACATATCTTGTCATATGTATGTTAAAAGGAATGTGATTAAACATTTGTTCAATATAAATAGACTCGAGGAGCGCATTGCGGCGTTGGAATCACAATCGCTGGTGTACCAACAACAAATATAGGAAATGCGGCTACAACAGAAACAGAGCCAGCAACAGAACCTGGTATCAGTTACTGAATGCCATCAACCCCTCTGTTGACCGGCAGGACCAGAACTTGTTGTTGCTACATCAGCTTATACAACAGCAGCATATTTTTTTTGCTGCACTGTTGGCCCCCAACACGGGCCTACGCCTCAACCGTCTGAAGAAAGGCAAGAGGAATAATTTTAATTTAAATTTTTTGACAAAAATTTGTGTTATGTCAGATAATGACCATTTTTGGTTTTTCAAAATAAATACTTGTTAAAAAAAAAAATTGGAATCTACTTTAACACATCAATACTAAATACATGTGTATACATGTCTATATCTAGAGATAGGTGTATGTGTATTTTAATTAACAACAAAAATAGCTTAGAACAACTTCTAAATCTTAATTTAGGTTAAGTGTAAAAATGTGTTTCATTGATAAACAAATAATGGTTAAAATTGTGTGTTTGGCAGTTACTGCTGAGACGCTCCTAACAGCCCATCTATTGACTCCAGTGTATTCAGCGTATTCAGTGTGGCAAAAAGTAACACAAAAACCTACAACACATCTATCAAAAGTACAGCGCCACATGTAGCGACAGGTAGCGACTGCTCAGAGCGACTGGCTCTCGCCACTATACACCATATTCAACAAGAATTTTCAATGAAAGAGCGTCGGCGCTCATATTTTTATAGTTGTGGGATAGAGCGACAGACGCTGTGTGATTAAAGTGATTTTTTACTTACGGGAACAGCAGTAAGCAAGTGAAAAAACATGGAATGACATTGTTGGAGGGGTGTGACATTAACACTTTAGTGGCAGACAAGTAAATACATTTTTGAATAATTTAAATTTAAATTTTGTGGGCCATGATAAATGTCAGAAATATTTGTGAGCAAAAAAAAAAAAATGGGATCAGGAAAGGGATTTAAGGATTGTCCATTAAAATGTATAGTAGAGTGCCAGGTAGTGAGAGGTAAGACGTGGCGCTCTGCAAGGCTGAACGCCGGCGCTGTACACTGAGGCTGGGATAATGATGAATCGTATGCTACATGGCGTTGCCCAGTTGCTCAATAGAATTCGCTTCATAAATGTGGAGTGCGTGCTGTGTCCGGCGTTCTCCTGCCGCTACCTGCCGCTTACAAGGCACTACCTGGAGCTATCCCTTCATGAATAAGGCCCTATTAGTGAATTACCAGATAGGAAGACAATGAAAGTCAATGGCACTTTTTACTACAGGTAAAAAGGAGTAAAACATTCAATACTTTTCTCAGGAGTAAACAAGAATCAATGCTTTTCATTGTCTTCCTATCTGGTGATTCACTAAAAGTGAAATTCTCAGACTTTTTTCTCATGAATTTAATTTTTTACTACCATGATTTTTATTGTTCAACTCTTAGCGAATCGAGGACATTGTCTTCCTTACTAATGAATCAGCAACAGTGAAATTATCAGGCTTTTTTCAAATAAAGTGAACTATTTTACTACCATGAGAATTTTTTATCAACCAAATTAAATTGAAGCCTATGGCCTCGGTTCAATAAAGGTAGAAAAAAATTCTCATAGTAGTAAAAAATTCAATTCATGAGAAAAAAGCCTGAGAATGTCACTGTTACTGAATCACTAGATAAAAAGACAATGAAAGTCAATGGCAGCTTTTACTACAGTGTAGAAAGGAGGAAACAGTTCTCTACTTTTCTTAGGAGTAAAAAAATACCATTTTGTGAATACTCACCTGTAAAATGGGTATTATAAGTAAGTCACACACCCCGCTTCAAGAAATTCATAACGTGTGGGTAATACTGACCTGTAGAGGGCGATATGCAGAGATGCCAGGAAAAAAGAGAGCCCCTCCCGGTCCATAAATACCTGGGACCTCCCACTCGTTACCCAGTATAAGAACAGCAGTAAGGTAAGGGACCAGGAAGAGCCCAACACAAAGCATAACAACGCAAAGTTCACCATATAAAGGATCCAGAATACAAAAGGGCAGGGTGAAGCGGGGTGTGTGACATACTTACAATACCCATTTTACAGGTGAGTATTCACAAAATGGTATTATTCTAAGTATGTCACACACCCCGCTTCAAGAAATTCATAACGTGTGGGACATCCAACAGCAGTGTCCATAAAGGGCGGGGATCCAAAACAAGGCAACAAGGCACAACTTAAACCACTGCAGCTTGCAGAACTTTGGGGCCAAACACAGCATCCGCTGAGGCCCCAACATCAACCTTGTAAAACTTGGAAAAAGTGTGAACAGAAGACCAAGTAGCAGCCTTACAAACTTGCTCAACAGAGGCCTGGTGCTGAAAAGCCCAGGACGCCCCAACCGCACGAGTAGAATGAGCAGTAACACGAAAAGGGGGTACCTTCCCTTTGGCAGAATAGGCCCCAACTATGGTCTGACGGATCCATTTACTAATGGAAGACTGGGCAGGCGCCAAGCCTTTTCAGGGCCCGGAGGGCACCACAAAAAAGGCATCCGTCTTACGAAAGGAAGACGTTACCTCCAAATAATACTTCCCAACACGAACCACATCCAAAGAATGCAGGGCCCTCTCCTTGTCATTTCTGGGATTAGGACACAGAGAGGGCAGAACAATGTCTTGGTTTAGGTGAAAGGCAGAAACAACCGGAAATCGGACTTGAAACGAAAAACCACCTTGTCCTGATGCCCCTCAAAGTACGGGGCTTGAATGGACAAAGCCGCCAACTCAGAGACACGCCTAACCGAAGTGATGGCTACCAAAAAGGCCACCTTCTGCGTAAGTGAAGACAAGGCAATATCATTCAAGGGCTCAAAAGGAGAATCCTGAAGAGCAGAAAGAACCAAGGTTTTCTAGGAGCCCGCACGTGCGTGACTCCCTGGAAAAAAGTCTTAACCAAAGGATGTAGGGCAAATGACCTTTGAAAGAACACCGCCAGGGCAGAAACCTGCCCCTTCAGAGTACTAAGCTGGAGCCTCAGGTCCAGACCATGTTGAAGAAACTCCAGGACTCTGAAGATGGAAAATTCCCTACAAGGCAACGCCCTGATCTCACACCAATCAATATAAGACCTCCAAGTCCTATAGTAGATATTAGAGGAAGACCGCTTCCTAGCACTAATGAGAGTTTGAATCACAGCATCGGAAAGACCTTCCTCCTTCAAGATGGAGGTTTCAGCAGCCACGCCGTCAAAGCCAGCGTTGGTAAATTGGGATAACGTAGTTGACCCTGGGTGAGCAGATCCGGCAGCAGGGGCAGAACGAACTGATCCTCTGCTAACCTTACCACATCTGCGAACCAAACCTGTCTTGGCCACCTTGGAGCCACCAGAATTGCTGACGCACCCTCCAGGGCCAGCTTGCGCACCACTCTGGCCACCAAGGGAAACGGAGGGAACAGATACAGAAACCCCAGATCCCTCCAGTTCAGAGACATGGCATCCACTGCCAGAGCCAGTGGATCCCGTGAGAGAGACACAAATGTCGGAAGTTTGTGATTGTGACGAGAGGCAAAGAGGTCCACCACCGGGGACCCCACCTGAGACAAATCAAGCGAAACACTTTGGGGCTGAGAGACCATTCCCCCCGGCGAGCTGAGAACCTGCTCAGAGAGTCCGCCTCCGTGTTCTCCGCTCCCGGAATGTAAACTGCTGAAATGCACGGGACGTGGGTCTCCGCCCAGGCCAGAATCAAAGACACTTCCTTGAGGACACTCCTGCTGCGAGTCCCTCCCTGGTGATTGATGTAGGCGACCGCCGTCCGATTGTCCGACCGGACTTGAACCGGCAATCCTTGCAACTGATGAGTCAAGCGAAACAGAACCATCCTGATGGCCCTCAATTCCAGAACATTGATGGACTCGTGAGCCTCCTGAGGCCCCCACAGTCCCTGAAACTGACGATCCTTCCAGACCCCTCCCAACAAGGGGCCAGAAAGGATCTGCCCCTCGACAGATTGATTGGATCCAGCCACCACTGAAGGGAGCACCGAACTCGGGGGGTCATCAGGAAGGACCCGTCCCAGGCCGCCAACAGATGGAGCTTGAGTGTCCTTGTGTGGAACTGAGCAAAGGGAACCGCTTCGAAGGAGGCTACCATCAATCCCACCAGCCTCATCCCCAGTCTGATGGCCGGACGAGGGATAGACAGGAGGAGTCGAACCAACTCCTGAATCAAGAGGACCTTGGACTGAGGAAGAAACACCCTGGCCTGGGAAGTATCCAGGGACATTCCCAGAAAAGACACTAACCTGGACGGAGAAAGGGAGGACTTGGGGTAGTTGATCACCCACCCGAATCTCTCCAGAGTGGACACCACAGTTCTGGTGTCCAATACCGCTTGGCTGAAGGAAGATGCCATAATGAGAAGGTCGTCCAGATAAGGGACAATGCGAATACCCTGGGCTCTGAGGAGAGCCATCACCCCGGCCAGCACCTTGATGAAAACCCTTGGAGCCGAGGTAAGACCGAAAGGAAATGCCACAAACTGAAAATGCCGATCCTCCACCACGAACCTGAGAAATCTCTGGTGCGCTGGAAAAATCGGCACATGCAGATAGGCGTCCTTGATGTCTATGGACGTCAGAAAGTCCCCCTGCCGAAGAGAATGGATAGCTGAACGCAGCGTTTCCATGCAAAATTTCCGCGGACGGACAAACCTGTTGAGTATCTTCAGATCCAGGATGGGTCGAACCGAGCCGTCCTTCTTGGGTACCGTGAACAGTTGGAATAAAAGCCCCGACCCCTGTCTGAGGGGGGCACTGGGCAAATAACTGCCATATCCAACAGACTCTTTACTGCCGCCTGGAGCTCCTGCGTGGCCAGAAGGTCCGAAGGCACCCGAGACCTGAGGAATCTGGGAGGGGGCCGGAGCTCGAACTCCAGCTTGTAGCCGGAAGTCACCACTTCCCAGATCCATCTGTCCGAGACCTCCCGGTCCCAGACCTGGGAGAAGTGTTGCAGTCGTCCCCCCACCCACATGGGTGAGGGCGCCCCCTCATTGCTGAGCTGGCTTGGCAGCGGGTTTGGGCTTAGAGCCCCAGCTGTATCCTGGGCGGGCACGTCCTCTGCCCCTGTTCCAGGAATCTCCTCTGGCTGCGGGGAAAACAATTCCTCTGCCAGCTCTAGCCCCACGAAAGGAAGGAGCAAAGGAACCCGCCCCCCGAAAGGGACGACACTGTTTTTTGCGTTGAGGTAACTTACCACCCTTGGCAACTGAATCCAACTTCTCACCAAAGAGCCGTAATCCCACAAAGGGAAGAGCGGTCAGTGACTTTTTAGACACAAAATCAGCCGCCCACTGGCGCAACCAAACCGAACACCGAATAGTCACCAATAGAGCCGACGTTCTGCCACACATCATCAGTGTGTCATCCAAGGCGGCTAGTACAAATGACAAAAACAATTCACACATTTTAAGGCCAAGGAACTCGTCACTATCCGGATCTAACCCGGAAGAAGTCAACAGGTCCCTGACCACCGACCTGGTAGCCACCACCAGCAGCGCTGAAGCACAAACCGGCCTCATGGCTGACCCAACACTGGCAAAACCATGACAAGCCATTTGGTCAATGCGTTTATCCTCACCATCTTTAAGCGTGGAGCAATCAGGAGAATTTAAAACAGTAGTGTTGGATAAACCCAGAATCTGTGCATCCACCTCGGGAGGGGAAGCCAGAACATTATGAGTAGACCTCCCCAAGCCCCGCTCGGTATCAGCACCCACAAACTGCTGATCGTCTGAATTATCTGATTCTTCATATACCTCCCCTTCCTCAAGTTGGGAGTAATCAGACCAGTCCAGATTATGAAGATCATCCAAGTCGGCCGCCGGTGAAGACGGCGACAAGTGCTTTCTCTTAGCCGGAGCCTTTCTGGTGACCGTGCTGGAGAATAATTTTTCAAGACTGGCCAATCGGGCACACATCTCCGATTGCAACGGCCCATGACAACGTCAGACTGGGCACGGATCAAACTGGGAGGGGGGGGAGGAGAGACCGGCGGCGCTGAACCAGACGCCTGGGGTCCGGACTGCCGCGTAATAGTCTGCTGTGCGCATGGTATACACAGATATACATCATCGCCAGTAAGGGATGCCCCACACCCCATACACTTCCGGGGTTGCCCCGAGGGGAGCCCGAGCCCAGTATCCGGGGATGCCTCCATAAGGTGAACTTATAGTTGGTCGCAATGACCGAGGGAATTACGCATATAAGCAACCCGGGATGCCCCTTTAATGTCCCAAGTGGGAGGATTTGCAATAAGCCAATTAAGAACCCAGGGACCCTAGGACCGGGAGAAACCCCCTAACACCACTGTAGGTTATATCTGAAAGACATAATAAAAAAGGCTAATAAGAAAAGCGGAGTATAATATATATATATATATATATGACATAAAAATATATAATTATAGCTGATGGGACAGAAGGGGGGGCCACCGGGCCACTCACTGTGGTCCTGAAGACAGCTTCCTCTCTCCGTGAGGTAAAGAGCAGCTCTGAGGAGAGAAGGGGGCGTGGCCAGCTCCTTCTGAGGAAACAGGCACAGAGAAAAGCACCTCAGCGGTGCCTGTGACACAGGGGCGGGCCGCAGCGCTGGAAAGCCCGGCCCCGCCCCCAAGAGTGAAAGCGTGAGGGGAGAAGCTCCCCTCCGCCATGACAATGCAAAAAGGCCGGCACCGCAGCCATGTGCGGCCGCGGCGCCATGACAATGCAAAAAGGCCGGCACCGCAGCCATCTTCTGACTTGCTCGCCGTCTGCAGAGATGAAGACTGGGTAATGAGTGGGAGGTCCCAGGTATTTATGGATCGGGAGGGGCTCTCTTTTTTCCTGGCATCTCTGCATATCGCCCTCTACAGGTCAGTATTACCCACACGTTATGAATTTCTTGAAGCGGGGTGTGTGACATACTTAGAATAGTGCCATTGACTTTCATTGTTTTCCTATCTGGTGATTCAGCAACAGGTGACATTCTCAGGCTTTTTTCTCATGAATTGAATCTTTTACTACCATGAGATTTTTTTTCTACCTTTATTGAATCGAGGCCTATATGTGAAATACAAGTACTGTAGATCTCTCTTAATATTCCAGTTTCTCTTTTTATGCTCCTACATAAATGTGATATACAAGCATATCCATTGTTATACTCTTAATACAGAGTTAAATATAAGCTGGTCCATGTGACGATCGGACTGACCTTTTGATTGGTTGTTTGATTGAATTGGCTAATTGCACCACACACATGCCACTTACACAACGCTAATCTAAAGAAATGCCACACAGCTAAAATAACAAGCAGTTGGCGAGCTACTCTAAATGAACACCAAAACAAACTGGGTCCTCCTAGGGCATGGGCCAAGTAAGGACGCACAACCAACTGGATAATACACAAACTAAATTACACTTTATTGCCAAAACACATATAAAACAAACATATTACAAGACATATTTTTTAAAAAATGGGGTAGCCCTGCAGCTTACACCCCCTATTATAAAAATACAATTCATATAAGTAGTACAGCAGCCAGCATACAATACAATATACATGAATCACCAATCCAAAAACGTTCAAGAAAATAGGAAATAAAGTCTAGTGCAATTAATAACATAACACGGGTATAAAGTGCCAGCGCTGTGGATTTAAACCACAGTAGGGTTGAATAGTTAACAGTTCCAAATACAACTGATAAACCAACACTAGGGCTGAAGCTGCTGTGCAATTAGAAAAAAAAAAAAAGTGGACCAAAACCCACCTATAAGATTCCTGGGCCCATCCATTCCATCCCCGCAGTGCATCCAAAATCGGGATGCCCGGCTGTGTGAAACCCCCCAGGACACCCGCTATACTTACCTTAATCCCAGTCCAATGGCGCATGCGCGGGTCACGGCCGCATCTCGCGCTTCTCTCTAGCAGGGCACGTGCCGGCCATTCATGCTCCCTGTTAGAGGCAAGCGCGAGATGCGGCCGCCAGCATGTAGAGCCGCTGAGCTAAGACGCTGCTAAGACGTGCATAGCTCAGCGGCTCCAAGACCGCTGATTGGACATGCGGCCGTGTATGCGCTGTAGGACCGTGGTGAGGTGAGTTGATCCGGGCGATCTGGGTGAGTGGGCCAAAACCCAGGATAGTCAAAATCCTGGGTTTTGGCCCACTTTAATACAGATAAATACATAAAAATTATATCACCAGTCAAAGGGAGTCTTAGGCCCTAACAAGGGATAGCGACAGGCAGCGACTGGTGAGCGGCCGGTAATGACGGGCCCCGCCATGAGAACGCCGGCTCCCCACCACAATCACACATTTATCTAACCAGTCCTGCTTAGCGACTGAGATAGCGCCATATAGCGACTCATTCATCATTATTCCAGTCACAGCCCACAGCGCCAGTGTCCGACCTTGAACAGCGACAGGTATGACCTCTCGCTACCTGGCGCTCTCCAATGCAAACAATCTTTAAATATTAATAATTAATTGTTTATTAATTTTTTTTTTTTTTTTAATGTGAAAAATTCTGTGACCACTCCTGCCATTTTAAATATTTTTTTTAAGTTAAAAAAAAAAAAATGTACAGAATTGATATTACAGGTCTGATATTAATGTATTCATATTACAAAATTATTTAAAAAACTTGTTTTTTTTTGGTTTCCAAAAATATGGTTGTTAAGGGGTTAAAAAACTACTTTTAACCCATCGCCGCCAGCGCTCTGGGGTTTAAACATGCATTTTACAGCGCGAGAGTTTTTTGAGCGTGATTTGTTAATGAATATGGTGGGAGCCGGTCGCTAGGGCCAGTCGCTATCATGCGCTCTCATACAGCGCGGAACCTGTCAAATAGCGACTCCTCACCCAATATTCAACATTACGGCAAACCGACTGAGTCGCTATCAACTACCGAACAACAGCCAAGCACAGCGACTACTAGCGGGCGCTCTGAAAATGCCGCTACAGTCGCTCAACTGTCGCTACCTGCCGCTATTAATGAATCGGCCTCTTAGCAGCAAGAGCAGCAATCCCAGAGTATCCACGCAGCTGTGGCTACCATGCCACTTACCAAGGTAAAGTATGTAGAGCAAGTCCTACCTGTTCCTCTTGGTGTGTGGGGTCCGCTATCCTCCACCAACCACCACCACACCCGCCCATCCACAGGTGTCCCAGCAGCTGAAAACGCCCGAATGGGAGAGGCCGACCAAAGCATGTATGTGAGGGCATAATAATTGTACTGCCCCACACCAAGATGGAGAAAGTGTGGGCAAAACAGCATGGTGTGTGGGCGCTGACATAACTGCTCCCCCGGATGATGAATGGCCAGCAATATGCAAATAACAAACGTGCACAACATTCAATATTGACTAACAGGCTGATTCATGACTAACGCCAGGTAGCGATAGTAGTGTGATTAAAGGCTGATTTTGAACATATATCCACCAGTAACAAAGCGAAAACATATGGAATTACATTGTAATAACATTGTGACATGAACACATTAATGTCAGGCCTGTAATGTCAATTCTGCATAAATAAAGATAAAAATGAAAAAAGTTTTCAAAAATGGCTTTTTCTAGGCCAGGAGAGATCACAACATTATTTGAGAATTAAAAAAGAATAAAATAAATAAACCCCCCCCCCGATTAAAGAGAAGTAAAAGAACGTCCATTGAAATGTATGGGAGAGCGCCAGGTAGCGACAGGTAAGACGTGGCGCTCTGAAAGTTGGACGCTGTACGCTGAGGCTGGGATAATGATGAATCGTACGCTGCATGGCGTTATCCCAGTCGCTCAACAGAATCGGCTTCATAAATGTAGAATTGCGTGCTGTGGCCGGCGTTCACCTGGCGCTACCTGTCGCTTAACAACCACCACCTGTCCCTATCCGTTCATGAATAAGGCTCTAACTTTAATTTTACAATCAGATTCATTTTATAATCTTTTGAACTCTTACCTCCATGGGAAGTACCGGTATGTATATACTCCTACTTCAAAGTGAATTCAGATGGGTTTCCTCTTTTATTCTTGTTCTTTAGTGTGACATACCGGAAAATACTCTATTATACTTTTAACTTGAATGTGAAATGTCTGCAAATCCCTATTTATGTTCCCGATTCAATGTAAAATACGAGCAGATCTATCTTTAAATATTAGATCCCTATTCACAGTATATTCCCAATTCAATGTAAAATATGAGCAGACCTATCTTTAAATATTAGATCCCTATTTATATTCCCGATTCAATGTAAAATATGAGCAGACCTATCTTTAAATATTAGATCCCTATTTATATTCCCGATTCAAGGTAAAATACGAGCAGATCTATCTTTAAATATTAGATCCCTATTTATATTCCCGATTCAATGTAAAATATGAGCAGATCTATCTTTAAATATTAGATCCCTATTTATATTCCCGATTCAATGTAAAATATGAGCAGACCTATCTTTAAATATTAGATCCCTATTTATATTCCCGATTCAATGTAAAATACGAGCAGATCTATCTTTAAATATTAGATCCCTATTTATATTACCGATTCAATGTAAAATACGAGCAGATCTATCTTTAAATATTAGATCCCTATTTATATTCCCGATTCAATGTAAAATACGAGCAGATCTATCTTTAAATATTAGATCCCTATTTATATTCCCGATTCAATGTAAAATACGAGCAGATCTATCTTTAAATATTAGATCCCTATTCATATTCCCGATTCAATGTAAAATATGAGCAGATCTATCTTTAAAGTGGACCAACACCCAGGATTTTGACTATCCTGGGTTTTGGTCCACTTCGGCGGGGCACCCCGATCGGGGGTGCCCCGCTGTGTGAAACCCCCCAGAAAGCCCCAAAATCTTACCTGTCCCCGCTCCCACGTGACTGGACGGTCCAATCCCCGCCAACGTCCAGGCGGGGATCAGGAACTTCCAAGCGGCTGCCGCCGCCGCCGCCTCCCTCGCGTCACTTTCCGCGCGCGCGCGCGCCCCCGCCGGCCATTCGCAGACGGCCGGCGCGGGCGCGAGCACGCCTACAGGGGCGCGAGGGAGGCGGCGGCGGCCGGCCGCCGCCGAAGATCAGGTAAGGTGTTTGGGGGTTTTTTGGGGGGTTTCACCCCGCGGGACATCCCGATCTTGGATGTCCCGCGGGGTGGGAGGTGATCGGCCCGGGAATCTTATAGATTTCCGGGCCGATCACCTCTCGGTGTTGGTCCACTTTAAATATTAGATCCCTATTCACAGTATATTCCCAATTCAATGTAAAATATGAGCAGATCTATCTCTAAATATTAGATCCCTATTCACAGTATATTCCCAATTCAATGTAAAATATGAGCAGACCTATCTTTAAATATTAGATCCCTATTTATATTCCCGATTCAATGTAAAATATGAGCAGACCTATCTTTAAATATTAGATCCCTATTTATATTCCCGATTCAAGGTAAAATACGAGCAGATCTATCTTTAAATATTAGATCCCTATTTATATTCCCGATTCAATGTAAAATATGAGCAGATCTATCTTTAAATATTAGATCCCTATTTATATTCCCGATTCAATGTAAAATATGAGCAGACCTATCTTTAAATATTAGATCCCTATTTATATTCCCGATTCAATGTAAAATACGAGCAGATCTATCTTTAAATATTAGATCCCTATTTATATTACCGATTCAATGTAAAATACGAGCAGATCTATCTTTAAATATTAGATCCCTATTCATATTCCCGATTCAATGTAAAATATGAGCAGATCTATCTCTAAATATTAGATCCCTATTTACATTCCCGATTCAATGTAAAATATGAGCAGACCTATCTTTAAATATTTGATCCCTATTTATATTCCCGATTCAAGGTAAAATACGAGCAGATCTATCTTTAAATATTAGATCCCTATTTATATTCCCGATTCAATGTAAAATATGAGCAGATCTATCTCTAAATATTAGATCCCTATTTACATTCCCGATTCAATGTAAAATATGAGCAGACCTATCTTTAAATATTAGATCCCTATTTATATTCCCGATTCAATGTAAAATACGAGCAGATCTATCTTTAAATATTAGATCCCTATTTATATTCCCGATTCAATGTAAAATATGAGCAGACCTATCTTTAAATATTAGATCCCTATTTATATTCCCGATTCAATGTAAAATACGAGCAGATCTATCTTTAAATATTAGATCCCTATTTATATTACCGATTCAATGTAAAATACGAGCAGATCTATCTTTAAATATTAGATCCCTATTTATATTCCCGATTCAATGTAAAATATGAGCAGATCTATCTTTAAATATTAGATCCCTATTCATATTCCCGATTCAATGTAAAATATGAGCAGATCTATCTCTAAATATTAGATCCCTATTTACAGTATATTCCTGATTCAATGTAAAATACGAGCAGATCTATCTTTAAATATTAGATCCCTATTTATATTCCCGATTCAATGTAAAATATGAGCAGACCTATCTTTAAATATTAGATCCCTATTTATATTCCCGATTCAATGTAAAATATGAGCATATCTATCTTTAAATATTAGATCCCTATTTATATTCCCGATTCAATGTAAAATACGAGCAGATCTATCTTTAAATATTAGATCCCTATTTATATTCCCGATTCAATGTAAAATATGAGCAGATCTATCTTTAAATATTAGATCCCTATTTATATTCCCGATTCAATGTAAAATATGAGCAGATCTATCTTTAAATATTAGATGATGAATGAACACTGAAATATTCAATGTGAAATATGAACAGATTCCGCCTTATAGCTCATTTTCCACAAATAATATTTCAAATGAAAACTATGGAAATCAGGCGCAAATGGGTCAGTCAAAATTCCTGCTGTGTGATGAACTAGAATTAGAATTCCTTTGAGCAGCATATCATTGTAAACAGTATAACACAATATCTCCTTGAATGGCTCTTAAATTATCAGGCTCATTCATTACTAGCGCCAGGTACCTTCAGATGAGCGCCTGTAGCGAGGCATTAAGAGCGACCGCTAGTAGTCGCCGTGCTCGCCCATGGTTCACTGTTTCAGAGCATCTCAGTCTCTGGCCGGCATTGATGAATATGTTGTGTGAGTGGCTCTAACAACAGTACAGCGCTGTATGGGAGCGAACGGTAGCGCCAGCTCAGTGTGACCGACTCACACCATATTCAGCAAAAAAACAGCCTCACACGGCGCCGGCTCTCAAAATCGGGTCGTTGTAGCCCAGAGCGCCAGAGGCTGTGTGATTAAAGTCTGTTTTTGAACATGTATCCAGTAGTAACAAAGCGAAAACATACGGAATTACATTGTTATTACATTGTAACATGAACACTTTAATACCAGACATGTAAGGACAATTCTGCATAAAAATATTATAAATCAAAAAGGTTTTCTAAAATGACTTTTTCTAGGCCAGGAGAGGTCACACAATGATTTGATCATTTAAAAAATAAAATAAAACCCTGTTTAAAGAGAATAAAAGGATCGTCCATTGAAATGTATGGGAGAGCAACAGGTAGCGACAGGTAATACCAGGCCTGGAAGCCAGAGCGCCGGCGGTGTACGGTAAGCCGTCTGTAATGATGAATCGGTCGCTACGTGCCGCTGTTAGAATCGCTTTGATAAATGTGGCATTGCGTACAGCGCCCGGCAGTCACCGTTCGCTACCTGTCGCTGCCAGTCGTTACCTGGCACTATGGCTTGATGAATAAACCCCTAGGTAAACAATTTTACTCCTGAATAACTAAAATATTAATAATATTATATATATATTTATCCTGCCCGGCTCAACTAAAATAGGCAAACAAATATATAAATATTATTAATATCTGGCCAATGATAACACAATGGATACACGCAAAAGACTGTTGATTCTTTGGGCTTCCGGTATATACGAAGAACACTGAGACAAATAGTAAATATAGATATATTGTGGGGAAAATAACAATGCAATCTGACACACAATACAAACACACAATCAGAGTTAAATGATTGGCATACACATATACCAGGATTAAGGCAACATTAAGAGCATTACCCTCCTGGAACGGGAACCCACAAGCCGACCTTTCAGCGGGCAGCCTTCCTTCTCCTCGCTCTCTCTCTCCCTCCTGCCACCTCACTAAGGCTCCCCCAGTTATACACGGAGAAACCTTTGATCTCCAGACTTGTCCTGCTGGACACTCCAGTGGGCAAGTATTGGTATTTCCCATGCTGTGAAACTGGATTTTAATATTCTCATAGTCTGCTCTCTCAAACCTTAAATTGAAACCCGTTTTGTTATTAGGGTGGGACCTAGGCTTGAGAGGGACCAAGGCCTGAATGGTCAACTGCAGTTGATTATACATACAGAAATAGATTAAAACACTACACAATATTCATTTTCCATAAAGGCATTTCAATTTCCAGATCAACTGTTGAAATGTGGCTACAAATAGGACGTGGAATGCAAATCGCCTGCTTGTTTCTGAGTCATACGTTTCTTTACTCGTGCAACAAATGAAAAATTTTTTGGTTCATGAAAATAGGCCATTACTTTTATGTGAAATAGAAGAAAATTCCTCTTTATACTGTTAAATCAATGTGAAAGTTTAGCAGATTCCTTTTCATATGCCAACTTTCGATTGAAATTTAAACCGGACCTTCACCATGATTTAATGAAAAGCCCAAACCCTTATAAAATGATCCCCAAGCATCTAAAATTAATATATTTTAAGTTTTTAGTCACTTACTTATTATTCTTTCCCCCACTGGGCAGCAACTCTGTTCATGACTTTAGGATATGGGCACCGCCATCTTGACTCAGAAGCATCACAGTTACTGAGGAGAGTGGGATAAAGTATGGGGGGCGGGTTATAGCTGTGCTTTGCTCAGACACAGCAGAGCTGAGGTCAGGAAAAGGTCAGCAATCCCAGAATGCAGAGCAGCACAGTCAGAAGGCACTTCCTGTTTGCAGGCTGCCTGATGTTCCATGAGCCGCCATCTTGGATGTTTAAAGGCTCATAACTTGCAGTAGATGCAGGTAGGTTGATTTTTTATTGTGGGTAATCTGTATGTACAGAGTGTGGAAAACATATAGGATAGACTCTTATTCAGAGTGAAGGACCGCTTTAAGAATAGTCCTTTCTTACACTAGTGTGAAATTATAAACAGATCCTTATTGTAGACTTAACTTACAGGTCATCTTTATACTTAAACCTCTATGTGAAATCTAAGCAGATCCCTTTATTTCCTTCTTAATCTTTTACTTAATTGTTTAATACAAGCAGATCCCTTATTTTACTTTTTTAACAACAGTGTAAAACACAAGCAGGTCACTTTTTATACCGTACAGAAGTGTAAGCAAATCCCTCACTGGAATTTCGATAAATTTAAAGTCAATGAAACACTGTACAACGTATATATATATCTTTGGAATGATACAATTTATTTGGCCACAGCTGAACAAATAAATACAAGACAACACAACCTCTAACCCCTCTATCGAGTCTGAGTGGCCAGCAACCAAACTAAACCTGCGAGACTGACGTGTCCGTGGGACACCTGCCTTCAGGTAAATCCGGAAACCCTGAGTTTCCGCTGCTGCTTCTGCCTATAGACGAGCCCCAATTGCCGAGGTGCTTGATACGCCTCACCGGACATGGTTGCCCCCAAGTCTTAATTAGCACAAAGGATGCAGACTTACGGGGTGAAGGCAGATTAACCAGGGAACAGACTGTGCGAGAGTCGGGCTGGCCGGAGTCATACACGGGAAGACAGTTCTCACGATACGTGGCACCAAGGGGATCAACAGGAGAAAGGTTGAGTGTCAAGCCAAGGGACAAAGCTGGGAGGACAGAGAGTTTGCGGTACAGTTTGTGACAATTTCATGGGTTGATCAGACCTATTAATCATTCATCCGATCAAAGCGGTCAACCGCACCCTACGTGTGTCACTGCAATTGTTCAATTGGCAACACGCATGGCTATAAATCGCTGCCACCAGAACCCAAACAGGGTTCAACTCTATATAAGCCACACACAACACAATCAGATCAAATGGATCGATCGACCCACAACCACTTCCAGACAGGGGGTGAACGAGCGTCCTAGACAAGTAAGGTAGCCAGGCTCTTCAGAAATATCGTGAGCTTTTTAGATCCTTAATTCAGAGCATCAGTGACTCTCTGCTGTATTTTTAGAATTTATTTAAACAAACAGAAAAACACAAACAACAAGAAAAAAAAACAGGTGCAAGGTGATAAAAACAGAATTGACTATAAAACACGGTAATTAATTTAGATAGCAATTACAAATAAAAAAGAAACATATACTTAAGAGTCTGTCTGGGCTGCGTTCTTTCCGAACAAATAAATTGTTTCTCAGTCCCGACACGCTTTCTGCGGCAGCGTGTGTCACTCTTGATGGTAAGATTCGAGTCCCTCGCCATTCTTGCCAGCCATGCTTATAGGCCCCAGAACAACGGGTCTCCCTCTCCCCCTCCCACCAGGGGGCTGGTGTTGGTATCACAGAATACCTCAGAATATTTCAATCTCATTTCTGCTATATGATCCAACTGACCACATTCCAAGGGAGGAGATGAGACAAGCAGGAGAGGAACTTTGGGACTTTGTGATCTGTTGTTTATTTGGTTTCCACACTGGGGTTTTATTACCCTCAAACACTCCGTATTTATTACTAGGTGGAAGGGGGGAAAGGATGTGAGTAGGACAGGACACATTTGAGGGGGTTATCAGAATTTGACCTGGCATGTATATTTCTGAGGGTTAGATAAAGGTGAAACCCAAGTAGGAGGGGGGACAAGAAAGGAGGGGTTTACACCAAGCAGGCAGGTCAGCTAAAGTCTATATATGTATATATATATATATATATATATATATATATATATATATATATATATATACAGTATACAGACATATATATATATATATATATATACAGACACACATATATATTACCCCAACATACACACATCACACATAGAGAAATAAACTACACCTAGGATGTTCTGTCACACAGAGGGGTTGACAGGCTCGAGGTCAGGCAGGTAGGATTCAGTTCAGACACCAGTCAGAGGAATTATTTGACAAGGGTATGTCTGCAACGAATAACTAAACACAATTCAGAGGCACTACAAAACCAAGCAATCACTGGCAATGAGCTAGTGACATGAGAATCCAGGGAAACTTTGGAATCATTGGCCCACTAACAAGCCCGGGGCTGATTAGCCCAGCAATAACCATTGGCACCTGCCCCACATTCACTGATGGGGCTCACTGGCCTGTTCAAACTAACATAATAGAGGGTATAATAGAGGGTACAAAGAAGCAATGGGGATGTGGAGGGCAATGCTGAGGCAATGCTGTTCGAGATGGCGTGGCCCAAGCCGATGCTGCCCGAGCCGGGGCCTGGGGCTGGCGTGTTGGCCAGGGAACAGGTGAGTGAATCATTGTGATGTGCTAACTGCCAGGGTGCAAACTAATGACAGCCTGTCTACCCCACAATTGTAGCTATTCTCACAACGCCTTTTTCATTTGAAAAACAGCCACCTTTCTATGACTCAGCTTTCATCCAACCCGCCAAATGAGACCTGAAAGGGAGGAGACAGCCATAGCTGCCCAGTGTTGACTCCTTAACACTGACCAACCCTCCAACATACGACTGGCAACCCACTCCTTTCCCACACAGAAACTCATTGACCAAAACACCTGGACACCTATATTGAGTAAACCCCCAGCCTTCTGTTCAGCTGAAGCTGGCATATCCCCTGTCGATCCTGATCCATAACCCTATCTGAACATGCCATCCCTCCACGTGTGGCATAACCTGTGGGATAGCCCCTTCTCATTTGCCTCAACAATATGAATATACGATAAACCGTCGAACAGGCCTAATCTGACGAACATGCCGAGTTTATCATATTAAGAGCCCTCAGCCCCCTTACCATATGCCACATAATCCACCAATACGAATATCTGATAATCCAAAGAACACACAGAGTCTATCATACTAGGGACTCTCGGCCCCTTCACAGTAGGGCACATATTCCACTGATATGAATATCCAGTATTCCGGGAAAACACGCTCTCGTCCCTTTTACTGTAGGCCATGTGATCCACCAATATGAATATCCGATAATGTGCCGAACACGCCAAGTCTATGATATTAAGGGCTTTCGGCCCACAGTATCATTCTAGCCTTGCCCCCATTGTTTGCGATTCTGTCCTTCAGGTAACCGAGACCCAAGATGCCTTTTGACATCAGCACTCTACAGGACCATAAGCCAGGGATGCGGGCATGGCCTGCAATCAAATCCTGGGCCAATGAAAAGTGAGTGCTTGCTGTGTCATCATGGGGGGGGTTTACAAAGTGGGGTATCCTGAATCGGTATGACCAGGGCTGGATTTAGTGTGGTGGAGGCCCCTGGGCACAAAATCTGGTGTAGGCCACAGATACAGTATAAAATATTAGTGCATCCAAGTAACTGATTGGTGGTTGTCCGGCACCCGCCCACTTAGTGAAACGTCAGATCGAGTCCCTTGTGCCACCCTTGTGCGGGTGCGTGCTGCTCGGGAACTCCTGCTTTGCCATTCTGGGTGGGGGGTGTAGTGGTCCAGCTGGTCCAGAAGAAAACAGTTCTCTGCATTGAGCTGCCAGTGGCTGTGCTTTGTGGCGTATGTGCAGTGACAGCGCTGCACACACCCATCACTGTAGCTTTGCTGCTCTAGACTCTCCGTCCTGCCTGTGGTGGCTTTGGCTTCAGACTTTCAAAAACAAAAACAAAAAGTGCCGATAGCTTTGTTGCTGGACCAAGAAAAGCCTCCCGGACCAGGAGAAAAGGTTGGTGGAGGCCCCCTTTGCAGGGCAAGTGCATCCTTAAAAAGGGGAGTAGAGAAGAAGCCAGTAATTACAGGCCATTTAGTTTAACATCTATAGTGGTCAAATTAATGGAAACACTCTTTAAAAAACAGATAATTTTTCATCTAAAAATTAACGACCTGTTGGACCCAAAACAGCACGGCTTTACTGAGGGCAGATCTTGTCAGACCAATCTTATTGATTTCTTTGACAATGTCACTAAAGTGTTAGATGAAGGTGGTGCGGTGGATATCGCCTATCTGGATTTTAGCAAAGCCTTTGACACTGTACCACATAAAGAGCTCATAGATAAGTTATTGAAGGTAGGACTCAATCCCTGGATAGTTCAGTGGATTTCCAGTTGGCTGAGGATCGGTATCAGAGCGTTGTTGTTAATGGCGTGCAATCTGAACAAAGGCGAGTTACAAGTGGTGTGCCGCAGGGCTCTGTCCTGGGCCCCATTCTTTTTAATATATTTGTAAGTGACATAGGAGAAGGCCTGGTATGTACAGGGTGTGGGAAACATATAACATAGACTCTTATTCAGGGTGAAGGTCCGCTTTAAGTTAACAGCTTTCCTGCAGTAAACATTTTTCTCTGCTCATATTTTATTGCAGCCCTAGTAATGGAACAATATGCCAATGCAGACCCCAGAAAGGTTGTTTACCACAGAGTCAAGGCATCAATGTAATAAAAATAAAATGTAATTTATAGCTTTGGAATAGTACAGAACAAAACCCAGGATTTTGACTAACCCGGGTTTTGTTCCATGTCCCGGGGGCATCCGGATTTGGGAAACCCCTCAGTTTGCCTGTAACAGCTTACCTTTCCCCGGTCCAAACGGCATGTGTGGGCTCTCATCTAATCAGAGCTGTTTGCCGTATCTATATCATTCAGCAAATGGATCTGCCCTTCTGCAGTAGGAAATGCCAGCGGGCGCATCCCCAGCAGCATGCTTCTGCCCCGGTCTATCTGAATGGCTTTTAGACTCCAGGGCTGGCCGCGGTGTGTTTTGTTCTGCCTTAATGTAGGACCCATTTTAAATTTTAACATCTGACTTATCATTGCCTAACTAGTAATGTCTGAATGTGCCTCTGTACATATTTTTCTTAAACCGGACCTTCACTCTGAATAAGAGCCTATCTTATATGTTTCCCACACCCTGTACATACAGATTGCTAACATTAAATATCATCCTACCTGCATCTACTGCATGTTATAAGCCTTTAAACATCCAAGATGGCGGCTCATGGAGCATCAGGCAGCCTGCAAACAGGAAGTGTCTTCTGACTGTGCCGCTCTGCATTCTGGGATTGCTGTCCTCTTCCTGCCCCCAGCTTTGCTCTGTCTGTGCAAAGCACAGCTATAACCCGCCCCCTGCAATTTATCCCGCTCTCCTCAGTATGTGATGCTTCTGAGGCAAGATGGCAGCGCCCTTATCCTAGAGTCCTGCACAGAGTTGCAGCCCAGTGGGGGAAAGAATGAAAAGTGACTAAAAACTTAAAATATATTAATTTTAGATGCTGGGGAATAGTTTTTTTTTAAGTTATTTTATTTTACAGTTGCATAGTTACATAATTAATACGGGTGAAAAAAGACATATGGCCATCAAGTTCAACCAAGTGTGTTGGGGTAGGAGAAGTTATTTTTTATTTTATTTTATAGATGGAAGTAATTTTAAATTTTTTGTTTTTTTTTAATGATAACCGCTAATAGTAATTGTTAATGTTATTTTCTTCTAAATAAGCATCTAATCCTTTTTTAAAGCTGTCAGCAGTTGATTATGTAACAAGCTTCTGTGGGAGGCTATTCCATAGATTTATAGTTCTTAAGGTAAAAAATGATTGTCGCCTCCAGAGTCTGAATTTCTTTTTTTCCAATTGAAGGCAGTGCCCCCTTATCTTTAGAGAGGAATTTACCCGAAATAGTGTTCCCCCATATTTTTAGTATTGGCCATTTATATATTTATACAAGTTAATCATGTTCCCCCTCAATCGTCTCCTCTCAAGACTAAACAGATTTAATTCTCGTAATCTTTCCTCATAACTAAGATCCTTCATTCCTCTTATTAGTTAGGTGGCTCTCCTCTGCACCCTTTTTATAGTCAGAGCGTCCTTTCTATGAATGGGGGCCCAGAACTGGGCGGCATATTCCAGGTGAGGGCGCACCAGTGCCTTGTAAAGAGGCAAAATTACATCCCAATCCTGTGATTCCAGGCCTCTTTTAATGCATGATAATATCTTGGTGGCCTTGGAAGCAGCTGCTTGGCATTGCATGTAAGTTGTTTGCTTATCTAGGACAGGCAGCTGCTGGGGTAAATGTTATACAACAATCTGATCTGTGCCTAATCTGTGGCCACTCTGATCTGATTCAACGCAATTGTGCCCAGTCTGATCTGATTTAATACAACTGTGCCCAATATGTAGCCAATCTGATCTGTGCCCAATCTGTGGTCAATCTGATCTAATTTAATACCAATGTGCCTAATGTCATCTGATTTCATATGACTGTGCCCAATCTCTAGCCGATCTGATCTAATATAAAAATAAAATGCCCCAGTATTAAAAATCCATAAAAATATGCTGGATGGTCTGATCTGTACCCAATTGTATTATAGTGAGTGAGTGGGCATTTAATACAACATCTGATCTGTGTCCAGTTTTATTGCAGAGGTTTCTTTGTCCCTAGCTGTCCCTCAGTATATGAGCCACCCAACCAGGAAAGTGCAATGATGGACTCCCCCACCCATTCCCTTCCTCATCCAGTCACCAGAATGAACACAATCCCCTCGATTCAAAGAGCAAAAGTTAATTGATTTCGTATCGAGAATCGTAAGTTTGGGTGGGTGTTAGTCATTTTTTCCTGTTTTTTTGGCCATTTCCGACTCGCACGAGCCTACGTACGAATGCGTATATGCTCTTACGATCAGCGGAAGTTCGTTCCTAAATTTTAGGATCAAAACGTAAAACTTAGGATCAAATCCTAAAACTTACGATCAAAACGTAAAACTTAGGTTAATTGGATGTGTTTAGGTGTGATTCAGAGAAACCTCTAAACGCGTTTTAAAAGAAAGCCACAGCCGACACCTTTTAGCAGCCGGATTGCTGTTCGTGAACAGGTTTTTTGGCTATGTGGAGGAGTCTGCGCGTCTTGTGCTCCAATGAACTGCATGTATCAGCATGGCGGAGGCCATAAATTGAATGGCAATGCATACCTGATTCATGTATGCCTTCTAAAAGCATTTTAATGTGGACCTTAATTAGTCCTTTGCATGTAAACCTTTATTTTGCAATATATTTGCGTTAATTAAAGAAACTTATGTCCTTTGTTATTTATTTTAAAATTGAGGTACTAGAATAATATTTTTAGATTGCATTTATTGGTGTAGTTGTTTACCTTTGCTTTGTTTAATTATTTAAGCACATCTTTGGTCAGATGCATCACACTTACTGAGGAGAGGAGAGCGGGATAAAGTGCAGGATGTGGGTTACTGCTGTATTTTGCACAGACACAGCAGAGCTGGGGGCATGGAAAGGTCAGAAATCAAAGAATCCAGAGCAACACAGTCACAAGGCCCTTTCTGTTTGCAGGCTGCCCGATAATACCTGAGCCGCCATCTTGGCTGTTTCTAGGCTCATAACATGCAGAAGTTGCTGGGTGTTTTTTAATATTTGTGAGCAATCTGTATGTAGAGGGTGTGGGTAACCACACTAAAAATTTAAAGTTGTACCATTTGAAGCATAAATATTAAAATTAAATCCACAAGTAAAAAATGCAAGTTAACTAAAAATTAAACAAAGTAAGATTTACTTATGCAAATGCATTCATTAATGGTTGGTTACTACAAAATGAATGAAATAAAGAAAAATAAAAGACCAAATATTTAGAATGCACTTTAATGAGGTAAGTTTGTAGTGCGGAGCCGCAAGATCAGAAGGATTTACGTCCAGACAAAAAAGGCAAAAGGGCAAAACCAATGTTGCAACCTGAGAAATGAAACGGAAAATTCAGGATGGAAACTGACATAGGTCTGATTCCCGAACTGCCATACGAACGGACGTATATTTTAGGATAGAAACGTATTTGCTTATTGAATCACTCGCAAGTTCATACGAACGCACGAGCGGACGTGAAAAATAGGATGATCGTGACCCAAATCCAAGCTGTTACATGTTTCTTTGAATCAACCCAAATGTATTTTTAAGGAGAAACAAGATGTCTATCTGATTTAAGAAAAAGAAAATATTCTCTAATTCTTTGGTTTTATGGTATTATCTTGAGTACTTTCCTTACCCCCTTTTGTGCAGGCCAATTACCCTGGTGTTACCCCCAATTTGCAGCTCTCTACCTCTTACTACTCCCATTTTACAGCCATTTCTGGGCTCCCAAGTTCTGGTCCCCATTGACTTCAATGGGGTTCGGATCCCCGAACTGAACTTGCCGAACCCGAACTTCTAATGGTTCGCTCATCACTACTTATCACTAAAACTAGGAGGCACCTCATCAATTACCACTGGAAATTGGTAATTCCCTTAATATAGTTAAACTATCAGGTTTTTTTGTACCTACCACCAGGATTTTTACTATCCTAGTGATAGGTCTGTTTACCTGAGGCATCCAGTTGTAGTATGGCCTGCTGTGTGAAAGCCCCCAGATGTGTGTGAAAGAGCACAACTCACCTTTTCACCATTCCCGCGGCACATGCACGGGCTCTCGTCTCATCGGCGCTTTATGCTGCATGCTGATCCACGTCATAAAGCATTGTTTCTCTAAAGCATTGTTTCCATCAGGGGGATTCAGTCACGAATGGGTTAACTCCTTGACCGTTGGGTGTGGACTGCAAGAATAAAGTGGTTCTCCCTGGCCAATATATATAACTATACCCGGCTGTCTTCTCACAAACCAGTCTCCTTCTTGCAGTTGGAACTGGACTGCAATTTGTGCTGTGAGCTCCTCTCTCTATTTTTTGCTTTTAAGGTTTTTATCTTGGAAGCGCTGTGTTCCTGGCCCTTATGTCCCTCTGATCTGGATGGACCCTCAATGCCTCTTCAGCTATGCTGTATACAGGATCAGGATGGTAAGGGTAAATGCCAGGGTCTTGGGGCGCTTCAGGGGTGTCACTTTTGTTTTTTAAGAAGTGGGCACTCCTGGGCTGCTGGAAGAGTCAGCCGCAGGTTTTTGTTTGGTGAGCCTGATTGGGGGAACCAGGGGAATGATTTTCCTATTTATTTGTTTTATTGTCTATTGTGTATTGGTGTATTTTACTTTAAAATGTTTAATTTCGCGCCTTTTAAGAGGGGGCGGAGCTTAGGTGGCAGGAAAAGATAGGAAGCTTTCTCCTGCCGCCGCAGCGAGGGAAGTTCGCTGGATCGTCCGCCGCCTGTGGTTCTCTTTGGGCTTGGTTAAGTGCTCAGCACCGTCGACGCCGCTGGTTCTTCCTCCGGCTAGCAGCGCTCATCTTCCTTGTGAGCAGGGTCGTTTTTTCGTCCACCGCCTCTGCATGATTTTCGGCTAGGCTGAGCGCCTAGCAACGCCGATGCCACTGGTTCTCCTCCAGCTTGCCGCTTGTATCCTGGCCGGCTTTTTCCATTGCTTCAGTCAGATGCTGGGGCTGCTGCAGGGGGACCGCCGGCAGTGGGGCCACTTCCCGAGCTGCAGCTGCAGCCGGCTTCAAGTGGTTCTAATGCGGTTAGGTTTAAATATTACTTTTAAGAATTTTTGTTGTTTTTATTTATAAGCATTATTAATGCTATTACTGATATGGATATTATTATTGATACTATTATTATTGTTATTTTTATCAATGCTTTCATATTATTTTTGCTTTGTAGATTGTGGAATTGGGAAAGCAATAATTGGTGTGGTTCACCCCTAAGGCCTCGGAGTAGTCACTTGTGACTATCGAGGACCTGTTATATACTCTGGACTTAGACTGTATGATATTCACCATGAAGGAGGCATCTGGGGTAAGCGGACCTGGTCTTTTAGTAGACAGGCTAACCTCAGGTCCAGTATGCATGCAAGTGGCACTGGACAAGGACAGCACTATTAGTAGTTGCTATATATATAAATATAGGAGACAGATGTCAGAGCTCCACCCCTCTTCCTCTCAGTTCCCCTGTCTCAGGGCATATCACTCTGAAGAGAGTGATATGCCCTGAGACAGGGGAACTGAGAGGAAGAGGGGTGGAGCTCTGACGCCATTGAGAAGTCCTCCATTATGCTTAAGATATAATTCCTGGAATGGTGGATTCATAGAGAGCCTTGGATAATAAGGAGGATCCAGTTTCAATAATATAACTCCAGTATATCCTATATTTGGTTTGAATAACACAAACAAGTAGTAACACCCTAAAGAGGAGCTTAATCATATTGCAAGTTATTGTTGGCAATCTGGTACGTGTATTTAAGATATGGTGATGGAAGTGTGCACAAGGAATTAACCCAATCCTGACTGAATTCCTCTGATGTAAAAGAGAAATCAATTCTGCAGGTGAATATCACAGAATTATCTTTTTAAACAGAGCACCAGCATAGGATCGGACGAATCCTTGTTTCCCTGCAGATTGCGCTGTGCTCCTATGATGAGTGGGTGGGCATGGGAGCACGCTTCAACTGCAGAGATGCGGCCTCAGCACGAAGGGCTTACACAGTGGGGCATCCCGAATCGGAATGCTCAAGGGGCATTTAGTTGGTAGCAATAGATCCACTTTAAAACAAAAGAAACAGCACGTAATCATTTATTTCATTATTGTAATCTGAGGTTAACTAAAATGTGAATTGAACTGAATTGAAATGTAGAACTTTTTCTGTTGGGAGGAGTAAGGGGCAGAGGCTAGGGACAAAAACCTCCGCCATACCTGCCCATCTAAGGAGAGTTCTTCTCCCATATATCTGTATATAAGTGAGTACCTATTATAGTTTTTTAATCTCTTGTATTATTAAAGGAGCACTATTGCGAAATTGTGTAATATGAAACAATTCATATAAACACGTCCGCTAATGAGAAGAGGGGTCACTTATACACCCAAACGAAATAAACTCCCGCCAAGCTTGTGGTTTATACTTCTGGTAGGAATAAAATCCAGGGGTGACAGGTTTGGTGTATCAGGGGTGACAGAACCTGTGACCCCTGATTTCCTCTTACTTCCATTAAAATAAAAAAAAACTATCCTGGCTGGATATTTCTTGATCCTGGGTGTATCCAGCATATTTTTATGGATTTTTGTTATTGGGCCATTTTTTCGTGATAGTGCTCCTTTAAGCACAAGTTTAAGGTTTTATTTTAAGTATTTCCAATCAGACTTTTTGATAATTGGAAAGATTTAAAGCGGACCTTCACCCTGAATAAGAGTCTATCTTATATGCTTCCCACACTCTGTACATACAGATTGCTCACATTAAAAATCTTCCTATCTGCATCTACTGTATGTTATGAGCCTTTAAACATCCAAGATGGCGGCTCATGGAGCATCAGGCAGCCTGCAAACAGGAAGTGTTTTCTGACTGTGTCGCTCTGCATTCTGGGATTGCTGTCCTTTCCCTGACCCCAGATCTGCTCTGTCTGTGCAAAGCACAGCTATAACCTGCCCCCCTGTATTTTATCCTGCTCTCCTCTCCTGAGTATGTGTGATGCTCCTGAGGCAAGATGGCTGCGCCCGTATCCTAAAGTCCCGAACAGAGTTGCAGCCGAGTGGGGGTAAGAATAATAAGAAAGTGACTAAAAACTTAAAATATATTAATTCTAGATGCCGGGAAATAGTTTTTTAATGGTTTAGGCTTTTCATTAAATCATGCTGAAGGTCCGGATTAACATTCTTTTCAGATTATTCATTAGAAGGAAAAAAAACTATTCATTTAAAAGTGATGCAAAACATAACAAAAGAGGGTGCTTTAGCTTTCCCCCTAAAAAACATGGATCCTTCTCCGGGTAATCTTTTACCTTTCCCTGGTCCAGCGGCGCATGCAACGAGAGCCGCCTGCTATGACTACGAAATTCAGCAGGTGGCTCTAATTGTTTTGCATGGTAAGCGCATGCTGCTGCATCCCCTGGAACCCCCTTGTCCGGCACGCGTGAGGCCAGGGGTGCAAGCCCCAGACCGGGGAAACGGGGGATGTGGCAGCGTGCGCTCCCCATTAAAGTCAATGAGAGTCATTTGCCAAAAGAGGTAAACACAGCAAACAGCTCTCATTAGCTGTGAACCTGCGCATGTGGCATTGGAACGTGGAAGAGGTGAGTTTGGGGCTTTTTGGGGGGTTTCACACAATGCAGCATTCCCTGTCGAGATGCCCCCAGGAACATAACAAAATCCAGGAAAGTCAAATTCCTGGGTTTTGTTCTGCTTTAATCAGTAACGAATATTGATAGTTTTGCCTGACATGTACTTTATTCTTCTTCTTCCATAAAGTCACTTTCTTTTTCTAAACCTTCTTGTGTAGTCAGGGGGAACTGATGCCAAAATTAAGCAATATATTTCAATGGACATGGCCAGTCCAGGCCAAGCCTAGCATTTGCTGAGCCTGCATCCAAGCTGCTTCCTAGCCTAGTCTGCCCCAAAGCATTGCCAGGTATTGTTCCTGTGCTTTCTATTGCCAATCCACCAATCTTGGTTTTATTTTACAATATCTTTATCTCTTTATTTTTACTTAAAAATATTTTAAAATATCTTTGAATTCTTGTATAGCCAAAATGGCTATACTCTAGCAGTTCCATCCACCAGACCCGCTGGTGTAAAACTTACCAAGTGGAGAACAGGTGCCCTAACGATGCTCTCTGGTCTAAGATGTCAACCGTGGACGTGACTGGTTTACACCCTGCACCTTGCCCACTCCAAAGAGGAGCGATGGGGCACACATTCTCTGCTCTCAGTATGTTTTATGTATAGCAGTGGGTCCAGGTGGTGGTGCTGCGCTGGACAGAAGTATAGCCTTTTTTGGCTGGACAATCCCTTTAAATACAGTCTCCACTGTAACTAAAACTGAATTTATTTTATTCTTATGTAGTGAAGTGCCTCCACCACCTTGAAAGCAGACCAAAGTTCTCTTTCCCTAGCACTAGAGTATAAAAGACTCAATAGCCCCCCTATCAGACATGCCACCAAGGCTCTCCTCGCCTCCAGAAATATTTTATAGACCTATGTAGATTAAGTCAAGTATATTGTGACCACCTGTCCACACCTGGATGATGAACAGCTTTTTAACAGGCAGTTTATGTTTGATTTTTTTCTGCTAGGAGGCCATCGGGATTGTGAGATTTCCCTAACTTCAGACAATTGCTTCCTCAATTTCTGTTATAAACTCTTGGCTATATTGGACCATTCAATAAATGTTTTTAATTCTCTCTATTTTCTCTGGTAGGTTTTTTAAAATGTGAAAAGAGTGACTAAATATATAATTTGTCTGGTTTCCTAATCCCTGCCAAGGTCCTACCACATTTGTTTCTATTCTCCTTTTATCTTAGAAAATCCCGTTCTTTTTTATTATCCCCAAGGTTGTCTAGTTTTATTTTAATTTTATACATTTTCAGGTATGTTAGGTCTGACAGAGAAATGTTATGTTTTTTCTGCAGCTACAGCCATGAAGCCATCACCAAGCTATTATAGATCTGTACATGATGCCCCCTTATAAAGCGACAAAAAAAGGAAATGTGTAAAGGAGACTTACCAGTCTTTTTATCTTTGTACATTCATTTTTTCCCCAGATTACCCCCCTCCACCCCCTTGCCATCGTTAACGAATGGTGCCCATCAGCATGGACAATTGACTGCCCCCTCACATTCTCCTTGAGGCTGGTCAATGCCTTCATTCTTCCTCCAAGCACGATCTCCAACTGTGAACACGCACAGCCCATTCATTAAAAATGTGGTGCCGATGCCGAGAGGCTCATTTTACAGTAAAAAACATGTGTTGAGCATTAGAAAAAGAGAAAAATTATGTTTTACGGTTCCTCCGTTTTGAAGCTACTAGCTCGCCATGGAAACCCCAGCCTTGGGTGGGGGGGACTGCTCACCATTTTTTAAGACAGTCTTATAGATCACTTATAATGCCCATAAGCACAAAACATGCTTGCATCATAGCACTCAGGCCACACCTACATGCTTGATAAAATAATTAAGATAAAACTTTATTCCTAAAACAGAAACTAGTTTAGAACATTACCAAGCATAACCCTATACAATGGGCTAACACTTGGCTATGCCTGAGCAATGAATTTAATGGCCACATTGGTTTTATCAACAAAATCATTGTCAGTGATGGATCTAATGAGAAAATGCATAAAGGGGATCATGGTTGAACCATATTCATATTTCATCTGCTCAGACATAAGATTTTGTTTAAACGAAAATAAATGCAGGATTATACATTTTTGGTGAAAATTATATTTCCTTGACATTTTAGGGTACACCAGTTGTCAAATAGAGATAGAGCTTGAAATAGTTGACAGAAGCAGGGAGTAATGTCTTACTAGACATATGCAGTCCAGGACTGGATAAAAAAAAATAGCTTGTTACGTTCAAGGTTTTTGGACTGAGATTCTAAATCTGTGAAGCCTTTTTGAACAATGCATACCATTGCAGTAGAATATTTAGACTTTCAGCCTCGTATTAATCGTTAGTAGTATGGAGCAAGCCCGTAGAAGCTGGGGTTCGGAAAGGCCAAACTTGCAGTAAAAGTTTGTTTCGGGTCAATGAGGACCACAAAAATGGATGTAAAATGGGGGTTGTAAGGGCTAGAGGGCTGCAAATCAGGGGGAACACCAGAGAAATTGCTCTGCATAAATGGCATAGGGAAAGTACTCAAAACAATAACAGAAAACTAAAATTGAATAAATACATAAATTAAAAAAAAATAATACAATTTAGAGTATGGAAAGTGCCCAAAATAATAACAGAAAAAAATTAAAGAAATACATACATAAATAAATGAAAGATAAAATATACATTTTTTTATAGGTGTCAGACTCAGAGGCTAATTTGGAGGTAACACTGGGGTGATTGCCCTGCACAAAATAGGGGAGGGAAAGTGCTCAAAATAATAACATACATAAAATGACAACATTAAATAAATACATACATAAATAAAAATAAGTTAATAAACAGGTGTCAGACACAAATTAGGGACAGGGATCAAATTGGGGGTAGCACCGGGGCAATTGCCCTGCACAAAGTGAAGTAGGGAAAGTACTCAAAATAAAATCTAAAAAATTCAGAATAGATATTTTTCTTTAATCAGATATATATCTTGTTTCTCATTTTTAAATAAATCTGTTCATTCTGGTGACTGGATAAGTAAGGGGGGTAAGTCCATTTCTAAAGCTAATTGTCCATTTCATTGCACTTCCATGGACAGGTGGCTCTCATACTGAGGGATAGCTAGGGACAAAGAAACCTCTAATTGTCCATTTCAGGTCACTTCCAGGGACAGGCTGCTCATATACTGAGGAGGAGAGAAAAACATTTCCTAATTGTCCATTTCAGGCCACCTCCAGACTATTATATTCTGTGGCGCTGTACAAACTATAAATTGCAGGAGGGTGGGACACTGAATAATCTTCACCATGTCCATGCTCAGGAACCTGCAAGGCAAACACAAAAACATTGTTAGTATTATTATTATATATTTTTTTTCCATCCCTCCACCCTTTTTTCCTCTGGTACAAGCAGGCACCAGGGTTTGCAGTGTATTCTTGTAGGCCCGAACACCACTTCCAGAATGATGGAAGCCAGACCAAGTTGAGGCATTGATAGATTATATAGCACACTGTGCTTCAAGTTCTATTGGATTGTCTTCAACCCACTCCACTTCTGCCGAAAGTGCAGAGCCCTCCACCTCACCCCCTTTAAATCAGCGAGGCCGGCCCAGCCACAGGTCATGGAGCAGTCACTAATGCTATATGATGACACTCCTAGCTGGGATTCCGTGAGTCATCCACCTGCCCCAGTTGCAGATATAGGGGTTCCCAGATGCCCAACAACTTGTGTTGGAGGATGAGGATGTGGACATCGGACCATAGCAGGACATCTATGATAAGGATGAAACACAAGTGCCAATTGCTGCAGCTTTCTGCAATGTGGGGGCTGAGATAGGGGGTGGAGGGGAGGAGTGGGTGGAAGACAATCCGAGGGGTGATAATTATAAAACCTGAGACCCAACGTGGCAATCTGATTTCAGTGGAAGAGGTGGTGGTAATGCAGCCCCAGGCAGCCTGCAGAGAAGGGTGCAGACCATCAGAAGTCAGCCCATTGCTACTACTGCCCACCATGACCAGGGACTGGGCACTGAAAAAGCTGTCTCAAAGGATCTCACCAGCATGGCATTTTTTCAAACAGTGCACCGACGACAAGTCTTGGGTCATTTGCAAGCTGTGAATAATCTCTGCATAACGTCAGTCACCAGGGACCTGCAAGGCAAAAAAAACATTGTTATTATTATTTGCCTCCATTCATTGCCTTCTCCTACTCCTACTCTGCTTCCTTTTGCCTCCTCATCCAGGCAGCGCAGTGCCTGCAGCACCAATCTGAGCCTATCCATGGGGAAACGGCAGCAAACGGTGCTGAAACTCATCTTCGGTTGAGGCACATCCATTGTCTGGCACATGTGCTAAACTTGTTTTTTCAGAGCTTACTTGCCAATTATCCAGACAAGCTGGAGCTGCTGCATAAAGTGGGTGCCGTGTGCGCACACTTTTGGCCTTCACCCCCTGCTGTGCTTCACCTATCTGCTGAAGAACGTTGGTCATCCCACCCAACGCCTCATAGGCAATTTGCCAACCAGGTGGAATTCCACTTTACATATGGTGTGAGCAGCAGGCAATAGTTGCATTCCAGCACCAAAATGCCCGGGTGAAACGAAGTTCAGACCAACAGCACTTCACCTTTACAAAGTCTGGGTAAAGGTAACCCTCTTAAACTGCTCCAAATGTTTGGTACAATAGATTAGCAGTCCAGTGCAGGGAGAAATAAGGGGCTGTGTCTATAAAGTCCTTAATACAATTGCAACAAAGCTATTAGCAGCAGTGGGGGCCCCCCGCACCTGGGTAAGCCTTTTTTTGTTTTTGCAAACCTGCAGCCAAAGCCACCACAGGGTAGGATGGAGAGTCTAGAGCTGCAAAGCCGCCGTCAGCAACGTTACAGTGATGGGTGGGTGCAGAGCTGTCAATCTGCGGCCGCTTACTGCACATAAGCCACTAAGCACAGTCGTTGGCAGCTCAATGCAGGGAACTGTTTTCTGCTGGACCAGTTGGGCGACTACACTACCCCCCCATCCCAGAATGGCACAGGCAGGAGTTCCTGAGCAGCCGTCACCTGCACAAAGGGCCTTGATCTGACATTCCAATAAGTAGGTGGGTGCCAGACAACCACCAATCAGTTCCTTGGCTGCACTATTAAATTAAAGGGAAAAAAAATACTGTATCTGGGGCCTTCATGAGATTTTGTGCCCAGGGGCCCCCACCAAATAAATCCTGACACAATCTCCATCAATCAATGAGGGGACGTGGATTAATAACAGTTGGAAGGTATGCTATTAAAACAAACTATAGCACCTAAAAGGTACTACAAAACTGCACTCCCACAGGATAAAGTTTAAAAATAAAAAAAATATGTGTCAGAAAGTAGGATGTTTCACCCAGTGTATTTACTGCTCACATCAAGATGTATCCGACATGAGTAATTAATCTGCTTTAGATGGAACCAATAGCTCATCAATCTGTCATTTCTGATTTCTGAACTCAGATTTTGCCATTGATTGCATATGTATAGACTCCATATTCCTTGGTTGACTATAGCCTCTCTTGAAGACACTCTTTCTTTTAAGACACCTAGTCTTGCGCCCCAGATATTGCTTCCCGCAGGGGCATTCTATTCAATATACAAAGTTTTTACTGTTACGTGTAATACATTTCTTTAACCTAAAAGTCTCTTTGGTGGAGATTTATTTGATTTTCTAAATTGGCATCTTTTGAACAGCTTTATTGCTACACTTACAACCCATATATTTTCACAATTCAAAAAACCTTCTAGCTCTAGCAACATTTCACCCTTCTTTTTGTGTGTGTGGGGTCTTTATATCCTTTCATCAAATGTGTAGCTAAAATGGGTGGTTTTCTAAAAATCAACCTTGGCCTATCTGGTAAATGTGGTCCAAGAATATCATCATTGTTGATTATATGCCAATGTTTTTGGTAGTATTTTAAAATGTTTCTATGATCCTGTCCAAATTAATCATCGCATACACATAGCCATGCTAGTATCCTTTTTCTTTAATTCCCCTTAGAGCACAGCCTCTGTATTTATACCCAAGGTTTTTTCAATTTCATCTTTCATCCCGGCCTGTTCAAGGTAGTAATTCTCTCTGGTGCAATTCCTCTTTAATCTATAGAACAGCCCCTTGAGGATGTTCCTTAACCTGGACGGGTGGTGGCAACTAGTTATTGGGGCATATGATTGGTGTCCTTAACTGATCATCCTTCTTCCCTATCTCCAATCCCTGGAAATTAATCTTCGTATCACAGACTTCAGTGTTAAATGTAACTCCCCAATCACTAATATTAATGCAAGTGAAAAAATGGTGAAAACATTCCCTTCCGATAACACCAGACAGTCATCAATATAGCGTCTCCAAATAAGTAACCCCTTGGGGTCAAATTTATAAATAAATGTAGTTTTCCATAACCCAATAAAAAGGTTGGCTAAACTGGGGCATATTCAGCCCCCATCGCTACACCCTTAACCTGCAAAAAAATTTCTTGTTAAACCAAAAGTAGTTATGTGTGAGAGCAAAATGAAAGCAATTTATTAAAAAAATCAACCTGAAGTAGAAAAAGATCAGAAAAATGCATGTAAGTAATATCCGATTGCCAATAACCTGTTCATGTGGAAAATTAGTATATAAAGACACCACATCTATCGTTTGTTCAGTAACTTTAACTGCCTCTAACAGATTAAGAACATGTTGACTGTCTTTTAAAAATGATGGGAGATTCATCACCAATGGCTGCAAGAATGTATCTAGATAGTTGCCTAGTTTATAAATTACTGAACCTATTCCACTTATAATAGGACAATGAGGGTGATTCTGTTAGTTCTTATGTATCTTAGGGAACCCATATGTGGTGGGTATTCTTGGATGTTGTGGGATACTGAAATCAGCTTCTTTCTTATTTGTTATTTTCAGTTTTACTCCCATAGTAATAATTTCTTTTAATTGTTTTTGATATTCCACAGTAGGATTATTTATATGCTTTTTACAAGTTTCAGCATACTTTAAGAGAGTCTCCATTTCATTCCTATATACCTCCACATCCTGGATCACTATACCCCCCTCCTTTATCTGCTGGTTTGACTATCTTGCTGGTATTCCTTTTCAACATATCAATAACTTTTTTAGGATCCTTTTGGCAAAATTAGCCTTAGACGCACCCTTTGAGGATTATCTAAAACCTTCCAAATCCATTCTCTGTTGACTGAATTGAATGGAATGTTTCCAGTCAATGATTCCATTAGGGGGTTAAAAGTGGAAGGATTTCTTAGTGCGGTATATTTAAATTGTGGATGTTCTTCCATCCTTGTATTCTCTATTGGAAGCTTTGATAGACAAAATCTTTTTTATGTTTTCTAAAAATAAATGAATCCCTACATAAAGTCTAAAAGGGCCAGCCATCATAGGAGGGGTACATTTCAGCCCTTTGTCCAAGATTTGTAACTCTTTATTTATTAATTCCTTTTGACTCAGACTATAAATCCCTTCCCACCCTTGAGTTAAACTCAGGACCATCTAATTTTCTTCTGCTTCCTTCCTTCTCTTCTCTGGTCCCCTCCAAAATGTTCCCATCATCTTTTTGTTTGAGGTCCCCGTACACTCTCCCAATCAATTTCTTTCCTCTGTAGACCTTCTCTTATAGTGAAAGGGGATCTAAACCTTTCCCCTCCTAGACCCTGGTTTTGTTGATGCTTCAAGGTTCTTCCTATTTTTTGGTTATCTATATCTTCAGCATACCTCAGGAGTGCATATCTATTACCCCATATAGACCCTACATGGGCCCTTGCTGTTTAATAGTATTACGCTATTGGTTTTTACTTCTTGTTTCCGCTCATGTTTGGCGATGTCCTATAAATGCTGAGGATACTACAAGTTTGAGTTGGAGTGGATTTAGTGTGATACAGAGGTATTTGGATTCTATACATATCCAATTGATGGCATAATCTGAGTTCAGAATTGACAGATTGATGAGCATTCGGCTCCATCTAAGGCTGGTATGCAGATTTATTCACTGTTGTCGGATACACCTTGATGTGAGTAGTAAATACACCGGGTGAAACATCCTACCCGCTGACACTTATTTTTTAACTTTATCCCACTGGAGTGCAATTTTGTAGTACTTTATGGACATGGTCCTCATTTCTCCCTGTGCTGGAGTGCTAATCTATTGTACTAAACATTTGGCGTGTTTTAAGAGGGTTACCTTTACCCAAGCTTTGTATTTGTTTTATTATTCTTGGACCACATTTACCAGATAGGTCAAGGTTGATCCCATTCAGGATGCCCTAAGGAGTGGAATTTGGACGGTCCTGGAGTCTTTTAGACTCCAGAATCCTAATTATTATTATTGTTTATTTATATAGCGCCATCATCTTCTGTAGTGCTTTACAAAGTAGTAGTAACAGACAGGGTAGAAACATACGGTACATATACTATTTCAAATGCAGTTTTACAGAGTTGACAATGGATATTCTGAGTACAAGATACAATACAATAAAAGAGAGCCCGGCCCTTGTGAGCTTACAGTCTAAAGGAAGAGGGGTGAAAACGAGGGGGAAGGATCACAAACAGTCAGTATTGAGCTTTGTGGCATGTGCCCTTTAGATAATTGGTTAAGCCAGATTATATGCTTGTCTGAATAAGTGAGTTTTAAGGGCACCTTTGAAGGTTTTGAGGGTTGTGGATTGGCGGATTGGGTGGGGGAGGGCATTCCAGAAGAGTGGCACGTGAGAAGTCCTGGAGGCAGGCATGAGAGAAGGTGACCAGGGCGGAGGACAGGAGAAGGTCAGCAGCAGAGCGGAGGCTGCGTCTAGGTTGATACTGTTGGATTAGAGATGAGATGTAGGGAGGGGCCTGGTTGGAGAGAGCTTTGTATGCGAGAGTTAGAGTTTTGAACAGGATTCGCTGTGGGATTGGCAGCCAGTGTAAGGATTGGCAGAGAGGCGCAGAACTGGAGGAGCGAGAGGAGAGATGGATGAGGCGAGCAGCTCAGGATAGATTGGAGTGGTGCCAGTCTGTTAGTTGGTAAGCTACAAAGAAGAATGTTGCAGTACTCCAGTCGGGATATGACCAGGGCGTGCACTAGCATTTTAGTGGTGTCAGGTGAAAGGAAGGGACGGATGCGTGAGATGTTTTTAAGTTGGAGGCGACAGGACAACCCTGATGTTCCTTTTTAAAAGGGCAAAGAAAGTGTGAGCTTACATCTACATGTAAGCTCACACTTTCTTTGCCATTATAATTGTGCTTCATTATCATTCTGTATCTAATATGCATTTGACTTGGGGTGCAGGCCAGTGCTAGCGTGGTCTCATACCCCTTCCGCACCCCCGCTCACTTTATGTCTAAAGCTATGCAGCAAAGCAGCCCAGTTGAGACTAACCTTGAGTTGTGGCTTAGTTCTGAATATCCCGGCAGGGGTGAGGTGAGAAACAGTCAGCAGGGTGACAACAGGGAATTCAAGTATTATTTGTGCTAGACTGGCATTACTGCCATTCTGTTGCGGGTGCATTGATCTGGTCTGGTAGCCTCAGAGCTCTCCCTGTCTGACAGATAAGATCACAGGGAGAGAAGGAGCCGGCAAAGCTACAGCGCACATAGCAAGGAACTGTTGACTGGCGAATGGCTCTTTATTCTGCAGCTAGCCCATGTGGAGAAGATTTAGCGAGACGGCTCAGTGCCAGCCAGATAGCAGCACTAGAGATGAGCGAACTTCTTGAAAGTTCGATTCAGGCGATTCGCCGAATTTTCCCAAGAAATTCGGGTTCGCCCGAATCGAACTTTCACGAATCGCTCATCTGAAAAAGAAAATGCCGGCATGGTGGGAGCGGGCAGGCCGGCTACGCCTGTCAGCGGGCCGCCGCCGGCCCACTGACAGCGTAGCCGGCCTGCCCGCTCCCACCATGCCCGCAAAAATGCCGGCATGGTGGCAGCGGGCAGGCCGGCTACGCTGTCAGTGGGCCGCCGCCGGCCCGCTGACAACGCAGCCGGCCTGCCCGCTCCCACCATGCCGGCATTTTTTTAAAAAGCAAACACTTACCTGCATGGTCGGAGCGTGGAGGCTGGCGCCCTCTGATCGGACGCGTCATCAGAGGACGCGTCATCAGAGGACGCGTCATCAGAGGACGCGTCATCAGAGGGCGCCTGAGAGCGGCGCCGGCCTCCACGCTCCCACCATGCCGGCATTTTTTTTTTTAATTTCAGGGAATATAATTTTCCCTGAAATTCGGAGCGAATTCCGGTTCATCCGAACCGGTTCGCTCATCCCTAAGCAGCACCTTCTGACTCCATGGATCAAAGGTCATACTGAGCAACAAACACTTGTGTCCCATTCACCCCAGTAGTTTCGCGGGTAGGGTTGCCACCCGGCCGATATCTAACTGGCATGGTCAATATATCTAGCGCCAGGTCAGTTCCGGTATTTTCTTTTTACTGGCCATATTAATGGCCGGTATTTTGAATGGGGGCGGGGGCCGTGGGGCAGCGGGCATGCGCATTTGACGCTCGCCCCGAATCCCTCCCCAGCTCCCTCCTCTCCTCGGCCTGCCATCATCTGTGACGTCAATCCTCTATACCATTCCTCACTCCCTCCCTCTTCTGCCTCATCTGTGTGCTCTGACCTCTGCATTGATTGGCAACCACAAGACCACACCTCTCTACAAGACCGCTATTTTTTGTAGGGAAAGGTGGCAACCCTAGCTGGGGGTGTTAACTAGGCTACCTGCTAAAGTTTAGATTGGAGTTTGATAGTAACATACTATGTAAGGCTTAATAAAGACTTTAGTCCATCCAGTTCAGCCTATTTATCTCCCTCCAGTGGTCTAGTAGCCATAGCTGGTAATGTTATCACATGCCAGAAAGGCATCCAGGACACTATAGATCTCCTTCCAGTGGTCTAGTAGCCATAGCTGGTAATGTTATTACATGCCAGGAAGGCATCCCAGCCACTATAGATCTCCTTCCAGTGGTCTAGTAGCCATAGCTGGAAACGTTATTACATGCCAGGAAGGCATTAAGGCCACTTTTGAACATTTTTACTTTATCCATCATTACTACCTCCTCTGGCAGCGAGTTCCATAGTCTCACTGCTATTAAAGAGAAAAATCCCCTCCTATGTCGGTGGAGAAAGCACCTTTCCTCTAACCTTAGTGGATGCCCTTGGGTTTGGTTACACTTTAGGGTATAAATAGATTGTGGGACAGATCTTTGTATTGACCCCGAATACATTTATACATAGTTATTAGATCACCCCTTAAGCGTCTTTTTTCTAAACTAAATAAACCTAACTTTGACAATCTTTCAGGGTACTCTAGTCCCCAACACTCCTTTTATTAACTTTGTTGCCCTTCTTTGAACGCGCTCCAGTTCTGATTTGTCCTTCTTAAGCACAGGTGCCCAGAACTGTACACAGTACTCCATATGGGGTCTGACCAGTGACTTGTACAGGGGTAAAATGATGACTCTGTCTATAGTTTTTCCACCACCTAGGCTTTCCTTTTACAGTTAGTTTACATTTGACATTTATCCCAAAAGAGACTAATAACAGAAGATCATGCCTCTAGGTCTGACTGGCTTCTGATTTTATAGCAGACCAAAACCCAGTAAACAGGGGTGTAACTTGAGGGGTTGTAGGGGCAATAACACTGGGGCCCAGAAAGTTGGGGGGGTTCCATCATTGTTGCTCCTCCACCTTATTTATCATATTTGTGCTCACTTGCCATTATATAGAGAGAGAAAGCACCATTCGTCTTAGCTGTTTGAGTCTTTAGTTGTTTGGCTGCATGCAAATGAAATAAAAGACTGAAAAAAGTTGACGGTATGAGCCATGAAAGGGCCCCATTTAATGTTCGCATCAGGGTCCCATCACATTTAGTTATGCCACTGCCAGGAATGTAAGTTACCTGGGTTTGGTCTGTATTACAGCTTGCGCTGCGTTGGGCAACACAGTCACAATGTAAGTGAAAACGCTGCCCATTATTTTTTATGGCCCAGCATTTTCACTTGTGTAGTGACTGCATTGCCCAACAGAGCGCAAGCAGAAAGGTGTGAATAGAGCCTTAGAAAGCCTGAAAATCAGGCAGGGTATGCACCTGGTTCTCCTACACATGCACTTTTGCCTGCCAAACTGTATTGGTCCCTTTTCAGTGCATATTTAAAGTGGACCAAAACCCAGCAGGATCGGCCCGGGAGATCCATTCCCGGATCCAAAATCGGGATGCCCCGCTATGTGAAACCCCCCAGGACGCCCGCAAACCTTACCTGAATCCCGTTCCAACAGCCCATGCGCGGGCCGCAGCCGCGTCTCGCGCTTCCCTCTAGCAGGGGCGCGCCCGTGCCGGCCATTTGTGAATGGCTGCTCCCTATCAGAGGGAAGCGCGAGATGTGGCCAAAAGCGTGCTCGGAGCCGCTGAGCTAAGACGTCACTTTGACGTGCATAGCTCAGCAGCTCCAAGCATGCTGATTGAACAAGCGGCCGCGCATGAGCCGTAGGATTGGGGTGAGGTGAGTTGATCTGGGCGTTCTGGGGGGTTTCACATAGCAGGTGTGATGATTAGCTCTGGTAGACAGCAGGATGTTTGCAGTATAGAGGATCAGAGGCGAAAAGTTAAACTTAAAGTCCGTGTTTATTCACACCAAAATCCATAAAAGCATATGCCCTTTCGGGTTACATCACCTTGTCAGGAAAATACAAGTCAATCAGACAGGCAAACAGCGCTTTTAGTCCTTGGGCAACGTTGCTGCTTTGCAACCGAATCCACCTTGGGTCCGCATGAAACAGCCTGCATAGGAGTTTTCAGCCAGGCTCACAGAGTCTCACTCCACAAGTGAGCTCCAGTCATAGCCAGCGCACAGCTGATTCCCCAGGCTATTTATGCGGCCTGTAAAACCTGGACCTGGGTAGTGGATGGAGCCCCACCCTGCTCTACTCCATCCCAGTAAAACCGTCCCGGGTTAGCCTTTCAGCTATACTAACTTCAGCACCAGACTGCCATTAGCAGCTGATGCTGGGAAACAAAACACACGGTTTTACTGCACCAAGGCCAGGTACCTTGGTGCCACATACCTTCCGTCAATGACTTGCACCTTACCACATAACCCCCCCCCCTTGTTCAACCCTGAGGGGGTGGACACACGACAAACAATGTGCCAGGGCATCCGCATTACTCAACAACTGTCCCGCTCTGTGCTCTACAGAGAACTTGAAGTTTTGTAAGGACAGGAACCACCGGGTGACCCTGGCATTCCTGTCCTTAGCCTGGCACATACACTTGAGGGGAGAATGGTCCGTAATCAGACCGAAATTTCTCCCCAGCAAGTAGTAGCGAAGTGACTCAAGGGCCCACTTAATGGCCAAACACTCTCTCTCCACGATACTATACCGGGTCTCCGCAGTTGTCAATTTGCGACTCACGTAGACAACGGGGTGTTCTTCCTCGTTGACTTCCTGAGATAGTACAGCACCGAGACCTACCTCGGAGGCATCGGTCTGTACTATAAACTCCCTCTTAAAGTCGGGTGTCACCAACACCGGAGACCCACACAGGGCAGACCAACGCGGAGAACGCTTTTTCGGCCTGTTCATTCCATTTCACCATGACAGACTTGCGTCCCTTTAACAGGTCTGTCAATGGTGCCGCTATGGTGGCAAAATTGGGAATGAACCTCATGTAATACCCCACCAACCCCAGAAATGACTTCACTTGGCGGGTAGTGTTAGGACGTGGCCAGCTACGGATGGCTTCAATTTTGTTAACCTGGGGCTTGACCACTCCTCACCCAATCACATAGCCCAGGTATTTCGTCTCTTCTAAGCCTAAGGCACATTTTTTTGGGTTTGCCGTCAAACCAGCCTTCCTGAGGGAATCCACTACGGCCTGGACTTTGGGCAGGTGACTTTTCCAATCCGTACTATGGATAATTATATCGTCCAGATATGCCGAAGCATACCGACGATGTGGCCTGAGGACAATATCCATTAACCTTTGGAACGTAGCGGGAGCGCCATGTAAACCAAAGGGTAATACCTTGTACTGGAACAGTCCCTCTGGTGTGATAAAGGCTGTTTTCTCTTTGGCAGCCTCAGTCAAGGGTACCTGCCAGTACCCTTTTGTGAGGTCCAAAACAGAAAAATACCTGGCTTGGCCTAGCTTCTCAATAAGCTCGTCTACTCGGGGCATAGGGTAGGCATCAAACTTAGAAATTTCGTTAAGTTTGCGGAAATCGTTACAAAACCGCAGTATAGAGGCTCAGAGGCGAAAAGTTAAACTTAAAGTCCGTGTTTATTCACACCAAAATCCATAAAAGCATATGCCCTTTCGGGTTACATCACCTTTTCAGGAAAATGCAGCATAAGTCAATCAGACAGGCAAACAGCGTTTTTAGTCCTTGGGCAAAGTTGCTGCTTTGCAACCGAATCCACCTTGGGTCCGCATGAAACAGCCTGCACAGGAGTTTTCAGCCAGGCTCACAGAGTCTCACTCCACAAGTGAGCTCCAGTCACAGACAGTGCACAGCTAATTCCCCAGTCCCACCCTGCTCTACTCCATCCCAGTAAAACCGTCCCGGGTTAGCCTTTCAGCTGTACTAACTTCAGCACCAGACTGCCATTAGCAGCTGATGCTGGGAAACAAAACACACGGTTTTACTGCACCAAGGCCTTGGTGCCACATACCTTCCGTCAATGACGGCCCCTTGCACCTTACCACACAGGACACCCCCGATCAGGGCGCCCCGGGGAAGTGGACCAAAACCCAGGATAGTCAAAATCCTGGGTTTTGGTCCTACTTTAAAGTGGAACAAAACCCAGGATTTTTTTCAGTGCCCCGGGGCATCCCAATTTGGGTTGCCCCACTGTGTTAAACTCCTCTAGATCAGCAGCAACAGCTTGACTTTTCCTGGTCCAGAGCGCATGCACAGGCTGTCATCCAATCAGAGCAGTTTGCGGTACCTATATTATTTGCCAAATGGCTCTGATTGTTTGCAATGGAGAGCGCAAGTGGGCGCAACCCCAGGAGCACAAATATGCAAGGCATGCGGCTGCTTGCGTTCCCCATTGTAAACAATCAGAACCGTTTGCCAAATTACATAGGACTTGTGCATGGGCCTTTGGACCCGGGAAAGGTAAGCTGTTACTGCTGATCTAGGAGGGTTCATGCAGCGGGGCATCCTAATTAGGAATGCTCCGGGGAGGCTGTGCAGGGTTTTCTTCTGCTTTAAAGAAGAACAAAACCCAGGATTTTTACTAGTGCAGAACTGAGTGGGGATGCTTGCCTTTTTCTGTGCTGTTGGATCAGCAGAAAGGTTCACACGTCAGGGGGCTAACACATAGTGTTGTCACCATCCTGACTTACAGCAGCTTGCCATTTCCCTCATATCAAAGCTGTGCATCAGCCTGTCAAACTTAGGGTGGGGGGGCATTAACCCCTATAGGCCTGTTTCTATACAGTTGGGAGCAGCTTGAGGAAAGTAGCATAGGCATGATTTGTGACAACCTGCATTTTATCATCTGAGTGGCAAGCAACGCTGAATGGAGAGCGCACTGCTGTCCGCACACCCCGCTCCTCAGCAGGAACCCACCCCAAGCCTTTCTAAATGGCTAGTGCAGAACTGAGCGGGGATGCTTGCCTTTTTCTGTGCTGTTGGATCAGCAGAAAGGTTCACACGTCAGGGTATCCCAAAATTGGATGCCCCACAGAGAGGGAGAGCACTAACCTTACAGTCTTACAGACTACAGGCTAGTGCTTGCTCTAAATTGGGCCAGAAAATAGGATTTTGACACCCCCCCCCAACTGATCACCCTAAAGACGTACCTTTCTGCAGGCACCGGTCCAATCAACGCTGTACACTATGCCATGCATACTAATGCACCGGCTCTGTTTGCAACATAGCCTGGCATAGGGGAGCAGCCACTTTCTCTATATAAATGGATGGGCGTGGGGGTGCATCTCAGGTGCAGGGAGGCTGGGGATGTGGTGTGGAATCGTCCGAAAGGTAAGTGTTTGCATGCAATTGCGGGGGCTAACACATAATGTTGTCACCATCCTGACTTACAGCAGCTTGCCATTTCCCTCATATCATAGCTTGGTGCATCAGCCTGTCAAACTTAGGGTGGGAGGGCATTAACCCCTATAGGCCTGTTTCTATACAGTTGGGAGCAGCTTGAGGAAAGTAGCATAGGCATGATTTGTGACAACCTGCATTACATTTCAATGATGTAAAGAGGACCAAAACTCAACAGGCCCTAGAGCCCAATTCGGGATGCCCTTGTAAAGTGGACTAAAATACTCAGGTTGTGCTTGTGAAGCCCCCAGGTTCACCTGTTATTATCATGGTGCATGCATGGGATCCACTGCAGCTGTGCATGCCCGTGCTAACCATAGAACTGAATGGCTGGCATGGATGAGCACTGCAGGAGGGAAGTGGCTTAGCTCTGCCAGTGAGTTTGGAATGCCCTGTTGACTTGCCAGCCCCCTAAGGCTTGTGAGATGGTATAAGGGTCTCATGGATCCCTTATCAGTTCACAAAGGGTTAAATGTAAAAAAAAAAGACACACAGAGTAAAAATGTAATTTATTTGTTTTTTTTCTTTACACACCTCCCCTGTCCCCCGGCAATCCTGTACCGCGGACCTCCGATGACAGCTGCCGGGTGATCGGTGGAGGGAGGCTGGGGGGGCAAGGGATCACAGCCCCTCGACCCTCCCACCTCCAAACATTACGACGCTACTGAGCATCTTGGTTTGGGTGTGGGATGACGAAGGTGGGGCTAGTGGCCGGGCAACTGCGGAAGTGCTAGAGAGGGCCTATTTCGCCCTCTCCTCACCACGGAAGAGCTGGGGGGACGATCGGAGGCCCCCCGGTTAAGAGGAGACCTGGTGGGAGGGATGGCAGCTCCAGGTGTGTACCGTATTTTTCGCTCTATAAGACGCAACTGCCCCATAAGACGCACCTAGGATTTGGGGGAGGAAAATAAGAAAAAAAAATATTTTAAACCAAAAAGCACCATTACAGACAGTGTGGCATTCCCCTATCCCATTCCTATAGGCCGTGTGGGACGCCCCCATTCCATAGACCGTGTAGAATGCCCCCATCCCACTCACCGTATAACCAGTGTGGCATTCCCCCCTCCCATTCCCCATATAGGCAGTGTGGCATTGCCCCCTCCCATTCCCCATATAAGCAGTGTGGCATTCTCCCCCCTCCCATTCCCCATATAAGCAGTGTGGCATTCTCCCCCCTCCCATTCCCCATATAAGCAGTGTGGCATTCTCCCCCCTCCCATTCCCCATATAAGCAGTGTGGCATTCTCCCCCCTCCCATTCCCCATATAAGCAGTGTGGCATTCTCCCCCCTCCCATTCCCCATATAAGCAGTGTGGCATTCTCCCCCCTCCCATTCCCCATATAAGCAGTGTGGCATTCTCCCCCCTCCCATTCCCCATATAGGCAGTGTGACATTCTCCCCCCTCCCATTCCCCGTATACACAGTGTGGCATCCCCCCTCCCATTCCCCATATAGGCAGTGTGCCCCACCATTGTGGCATCCCCCTCCCCCCATTATCCTAGGCTGTGTGGCATCCCCCTCCCCCTATTATCATAGGCTGTGTGGCATCCCCCTCCCCCCATTCCCATTGGCAGTGTGGCACCCCCCTCCCCCCATTGGCAGTGTGGCATCCCCCTCCCTCCATTCCCATTGGCAGTGTAGCATCCCTCTCCCCCCATTCCCATTGGCTGTGTGGCATCCCTCTCCCCCATTTCCATTGGTGTGTGGCATCCCCCCTCCCCCCATTTCCATAGGCTGTGCGGCATCCCCTCTCACACCCATTAGTCGGCATAAGTAAAAAAAAAAAGTAAAACTCACCTGTCCGCTGACACCGCTTCGCTCAGCGGCCGGCTCCGTGAATCGGGTGGGCGTGGCTGCCTCTTCCTGGGCACACACGAGCACCCAGGTCAGGGCGTCCGCTGCCCTGACCTGGGTGTTCGTCCGTGCCCAGGAAGAGGCAGCAGATGGAGGAGCGGCGGGCGCTGTCTCTGGCCCCGCCGCTGTCATCGCTGCCGGTAAAAGACAGCAATCGCAGTGGCGGGGCCGGGACACAGCCCGCCGCTCCTCTGTCTTCTTCTGGGCTCTGTCAGTGTGGCATGCAACGCGGGAGTGCCGGGAACGGGTGAGTTTTTTATTTTTAATTTATTTTTTACATTCGCCCGATAAGGCGCACGGAAATTTTTCCCACACTTTTGGGGGAAAATAAGTGCGTCTTATAGGGCGAAAAATACAGTAAACGTCTTTTTTTTTTTACAGTTAGCAGCGGTGTAGACCAAAGCGGGGGGGGGGGGGGGGGGCTATTCTGGGCCCTCTCCTGAAGCCAGAATAGCCCCGGGGGGGGGATCAGATGCCCTGGTTTTAAACTTTCAACTTTTTTCTGTGGCTACATGAGTCTCCTGTAGCTGGCACTTAACAGTAGAAGAGGCGACTACATGAGACTCACGTAGCTGACACTAGAAGAGTTAAATAGCATTACCTGGTTTCAGAAACGCGCGCAACCCATCCCAGAGACTGTGCAGCGTAACAACGGACAACCATCAGCTAATCCCTCATACGCATCAAGCTGCAGACACCAAAAAATGGTGCCGGCCAGACAACGTTATTTACGTAACAGAGAGGACGTGCAGACCTTCCACTAGGTGGCAGACTCACAACCGGGTGTCTCTCTGTGAAGGCAGGGAGGAAAGTAGAAGGATTGAGTTGCCAAAACACGTAAAAATGAGGAGCCATACAAATATGGCTGTATAACAAAATCCTGTAATATAAATCAACAACCAATACTGATTAAAATAAGATACAATTACTATGACTGGCAAATAGGTAGAGAATTTTCAGATATTTTCAAGTATATACAATAAACTATGTTATATGCCACGGTAACTCTCCTCATTCCAATCCATCCTCCCGAGGACAGAGTGAGCGGGGAATATAGGACTGCACAATGTGTTGTCTTATGAGATTATAAAGCTGACCAATGCAAAATTGCGGGACACAATTTTAAAAACGCCAAATTAACCCTTTAAAGTGTCCACACTATTATCCCCCACCTAATTCTTACCTAATCGTGAGATTGAGTTACGTCACCTGAGCCACACGTGCCTACATGGCGTCGGTCCATCCTATGCCATTTGTCACAGACAGTGTCCAGAGCACGCCCACTCTATGGACTGCAATTGCAGTGTATGGAGGGGTCACTATGATGGATGGCAGGGAGGGCATCTGTAACTAGCGATCAGACTTGGATGGCGCGACCCAGGAATTGATCTGCGATTAGGTAAGGCACACAATGCAGAACCAGTGATCATCTGCAGGGAATAAAAAGTGAGTATAGCATGTTTTCTTTATTCACCTTTTATCCCCTTCCCAGTCTACAGGGAATCCAGGGGTGCAGCCAGCTGAAATGCCAGGCGTGCATGGCTTAGGCGGCAAAAACCCATTTTTTGGGACTTAAATAGAGGTTTTTAAGTCTGACATGTTAGTAATGGTTTGGCAAAAGAGCAGCAGGAGTTCTTGACATCAGTGGACACCAAAGATCTCCCATCTTCAGTAAAGTTCTAAGCTAGATGTGACCTTGCAGATAAACCTTTAACCTCTTCTTGTGTTCCCTTTGCAACACCAAATTCTGGTGGAAACGGCCTGGGAAAAATGTAAAGCTATGTGTAAAGATGTTGGAACAGACCTGCAAGAGCAAGGCTCTTCTTCGTCTTTGGGTCACTTTTTAAAGTGATCCTGTACCCAGATACGTTTATGTCATCACCTTCTATGCCCAGCCCAGTGTCCCGAAACAGCCAGTGTTTTTTTTTTCTTTTTTTACTAAAGCCTTTTGCCTATTATTCATAAAAACATTAACAGGATGTAGTATGAGCACGCCGAAATTGCTCGAAAGAGGAGGAGTTTAGGCTGGAATCGAAGAACATGAGAGATCGGTTTATGAAGAGAGGCTACCCCAGAAGAGTGATCGATAAAGCAGTGTCCCGGGCATATAGAACACCCAGAGTGGAGCTGTTGAATTACAAAGAAAGAAAACATGATGGCAAGGTGAGATTTGTGTCTACTTACCATAATGACTGGTATAAAATCAAAGACATACTGAAGAGACACTGGGGGGTCCTATAGGTGGATCCATGTTTAGCGTCACTTACACAGGGAGGACCCTTGATGACGGCAAGGAGAGCACCAAATTTAAGGGATTGACTATTTAGAAGTCACTACAGCCGTCCTAAAACATGGTTGAACAAGCAAAATGTAGGCGGCTGTAGGGCATGTGGTAGGTGTAGCATCTGCCCATTGGTGAACAGAACGGACAGGATCATTAATTTACAAACGGAAGAAAATTACCAGATTAGGAAATTCCTTACATGTAGGACTAAGGGTGTAATATACGCCATCCAATGTCCTTGCCCCAAATATTATATAGGGGAAACGGGGAACATGGTCAAGACTCGCACACAGCAGCACATATCCAACATTAGACTGGCATCGAGGGATGATGAGAATGGAAAACAACTGACTCCTGTTGCAGCTCACTTTTTAAAGACACATGGAGGGAAATGGCAGGATGCCAAAGTAACGTTTATAGATCAGATTAGTAGAGATGTTATGGGAGGTGATATTAAAAGGAAGCTGCTGCAGCGAGAGGCTGAATGGATATATAGGTTGAATAGTAAATTATCCTATAGGCATAAATTAAGATTTCAGCTTCATTCCGTTTTTAGGACACGAATGATGGTCAGATGAACACCATTTATCTGATAGAAGTAGGATGTCTTTGTTTTTATAATACTGCTGCCTTTTATTCCATAGATGTCTAGGCAAGACAATACAGGCAACAAGGGGTAAGTATAGATGGCATGGACCATGTTGAACGGTAGAATGAATCTACATTGACCGGTGTGGATCGGGGAATAGAGTGATATGGTAGAACTTTATCCAAATAGTTGGAAGCAACTTGAACTATTTGGTCGGGTACCTGTGTTGCAATGAATCCAAATCAGTTATAATTGTTAAGATATATTTGATAGAATGGATTTAATTTAAAGGTAATTAATTATTTGTGGATTGTATTATTTTGGTGATGTATTTGACTGCATGTGAATTGACTAGTTTAATTAATATGTAGGTAGTTTATTTAATTTGAGTGAATTTATTTAGATTGGTCTCAAGAACCCAGTTCAGTTGGATGGTATCCAATGAAGGTGTGACTGGATTGATCTGGGTGGAATTGGATTAATGTACTCTTAGTGTGATCTAATCCAAGGGGCTGGAGTCTATTCAATTGGATTTGGGTTTACTCAATCGGATCATCCATGAGTGAGAGCCATGTTGGTCATTCATTCTGGATGGTCCAGTTGGATTTACCCAAAGTATATCAATTGTTTTTGACTAGTGGGATTAATGTGGTCTGAGTTGATTTGATTGATTTAATTCAACTGAGTTGAATTTTATTTTATTTAATTTTAGTTGATTTGATTTAATTTGGTTGTATTTCATTTAAGGTGAATGAATGTAATTTAATTTAATTTGATTTAATTTAATTGGATTTAATTAATTACATTTATTTTATTTTGATTTACATTTTGTTTAATTTGATTAGATTTAATTTAATTGATTTAATTTAATTTAATTTAAATTGAGTTAATTTGATTTGATTTAGTTTGAGTTAATTCAATGCAATTTGATTTGATTGGATTTGATTTAATTTAATTTGATTTGGTTTAATTTTATTTGATTTCATTTAATTTGATTTGATTTAATTTAATTTGATTTGATTTAGTTGGATTTAATTGCATTTAATTTTATTTAATTTATTTAATTTAGTTTAATATAATTTTAATTTGATTTAGATATAATTTAGTTTAATTTGATTGGATTTGATTGAACGCAATCTAGTGGAATCTGAATTGATTTAATTGATGCAATTGGATCAACTGGATTGAATTCGATTCAATTGATTCCTTTTGACTGACATTATGGAAATAGATGAACAATTTAATGATTCAGTTGTTTGCATCTGTTCTCAGATCTACCAGTGAAATGGGTTGAGACAACAAAGACGAGAGGGAGAACAACAGGCCGTGAGAGGATTGGGAGGAGGAGTATTATAGGAGAAGATGATGGGATGATACAATAAAGACTCCTGCAAAGAAAATGAAAATTGGCCACAAGGATCCCTGGAAAATTTGGCCACAATGAGGCGATTTAAAGGATGCGATCTAGAATATGGCCCCTGTTGATGTATTTGAGGGTGACAGGATGATGTGAATCCTGATGCTATATGGAAGTAGGGATAGATATAGAATGTCCACCCATGGCTTGGATATGTTGAGGAAAAGCTATGAGGGCGGGCATAATAACAGGCTAATTGGGTAGTGTTGAATAGTAGGATAAACACGGTTGATATAGAGTACACATGCTCCACAGTGTATATATGTATATATAGAGTACAGTAAGAATGGTATTTTGTATCAGGATGTATTGTGTTAAGTTAGTTTATGTTAGAATAGATATGCTGTCATTATCCATCAGAGAGCCAGGCTGACCGCGGGGAGATAGGATGATGTATATAGATATCCTCCCCGACAAACGCTATGCAGTATTTAAAGAGGGGGTCCGCAGCAGAGCTTTCGGCACCCAGGCGAAGTGGTGGAGGACCACGCAGCGCGTCGGTGAGGTAAGTGGGGAGGGCAGAGGGCGTTTTGACTGTTTATATCGTTATTACCATTTTGGCATAAATTGATTTATATAGGTGACGCTTAACAGATGTATAGGATCACAGCATAGGCTCAGTACTATGCTTTATTGCACTTAGGCACTTGGAACTTTATTTTCACTATATATTGTTAGTTTGCACAAAGCTTTTTATAGTAGTATTGATGGTTTAAATTTATGAAATTGAGTTGCACTGAGAATAGTTGAGGCATTAGTTCACTTTTTTCTGGATTAAAAGTAGGGTTGCATAAGCACTTTATCTATTAAGCGTCAGCTAATATATGTTTTTATATCTTTGAGCCAACTAACATATGTAATTTAATTGATTCTGGTGCAAAGATTACTATCAGTGTCTAAATTGGTTAGCCCTGGAGTTCCTCCCCACTTGGGTTTTTAATGTGTTTTATAGTGTTATGTAGTGTACCGTATATACTCGAGTATAGGCCAACCCGAATATAAGCCGAGGCACCTAATTTTACCACAAAAAACTGGAAAAGTTATTGACTCGAGTATAAGCCCAGGTTGCTAAAACTGCTGCCACTGCTCAAACTGCTGCCGGCTGCTCAATGCACATGCACAACACTTGCCATCTTCCTCCATAGTGATCAATCAGAGAGGGGATGGTGTTTGGGCCCCTGCAGAACACTGCCATCTTCCTGCATAGTGATCATCAGACAGAGGATAGAATCTGTGTAAAAACCCTGTAGAACAGGGGATGATGGCATCTGGGCCCATGTAGAACACTGTCATCTTCCTCCATGGTGACATATGCTGATCATCTCAGGGACAGATCAGAGGGATGGGTCACAGATAAATGCCACACACAGAGGTAGATGACGGATCGGGGTAGAGGTGACGGATGTCAATGCCTCCTCCCTGCAGAGGGGCCCCGGTGTCCCTCCCAGCAGCAGTAACGGCCGGCCACCATTTTGAGAGGCTGAAGAGAAGATGAAGGGAGGGGAGGGAGGAGGCAGCAGCCACATCGCCAGGACCAGGCCTGAGCCGCCCGCCGCGTCCTTCTCCGCCCCCAGCCCGTGCGCATAGAGAGGAGGGCGGGCACTTACCGGAGGGCGCATCCGAGCACACAGCGGGGAGGATGGTGAGGCGCGCTGCGGGCCCCTAAGGATGGCTGTCTCCGTGGCCACAGGCCGTCACTCCGAGACGCTACTCAGCGCTGGCCTCTCTACCGCCTGTCCCTTCCTCCGGGCAGCCGCCCCCGCCGCACTGTCAATGAAACAGAGCTCAGTGGCGCGGCCGGCAGGCGGGGCTGCGCGGGGTGGCAGGCGCGGGTGCGCGCGCACGCACCTTAGAGGGAACAGTGGTTGTGACTTGAGTATAAGCCGAGGCGGCTTTTTTCAGCCCAAAAAAGTGGGCTGAAAAACTCGGCTTATACTCGAGTATATACGGTATGTGATGTCGTATATGTATAAATCCTTGATTAATAAATTATACTAACTGAGAATTAGTGTGCAGCCTTGTATATGAGGACTTAGTGGTGGGTTAGCCCTGGAGTCCCACTAATTGTTTAGTAGGATGCAGTATGATGTTCGAATGGCAACTGCATGGCTCGGTGGCCGTGCAACAGCCCCCCTGGTGTTCCCCAGCAATGATTGAGTTACACGCAGCTCAGTTATAAGAACTGCAATAAATCTGAAAGTACTAGAAGCTAAACTGCCACATACACCTAGCTTGTAACTGAATGTATAGCCAGGGAATAATATGGCAACCATTCAAAAAGCAGACTGCATCCAGTTAGTGTATTAATGACAGTTGGGTAAAGGCTTTAGTAAAAAAGAAAGAGGTCGTATTGGGCTGGGGAATGGAAGGTGACGACATCCTTTCTGGGTATAGGATCATTTAAGGCTCTGGCACATACCTTTTACTAGCAGCAGTGTATATTACGTAAGGTGCTCCAGGGTGGCTGTATCTCACCTGTGGATATTCCCCTCAATGCCCCCAGAGCTAAATAAGTCACTGTAAAATCTCTTCAGTCCATTAGTGGGAAAACCAGTCTCACTTAGTTTTATATCTCTACTGTGTTCAGAGTGTTATGCTGGTTTATAGTTTTTTTGTTGCTCAGAATGTCTATGCCTGGGGGCCTGTCTCTTCCATTATTTTATTACTATATTCTGTTCTAACTTGTCCTACACTGCTAGCTTCAGATAAGCAGGGCCATGATGTGGCCGCAGGGCTGGGAGGAAGTGACGGTAGAACACAGCGTAGATGGAAGCATTAAGCAGGGAAGGACGTAAGCACACTTCCGTGGGAATGGGTAGGTCGAACATTTGCATAGGGGGATTAAGCAGAGGCTTTGTAAGGACAAGAGGCTGCAAGGGGGGTGATATAGAAGGAGTGCATTGGCAAATAGGGGGGAAAGTGGTGGTTTGAGGGAACATGGTGATATTGTTGGTGGCAAAGCTGTTTCTAGGGGAGGGCGAGCAGGGTGATCGCCCTGGGTGCCAAGGCCATTGGAAGACGCCTTTATACCAGCCATCCTGTTTTCTGCAGATGAGTTAGGGCCACTGTTAATTCCCCCAAAATTGGGCTCAGTCATGAGGAGGGGGTGCAACCTGCTGCTATGGTAGAGGTACAACATGACACATAGCTGTATTGAACAGCAGCAGCACCCCCATAGATGGGTGAGGAGGGGCAGAATATTTCCTTCCTGCACTGAGCGCCATTTTGCCTAGAAGCTGCCCTAGCTGGTGGTATCCCGAGGCAAGCACAGATGGCAATAAGGGAAATCTCTTGTACAGCACCAGAGTCCCTGGGTGAAATCTCTGCACAGTACAGTAATATGGCAGTAGTGTTTCTATATAAATTGGATGCTTCACATTGGTGAGAGCTTAGAAGGGGTGAGAACTGGAGATATCTTTAGGAGACAAAGGGGAAGAGATATAAATATGGGGACCCATATATTCAGAAAATGTGTGGTGGTGGTGGAAGAAAATAAGTATAAGAATTCATGTAACTTTGTGAGCACCCAATTACAGCCTACAGGGCAGTTTCTAGGCTAAATCGCACTCAAGGCAAAAAAAAAATATCCCCCCCACACACCATGGTAGCCCTCCATTTATTCCTGCCAGGAGAACAAAGCCACAAGCTTGGCGGAAGTTTTATTCAGTTCAGGTGCATAAGTGACCCCTCCTCTCATTTGCCGATGTGTTTATATGGATTTTTAATATTACTAAATTTCACGGCACAGCTCCTTTAGGAAAACAATGCTATTTTGAAACCTTCAATGCTTTTGAATGGAAAAAAGCTATGTTAATATAGACTCTGTGGGAAATACAAGGGTTAATTTTCACTCTCCTTCGTTTCAATAAAGATAATTTCACCAGCAGTGCTCTTATAATTTCGTTGTGCAAACCAGCCACCAGAATCAAATTGCACGTACCAGATAGTTTCTTTAATTCAAACCGTCAATTTAGTTCTTCTTCAGGGGGAGCAATCTTTAATTAGAGCCTCCTGTCTGAATATTTGGATCATTCTTTGCTGGAAATAGAAAGTGTAAGGCAATCTTGGGGGCAAAAAACTCTGCAATTATCCATATGATGAGCATATACTAAAGTATAATAAAGATTCTGAATGTTGTCACTATAAACGGTGTTACGCTATGTTCGCCTTTCTAGTTTTTTCCTTATAAATACTGCATTAAACAACTGTGGAGATCATATAAGCGGAGCAGGAGACTCTAATTAAAGATTACCGACATTTAAAACACAGAGCTAATGATCCTTTAAAAATAGCATTAATCCTAAAATGTATATAACATATAGAATTTTCCATATAAAATATATAAAAATATAGTCTTGAGAAAGTTGCGGGAGCGCAACGAAACGCGTTGATGACGGCGGCAAGGCGGTTATTCATTACCAACCCACAACTTTTGCAACATAGCGAGGACACACACCCCTTCCTTCCCTCCACAGTTGGGACACCTGCGGCCGCGGTGTAAAGAATGGGTGGTGAGATCCTTGTCTGCTATTAATGCTGATTTTGTTCTTATGAAATGTGAGTGCGCATTTTTTAGTAATATTTTTAAAAGGGATCAATTAAAAGCGGTATTACGCTATATTTGTCTACTATTCTTTTTTTTTATGCCCAAACTTGGGAGCACACTTATTGATTGGCAAGAATTCCTCTTGAATGATGGGATTTTAAAACATCTTTACTGGCAAAAATTCCTCTGACCGATGAAGATTTAAAGCACTCGGCGAGGAGAAATTGAGGCTCTTAATGAAATGCTTAACTGATATAGCCATCTGGTAAGAGTAAGCTATCTAGGTGGTGGGCACTTGGTGAGACAACTGCATCCATACCGAGCACCTCCACATATTGGCACTATCATAGTGGGATTTTGTTTTCACTAACTACATTGGAAGATTGAACCATTTGTTTGGACTTTTATGGAAAATTCTATATGTTATATACATTTTAGGATTAATGCTATTTTTAAAGGATCATTTGCTCTGTGTTTTAAATGTCGGTAATTGCTAATCTGAACCTATTGGGATAGTTGAGTTCTACACACGTTGAGCATAAACTATAAGATTTTGTGGTTGTATTATACTATACACATCTAAAAATTCAAGCGCGGGTTCACTTTGTATATTCTTTCTAATTAAAGATTGCTCCCCCTGAAGTAGAACTAATTGACGGTTTGAATTAAAGAATTTGGTACGTGCAATTTGATTCTGGTGGCTGGTTTGCACAGCAAAATTATGAGAGCACTGCTGGTGAAATTATCTTTATTGAATCAATGGAGAGTGAAAATTAACCCTTGTATTTCCCGCGGTGTCTATCTATGTTCACATAGCTTTTTTCCAATACTATCAGAGACTGGACTGACACAGTTTTTTGACTCCCTGCACCAGATATTTAGTGTTGCAATTGTAATTGTATTTGTTAAAGCTGAATGTTTAACCTTTGGTTATTTTGAAATTTCTGCCACTGAGTAATGCTTTTGAATGGCTTCGGTTTTCTGAGCTAAAGATATCTCGGGACTTTAAGAATTGCTATATCTGTTTATACAGAGTACACGTGAATCCCTTAAAGTGGACCATCACCCTCCCGTGATCGGCCCGGGAATCTATAAGATTCCCGGGCCGATCACCTCCCTCCCCGTGGGACATCCGAGATCGGGATGTCCCGCGGGGTGAAACCCCCCCAAACCCCCTTACCTTGTCTTCCGCCGCCGCCTCCCTCGCGCCCCTCTAGACGTGCGCGCGCCCGCGCCGGCCGTCTGTGAATGGCCGGCGTGGGCGGGCGCGCATCAAGAGTGACGCGCGGGAGGCGGCGGCGGAGGAGCCGCTTGTCCGTTGCTGTCAGATGGCTTGTCCGTCCGCGCTGATTGGAGGGCGCGGCCACGTGGGAGCGGGGAGAGGTGAGTTTTCTGGGTGATCGGGGGGGTTTCACACAGCGGGGCACCCCGATCGGGCGTGCCCCACCGAAGTGGACCAAGACCCAGGATAGTCAAAATCCTGGGTGTTGGTCCACTTTAAATGCACTATGAGGAAGGTGTGGCACTAACCTGTGCCAAATGCAGGCTGGGATGCCCTCGCCCCCCATCATCTACATACCAGGCAACCATCACATGACAGCTTAGGTCACTAGTCTGGACCATGGAGGATGGGAAGCAGAACGCAGGTGCCAAGGTGGGTAAGAGGACATTGTTTCCCACCCATGCTTGGCTTTCGTCAGTTACTCACCTCCTTTCTCTGTGAGCCGTGTAAGGGTGTGGGCTCCCCAGGATACAGCGAAGCCACGTGCGGGAAAAGCGACACTGACACCAGCGGTTGTAAACCAAACTTTTACTACAAAAGAGTACCCAGCCCACTTCAACAAGACAAATGGGAGAGATAATAAAAATTAAGTACACACACTCAACTTGGGCTGAGAACCCCTGTGCTACACAGCCAGATGATCCTGATTGGATGTTACAGGAGGGCATGGTGATTCACCTACTAGTGGGTACACTAAAATGTCCCACGTTACCTTTTAATACCCTAATGCTGGAACAAGTGTTTTTGTGGGTGCTCACTAAGTGGTTCATCGGTGGTACGGCACAGCAGCTTACAATCCTATCACCATAAAGTAACAGCAAAACAACTCCCATCCCCAGCACTAGCCCAAAACCCAAAAGAAACAATGTTGCTACTGGATGAGTGAAAAATCCACTGACCGAAGATTGCAGTTGTCCACTTTCACTGGCAAAAATGTTCCTTTGAGTTCTAAAATCCAGGCAGCAAACAGGGAAGAACACTTTTGGCCTATGGAAACCTATCTAACTAACTACCTAAAAGGCCTAGTCTCAGTCTGTTCAGTTAAGCATGCTTATGTATGGTTAATGACCCGGGTCTGAAGGATGCATTCAATAAGGTATCAAAGCTGGACTGCAGCAGGTTCCATCCACCAGCCTGAAGAACAGCAGGCTGGCTCCTAACACAGCCCTCAGCAGACATCCTGGAAGAGTTCTCCGCTTTCAGCAAGGATCAGGATAGCATTCAGTTCCTCTACAGCACTGGTCTCCGCACAACACCCAGGCCTTGCTCCCACACGGTCTTCCTCTGCTGTCTTTCAAGATGGAGGTCGCTTCACTTCCTAGTTCTTTTTTCCACACCACAGAGTAATTTTCTTCCTGATTGTCACACAGCGTGGGGGAAACAGCGGCCCCAGTGGCAAAGCAGCAGCACAACAGTCATCAAATAACATTGGCTTCACCCTCTTACATCTCCACACACAGAACCAGGGCCAAGACAAGCCAGGGGAAATTTTAAGAGGACCAAAACCCAGGATTTTGACTATCTTGGGTTTTGGTTGATGCCCCGCTGTGTGAAACCCCCCAGGTCACCCAATCTCACCCTTCCCTAGCCCTATGGCGCATGCACAGCCTCTCATCCAGTCAGTGTGCTCAGATCCGTTCCTGCCCCTTCATCCTAGAGCTTGTCTAAGGTGAGTGGGTCCGAGTGTGCTGGCGGCCGCATCCCCCGCTACCTTTTAACAGGGAGCGTGCCCGCGCCAGGCGTTTGCGCCCTGCTAAAGGGATGCAGCCTCTGCTCGTGCATGTGCCCTTGGACTGGGAACGAAAGTTAATTTTCGGGCGACCTGGGGGGTTTGACACAGAGAACCTGGATGCTTTAGGGGGAGCAGGTATGTCTGCCCTGGAGTCTCATTGACTCCAGGGTGGGTTTTGGTCCACTTTAACGTACCTTGAAGGCACTTCAGTAAAAAGCAAGGCTTGTTCAGAGACAGAAGACAAGACCTAGCAGTCAGCTTGGCCCACCCCTGCCTTTCTGGTGCTCAGAGCAATGGCCCTGCTTGCCTGGGTCTAGCATAAGGCCCTAGGATCTTCTATTTTTCATATGGTTAAAGCAAATAAAAACCCTCCTGTGGGGGCCCTGGAATTTAGAAGACCCCAGGGGCATCCCAAATCACAATGACCCATTGTGTGAAACAGCTGGAGAATCACTGGTAACCTCACTTTTCCCAGTGGCTTCCATGGCGCTTCTGCGGCACATTCTTATAGGATTGGGGCCCAAAATAAAGAGAAACCACGGGATGCGGCTAACGGGTTGGCCATGTGAGCTGGCATTCTTGAGATTAGCCAGTCAGCGATCTCAAAATATGCCTGGTAGGCGTGGCCACAGTGGTGGACAACGTTTTCTTTTTAAAACCAAGCCACTCCTGAGCCTGCTGCATTGTCCGAGGTCAGGGCCGGATTAAGTGTGGTGGAGGTTCCTGGGCACAAAATCTGGGGGAGGACCCACATACAGTATTTTTTTTCCTTTGAAATAATAGTCCAGCCAAGTAACTGATTAGTGGTTGTCTGGCACCCGCCCACTTACTGGAAGGTCAGATCAAGTCCTTTGCGCCACCCTTTGCGTGTGCTGCTTTGCCATTCTGGGTGGGGGGGTGTAGTTGCCCGGCTGGTCCAGCAGAAAACAGTTCCCTGCATTGTATTGCCAGAGGCTGTGCTTGGTGGCTTATGTGCAGTGACAGCTCTGACATCACTGTACTGTTGCTCCCTCCTCCCAGCCTGTGGTGGCTTTGGCTGCAGGTTGCAACATAAAAAGGCCCCCACTAGCACTGATATCTTCGTTGCCGACCCCGCAGCCCATCAGATCAAAGATTGAAAAGCATCCTGGACCAAACCACAACCCAAAGGTTGGTGGAGACCCCCTTTGAAGGGCAAGTGGTGGAGTCCCCAGGGCTCGTGCCCCATGCGTCCCCCTCATAATCCAGTCCTGTCTGAGGTACTTGGGCTGGGAGCGCAGGGGGGTGGCACAGGACCTCTACCCCAAAGGTACCAGGATGTCTCTGGGAATAGGAATTTACAGTGAGTACACATAGTAGTAAGTTGTTGTACCGTGTTAGCCATTGATGTAAGCAGAAAATCCAAGGTTAAGGTAATACCATTTATTGGCTAACTCATTTAGATTGAAAATGCAAGCTTTCGAAGCTGTTCAAGCTTCTTCTTCAGGCATAAGTACACAGATACATCTCCTATAGCCTTTAGCTATAAAGGCTTATTCAGCACCATGATAATTTTTCCCTTTTTTGGGAAATAAAAATGGATGATTGTACAGGATAATGGTGCAATTTAGCTGTACAAATTAATTAAAAAAGAAACAAATTTATAAAGTTTTTTTTCACAATCAAAATGTGAGGAAAAAAATTGACGGTGCTGAATCACCCCTATAGGGAATTATTAGTATGTTATTTTATAAAAAGGCACTTTCTTGTACCCTGCTTATATTGCAGATGGAGCAGTAGGACAGACAAACTTAGGAGGTCAGCACCGGTTGCCCCCTCTTCCAGTAAGTGACAACTTTATTCTATTAAAGCAATATGAAAAATACCAAGATGTAATTCTGCATCACATCCCTTTAGAAGTGTACAATAGAACAACGTAAACTACGTCATACTGGCAATTTGGAATATCAGAAAAGACATCGTAGCCTAATTACCGTACTCGTTCCGTAACTGAAGACTGTAGAAATAACGTGATGGTTACCTATCCCTGAAAACAACGTGCGCAGAATTTTCTGATATTACACAATTGCTTTCCTGAGAACTGCTGAGGAAACACCGCTCCCTCTAGTGGCCAAAAAGTTCAATACAAACTGTGCTGGGTCGGTAATTGTGCAGGAAAATTTATGTGATCTCTTTGGGAGAGATGTAGCCCCCCTAATGTATGTTAAGCCCAGACCTACAGCATCATTTAATGAAAAGCCCAAACCCTTAAAAAACGATTCCCCAGCATCTAAAATTTATATATTTTAAGCTTTTAGGCACTTATTATTCTTTCCCCCACTGGGCTGCAACTCTGTTCAGGACTCTAGGACACAGGCGCCACCATCTTGACTCAGAAGCATCACATTTTAAGGAGAGGACAGTGGGATAAAGCGCAGGGGGGCGGGTTATAGCTGTGCTTTGCACAGACAGAGCAGAGCTGGGGTCAGCAATCCCAGAATACAGAGTGACACAGTCAAAAGACACTTCCGGTTTGCAGGCTATCTGATGCTCCACGAGCCACCATGTTGGATGTTTAAAGGCTCATAACATGCAGTAGATGCAGGTAGGATGATTTTTAATGTGAGCAATCTGTATGTACAGGGTGTGGGAAACATATAAGATAGGCTCTTATTCAGGATGAAGGTCCGGATTAATGTGAGCAATCTGTATGTACAGGGTGTGGGAAACATATAAGATAGGCTCTTATTCAGGATGAAGGTCCGGATTAATGTGAGCAATCTGTATGTACAGGGTGTGGGAAACATATAAGATAGACTCTTATTCGGGGTGAAGGTCCGGATTAATGTGAGCAATCTGTATGTACAGGGTGTGGGAAACATATAAGATAGACTCTTATTCGGGGTGAAGGTCCGAATTAATGTGAGCAATCTGTATGTACAGGGTGTGGGAAACATAAGATATGCTCTTATTCAGGGTGAAGGTCCGGATTAATGTGAGCAATCTGTATGTACAGGGTGTGGGAAACATATAAGATAGGCTCTTATTCAGGATGAAGGTCCGAATTAATGTGAGCAATCTGTATGTACAGGGTGTGGGAAACATAAGATATGCTCTTATTCAGGATGAAGGTCCGGATTAATGTGAGCAATCTGTATGTACAGGGTGTGGGAAACATATAAGATAGGCTCTTATTCAGGGTGAAGGTCCGGATTAATGTGAGCAATCTGTATGTACAGGGTGTGGGAAACATATAAGATAGGCTCTTATTCAGGGTGAAGGTCCGGATTAATGTGAGCAATCTGTATGTACAGGGTGTGGGAAACATAAGATAGGCTCTTATTCAGGGTGAAGGTTCGGATTAATGTGAGCAATCTGTATGTAAAGGGTGTGGGAAACATAAGATATGCTCTTATTCAGGGTGAAGGTCCGGATTAATGTGAGCAATCTGTATGTACAGGGTGTGGGAAACATATAAGATAGGCTCTTATTCAGGGTGAAGGTCCGGATTAATGTGAGCAATCTGTATGTACAGGGTGTGGGAAATATATAAGATAGGCTCTTATTCAGGGTGAAGGTCCGGATTAATGTGAGCAATCTGTATGTACAGGGTGTGGGAAACATATAATATAGGCTCTTATTCAGGGTGAAGGTCCGGTTTAAAGGAGCACTATCATGAAAGATGGGTCCACTAATAAAAATCCAGATCCATATGCTGGACAACAAGAGGAGGGGTAACTTATCCAGCCTGCATCAAAAACATTGCAGCCAAGCTGCTTCGCTTTTTTTAATGAAAGGAAGAAGAATCTAGACAAATAGATTTTGAATTTTCCATTCTGCTTCTACAGGGGAGATCTGCTCACTCCAGTGGCTGGTCCCCTGAAACAACCGGTGTTGGGATAACCGCTAATTATGGTGCTTTGGAACAAGGACTATTTGTAATCTATTTTTGCCTGATTTGTCATTTTTCAAAGATGTACGTTTTTGAAAACAAAAATAACTCCCATAGAAATAAATGCTCAAGCTGTCATAATTTAATTATCACAACCAGGCTTTATTTTCTGCCTAAAGTACTCAAACACAAAAGAACGTGGTAATGGGCATCCTGCACCTTGGCTAAGGGGCAATAAGTGGGCGCTAGAGAGGTTTTCATCTTTTCTAAAAGATTAGCGGCATCTGGAACATACCGTATATACTCGAGTATAGGTCGACCCGAATATAAGCCGAGGCACCTAATTTTACCACAAAAAACTGGAAAAGTTATTGACTCGAGTATAAGCCTAGGGTGGGAAATGCAGCAGCTACCGGTAAACAGGGGAACATGGACTCAAAAGAGGGACAGTCCCTCCAAATCGGGAAAACTTGGGAGGTATGCAATAACAGTACACAGAGCTGTGGCAGCGCTATCACTAAAGAAGCTTTACCTGCTGCCATTTTAACATAAAAATCCCGCCCTCGCCTGTAGGGGCAGAGGAGCACACAGCCAGCATTGGTGTGCATCCTTCTCCCCTTTCCTGTCTCCCATTCGTTGCGTCCCTGGGCGTTCCCAGGTTGGGGACAAAAAGCGCAGACGCGCAGCCAAGCAGCTTCCAGGGAACGCTGCTCACCACCCGGGTAATGCTAAGAGCAGACTTGCTCTTAGTGGACGACTGCCCCGCCCCCTGCTCGCAGATTGACAGCAGCGATGTCGGCTGCCTTCAATCCGGCACGGCAGCTGTAAGTTTTTTCATCCCTCCCCCCCGCACGCCAGGAAGTCTCTTTGCGCCCGCAGGCACCGGGAACTATTAATTCAGAAGACCTCAGCACACACACACACCTACCTGATGAGGGGGACACAAGAGGACCACACGCCCCGCACTGCTACAGCATCTTCACTGCCAACGGTGACCGGGGCTGCGCGGGGAGGGGGGGTTGGGCAGGCGTGGGTGTGCGGCCACGCGCGCGCGCGCACCTTAGCTCCTCCTACCTTCTCTCCTCCCTTTCACTGACTCGAGTATAAGCCGAGGCGGCTTTTTTCAGCCCAAAAAGTGGGCTGAAAAAATACCATTTTGTGATTACTCACCTGTAAAATGGATATTATAAGTATGTCTCACACCCTGCTTCGGAAATATTCATTACACGTGGGTTATGTCCAGTAGAGGGCGAACTTCTGCAGAGATGACTAGAAAAAAGAAGCCCCTCCCGGCCCATAAATACCTGGGACCTTCCACACATCACCCAGTATAGGAAAGCAGTAAGGGGACCAGGAAGAGCAACTAAAATCCATGAGAAAAAAGAATCACCAACAGAGGATCCAAGATACAACTCAGGGTGGGGCGAAGCAGGGTGTGAGACATACTTATAATATCCATTTTACAGGTGAGTAATCACAAAATGGTATTATTCTAAGTATGTCTCACACCCTGCTTCGGAAATATTCATTACACGTGGGACATCCAATAGCAGTGTCCAAAAAGGGTGGGGATCCCAACAGGCAAAAATGCACAAATCAAACCACTACAGCTTGTAGAACTTTGCGGGCAAAAAACAGCCGAAAAAGCTCGGGAAGCCCCAACAGTACGAGTGGAACGAGCAGTGATCGGAGAAAGGGAAAAACCCTCCCCTTGGCAGAATAGGCCCCAACAATGGCCAGACGTATCCATATACTAATGGCAGACTCGATGGCGCCAAACCCTTCTTGGCCCAAGAGGGCACCACAAACAAGGCGTCCGTCCTACAGAAAAGAGAAACAGCCACCAAATAGTACTTCACACAAAACCAACATCCAAAGAGTGTAGGGCCCCTGATTGAAATGGAAGGCAGAAAATCAGCTCAGGTAGAAAGACTGGCTTAAAGCAGAAGACCACCTTGTCCAGGTGTCTTTCAAAGCAAGAGGCCTGAATAGACAGGGCCGCCAACACGAAAAAAACAAACAGAGGTAATAGCCACCAAAAGGGCAACCTTTTGTGTGAGAAAAGAAAGTGCAACATCCTGCACCAGCTCAAAAGGAGGCCCCTAGAGGGCCGACACAACCAAACTCAAGTTCCAAGCAGTCAACAAGGACTTGCGAGGGGGCCGCACATGAGTGACCCCCTGGAAAAAATCTTAACCAAAGGACGAAAAGCAAGGCAAGGCCCTAGCCTCACACCAATTAGTATAGGACAGCCAGGTCCTGTAGCAGATGTTTAGAGGAAAACCTCTTCCTAGCTCTAATCAGCATCTGGATCACAACATAAGACAAACCTTCCTCTGATAGGATGGAGGTCTCAGCAGCCACGCCGTCAAAGCCAGTGTTTGTAACTGGGGGTAACATAGCTGACCTTGAGCGACCAGATCTGGAAACAGGGCAACCTGTACTGATTGACCACCAGCCGCACGACGGCTGCAAACCACACCTGTCTTGGCCACCTCGGGGCCACCAGTATAGCTGGCACCCCTCGTGAACCAGCCTGCGCAACCACCCTGCCTACCATGGAGAAGGGGGGAAACAGATTACAGGAGACCCAGATCTCACAAGGCCAGAGACATGGCATCCACTGCCAGAGGATCCTGAAACAGAGACACTGGATAGAAATACCTAGTTGCTGAAGAACCATTCCCCTCGGCGAGAGACCCCCCCGCTCAGAGAGTCTGCTTCCAAGTTCTCCACTCCTGGAATGCACACTACCGAGATGCATGGCACATTGCTCTCAGCCCAAGCAAGAATCAAAGATACTTACCGGAGGGCACTCCTGCTGCGAGCCCTTGCTGGGAGATTGATGTAAGCAACCGCCGACCGATTGTATGATCGAACCTGAACCAATAATCCCTGGAGCACCAACCGGACCGCCCTCAGCTCCAGAAGGTTGATGGGGATTTGGGCCTCCTAAGGACCCCACAGATCCTGGAACGGGTGTTCCTACCAGAACCCCCCCCCCCCCCCCTCAGCCCGACAGGCTGGCATCTGTGGTGGCCGAGTCCCAACGGGGCGCCAGAAAGTATCTGCCCCCCCCCCAGAAGGATCTTCGGGCCAGCCACCACTGGGGGGGGACCGTCGGACCAGAGGAGAAAGCACAAACGACTGAATCAAGGCCAAAAGACAATAAAAGAAGGAGTTGAAGAGGCCTCATGTTAAAATGATCAAAAGGAACTGCCTCAAACAAGCAACCATCAATCCCACAAGTCACAACCCTTGCCTAATGAACGGACGAGGGTTGAACAAAAAAAGAGCAGCCGAAACTTCCAATATCGTCACCACCGTCCTGGTGTCCAGCCCTGCCTGGCTGGGAGAGGATGCCATGATGAAAAGGGCATCCAGAAAAGGCACAATGCGAATGCCCAGGGCTCTGATAAGGCCATTACCCCTGCCAACACCTTGGTTAATACCCTAGGCACCGAGGTCAGCCCGAAGGGGAGATCCACAAACTGGTAGAGTTGGTCACCGACCACGAATCTGAGAAACCATCGGTGTCCCGGGAACACCGGCACATGAAGGTAAGCATCCATGATGTCTATTGAAGCCATAAAATCCCCTGGACGAAGGGAGTTGACAACAGAGCACAGAGTCCTCATGCAAAAATTATTGACTCTGGTGAACCGGATGAGAATCTTCAGGTCCAAAAAAGGGTCTCATGGAGCCATCCTATTCGGGCACAGTAAAGAGGTTGGAGTAGTAACCCCGACCTCTCTCTCTACGAGGGGGGGAACCGGACAAACGACCCCCATATCCCGAAGGTTTTGCACCGCCTGCGCTGCTCGGGGATCCGCGGAAACCTCCCGGATCCAGACCTAGGCGAAGAGCAGCAGCCATCCCCCACCCGAGAGGGTGAGAGCGCCCCCTCATCGCTGAGTGGGCTGGGCAGCAGTCTGGGGTTTCCAAACCCCCGGCGGTCCCGGTTCGGGCGTGTCCTCTGCCTCCACCCCCGGAGTCTCCTCTGAACGCGGGGTAAGAGATTCCCCAACTCGCTCGAGAGCCACGAAAGGGGTGATTGAAAGAGCCCGTACCCCGAAAGAGCCGGAGCTGCATTTTGCGCTGAGGCAACCTACCTCCTTTCACCACTCAAATATATCACCACACAGGCGCATACCCAGGAAGGTAGCCCTGGGAGCGCGCACTTCGCAGCAATATCAGCCGCCCATTGGCGCAACCACACGGAAAGACGAATAGCCGCAAGCAATGCTGAGGTCCTGCTACACATACGGAGCACGGCATCCAAGGCAGATAAGACAAATGCAAAAAAAACATCTCTTAAAGTGTAAACGCTGTAAATTCCTCACTGGAAGAATTCAGTAGGGTACCATCCAGCATACCCCTGATTAAGGCTCCAGTAGCCACGGCCATGAGAGCAGAGGCACAAACCGGGAGCGTAAAGCCGAACCCACGCAGGTAAAGGCATTACTAAGCCATTTGGTCGAGACGCCAGTCCTCACTATCCAAAAGGTAGTGGAATCTGGGGGGAGCCCAACCGATGTATCGGACAATCTCAGAACCTGAGCGTCGACCTCTGGGGTGACCATCAACGCTTGAACCGCATCCACAGGAAAGGGATACATTCTATCCCACCCCAGAAGGGTACAGGAAACCGTCTGGGTTTTCCCCATTCTTTAAGGATCAGATTGGTAAAATATTTTTGGTCCGGGAACTCCAAAAGAGACTTGGTGGTCCCAAAACATAAAAATATATGTCAGGAGTCTGGGAACAACAACAGTATCCCCACGCTCCTTACCAGCATCAGCATCCAGGGGCTGCTGAACATCACATCCATCAGAAACTGAAAACAATTCCCCTTCCTCAAGCGGGGAATAATCAGACCCATACAAGGAGTCATACTCGTCATAAGTAAAAGCCAGCGCAGCGGGCGCCAAATGCCGTATCTTAGCTGGGGCCATCCTGGCCGCAGAGCTAGCAATCATTTTTTTTTTTTTTTTTTTTTTTTAAGTTGACCCATCTGGCACTGACAACGGATTGCGACTTCCCACTCATGACAACGTCACTTGGGGTCACAGCCAGGAGTGGGGGTGTAGATGATGAGATGCACATGGTACACAAATATCAATGTTGACCCGTCTTGCACATTGTCCCCCGCAAGGGATACCCCACAAACCACACACTACCGGGGTTGCCCCGAAGGGAGCCCGAGCCTGGTATCCTGGAAAGCCTCCATAAGGTGATTTTTTATGGTAGTCGCAATGACCTATGGGAATTACGCTAGGAAGCTACCCGGGATGCCCCTTTAATGTCCGTTAGTGGGAGGATTTATTAAAGACAGAGATTCAAACCCAAAACTCTGTACAATCAGCTAAATGACTTGTAATCACAGAAAACCAAGCGCTTGGGGACTAAAATAACAATATACCTCCATGATCTAGGACCCCTACAGGGTTAACATAGCATCCCACAGCGCTTGAGACGACCAAGCAAAGGAGCATAGGAAGGAAGACATAAAAACCAGGCCCCGCAGGGTACTCACAGAATCCGGAGGAGAATGTGGTGTCTGCATTAAACACAGCCTCAGGAAGAAGGGCAGACCAGCGCCGCGCGTGGCCCCGCCCCCTCCCGACCCAGGACCAGCGAGAGCCGAAGGCCGCAAAAGAGCGCCAGAGGAGGGGGGCAGGCCGCAACCAGCGCGCCAAGCGTCCGGACCCCCCCCTCCCCTGACTGAAGGGAAAAGAGGGCCAAGCTCCCAGCCATGCTGCGGTGCCGGTCCAGGAGACAGACCCGCCGCTGCTGTGAATAGCGGACATGCGGGCCAGCAAAAGAAAGCTCACACACACGCTGGCAGCGGACCAAGGCCGCAAAAGAGCGAGAGGAGGGGGGCGGGCCGCAACCAGCGCGCCGAACGTCCGGCCCCGCCCCCTCCCCTGACTGAAAGGAAAGGAAGGCCGAGCTCCCAGCCATACTGCGGAGTCGGTCACAGGAGACCGACCCGCCGCCGCTGTGAACAGCGGAGGTGCGGGCCAGCACAAAAAAAAGCTTACACACACACACTGGGAGAGGGCCGCAAGAGAGTGCGAGAGGAGGGGGGCGGGCCACAACCAGCGCGCCGAGCGTCTGGCCCCGCCCCCTCCCCTGACTGAAAGGAAGAGAAGGCCGCGCTCCCAGCCATGCTGCGGAGCCGGTCACAGGAGACCGACCCGCCGCCGCCGTGAATAGCGGACGTGCGGGCCAGAAAAAGAAAGCACCAGTGCGCACACACTACACTAACCACACACGCTGGCAGAGCCAGCAAGTGAAGCACACTCACACACGAGTCACCGGGGAGACAATCATATAAGGCCAGCGCCCCCCCTACTATCCTGTGGGAGTAACGGAAGGGGGACCCCAAAGCTACCCAAGTTATGTAGCGGTGGTATCAAAACGGACAGGGCATCCCACACCAGGATCACCAAACCTGGTAGCCGCCTACCCTCTAGTATAGGGTCTCACGGAGGAGCATGGCTCCTGTACAGTACACCACTAAGGTGTATCCTACCCTCGCCCAGAGCGACAGCCAAAGCTGGGAGGCTTAGGAACTTAACTAACAAGGTCCGGGCAGAAATAGGGAAATGAACAGGCCGGGTGTGAACCCGGCTTACCTGCAAGGAGGAGACAGCCATCTTCTGACTTGCTCGCCGTCTGCAGAGACTAAGACTGGGTAATGTGTGGAAGGTCCCAGGTATTTATGGGCCGGGAGGGGCTTCTTTTTTCTAGTCATCTCTGCAGAAGTTCGCCCTCTACTGGACATAACCCACGTGTAATGAATATTTCCGAAGCAGGGTGTGAGACATACTTAGAATACTCGGCTTATACTCGAGTATATACGGTAAATAACCTGGATTACTACAAATGATGGCTGTTAGGGTCAACAATGAGACCTGACAGATTTCTCCAGTAACTGGAAAATAACACATCAGTCACGCCAGGAAAGGAATCAAGTCGCCAAAAGTACTGTTAAACCGGACCTTCAGCATGATTTAATGAAAAGCCCAAACTCTTAAAAAACTATTCCCCAGCATCTAAAATTAATATATTTTAAGTTTTTAGTCACTAACTTATTATTCTTTCCCCCACTGGGCTGCAACTCTGTTCAGGAATTTAGGATACGGGCGCCGCCATCTTGACTCAGAAGCATCACACTTACTGAGGAGAGTGGGATAAGGTACAGGGGGGCGGGTTATAGCTGTGCTTTGCCCAGACAGAGCAGAGCTGGGGTCAGGTAACGGTCAGCAGTCCCAGAATGCAGAGCAGCACAGTCAGGAGGCACTTCCTGTTTGCAGGCTGCCTGATAAGATGGCAGCTTATGGAAGTTGGATGTTTAAAGGCTCATAACATGCAGTAGATGCAGGTAGGATGATTTTTAATGTCGACAATCTGTATGTACAGGGTGTGGGAAACATATAAGATAGGCTCTTATTCAGAGTGAAGGTCCGGATTAACTGAAAATAAAAATATCCATACAAACCTGACACCTAACAGGCCCACAGACTGAACTGTTTGTGTGTGTCAACTTCGGTGTTACTCCCAGGCCAGCTTCAGTGTGCGCCCCAGCCTCCAGTCACAAGAAAGCAGGCTCCCTCTTGGGCTGGAAGCAAGGGGTGCACTTGTTGCCATACACCACTGTGAAGCCGATCCTTCTTGGAACGCAAAAACAGAACAGTCCCCTGCCCCTATGATCATGCAAACCATTGGCTAGGCCCACATGACCTAGAAACGGAGCTGCTGAATGCTAAATACTTAATGACTTGGGGTGTAATTTAGGAACCGAGGCCAGGTAGCGCCACGTAGCGTCGGGCGCTGTATATGAAAACCACATTTAAGAAAGAGAATCTGGTGAACAGTCATGTAGGGTCGGAGGAGAAGGTGAAGGTCAACAAGGAAGTGGGAGAGCCCCGCACCCGACGCCGTGCACACAACCGACAGCTCACTAGACGCAGACGGACGGTGATGGCGTTTTAGAAGTATACAATAATAATAATCATCATCCCCACTAATCAATGCTCCGGATGTGAAGAACTACAAGTCCCAGCATACAGTTATGTTACTCTGAACCACTATTGAATCATTGATGTGGAGTCCCCTTTTCTGAGCATGGTTCTGGATTAGGAGGTTGATGATTTTTTCATTACAAGTCTATGTTCTAAATTTGACCCCTCGGAGGCCGTGTTGATGATCTGGAGCGAACCTAAGGGAGACCAGGATTTAATTAAGAAATTACATCTTTTGCCGATTTATATTGGCCATCTGGTAAGAGGCTTGAGTGATTGGTGGCGGATTGTCCAGTGTGTGGAGAACACGTGTGGATTTGCCTATATCACGGTGGACTATTAAGAGCTCTGTGTAACCTTATATATATGACAATTGTTAACTTCTTTGTAGGGATTGGAATCCTACATACCACACGTTGAGCTCTACCTTCCTTAATACATTGTATTATTACATTGTTTCTGTGAGCAGCACGGTATTACATTCTCGATTATAGTCATGTAGGGTCACTTGTATTAATAACATCAGCTCAGTGTATAGCGCCGGCGCTCTAGGTGCCATGTGGTACCTGTCGCTCTGTAGCGCTCTCTCCCATACATTTTAATAGCGTTTCATTTGGTTGTGTATATATAGGGTGTTGGCCAAGTAAACTGTACATTTGTTGGGCTCAAATCATTGTGTGACCTCTCCTGCCCTGCAAACAAACACTTTTAATTTAATTTTTTTATTTTAATGCAGAATTGTATTTACAGGTCTGCCATTGCAGTGTCATTGTCACAGTGTTAAAACAATGTCATTCCATGTGTTTTCACTCTGGTGCTGGTGTAAATGTGTTGAGAAGCAGACTTATCACACAGCATCTAGCGCTGTATGCTAAAGCGCCAATGCTGCCTGTGTGCAGTTTTTTCTTGAATACGGGCTTCAGTGCCGAGTGCTGGACGCGCTAATTGTTCAGGACTCTAGGATACGGGCGCAGCCATCTTGCCTCAGAAGCATCACACAAACTGAGGAGAGGAGAGCGGGATAAAGTGCAGGGGGTGGGTTATAGCTGTTTGCAATCTGTATGTACAGGGTGTGGGAAACATATAAAATATGCTCTTATTCAGGGTGAAGATCCGCTTTAAATCATGCTCCCTGTATCATACCTGAACTTGGTGGATACTGTGTTTTGAAGACCTTAACTTCAGATGAACCTATTTCTGTAATCCAAATTTTAGGTGGTAGGGCAAGTAAGTTGTGACGCTAATAGGGGGACAGGGAATAAGGAGGTTGGGACTGGACAGAACAGATGTTTGTACTTTATAGAGACACAGTACCGAAGGGACGGCACCTTCAATGTTTCAGGTTGCGGTATACAGCACCCAGGGTACATGCACTACAGGATGCCCATCCAAGACCCGATGTGGAGACCCTGGCATCCTCAGCCAGCAACCACCTGTCAGGACCTGGCAAGAGGCCAAACATCAGGAGAAGGCCTCCCCGAATTCAGGCGAGTGGGAATGGGGGGGGGGGGAGGGGAAGAGACCATGAGTTGGTCACCAAGACAAACCTATACTAAACTTTACCTTCCATTCTAGACAACCACCTTGGGGATGATCTGGACCACCCCAAAGAACCCCCGCCTCGTGAAGAGAATGATAGGGGCACTTATGATCTACTTCCTGTACCAGAACTGCTCCAAATGGTGCTTTGAAATGGCTGCCTGGCTAGGTGTTCCTGATCCAGGGAGGTTTCTTCCTCCTCCGGTAGGGTCACCTAAACTCAGGCCTAATAAAAGTGCATTCTCCTGATTTGCTTGTCATTCTTGTTGGGTATTTTATCTTCTCATAGCCATTGTACAGAGCCCCAGTTTCATAGCAAAGTTGAATGTTTGCCTAGCCATGGCATCCATAAACTAATCCCTGTATTGGAGTCTTGGGGAAAAGCAACTGACTGAGGTTGCCCAGACCTCCGTTCCCACCTGCTTTGGAAAGGTAAATGGTTTCCTGTAGGGCTTTGGCAGGGCTGAAGATGGCTAACAAGCTGGGGACCTCTGCTGTCACCTCCCTAATGGAGCAGCTTGCGTAAGTGAAAAGCTGAGTTTGACACCCATCTCCTGTCAGCGACAGCCTTCTCATACATTTAACCGCTATAAAGAAACTAGATACAAGTTTTAGACAAGCTAGAAAAGTTGCACCAGTCTATAAGCAAAATGGTAAGTCAACAATAAAGCCAATAATAGTGTGCACACTAATCCCAGCACTCAAAACTCAATACACTACAAGAAAAGAGGGAAACCCACAGTACCCTCTAAAAAGTGCCAAGGATGAAACAGTTGCACCACTTTAAGGGTCTAAAAAATATTCAAATTTATTGACTAATTACATATATTTACAATCACAATAAACATTAAGACTATACAATAACAACTACATGACATAAACATTTAAAACCACAAGGGGGCGCTGGAGGTCTGTCTCAGTGCAAAAAGTAAAATATGGCGTTGTTACCTGTGGGGGGTCCACGTCTGGTTGGTCTGTATGCACTTTTGTTCATTTCTTTCTCTTTCACTTCCATCACCACGGCGTGTTTCCCTGCTCAATGGTATGTTATTTTGCTTTATTTTTGTACACTCATGTGGACCTGAATTGATTAATAGGTGGGTTTAGCACATTTTTTGTTGTATTTTTGCACCTTTGCATCTGAGAGCATATTAGTTATAGTATATAGGATTTGGATACACACTTTTAATGGAGAGTATTTTACTTTTTGCACTGAGACAGACCTCCAGCGCCCCCTTGTGGTTTTAAATGTTTATGTCATGTAGTTGTTATTGTATAGTCTTAATGTTTATTGTGATTGTAAATATATGTAATTAGTCAATAAATTTGAATATTTTTTAGACCCTTAAAGTGGTGCAACTGTTTCATCCTTGGCACTTTTTAGAGGGTACTGTGGGTTTCCCTCTTTTCTTGTAGGCTATAAAGAAACTATGTTACAAGAATTATCTGCAGGCACCACTATGGTCTTGACATCTTAAAACAAGAATCATTCTAGGCACTGGGGGAAGCAGCAGAATTACTTTCAGCTTTGTAAATTTATGTTATGACATATTATTCCAGTAAACTGTAAAACAAGCTGACTTCTTGCCATAAAGGGCCATTTTAAAAGGACGAATGGTTAATCAGATTAGCAATCCTGTATTTCATAGGAACTGTAGCCAGAGAAATGGGTAGGGTAGTCCCAGGCAAATATTTTGAAAGAAGGCGAACAACCAAATTAAACGTTTGCAAAAATGATGATGGGATTTAATTGTGAAAAAAGAACACAAGTGCTGTACATAATATCAAGGCATATGCATATAAAGAATTCATGTTAACAATGTGAAGCAATAAATTGTAACACTACAGTTTGACCGCTAGATGGCGCTTCTGCGAGGTATCAGCCAAAAATGTTCTTAAACCAAAAATAAAGCAGTGCTGAACAAATCCAGTGACTTGTAGTCGGGTAATAGGAACCCATAATATGCTACATGTATAGTAAAGCCGGGTACATAGTAAAGAGGGGAGTCCAGGTCGAGCTCCAGCAAAAGTCCACAAGTAACCCAGCACTAATTGAGCAAACACAGTGAAAAAGACACAATAAGACAAAAAAGCTTACAGGCAGCGCAGGTGGATGTAATCCCTCAACGTTTCAGCTGGATTAGCCTTTGTCAAGAGGGGGAGCGGTACCAGTTAGTTCAGGGGCTAAGCCTTAAATGGTCTCCATGCTGCTTGATGCGGTGGACAGGCGCGCACGGTGCGGCGCGTGCTGTCCACGTCATCAGTGGTGGCCGAGGTCCGTCCCGACCGGCATCAGCTTGGTTTCTCAAAAATCCACCAAGCCGGCGTCGGCGCACGGGGCGGGCCCTGGTTCCACAAGGCCTATGATTGTAAAAAATGTAAGTACGCTAGATATGGGCAAAGATTGTAGGCAAGAGGAAAAACAAAGATGGCGGAAACAGCGTCCCTCTTCCTGTTCTGTCGGCTCGTGTCGGAGGGGCGGAGTCTAGATGCGTGTCCGGGCGCAGGATGTGTTGACGTAGTAGTTGCCGTGGTGACGCGTCCATATGTCAACCTGATATGCGCACAAGGGGAAACGAGCTGGATATCGAGCGTGATCCCAGCCGCATCAGCAGCGGGGATAGAGTCCATAATTCAGATGCAGCGCAGTGGACAGCCACAGGAATATGGGATGGAGCACGTGATGAGCTCCTAAAAAGTGCCGGCTGAAGAAGACAAAGCCAGACGCTCCATGGTAGGGCAGCGGAGACCATTTGTAATAAGCATGGAGACCAATAGAAAATTGAAGTATGCAGGATATGTCTGTGAAGATAAAAACGTGATTAATATGTGGGTTAAAAAAACTGGTAAAAAGATTGATAACGCCTCAGCTGAGATTGTAATCAATCAACATTAAAGCACAATGATCAGGGAAGAACCTAGTCCTATTAAAGTCATAAAGGCAGGAAGGGGACCATAACAGATAGCAATAGTTGTATGCACACAGTGTATGACCCGAAGGACATTGTTTTTAAAGAGAAAATTCAAGTAAATTTATATAGTGCCAACTAAGGGTAGGTCGGGGGAAGTTATGTAATAGAGGGCAATTTAAAAGAAAGGGGAGTAATCAAATTCTTCATTGAGGCCGTGTGGACTCTTTGTCTGCAATTGATGTATCCAATACAGTTCACGCTGTAGAAGTTTCTGTTCAAGATTGCCTCCGCGGACAGATTGTTTAACCACCTCTATAACTGTGCAGCGTAGTTGGGTCATATGGTGTAGTGCCTCAATGAAGTGCCTGGCTATGGGGGAATCAAGTTTATGATTCCTGATATCGGATCTATGCTCACTGATCCTTTGTCGCAATTGTCTTTTAGTTTTTCCTACATATCCTTTCCCACAAGGGCATTTGAGTAAGTAAACAACCCCTGTGCTAGAACAGTTTGCAAAAGACTTGATGGAATAGCTTTTACCCGTTAGTGGGTGAGTAAAGGAGGTACCCTTAATCATGTAACTACACTGTGCGCAATGTCCGCATGGGAACATGCCAACGGGGGTCTGTAAATCAGTTAACCAATTGGAGGAGGAAGTTGTGTGTGGGGAGGTGTAATTTGTTTTGACCAAAGAGTCCTTCAAGTTAGATGCCCTTTTATATGCTGGCATTGGCGGATCCTTAAAGATAGTAGATAGCTTCTCATCGCCCTGTAGTATGTACCAGTGTTTCCTAATCGTGCGCTGTGCTCTTAGGGACAGATGTGAATATGTCAAGACCAACGGTACTCTCTTATTGGTGTCTTTACCTTTAAACTTGCGAAGGTCATTTCTGTCAAGGCCCTGGGCCTTAACCTGAGCTGCTCTCAGCTGGGATATGTCATAGCCTCGTGCAGATAGATTGATAATCAGTTCATCCGATCTTCTAAGGTAAAGCTCATCTGTGGAAGTGATCCTTCGTATACGAACGAATTGGCTATATGGTAGAGCCTTAATTAGAGATGGAGGATGACGCTGTTAGCGTGCAGTATAGTATTACGATCTGTAGGTTTCTTAAACAAATCTGTGATAAGAAGACCTTCCTGTAGGGTCACTGCTACATCTAGAAAATGGATGTACTGAGAACTATGTTCAATTGAAAAGGAGATAGTAGGGAGGCAATCATTGAGGTATTGATGGAACTGTAAAAGTGTGTCAGTGTTACCTTGCCATAGCATGAACACATCATCGATAAACCTTAACCAGGTTAATGCATGTGTCCTGTAAAGCTCATGGGGGTATACATATGTGTTCTCAAAGTTTGCCATAAATAGGTTGGCATAGCTGGGTGCTAAGTTTGACCCCATGGCCGTGCCTTGCGCCTGGAGGTAATATTGGTTGTCGAATGAAAAGTAATTTTTCCGTAATATGATTTCCAAGAGGTCTAGAATGAACCTTTGGAGATCAGGGGGAGTGTTGGCTGAATCCAGGGCCCGTGAGATTACATGTATACCCTCTGAGTGTGGGATTGAGGTGTACAAGCTGGTGACATCCATTGTAACAAGAAGGCAATCTGATGTAAGCATACCATAGTTTGTCAGACGGTTGAGAAAATCAGTTGTGTCCTGGAGGTATGAGGGAGTGGACATGACTATAGGTTGAAGTATACGGTCAATAAAGATGGCTGGTGATTGAAAAACGGAGTCGGAGCCTGCCACAATCGGGCGCCCTGGTGGATTCTCAAGTCGCTTGTGTACTTTAGGTAGGCAATAGAACAAGGGTACCAATGGGTAGTCAGTTGTGAGAAATTGTGCTAATTTGTCATCAATAACTTTATTGGTGAGGGCCGTCTGTATCAAACTGTCTATACTTGATTTAATGTCAGTTGTTGGGTTGGTACGGATGGGTACATAAACAGTGCTGTCTTGAAGTTGGGTCTGGATCTCTTGGACGTAGTCAGTGGTATTCATTACCACAATTGCGCCACCTTTGTCAGCAGACTTAATTGTGATTAGAGGGTTACTTTCAAGTTTTTTAAGGGCCTCTTTCTCACGTCTTTGTAAATTATGCCTATGTATATTCACTTTTTTGTAGGCGTCGACCTCCTTCTGGACAAGGTTAATAAATGTTTCTAGAGCCTGGGAGGTAGGTGGAGGACTCCACCGACTCTTAGGTCTACACATGGTAAGGTCTATACCCCTACTGGGTGGAGCAATGTTGTTATCAGTGGTGGGGTGATAAATAAAGAAGGGTAGTCCCAGAAAAGGAAATGAAAGTGGACCTGGCCTGCTTGATGGATTCCTATGGGTTTCCTTAGCAGTTTACACTCTGGAACATCCCAAGTCCGAAACGTCTCCTAGAAATTAAGACTTTTGGTTTGCTTTAAATCAACATTGGGGCTGTAGGTACCCACAAAGAAAAGAGGTGTGGGCCTCTCCGTCCTAGATAGAGACGTGGTTAGGCCTCAGCATATAACCCCTCAAGATACATGAGCATCTTTCTCTGGGCTCTCCTGCTAGGTCCTGTATCATTACCACATATTGGTCCACCCTTAAGCAGGGCAACGATAAACAAAAAGGACCTTAATAGCCAGCCTTTTATCTACGCAGTCCTTACCAATCCAAAGTTTGACCAGGTGACGGTTCCTTCTCTGCTCTCATAACACATCACACAACACACCAAACTCTGGTTACAAACCGCTTTTAATGAGCTAATAAAGAGCCAAACAAACCAAGATGCAGGTCATTACCCTTCGCAGGTAACTGGAAAAATAATCTGCTATACAAGATATGGTGCTTTAAACCTCAGAACCGGGTCATCATGTGGGCAAATTTGTGGCATATGGCTCTATTTAACTCCTCAAATACCACCACAGCAGGTCTAGTTTTATGGATTTCCCACTGTGAGACACCAGTGCAGGCCGCAGGTGAGCAATCCAGTTCTTGGGGTGCTGCTATGGCCATAAACCAAGGGCAGATTTTCGGGCACTTGGTTTCCACACAGAAGGAGGGCTGCTGGGTCTAGGCTTGATACAGAAAGCAACACAAAAATGGTGAATGTGTGGACAGTTTGAAACAAAAAAAAAAAAACCTGGCTGAGAAAAACATTATTCCATGGCCAATAGAGGGAGTCTGTCAGCAGCAGTTCATAAATATACCATAATGGCAAACGTGCAGCCGTTCAAAAAATCCCAGTTCCTCATTGAACGGACATACAGCTGTAGCGGCTTATGAATTGGCCAAAAAGAATTGAGGGGGGTGCACTAAAAGGGGCTGAAACCAAAAGTTAAACCCGAATATAAACAGAAATAAAAGAAGAAGGGCGTGGAGGGGTGGAGTGGTCAGGGGAAGCCATCGTCGTCATCTTCAGCCATCTCTTTAGCAAATTCTAAATCCTGCTGCTCTCTCTCACGTCGTTCCTAAAGTAATAAAAGACATGAAAATTACTGGAGGAAGCAACGCATCAAGAGAAGAAAACCAAGTAAGCCATAAATAAATACTGAAATCAACTGGTCACAGTAAATAAATACTCACAAAGGGTCAGTAAAAAAGGACCACACTTACAGCAACCACTGTTTATTAACCCTTCCCCAACAAGCTACGTAACCCTTCCCCAACAAGCTACGTAACCCTTCCCCAACAAGCTACGTAACCCTTCCCCAACAAGCTACGTAACCCTTCCCCAACAAGCTACGTAACCCTTCCCCAACAAGCTACGTAACCCTTCCCCAACAAGCTACGTAACCCTTCCCCAACAAGCTACGTAAACCCTTCCCCAACAAGCTACGTAAACCCTTCCCCAACAAGCTACGTAACCCTTCCCCAACAAGCTACGTAACCCTTCCCCAACAAGCTACGTAACCCTTCCCCAACAAGCTACGTAACCCTTCCCCAACAAGCTACGTAACCCTTCCCCAACAAGCTACGTAACCCTTCCCCAACAAGCTACGTAACCCTTCCCCAACAAGCTACGTAACCCTGCCCCAACAAGCTACGTAACCCTGCCCCAACAAGCTACGTAACCCTTCCCCAACAAGCTACGTAACCCTTCCCCAACAAGCTACGCAACCCTTCCCCAACAAGCTACGCAACCCTTCCCCAACAAGCTACGCAACCCTTCCCCAACAAGCTACGTAACCCCTCCCCAACAAGCTACGTAACCCTTCCCCAACAAGCTACGTAACCCTTCCCCCAACAAGCTACGTAACCCTTCCCCAACAAGCTACGTAACCCTTCCCCAACAAGCTACGCAACCCTTCCCCAACAAGCTACGCACATAGTGCTAAACGCTTTCTTTTATGGCTCTTACCTCTGCAGACTCCAAGTCTTTGTTGTAGGATTTAGGAGGAAACCGCATAGCCTGGAGAAGAGGAAAAGGAGGAGATTTATATTGGCCATTACACAGCTGATCACAACCAGGCTTTATTATCTGCCTAAAGTACTCAAACACAAAAGAAAATGTTAATGGGCATCCTGCGTCTTGGCTAAGGGGCAATAAGCGAGAGGTTTTCCTCTTTTCTAAAAGAGTAGTGGCATCTGGAACATAAATAACCTGGATTACTAGGTTGGGGTTCAGGTTGCAGCATTCCTGCCAATTATGAACGGTATGTAGATTTCACTCTGAGATCATGAAACATGTTTTGGTTTGATGGTTTTGTTTATCCCTCCTCTTCTCCATGGGCATTGCTTTATTAGCTTCACCCCTATTCTGGTTTGTCCATTTATTTCTTTCCTCAGCTTCCTCATTGTTGAAGTAATATTTGCACAAGAGAGATGTTTATCTTTATCATATGAATATAATTGTTACACAGTTTTGTGACCTTAAATTTGAGCTTAGGTATTATTAATATAATTTATTTTGTTGCACTTTATGGCTCACGTGTCTACTAAAATATATCAATTATTAGTTCTTTATTTACACCCCGTTACATTAACTGTCTAATGAGCAGGGCTGTGGAGTCGGTAGATAAATGTTCCGACTCAGACGCCTCAGTTTTTTGTACTTCCGACTCCCCGACTCCGACTCCTCTGTATTAATATGTGAATGTATTTTATACATTCCTTGAAGGAAAGAAAGGCTTCTAGCAGAGAGAGGTAGTTGGGCAGAAGCTGCCTTCTCCTTTCTGTGTGCTGATCTTCTGCTGAAGATAGGGCAGTGGGAGGATCCAGAAAGGGGCCTTTATTATAAAACATGATTTCCCTAGTAGAATCCCATAGTCATGTTTAAAGTTTAAGCTAACAATCGAAGTTTACAAGTTTTTATAGCCTTTTGCTGAATGACAGCAGTTTTTCCAATGGTACAGCTTCAGTCTTGAACTATTGATCCTCCATTCCCTTCACTTATACAAGTGTCTCTAGTCCTGCAAAAAACATATTTACTTAATCCCTTATCAGTGAGAGGCTAGGTTACCCATGGGTTCCCTGTAACAGCAGAACACAACACTATGCAAAGTATAAGTATTGCCGCTTCTAATTGTGCGTTGCGTGCCATATAGTGAAGCACATGGAAAGCACGCTTCTTCGCGGTCACTTAACGTGTTCGTTTTGCGGTTACGTGAGGCACTGCATGCATTGGTCTTTATTCTTACAATAGAGAAGTCATTAATTATAACTTTTTGTGAATTGGGACATTTAAACTTGCTAAATCAAAATTTAGTAGGAGTCGGTTTGCCAAATCCAACTCCAGGTACCCAAAATTTCCTCCGACTCCTCGACTCAAACGCCACAGCCCTGCTAATGAGAGTAGACTTTGTGTGATTCACCTGCTGCTAATCTCGATAATTTATTGTGTAGTAATTGCATGGTGAAAAAGGAGGGACTCATGAATTATTAAGAGGGATCCTGAAGTGCGCGATTCAACTAGTATACCAGCCCGTTAGGATATTTGCTATAGATAAACTTATAATATAATTCAATTATTATATTGGGTCCAGGATAGACAGGTTTTTTGTAGTCTTTTAATCATGTCCTTTGTGTGTTTGTATGTTTTTATGTATTTGGTGGCTTACCCTGTAATAGAAACTTGTGCCTTATATTCGGCTCCATCAAGAGGTTTCTTTGATTGTATAGCGTTAAGGAGCAGATTAGTGCACTCCCTATTGTCTATTATAGTATAGGTGGTGCTGATACCTCTTTATAAAATTAACCTGGATTACTACACATGATGGCTGTTAGGATCAACAATGAGACCTTCTCTAGAAACTCTGGAAATTAACACAATCACGCCAGGAGAGGAATCAAGTCACCAAAAGTACTGAGCGACAGCTTTTGATCTTGCAGTCGAGCGCCCCCCTGGGGGCGGAATACCCGCATGTCATCACTTCTGGGACAACCTGGACTGGATAAAGGGAAAAATATCCATACAAACCTGACACCTAACAGGCCCACAGACTGAACTGTTTGTGTGTGTCAACTTCGGTGTTACTCCCAGGCCAGCTTCAGTGTGCGCCCCAGCCTCCAGTCACAAGGAAGCAGGCTCCCTCTTGGACTGGAAGCAAGGGGTGCACTTGTTGCCATACACCACTGTGAAGCCGATCCTTCTTGGAACCCAAAAACAGAGCATCCCGCCCCCTGCCCCTATGATTATGCAAACCATTGGCTAGGCCCACATGACCTAGCAACGGAGCTGCGGGATGCTACTTGCTGCCACCATGACAGCCAGAAAGAGGCTTGAATAAAAGATCCTGGAGTAATAGGAGTAGGAAGAGTACAGATGTGTGCCCATAGCAAACAATACATCCATGTTTTCCTGCTGCATTAAAGCGGACCAACAGACAAAAATGACTTAAACCAGACCAACATAAACAGTGCTTATTTGCATCCCTCCCGAGGGAAATTTAGATTGCTACACATAAAAATTAATTTACCTTTTTCTAACTCTTGCTGTGGTAAATTTTAAAAACAAGATGGTGGCTCAAGCATTTGCAGGCCACCTGCAAACAGGAAGTTCTGCAGGGCTTCCTGTAACTGTTAATTGTCAGTTATGTCCGTTTAATCCAGGCAGCAGCATGGCTGAGATGCTGGAAGAGGAAGCTCCAAAATGGCCGCTATCGATCTTTTACAACTGTGCCAGACTGTTGGTCCGGTTTAAATCAGACTGAAAGCCTAAAAAGACTAAGGCAAGCACCTTCCTTAGGGCTCCTACCTTTGACCAAAGAGGACATTTTAGCGGACCTAACATTGCTCCTGATCTCCCCCCCCCCCTACTAGGGCACAACCTGAAGCTAGTCGGGGGGAAGATCAGGAGCAATGTTAGAAAAAATTATTTTACAGAAAGAGTAGTAGATGCTTGGAACAAATTTCCAGCAGAGGTAGTTAAAAAATCGACAGTCACTAAAGGAGCACATGCCTGGGATAAGCACACATCTATCCTAAGATAAAGAGACCATACAGTATACACATAAGGGCAGACTAGATGGTCTCCTTCTGCCGCCACCCTTCTATGTTTCAAAATCTGCTCTAGGGGGCAACCACATTTGCCCATTTGGCTGACTCAAGGAGTGTGTCTGAGAGGTGTTCACATAGTCCTAAAATGTTCTACTGTGCACAGCCCAGGACCCAAATTATCTAAATACAACACAGAAATGTTGGAGCAACTCCCCTTTCCTTATTCTGTTAACATAATCACCCCTCCACAAAGCAGTGGCACATCCACATATGTCCACTGCAAACCAATCAGGCTCACCGGGCGTGCATGGAGGGAAACACAGCGAGTATGCCAACACCATCACAGGCTCTCTCATTAGCTTTACACAGCAGGGCATCCCAAATCAGGATGTCCCCTAGAAAGATTCTGGTCTCATTAGCTTTACACAGTGGGTCATCCTAACTCAGAAAAGAATCTGGTCCTCTTCCTGTATGGTCACAAGTGGGAAAAATATCTACAAACCATTCTAGCAGCTCTAAAGCTTCCTATCTTACTCACAACTATAAAACATTGTGGCTGGTTACAAAAAATACCATTTTGTGATTACTCACCTGTAAAATGGGTATTATAGGTATGTCACACACCCCACTTCAGTTACTCATTATTATTACACTTGGGTAAACTCACTGCTAGGTGGCGCAGTTGCAGAGATCTCCAAAAAAGCAGCAAGCCCCTCCCGGTCTACACATACCTGGTACCTCCCATCAATTCCCCAGTGTTAAAACAGCAGTAAGACAAGGTACCAGGAATAAACAAATGTAAACAAATGTAACCCTCAACTGTAAATAACAAAACTTCACCATATAAGGAACCAGGATACCAAAAGAGGGCGGGTGAAGTGGGGTGTGTGACATACTTATAATACCCATTTTACAGGTGAGTAATCACAAAATGGTATTATTCTAAGTATGTCACACACCCCACTTCAGTTACTCATTATTATTACACTTGGGACATCTAACAGCAGTGTCCAAAAGAGGGCGGGTATCCAAACCAGGCAATAACGCAGATAAAACTCAAACCACTGTAGCCTGCAGAACCTTACGGCCAAACAGAGCATCCGCTGAGGCCCGCACATCAACCTTGTAAAACTTGGAAAAGGTGTGAACCGAAGACCAGGTAGCGGCCTTACAAACTTGTTCAACCGAAGCCTGGTGCTGAAAAGCCCAGGACGCACCAACCGCACGAGTAGAATGCGCAGTAACGCGAAAAGGGGGATCCTTCCCCTTGGCAGAATAGGCTCCAACAACCGCCTGACGAATCCATTTGCTAATGGAAGACTTAGCCGGAGCCAAACCCTTCCTGGGCCCACAGGGCACCACGAAAAAGGCATCAGTCTTACGAAAAGAAGACGTAGCACGCAAATAGTACCTAACACAACGCACCACGTCCAAGCAGTGCAACGCACTCTCCTTAGCATTCCTAGGCTTAGGACACAAAGAAGGAAGAACAATGTCCTGATTAAGATGAAAAGCAGATACCACCTTAGGAAGAAAATCTGACTTGAAGCGAAAGACCACTTTGTCCTGATGCTTCTCAAAATAAGGAGCCTGAATCGACAAAGCTGCCAACTCTGAAACACGCCGAACCGAAGTGATGGCCACCAAAAAGACAACCTTCTGAGTCAGAGTGGACAGAGCAATATCCTGCAAGGGCTCAAAAGGAGGAGCCTGTAACGCAGAGAGCACCAAATTCAAATCCCAAACTGGGAGCAAAGGCTTCCTAGGAGGCCGCAGATGCGAAACCCCCTGGAAGAAAGTCTTGACCAAAGAATGGCTAGCAAAAGACCTCTGGAAAAAAAAAATTGACAAGGCAGACACCTGCCCCTTCAAGGTACTCAGCTGGAGACCAGAATCCAGCCCTGATTGAAGAAAATCCAAAATCCGAGAAATAGAAAAGACCCGGCATGGCAAAGATCTAGCCTCACACCAATCAATATAAGATCTCCAGACCCTATAATAGATGGAAGAGGAAGACCTCTTCCTAGCACTAACAAGAGTCTGAATGACCGAATCCGAAAGACCCTCCTCCCTCAAGATGGAGGTTTCAGCAGCCAAGCCGTCAAAGCCAGCGTTGGTAAACTGGGGTAACACAGTTGACCCTGGGTGAGCAGATCTGGCCGAAGAGGCAACTCGAACTGATCCACTGCCAGACGAACGATGTCTGCGAACCACACCCGCCTTGGCCACCTTGGAGCCACGAGAATGGCGGGAACCCCTTCCTGAACTATCTTTCGCAGCACCCTGCCTAGCATGGGAATCGGAGGGAACAGATACAGGAACCCTAGATCCTTCCAGCTCAAGGCCATGGCATCCGCCGCCAGAGCCAGAGGGTCCCGAGACAGCGACACGAATGTCGGAAGCTTGTGATTGTGACGAGAGGCAAACAGATCCACCTCCGGTGTCCCCCACCGAAGACACATGGACTGAAACACTTGGGGATGGAGAGACCATTCCCCCCGGTGGGACGAGCACCGGCTCAGAAAATCCACCTCCGTGTTCTCCACTCCTGGAATGTACACTGCCGAAATGCAAGGGACATACGTCTCCGCCCAAACCAGAATCAGAGACACTTCCCTGAGGGCACCCAAACTGCGAGTCCCTCCTTGGTGATTGATGTAAGCAACCGCCGTCTGATTGTCCGATCGAATCTGAACCGGCAGACCCTGTAAATGATGCGTCAAGTGAGACAGAACCAATCTGATGGCTCGCAACTCCAGAACATTGATGGGCAAGTGGGCCTCCTGAGGGTCCCACTGCCCCTGAAACTGAAGATCCTTCCAGAAACCTCCCCATCCTGACAAGCTGGCATCCGTGGTGACAGTTTCCCAAAACGGAGTCAGAAACGACCTGCCCTTCAAAAGATTGTCCGAGACCAACCACCACCGAAGAGACTGCCGAACTCGAGGGGACATCCGGAAGGACCGATCCAACGACCGCGGGCGCCTGTCCCAAGACGCCAAAAGATGAAGCTGCAGCGTCCTCGTGTGAAACTGTGCGAAGGGAACTGCCTCGAACGAGGCCACCATCAACCCCACCAGTCTCATCCCTAGCCGAATGGACGGGTGAGGATTGGAAAGAAGAAGCTGAGCCAATTCCTGAATCAAAAGAACCTTGGCCTGAGGAAGAAACACTCTGTGCTGGCAAGAGTCCAAGGACATCCCCAGAAAGGTCACCACCCTGGCCGGAACCAGAGAGGACTTGGGGTAATTGATCACCCAGCCGAACCTCTCTAGCATAGAGACCACCGTGCTGGTGTCCCCTTCCGCCTGACTGAAGGAAGGAGCCATGATGAGAAGATCGTCCAGGTAAGGAACAATGCGAATCCCCTGAGCTCTGAGCAGGGCCATCACCCCTGCCAACACCTTGGTGAACACTCTCGGAGCCGAGGTGAGACCGAATGGGAGAGCTACAAACTGAAAGTGCCGATCCTCCACCACAAAGCGCAGAAACCGCTGATGAACCGGAAAGATCGGAATGTGAAGGTACGCGTCCTTGATGTCTATGGACGTCATAAAGTCCCCCTGCCGAAGCGAGCCGATCGCCGACCGCAAGGTCTCCATGCGAAACTTCCAGGGACGAATAAACCTGTTGAGAAACTTCAAATCCAGGAACGGAGGGAACGACCCGTCCTTCTTGGGTACGGTGAACAGATTGGAGTAATACCCCCGCCCCACCTCTGAAGGAGGGACCGGGCAAATGACCGCCAAACCCACGAGATTCTGAACCGCCGCCAGGAGCCCCTACGGGAGGAGGGCGGGACTCGAACTCCAACTTGTAACCGGCCGACACCACCTCCCGAATCCATCTGTCCGAGACCTCCTGGTCCCATACCCGGGAGAAGAGTCGCAACCGTCCCCCCACCCGCACGGGTGAGGGCGCCCCTTCATTGCTGAGCGGGCTTGGCAGCCGACTTGGGCTTGGCGCCCCAGGCATGAACGGGGCGGCCACGGCCTTTACCCCTATTCCAACCCGCACCCCTGGAAGCCGAGAAGCCCGCACTCCTGCCGGCTCTGGCTCCCCGAAAGGACGGATTGAAGGGGGCCGCCCCCCGAAAGGAACGGCGAAACTTCTTGCGCTGAGGCAACCTACCTCCCTTGGTAACAGAATCCAGCTTTTCACCAAAAAGCCTCAAACCCAGAAAGGGAAGAGCCGTGAGAGATCTTTCAGAATTAAAGTCAGCCGTCCACTGTCTCAACCACACAGAACGGCGAACAGCCACCAACAGGGCAGACGCCCTGCCACACATCAACATGGCATCATCCTGAGCGGCCAGGATAAATGACAAGAAGGAGTCACAACGCTTAAGCGCAAGGAACTCATCACCCGAGGGATCAAGATCCACACATAAATCCCTGACCATAGACCTAACCGCCAAGGCCAAAAGAGCCGAAGCACAAACAGGCCTCAAAACCGAACCCGCACAGACGAAACCATGGCGGGCCAGCTGATCAATCCGGCGATCATCGCCATCCTTCAGATAAGTAGTGTCAGGAAAATGAACAGCCGCCGAATTAGACAGCCCCAAAACCGGAGCATCCACCTCGGGAGGGACAGACCAACGTTTCAGCAAGTCCGCCGGAAAAGGATATTTCTTATCCCAGCTAGGCGGTACCCCGACGAGCCGTGTAGGATGCTCCCACTGCTTAAGGACAACGTCCTCGAAATGCTGCTGACTGGGGAACTCCAGACTCTGCTTGGAGCCCCCAAAGAGCTGGCCCTTAGGCCGAGGAGCAACCTCAGGAGGATCCAAATCCAAAACCTCAAACATTTGGGTCAAAATAGAAGGCGTATCAGGGGCGGGACCATCCACCTGGTCCCCCTCAGCACCCAGCACCTGCTGGCCCTCTGAATCATCCAATTCTTCCACGAGCTCACCCTCTTAGAGGGGACGGTCCGACCAATCCAGGTCCTCAATCACTTCCTCCTCCGAGTCCGGCGGAGGCGGAGATAGGTGTTTACGCTTGGCCGTAGCCTTCTGTGCGGACATGGTGGAAAACAGTTTCTCGAGGTTGGCCAACCGAGCACACACCTCTGATTGCGAATCCCCACCCGTGACCACGTCACACGGGGTCCGGAACAGGCGAGGAGGAGAGGGAGATGGCGCGGACGATGACGTACCAGGCACCGGGGTGCTGGACTGGCGCTCAATGTTCCGCTGCGCACATGGAATGCATACAATGTCATCATCCCCCGGGAGCGGAGTCCCACAACCCCCACACAGCCTAGATTGTCCCGAAGGATCCCTGGCAGCCTCCATATGGTGAAATTATGGTATTCGCAAACCTAGGGATTTACGCAGTAAGCAACCCGGGATGCCCCCTTTAATAAAGGTCTAGCTTAAATTGTCACTACCCGGACCACGGGGAAGCCCAATATCTTTATATAAATTTATATATCCCAATTTTCTTTCCCCCCTACTGGCCAGGTATGTAAGACCGGGAGAGCCCAACCAGAAGGGGTCCCGGGATCTGGAAGACACAAAAAAGACAACAATCATTCCAGGCACATGCTAACATATGTAGACAAAAACAGGCGAAGATAAGTGTGCAAAGCTATATATATTATATATATATATATATATATATATATATATATATATATATATATATATATATATATATATATATATATATATATATATATATATATATATATATATATATATATATTAAAGGCACAATAAAAGTCACCCCTGGCTCCAGAGCCTGCCAACACTCCACAACAGGAGTGAGAGGGGGAGAGACCAAGGGGAGACATTACAGCGTGGGGCTAACGACGCTCCAGCCCCACGCAAGAAAACCCGCACAACTCCCGGATAAGGAATAAAGACAGCGGGGGGACCTACCTCGCGTGACAATGGCGGCCGCACAGCGCAACTCAGGGGAAGAAGGAGGAAGAGGACGTGCCCAGAAGAACCGCGGGAGCCGCCGTGGCCCCGCCCCCCCCTGACGCGCCTGCCAATTGCGCGGACCGCGCGTCCCGAGGACCTGCCCCCCAACCGCGCCGCGCGTCAGGCCCAGCGAGGGCCGCGCCGCGGTAACAACAGGCGGGAAATGACAAAGGGCGCACAAACCCGCACGCCGCGCACACACACAGAGAAAGAGAGAGACGCGCTCACTCTCTCTCTCTCACTCTCACAACCCCCAGACACGAGCAGAACAATAAGTGCCCGCAGGACGCGGACCCAAAGCCGCCTCCACATCGTGGTCCCGCGGCGCCACGCGCCGCGCGACCCCGCCTCCAAACCCCCAGAGGGTCACCCACAGGGCCCCAGAGCCCAAACGCACTCCCGGACCGCCGCAAGGCAAGGCCATACTACTGAAAGTGTGAGGGGGGGGTGGGGGGGGGGGGGGGGGAGTACAATAACCACAAACATGCCACAACCAAGAATAAAAACGCTACATTCCCTGAGTACCGCTAGAGAATAAGGGCATCCCACATCCGGATCACCACTCCGGGAATCCCGCTATGCCCCACATGATGGGGTCGAGCGGAGGAGCTAATCTCCTGGGCACCAAGGGTGCCAGCTACCTTTGCCCGACCTACAGCCAAGGCTGGGAGGCTGCCGAATAACATGGGGAGTAAACAAAAAGGGTCGGGCAGCAATAGACCATGGGGGGGGGCCGGGGTGATACCCCGGCTACCTGCAAGCAGGAGACTTCTTTCTTCTGTCTTGTCGCCATCTTGCAGAGAACAACACTGGGGAATTGATGGGAGGTACCAGGTATGTGTAGACCGGGAGGGGCTTGCTGCTTTTTTGGAGATCTCTGCAACTGCGCCACCTAGCGGTGAGTTTACCCAAGTGTAATAATAATGAGTAACTGAAGTGGGGTGTGTGACATACTTAGAATAATACAATTCTGTGAAACTCACCTGTAGAATTGTTTTTGAATATATCCAGTCCAGGTCGTCCCAGAAGTGATGACAGTTGGGTAGTCCACCACCAGGTGGCGCAGTCACTGCAAGATCCAGAGCTGTAATTCCTTCCGGCCCCCTATAAAAAGAGCTGTCTCCATAGAATTCCCAGAATGTCAAAAAGCAGTAAATGAGACAGGCCGGGAGGCCAATAAGCCATGTTAACTCACATAGCTTCAGCTGAGGCCCTTAACATCTACCTTATAAAACTTTGTAAAGGTATGAACAGAAGACCAAGTAGCGGCCTTACAAACTTGTTCAACAGAGGCCTGGTGCTGAAAAGCCCAAGAGGCACCAATAGCTCTAGTATAATGAGCTGTGATCCGAAAAGGGGGTTCCTTCCCCTTGGCAGAATATGCTTGCACCACCGCCTGTCTGACCCACCTACTGAGAGTGGACTTGGCTGGTGGCAAACCTTTCCTAGAACCCTCTGTGAGGACAAAGAGCAAATCCGACTTCCTGAAGGATTCAGTCGCAACCAGGTAATACTTAATGGCTCTGACCACATCCGAGGCACGGAGGGTCCTTTCCTTAGAATTAGTCGGTGCAGGACACAAGGAAGGCTAGACAACTTCCTCATTAAAAGGTTAAAGGGAGAAATGACCTTAGGCAAAAAATCAGGTTTAAAGCGAAAAACCACCTTATCCTTATGCCACTCAAAGTAAGGAGGCTTCATACAAAGAGCGGCCAGTTCTGACACACGGCGCACCAAGGCGATAACCACCAAAAAGACCACCTTTAGGGTCAAGACAGACAATGCAGTGTCGCACAAAGGCTCAAAGGGAGGACCCTGAAGAGCAGAAAGCACAAAATTAAAATCCCACAACGGTAATACAGGCTTACGCGGTGGGCGTACATGGGTAACTCCTTGGAAAAAAGGCCAGATCAGTCTATGATTGGCAAAGGATCTTTGGAAGAAGATGGCTAAGGCCGAAACCTGGCTCTTGAGGGTGCCCAGCTGTAGACCCAGGTCTAAGCCGTGTTGTAAAAATTCCAAAATCCTAGAAATAGAAAAAGTGCGACAAGGGAAACTCTTGGATTCACACCAAGAAATGTAGGCATGCCAAACTCTGTAGTAAATCATGGAAGACGACTTCTTCCACGCCTGAATCATGGTATGAACAACCGTGGCCGACAGCCCCTTTTCCATTATGATTGAGGTTTCAATAGCCAGGCTGTTAAAGCCAGCGTCTGTAAATTGGGGTGGCGCAGCGATCCCTAAGTGAGAAGCCCTGGGTCATCGGGCATGATGTAACTATCGACTGACATCTGAACTATGTCCACGAACCAACTCCGCCTCGGCCAGCGAGGAGCCACCAGGATGGTTGGTACCCCCTCATGGGCTATCTTGCGCAGCACTCGGCCCAGGAGTGGAAACGGAGGAAATGCATAAAGGAGCCTGAACTCCGCCCACGGAATCGCCAGAGCGTCTGTGGCAAAGGCCAGAGGATCTATTGACAGGGAGATGAACCTTGTGATTGTGTCTGGACGCAACAAAGGTCCACGTCCGGCTGACCCCAGCGGAGACACAGAGCGTGAAAGATCTTGTTGCTGAGAGACCACTCCCCCAGATGAGAAGTCCCCCTGCTCAGGGAGTCTGCCTCCTGGTTTTCTACCCCGGGGATGTAAACTGCCGAGATGCAGGGAACATTCTCCTCGGCCCAAATCAGAATCTGGGACACCTCCTGAAGGACTCGCTTGCTCCGAGTCCCACCCTGGTGATTGATGTAGGCGACAGCCGTCTGATTGTCCGAGCGGATCTGAATTGCACGGCCCCCTTAGATGGGGAGTCAATTGGATAAGCACCAACTGAATCGTTCTCAGCTCCAGTAGATTGATGGGTAAGTGGGCCTCCTGCAGCCCCCACTAACCCTGGAACTTCAGCGCTTGCCAAAAACCTCCCCAGCCGGTCAGACTGGCGTCCGTGGTAACTATCTCCCACCAGGGAGTCAGAAAGGACTTGCCCACCAACAGATTGCTGGAGTTCAACCACCACAAGAGGGACTGTCTGACCATGGGGGACAGTGAAAATTCCTGATCCAGGGACTCCTGCGTCCAGTCCCAACCGGTCAACAGATTCAATTGAAAAGGTCTCATGTGGAACTGGGCGAAGGGCACCATGAGGCCCACCAGCTTCATCCCCAGACGGATAGATGGTCGCTGACAAGCCAGTAGGGCCTGCACCTGCGTCTGGAGGCCCTCCACCTTCAGCTGGGGGAGGAATACCTTGACCTGAGAGGTGTCCAACGTCATGCCCAGAAAGGACGTGATAGAAGACTTGGGGCAATTGATTACCCATCCGAAATCCTCGAGAGTGAATAACGCCCTCCAAGTGTCGCTCTCGGCCTGCGGAAGGGACTGAGCCGCAATCAGCAAATCGTCCAGATAAGGAAGAACACGAATGCCCCGGTTCCTCAGGATGGCCATGATGCCTGCCAGCACCTTGGTGAACACACGGGGAGCTGAGGCTATCCCAAACGGTAGTGCCACAAACTGGTAATGCGGATCCTTCAGCGCAAACCTCAGGAACTTCTGATGCCCCTGAAAAAAAATCAGGATGTGCAGATATACATCCTTGATGTCCACCGTGGTCATGAAGTCGCCGGGCCAAAAGAAAGCTCACCACGGAACATAAGGTCTCCATGCAGAAATGTCTGACTGACAAACTTGTTGAGACCCTTCAGATCCAAGATAGGTCGCAGCGTTCCGTCCTTCTTGAGCACCGTGAACAGATTGGAGTAGAACCCTCGCCCCTGTTCCTGGCAAGGCACGGGACAAATCACGCCTGATAGCAGAAGGCTCGGAACGGCCACCTTTAGGCCCTGCGCCGTCAAGGCGTTCCGGGAAATCCACGACCGACTGCCAGCCCTTTTTTGTACCCGGAGGACACCACCTCCTGAATCCACCGATCCGAGACGTGCTGTCTCCATATGTGATGGGTGAGGGCACCTCCTCATGCCTGAGAGGGCTTGGCAGGGGGTTTGGATTCAGCTCCCCAGGAGGGATTTGGTCGACCGCGAGACCTACCTCGTCCCCAGGAATCTCTGCGGCCACCTGAAAATGAAGAGCCTCTACCTCCTCGAAAGGAGCGATAGGCAGAAGAACCCCGAAAGGGTCGCGCAGGCTTCCGTCGCTGAGGGAGTCTTCCGTCCTTGGCCAGAAGGTCCAGACGCTCCCCAAATAACCAGGCTTTGAGGTCTTTATACTCCTCCGCCCGCTAGCGAGATTTGGCAAAATCAACAAGGCGCCGCACCTTCTGCCTGATGGCCAAATATACAATGGCCGCGGCACAGACAGGGCGAAGCCCAGTACCCACAAAGGTAAACGCATGACAAGCCAGCTGATCCATGCGCCTGTCAGCAGGGTCGAGCAAGGAAGCAGTATCGGGTGACGGCATAACTGTAGTGTTGGATAACTCCGAGACAGGGGCATCCACATCGGGAGGACGGGACCAGAGGCGGATCAGCTCCTCAGGGAAGGGATACCGCCTGTCCAGACTCTTAGGTACCGATGGCAATTTATTAGGTCTTTCCCATTCCTTAAAGTGGACCATCATCCTCCTGTGATCGGCCCGGGAATCTATAAGATTCCTGGGCCGATCACCTCCCTCCCCGCGGGACATCCGAGATCGGGATGTCCCGCGGTGAGGGACCCCCCCCAAAACCCCCAAAAAACTAACATCGGCGGCGGCTGCCGCCTCCCGCTCCTCTAGACGTGCGCGCGCCCGCGACGGCCGTTTGTGAATGGCCGGCGCGCGCCCTGTCAGAGCGGCGGCGGCGGGCGCACTGTCTTGTCCGCCGCTTGTCCGTGAGCGTGGTGAGGTGAGTTTTTCGGGGTTCTGGGGGGTTTTACACAGCACGGGGTGCCCCCCTGAAGTGGACCAAAACCCAGGATAGTCAAAATCCTGGGTGTTGGTCCACTTTAAACATCATATTGGAAAAGTGGGCCTGTTCCGGGAAGACAATGCTCTGTCTCTCAGGCCGGAATAAATCACCCTGCTTCCTCTTAGCCGCTTTAGGAGGGACAATATGCAAAGTCTCAAACACAGAAGACAGCAACCTCTCGGTATCGTCAGGGGGCCACATGTCCTCATCCAAGGAGGAACCAGGCTCGCTATCATAGCCAACCGACCGATCCCCTGAGGAAGCGGATTCCTTAAACAGCTCTCCTTCCTCCATGGAGTCCCAACCTCCAAAAAGATCATCATCATCAGCAAAATCAGAGTAACCCGGCTCGATGTGCCGCTTCTTACTCATGGCCTTCCCAGTAGCCGTGCAAGATAACTGTCTCTCCAGGCTGGCCAACCGGTAAGCCAAATCGGCTTGGGACCCCCTGCTGACTTCCCCCTCGCTGAGGGCTGAACGCAGTAGTGGGGGGGTTGGCGAGGCCACAGGCAAAGGAGGGCTAGGGGCAGGGACGCCGGCCCCATCATGCTCCAACAATACACTCCTGGCGCAAGTGACACAAACCGTACGGAGTCCGCCCAGGGGGCAGGTACCGCACATGGGGCAGAGCTTCACCCGCCCAGAGGGGGTCCCGAGCTCATTATCTCCAGAAGCCAGCATTATGGTGATTATGGTGATAAAAAATACAGGTTACAAGGCACTAACGGCCCAAACCTAAGTGACCCCCAACTTAGTCCCTCTTTTTAGTAATCCCTCTTTAAGGGGAGAGGGTGCGAAGAGAGGGGGGGTGTAGGAGACCGGGAGGAACCACAACCCTCAGCTGGCAATGGAAAGGGGGGCCCACCTGGAAGACACAAACGAAAGGAATCATGAGCATCCCACAGCACATGCACATCAAAATCCAACAGAGAAAAAACCAGAGGGACTCACGGAACCGACCGGCGAGGTAGCAGGGGCTCCGGGAGGCAGGCATAGAAGAGCAGGCAGGAGTGGCGAAAACTGAGGTCGTCAGCCGTGGGGACCCTCAGCAAGGTCCGCAAATGACACAGTGAGCAGCAAGGCTGAACCTCGAAGGGCGGGCCACGCAGCAATGACGCAAAACTGTCACTGAAAAGACGAAAAGAGGTGAAAAGAGGCGCCCGCAGCGCCTGAAATGGCACCGAGAGTGCAGGGGGGGGGGGGGGGGTGCGGCCCACGGAGGAGCCCCCCCCCCCGGACAAGGAGCGCGGCCTCGCCTAGAAGACAGCCTTGACCAAACGCCGCTCCCGGCCCCCCCCCTTCACAGCTACAAGATGGAGGGGAATGAGAAGAGGTGAGGGAACGAGGGAAGGCGAGTATGCACAGCTGCCAGCAACAACAAAGTCTGAGGTAAATAAAGACATAAAAGTGAGGTAAAAAGCACAACATATGAAAATAAAGCTAGTGGGCACAAATAAGGGCATAAACCCGGGCAATTAGGTGGTTCCTCCCCACCCCCCCCCTAATAGGCTCACCATCGCCTATGGCCGGCAACCCTTTAAGGGAGGGTCTGCAGCCCAGAGCCTAGCTCTGTGAACGCCCGACCCTGGCGTTCTCCCTACCTTCACCTGTCCTGTCAGCCAAGGCTGGGAGGCATAAATGGGTCCACGGGAACAGTGAAAATAGAGGTGCAGCGGCCGACAGGCTAAAAATGCCCCGCTCAGCTGCAGTATCCAGAGAGAGTATCCAAGACGATCCTAGCAGCAGCTACTGCAAGATGAATTCTGGAAATTCTATGCTGATAGCTCTTTTTATAGGGGGCTGGGAGGAGTTACAGCTCTGGATCTTGCAGTGACTGCGCCACCTGGTGGCGGACTACCCAACTGTCATCACATCTGGGACGACCTGGACTGGATATAGTGAAAACACGCCATCCATTATATCAGCCAACCAGTAAAAGCAAATATAACAATGCCAGCACTTAGCATAGCATATCTGCTATGAATTTAGCGCTTGCCTTTTAGTTAATTTTACCACTGATGGTTTTAATGTGGTTCATGTGGTGCACCAGCATGGTATCCTTACCTTGACAGACATATTGTGAATGTCTAAACAGAAGGAGATACGCTGGTGGAAGGCCAGTTGGGGTTCTCGTGTAGAGTAGATATCAGTCATCTCCTTGGATTGGACATAACCTTTTTCATGGTTAATACTGGCTTCAATAACTCCATCACGGATTGCCTTAAAAAAAAACCAAAAAAATCAGAACAAGATGGCAAACGGACATTGCTGCTGTTAAATTTTGAATTGTTTTAAAGACAATGTTCATCAAGTACCAAGTCCTGCAACTCCAAATGGCCATGCAGCTGTATTACATGGGGAAGATTAAAGCGGACCCAGACCTTGGAATGCAACAATGGAAGCCTGCCCTGTATGTGGCAAACACAACGTTTTACAAGCGTTTCCATTGCTTAGACTTCCCCCCATCTGCTGACATAAATAACAATCTGACCACTGTATAGGTTCTTCCATGGCAGTGTTACAAGGGTAATTTGCCTATTTTACTACACTGTCTATATAAAAAGTGCACCAACACCCAGGATTTTGACTATTCTGGGTTTTGGTCCACTTCCCCGGGGCACCCCAATCACTATGTGAAACCCCCCTAGATAGTTAGCTTCAACTCACCTCACCCCGCTCCTACGGCGCATGCGCGCCCGCTCGTCCAATCAGTGCGCTCGGACCCGCTGAGCTATGCACGTCAAAGCGACGTCTTAGCTCAGTGGCTCCGAGCACGCTTGTGGCCGCATCTCGCGCTTCCCTCTAACAGGGAGCGCGGCTGTGCCGGCCATTCACAAATTCACACGCCCTGCTAGAGAGAAGCGCGAGATGTGGCTGCGGCCCGCACATGCGCCGTTGGACCGGGATTCAGGTAAGGTTAGCGGGCGTCCTGGGGGGTTTCACACAGCGGGCATCCCGATTTCGGATGCCCCGCGGGGAGGTATTGGATTGGCCTGGGAAGCTTATAGATTCCCGGGCCGATACTGCTGGGTGTTGGTCCATGTGACAGACTCTGCCATTGAATTTTAAAGGCACTGTTTTTGCATAGACTCATTACTTTCATTTTCTTGAGCATGTCCCAGACAGACTGCCATTGTGTTATTGATTGTATTACAGACTGCTATTGTTATACTGATTGTGCTACAGACTGCTATTGTTCTACTGACTGTATTACAGCCTGCTATTGTTCTACTGATTGTGTTACCGGCAGAGTTGAGGGATTGTGTGCCCTGCTCCCATTGGTCCGTGTGTTTGTCATGCAGTTCTCCATCAGGTCCACGGGGGAGGTCCCCTTGCATGGAGCCTTGCATATAAGGCACAGGGTGGCACTAATAAAGTTCAGTTCATCTTCACCCTCAATACTGAGTTGTCTCTTATTGGGGGAAACGCTATATTACAATTCACTAGCCCTTGTAAGGGCTGTTCCTGTTCCCTCACGGATGACTCTGGAATTCCTGCAGCACCTCTCACCATTGGGAAAAGGACGTCTCGGGCGGGGAAGCCCTCCGGCGATAAGGGTTATCGCTACAGTCCACTTTAAATCTCTGTCCAGACAACATAAAAATAATAAACACTGCATACCTACCTGTCAGCCCCCAGATTCAGGGCTGAAAAGGTCCCGGGAGCAGGTTCCTCCTGTTATATCAGAAGTGTTTACCACTAAAATGTGCAATGCGCTGGTGGGAGACTCAGCCTGCAGGACTACGATGGATCAAAGTCTGTGGGCTGGCAGGTAATAGGTCAGTAGCTTGGACTGTCCCTTTCTTGGGTTTTGTGCCTCTCTGGCGGCGCATCCCAATTTAGGATGCCCCACTGCGTGTATCTCAGAATGGTCTCTAAACTCTTGTTTCCCCCGTTCCCATGGCTCATGTATGGGCGCTTCAGCCGCGCTCCTTTGCAGGTGTTAGGGAGGCAAGAAAATCTGCATGGAGTGAGTGCCACTGGTCAGATCCTCACATCCTGTGCCGGCCATTCATAAAGGCCTGGCGCGGGTACACGCCTAGCTACAGGTATGCTGGGGATGCAACGAAAGAACAAGCATTATGACTAGGGATGAGCGAACTGGTTCGGACGAACCGGAATTTGCTCCGAATTTCAGGGAAAATTCGATTCGGCACGAACCCGAATTTTTTTTGGTTCGTGCCGATCGAATTTTCCCTGAAATAAAAAAAAAATAAATAAAAATACCGGCATGGTGGGAGCGGGCAGGCCGGCTACGCTGTCAGCGGGCGGCGGAAGCCGGCCTGCCCGCTCCCACCATGCCGGCATTTGTTTAAAAAGCAAACACTTACCTGCATGGTCGGAGCGTGGAGGCCGGCGCCGCTCTCAGGCGCCCTCTGATGACGCGTCCTCTGATGACAGCTGAGAGCGTAGCCGGCCTGCACGCTCCCACCATGCCGGCATTTTTTTTTTTCAGATGAGCGATTCGTGAAAGTTCGATTCGGGCGAACCCGAATTTCTTGGGGAAATTCGGCGAATCGTCCGAATCGAACTTTCAAGAAGTTCGCTCATCTCAAATTATGACAAAAAACAAGCAGCATGGTTACAGAAAGAATAATTAAGATTAACTATTCATATAGAATTTTTGGGGCAGGTAAAGTGGAGCCAATAAGAAAACAAAATGGACAACAGGGACAGTAAAATAAATGCAATAACTCAACTCACTGCCTGTGCATCATTAAAGCAGCACAAAACCCGTTGTAACCTCTTCGGGTGATGCGGCCAGCTTGGTGTGGGCCCGGTCTTTAAAAAAACATTTTTTTCACCTATAAGGCAACGGACACACTGCATTTTTTACATCAACAATTGGCTGATCTGAAGTGTCAGCTCACATGACCCAGCCCGCTGGCTGCATCCCTGGTTTTCCTGTAGTGTGGGGAGCCTCCCACCCCCAACCTATCCAAAAGACTGGCCACGGGAGCGGGTCACAGATATAGGGAAGCCATGGGTGTGGCCACCGGCAGCTATCATGTCATGGGAGCCTTAGGGAAAGGTGAGATTATTGGTGACCCAGGGGGTTTTATCCAGCGGGGCAAACCTGATCCGATACAGAAACCAAATCTGATCTCTGTAATAAACAAGAAAAACATTTTACAGACACACTAACCTGACCTCTCACCTGACTTCTGTGCCAGTCAAGAGGCAGCAGGCACATAACTATGCCAGAGCTGACTGCGGGGCTGTGAGGGATCACTTCGTGCTGGAATAACAATTCTCTATTTTGGGGTGGAAAACCTGATAAAGCAACATTTCATTTACGGGACCAGTATCCCAGATTTTCCTGTACTGTACTTACTTTAGCAACTATGAACTCTGCATCCTCTGGACTGTCTAGCTGTAACTTCTGGGCAATGTCTGGCAGTGAGATTCTGGAGTAGGAGAGGCTAATCATGCGCACACCTATGGAAGATAATGGCAACAGGAAGACAATTGTAAATTATTTATATATGGCTGTGACAGTGCATTAGTTGTGAGATGCACTGCTGTGCTTTACTAACATCATCTTGTCCCAAAACTCTGCCTGGGACCTAATTGTTGAAACAGAGTTCCACGTCTTTCACCCAGCGAAGCGGCACGGGAGGCCGCGTACGTAGGTGTCCCCGCTGCTAACCCCCTGCTCTAAAAAGGCGTGCTGTGGACCGTGGTGCCAGGCTCTGGTTCATATATTCTTTTATTATTCATTTCCTTTGTGGTGTATTTGTTGCCTGATATGATCCTCACAGTGTGTGATTTTTCACAGTTTTGAGTATCCCTGACCAGTCGGGTTTTAGGATTGTTTAATGAGTTTTTTGGATTGTTTAATGAGATATCATATTTAGTATTTTTGCACATTGTTTATGAGATATTACACTCAGCATCTTTGCACATTGCCTTTATTAATTATGTATATCAATTATCACATGTTTTTTACTAATAGGTATTTGTGCATGTATTAATCCAGGGAGATTATTTATTTGTATATACGAATATAGGTTTATTTTTCTATATTGTATGTATATCTGAGGGTATATACACCTGAGCACATCGGGTTTCCTAGCACTGTCACTTTAAAAATAATCTCACACTATTAGAGACAGGCAGTTCCTCTTTAATAATAGCTTATAGAATGTGCCGGCACAACTAAATAGTGTAAGAGTCCAGTCCCAGCGCATGCAAGATTAGGGAGCCTCCCAGATATTTATTACTGCCTTATCCTTTTGGCCAGTACTGGAAGTATTAGGGGGAGGTGCAGTGTTTTAATGTGTCTTGTGTTATGTATGTTGTTGTGAGTTTGCTCCTAATTAAAATACATTTTTGTATCTTTTAAAAATTTGGGTATATTTGTTGTAATTTTTGGTGCTCCTGCCAACAGGGTGCGGAGAGACTGGTTGTCCCCCAGCACCCACTAGGATTTGGTCGGAATTACTTATCTGCAGTGCAGCACATTTTGATTGTATATTGTGGTGCACCCTCTTTGTTGCAGGAGTCCCACTTTATGTGCGCAGTGACCTAACATGTAGTTCATCGGACAGAAATCTTCAGGTGTCACAGTGCCCCACAGAGCTTCACTGGTATTGAAATCCCATACATTGTGCTGGTCCGCATTGTTAATTCTTGGGGTAGGATTTAAACTTAAAAAGGACTACAAACCCAACATCAAAAATAAGGAAGCAAGCAGGTCACCTGATGTCTGTCCCATGTGCCTCTCCATTTTGTAAAAATGCAGGGAACAAGTCGTAGCAGGGCTCCAAAGTGTGCCTTCCTTTTAAATGGATTCCTCCAGGACCACACAAAGAAGTGGTCCAAAAGCTATTCTATCCCGTATTGCTCTCATCAGTGTGGGCAAGTCTTGCAAGCCACAGCGGTCCTGCAGCTGCTGAGCACAACAAAGCTATTCCATTACAGACCAACACCCATTTTTTTGTTAAATGGGTGTTGCTCAAGTTTCAATGGACAAAATAATGTTTTGTATTCATTAAGCCAGTGGTACTCAACTGGCGGACCAGGGTCCGAATGCGGACCTCGGCACCAAATTTATGGACCCCTGCCATGGAAGCCTTGCACTCTGTGTTGCAGTGCACAGTGCTTCCCCCTTTACTTGTTAGCAGACCTTATTACCAGTAACATTTTCAGCCCTAGTCCACCCTTGGTGCACAGGGGGTTAAAAGTTGTAGGTTCTGTGGGGCAAAAAAAAACTCCTGTATTCTAAGTATGTCACACACCCCGCTTCAAGATATCCATAACATGTGGGTAATACCGACCTGAAGGGGTGTTCCTGCAGAGATGATAGCAAAAAAGAAAGCCCCTCCCTGATCCATAAATACCTGGGACCTCCCACTCATCACCCAGTTTTCCATCTCTGCAGACGGCGAGCAAGTCAGAAGATGATGGCTCCTCCTTGCACAGGGGGATTTCAGGTAGCCGGGATGACTCCCGGCCCGCTATTTACTTATTTCCGTTTGGACCTTTTTCCCCAGAAATCCATATGCCTCCCAGCCTCGGCTGAGGGTCCAGGCGAGGGTATATCAGCACCTTAGGTGCTCAGGAGCTATGCTCCACCGTGAGACCCTATATGAGAGGGTAGGCGGTAATACCGGGTTGGTGACCCCGGTTTGGGATGCCCTGTCCCTTACTTACATACAATGGCCCTCCCAGGATCCCCTTCCATAGGTGGGGCGGGGGAGTGTTGGTCTTTTTGTTAATTTATTAACTTATTTATTTATCACAGGACAGCATACTTGAGTGTGTGTGTGTGAGTGGACTGTCACTTTAACTGTATTCAGCCGCCGCAGCCGTTTTACAGGGCCTGTGCGGTGCTGGCTGCTTTCTTCCCCCCATCTTCCCTTCACCTCTATTAATGGCGGAGGTATTCACCTCACGCCATGTTACTGTGCTTCAGGGGGGGGGGGGCGGGTGCCGGACCGTCGGCGGGGCCGGGACTTGTCCATCCCGTTTTTCACCCTGTTGTGTGTGTGAGTGTGTGCTTAACGTTTTTACATCTGGCCGGGCCGGCGACCGCTTCTTGCTAATGCGGCGCCGGCCAGCTCTGGGCGCCATTTCCCTGAGGTGATTTCACCTCACGCAGACTGGGGGGGGCGGGGCCGGTGTGACGACGCGTCACCGCTCCCCGCCTCCTGCCTTCGCTGGTGCCACTGCGGAGCTCTGTGGAGGAGAGAGGGGGGGCACGGCCCGGCCTCGCGCGCGTCCCGCGCTGGCCACGCCCCCTTCTCCCTCTCTGGCTGCAGCTCTGGTTGTTGGTGTGGAGCGTCTGGAAGTTCCTTCACGGTCGCCATTGCGGTCTATGGTTCTGTAAGTGGCCTCTGGCCATTCTTCCTTCTCACTGTATGCTTGTTTTCTTCATTAGCCTTATCTAAAACAGTCCCTCTGTTCTGTCTTTCAGATGGTGGTTCAGGAGGTTCGCCAGTAGCATTTAGGGGGTCCCTCCTGATCCTTATCACTGGGTTAATTTTTTGCCATAAATCCTCCCACTCGGGACATTAAAGGGGCATCCCGGGTTGTCTAACGGCGTAATTCCCTGGGTCATAGCGACTTTTCATATATAAAGTTCACCTTATGGAGGCATCCCCGGATACTGGGCTCGGGGCCCCTTCGGGGCATCCCCGAAAGTGTATGTTATGTGGGGTATCCATTTCTGGGGACGATGTACTTCTGTGTATACCATGTGCACAGCAGACCATCACGCGGCAGTCCGAACCACAGGCGTCTGGGTCAGCACCGCCGGTCGCTTCATCTCCACCTCCCGCTTTGACACGCGCCCCGTGTGACGTCGTCATGGGCAGGGAGCTGCAATCTGAGATGTGCGCCAGATTGGCTAACCTTGAAAAAATTATCTCTGGCTCGGTCGCCCGTAAGGCTCCGACTAAGAGAAAGCATTTGTCGCCGGCTCCGCTGGCGGAGGACCAGGAGGATGTTAATAATCTGGATTGGTCTGACTATTCCCAGCTAGAAGAAGGGGAAGTTTATGAGGATTCTGATTTTTCGGACGATGAGCAGTCCTTTGGCGCTGATGCCGAGCTGGGGGACTTGGGGAGATCCTCTGATACTCCCCACGCTCTGGCTCTGATGTTGGAGGTATTGAATATTTCCCCTCCTGAGGAGGTGTCACAGCAGAAGGGTGAATTGTTTGAGGAATCCAAGCCGCGTTTGGAATTCCCTACACAAAGGCATTTTGACAAAATTATTGCCAAAGAATGGGACAGGCCGGCTCGGCTCCCTGGCATCCCTCAGGGATGGGATAGGAAATATCCCTTCCCTTCGGAGGCAGTTAAGCGCTGGGCATCTCCCCCCGAGGTGGATGCGCCGGTTTTGGGGTTGTCCAATTCCTCGGTTTTAAACAGACCTGATTGTTCCATTCTCAAGGATGGAGAGGATAAACGTATTGACCAGATGGCTTGTCATGGTTTTGCTAGCGTTGGGTCAGCCATGCGGCCTGTTTGCGCATCGGCACTAATGGTGTTGGCTGCCAGGTCCGTGGTTAGGGACCTGTTGACCTCTTCCGGGCTGCGTCCCGGTAGTGCTGAGTTCCTTAGCCTCAAACGGTGTGAGTTGTTTTTATCTTTTGTGTTGACAGCCTTGGATGACACTTTGATGATGTGTGGTAGAACGTCGGCGCTGCTGGTCACTATTCGGCGTTCGGTGTGGCTGCGCCAGTGGGCGGCAGATTTTATGTCCAAGAAGTCACTAACGGCTCTACCCTTTGTTGGATTACGGCTTTTTGGAGAGACATTGGACTCTGTTACCAAGGGTGGTAGGTTACCTCAACGCAAGAAACAACGCCGCCCCTTTCGGGGGGCCCCTTCCTTTACCCCCTCCTTTCGTGGGGCCAGATCTGGCAGGGGATTTGCATTCCCTTCTTCCAGAGGAGATTCTGGGAGCAGGGGCAGAGGACGTGCCCGTCCAGGATTCAGTTGGGGCTCTAAGCCCAAGCCGGCTGCCAAGCCGGCTCAGCAATGAGGGGGCGCCCTCACCCTTGCGGGTGGGGGGACGGCTGCGACTCTTTTCCCAGGTTTGGGATCAAGAGGTCTCGGACCGATGGATCCGGGAAGTGGTGTCTTCCGGTTACAAGCTGGAGTTCGAGCTCCGCCCCCCTTCCAGATTTTTCAGGTCTCGGATGCCTTCAGAACCTCTAGCGGCGCAGGGGCTTCTGTTGGCAGTGCAGAACTTTCTGGACATGGCTGTCATTTGCCCAGTGCCTCCTTCGGATCAGGGCAGGGGTTTTTATTCCAATCTGTTCACGGTACCCAAGAAGGACGGATTGGTCCGACCCATCTTGGATCTGAAGTTTCTCAACAGGTTCATCCGGCCACGGAAATTCCGCATGGAAACACTACGTTCGGCCATTCACTCTCTTCGTCAGGGAGACTTTCTGACGTCCATAGACATCAAGGATGCTTATCTACACGTTCCAATTTTTCCAGCACACCAGAGGTTTCTCAGGTTCGTGGTGGAGGATCGGCATTTTCAGTTTGTAGCACTCCCTTTCGGCCTCACCTCGGCCCCTCGGGTGTTCACCAAGGTGCTAGCGGGGGTGATGGCTCTGCTAAGGGTTCAGGGCATCCGCATTGTGCCCTATTTGGACGATCTTCTGATCATGGCCTCCTCCTTCAACCAAGCGGAGTTGGACACCAGAATGGTGGTGTCCACCCTGGAGAGGTTTGGTTGGGTGGTCAACCACCCCAAGTCTTCTCTCTCTCCGTCCAGAGTAGTGACCTTTCTGGGAATGTCTCTGGACACTTCGCAGGCCAGGGTGTTTCTGCCCCAGGCCAAGATTCTTTTGATTCAGTAATTAGCTCGGCTTCTCTTGTCGGCCCCTCGTCCGTCCATCCGGCTAGGGATGAGGCTGGTGGGGTTAATGGTGGCCTCATTCGAGGCAGTTCCCTTTGCGCAGTTTCATACAAGGACGCTTCAACTTCATCTGTTGAAGGTTTGGGACAAGTCTCCTCTATCGTTGGATCAGTCCTTCCTGATGACTCCCCGAGTTCGTCGATCCCTGCAATGGTGGCTGGGGTCGGTCAATCTGTCGCAGGGCAGATCTTTTCTGGCCCCGTGCTGGGAAACAGTCACCACGGATGCCAGTCTGTCAGGTTGGGGGGGTGTTTGGAAGGACCTCCAGTTTCAGGGTCTGTGGAGTCCGCAGGAGGCTCACGAGCCCATCAATGTTCTGGAGTTGAGAGCCATCAGGTTGGTTCTGTTTCGCTTGACTCATCAGTTGAGAGGCCTGCCAGTTCAGGTCCGGTCGGACAACAGGACGGCGGTTGCTTACATCAATCACCAAGGGGGGACTCGCAGCAGGAGTGCCCCCAGGGAAGTGTCTTTGATTCTGGACTGGGCGGAGAGTCACGTCCCGTGTATCTCAGCAGTCTACATTCCGGGAGTGGAGAACACGGAGGCGGACTTGCTGAGCAGAGCCTCCTCTCGTCAGGGGGAGTGGTCTCTCAGTCCCACGGTGTTTCGTTCGATATGTCTCAGGTGGGGGTTCCCAGCGGTGGACCTCTTTGCCTCTCGTCACAATCACAAGCTTCCAGTCTTTGTGTCTCTTTCGCAGGATCCTCTGGCTCTGGCAGTGGATGCCATGTCTCTGAACTGGAGGGATCTGGGGTTTCTTTACCTGTTCCCTCCGTTTCCAATGGTAGCCAGAGTGGTGCGCAAGCTGACTCTGGAGGGCGTGTCGGCGATTCTAGTGGCACCAAGGTGGCCAAGGCAGGTTTGGTTCGCAGACCTGGTAAGACTGGCAGAGGATCAGTTCGTTCTGCCTCTTCTGCCGGACCTGCTCACCCAGGGTCGGCTGCGCTATCCCAATTTACCTTCGCTGGCTTTGACGGCGTGGCTGCTGAAACCGCCATCTTAAAGGAAGAAGGTCTTTCTGACGCGGTGGTTCAGACTCTTATTAGCGCCAGGAAGCGCTCTTCCTCTACTATTTACTATAGGACTTGGAGGTCCTATATTGACTGGTGTGAAAGTAGGTCTCTCTCTTGTCGGGAGTTTTCCATTTCCAGAATCCTGGAGTTTCTTCAACATGGTCTGGATTTGGGGCTTCAACTTAGTACCTTGAAGGGGCAGGTTTCTGCCCTGGCGGTGTTTTTTTCAAAGGTCATTTGCACTTCATCCCTTAGTCAAGACCTTTTTCCAAGGAGTTACGCATGTACGGCCTCCTAGGAAGCCCTTTGTTCCAGTTTGGGATTTGAACCTGGTTCTTTCTGCTCTTCAGGGTCCCCCGTTTGAGCCCTTGAATGAGATTGCTTTGTCTTCACTTACCCAAAAGGTGGCCTTTTTGGTGGCCATCACTTCGGTTAGGCGTGTTTCTGAGTTGGCAGCTTTATCCATTAAAGCTCCGTACTTCGAAAGGCATCAGGACAAGGTTGTCTTTCGTTTCAAGCCGGATTTTCTTCCTAAGGTGGTCTCTGCCTTTCATCTGAATCAGGACATTGTTCTGCCTTCTCTATGTCCTAATCCCAGCAACGACAAGGAAAGGGCGCTGCATTCCTTGGATGTAGTCCGTGTTGTGAAATATTATCTGGTGGTTACGTCTTCCTTTCGTAAGACTGATGCTTTTTTTGTGGTGCCCTTTGGGCCTAGGAAAGGTTTGGCTCCTGCCAAATCTTCCATTAGTAAATGGATTCGTCAGGCCATCATTGGGGCCTATTCTGCCAAGGGGAGGAGTCCCCCTTTTCGTGTTACTGCTCATTCTACTCGTGCGGTTGGAGCGTCCTGGGCTTTCCAGCACCAGGCCTCTGTTGAGCAAGTTTGTAAGGCCGCTACTTGGTCCTCTGTTCACACTTTTTCCAAGTTTTACAAGGTTGATGTTCGGGCCTCAGCGGATGCTGTTTTTGGCCGCAAAGTTCTGCAAGCTGTTGTGGTTTAAGTTGTGCATTGTTGCCTTGTTTTGGATCCCCGCCCTTTTTATGGACACTGCTATTGGATGTCCCACATGTTATGGATATCTTGAAGCGGGGTGTGTGACATACTTAGAATAATACCATTTTGTGAAATACTCACCTGTAAAATGGGTATTATAAGTATGTCACACACCCCGCTTCACCCGCCCTTCTTGTATTCGGGATCCTTTATATTGTGAACTTTGCGTTATTTTGATTTATATTTGCCTCTTCCTGGTCCCTTACCTTACTGCTTCTATATACTGGGTGATGAGTGGGAGGTCCCAGGTATTTATGGATCAGGGAGGGGCTTTCTTTTTTGCTATCATCTCTGCAGGAACGCCCCTTCAGGTCGGTATTACCCACATGTTATGGATATCTTGAAGCGGGGTGTGTAACATACTTATAATACCCATTTTACAGGTGAGTATTTCACAAAATGGTATTTTCTTCCTAGTGCCCAATAGGGTTCTTGGGGTAGGGGGCAAGCAGCTTTTTTTTTAGCTTTGCCAGTGGAATCTACAGCCCCCCCACCCAGTGCTCTGATGCTCTGATTTCTAACTACCCCCAATCCCCCCCCCCCCGCGTGAGCCACTCGTCCGGACCTTCACCTCTCACTCGATGCCTGTAATTGGACCTTTACAAGAAGTGGTTGAGTTCCCCTGCATTAAGCCCTTCTCCACCCACACAACTGATAACAGCATGTTAATGGCAGAGATTCATCCTCTGGATCACTGGGTGACCATGTGACACTCATCACACAAAATGGCAGGAGATCTGTCAGAGCTTGCAGTCCTGGCAGGTCATGCTGCAGGGACATCACTGTAAAGACCTAGCCAAGAATAGAAAGTGCCTCCAGGTATGAGAGACAGGTAAGGTAAGACAGGTAAGTATTATGCTATTACTTGCCATAGAGGGCGCTGGGGGCAGGGGGCTTGAAAACTTTTATGGGGAGTAATTTAAAGTATTAAAGGGTTAGTCAGTGTGACTTTGGGCAGCATGAGTGGGTAGAGGAAAGAATACAAACATAGAAACATAGAAGGTTGAAGGCAGAAGGAGACCATACGCTCCATCTAGTCTGCCCTTATGTGTGTACTGTATGTTCTCTATATCTTATGTGTATACTGTATGTTCTCTTTATCTTATGTGTATACTGTATGTTCTCTGTATCTTATGTGTATACTGTATGTTCTCTATCTTATGTGTATACTGTATGTTCTCTTTATCTTATGTGTATACTGTATGTTCTCTGTATCTTATGTGTATACTGTATGTTCTCTTTATCTTATGTATATACTGTATGTTCTCTTTATCTTATGTATATACTGTATGTTCTCTGTATCTTATGTATATACTGTATGTTCTCTGTATCTTATGTGTATACTGTATGTTCTCTGTATCTTATGTGTATACTGTATGTTCTCTATCTTATGTGTATATTGTATGTTCTCTGTATCTTATGTGTATACTGTATGTTCTCTATATCTTATGTGTATACTGTATGTTCTCTTTATCTTATGTGTATACTGTATGTTCTCTTTATCTTATGTATATACTGTATGTTCTCTGTATCTTATGTATATACTGTATGTTCGATGTATCTTATGTGTATACTGTATGTTCTCTGTATCTTATGTGTATACTGTATGTTCTCTTTATCTTATGTGTATACTGTATGTTCTCTGTATCTTATGTGTATACTGTATGTTCTCTGTATCTTATGTGTATACTGTATGTTCTCTATATCTTATGTGTATACTGTATGTTCTCTTTATCTTATGTGTATACTGTATGTTCTCTGTATCTTATGTATATACTGTATGTTCTCTGTATCTTATGTATATACTGTATGTTCTCTGTATCTTATGTGTATACTGTATGTTCTCTGTATCTTATGTGTATACTGTATGTTCTCTGTATCTTATGTGTATACTGTATGTTCTCTTTATCTTATGTGTATACTGTATGTTCTCTGTATCTTATGTGTATACTGTATGTTCTCTTTATCTTATGTATATACTGTATGTTCTCTATATCTTATGTGTATACTGTATGTTCTCTTTATCTTATGTGTATACTGTATGTTCTCTGTATCTTATGTATATACTGTATGTTCTCTGTATCTTATGTGTATACTGTATGTTCTCTGTATCTTATGTGTATACTGTATGTTCTCTGTATCTTATGTATATACTGTATGTTCTCTGTATCTTATGTGTATACTGTATGTTCTCTGTATCTTATGTGTATACTGTATGTTCTCTATATCTTATGTGTATACTGTATGTTCTCTTTATCTTAGGATAGATGTGTGCTTATCCCAGGCAGGTTTTAATTCAGTGACTGATGATTTTTCAACTACCTCTGCTGGAAGTTTGTTCCAAGCATCTACTACTCTTTCTGTAAAATAATATTTTCTAACATTGGACTACAAGCGCTCAAGATGTTTAGCGGAATTCAGTAAGCCCTACTGTGGTACTGAGAGAAAAGTGTTAGCGTTGATCCTGGGAATCAGCTTTGATATCCTACCTGTCTTGATGACATTATGCCTCAAACGGATGATAAGTGTGTAGGTTCCATCTGCCTGGAATTTCTCACAGAACTGCTCCAGCACTTGATTGAATTTGGCCAAATTTCCTGTGCGGACAGCTGTAAAACAAGAGCTGTGTCAGATGTATAGATAGATAGATAGATAGATAGATAGATCCCCATCTATACGCACATACATACACACACTTCTATACGATCCTTATAAATACTTCTAGAGACCTTTGTTCAAAGTATTGATACAAAAGTCTACAACAGAACAGCTTCAAAAAAAGAAATGTCATTTGCATATATGTGCACCTGATTCATTAAGAAAAGCATTTGCATTACAGTAATTAGATTAATTAGATGTGATGTAAATGAGTCAGAATGCAAAAATCTATATGAATGCAATAAAAACAACATTGTGCAGGTGCCACCCAGGATTTAAAAGACTGAACAAAACTGGAGAAAACAAAATACATAAAATACAAGCAAGAGTCAAATTTTGCTTTTCCTAAAAAAATAAAATAAAAAAAAGCTGCCCCACCTAGTCTAAAGGTTCTGAAGCTAATGATGTGCTGAAAGCATGTTTCAAAGTTTCAAAGGCTTCCAGGCAGGGCTGACCTGGCTCAAATATTCCAATTTAAAGCGGACCTTCACTCTGAATAAGAGCCTATCTTATATGTTTCCCACACCCTGTACATACAGATTGCTCACATTAATCCGGACCTTCACCCTGAATAAGAGTCTATCTTATATGTTTCCCACACCCTGTACATACAGATTGCTCACATTAAAAATCATCCTACCTGCATCTACTGCATGTTATGAGCCTTTAAACATCCAAGATGGCGGCTTATGGAAGCCGCCATCTTATCAGGCAGCCTGCAAACAGGAAGTGCCTCCTGACTGTGCTGCTCTGCATTCTGGGACTGCTGACCTTTACCTGACCCCAGCTCTGCTCTGTCTGAGCAAAGCACAGCTATAACCCGCCCCCCCTCTATCCTTATCCCACTCTTCTCTCCTCAGTAAGTGTGATGCTTCTGAGTCAAGATGGCGGCGCCCGTATCCTAAATTCCTGAACAGAGTTGCAGCCCAGTGGGGGAAAGAATAATAAGTTAGTGACTAAAAACTTAAAATATATTCATTTTAGATGCTGGGGAATAGTTTAAGGGTTTGGGCTTTTCAATAAATCATGGTGAAGGTCCGGTTTAAGCAGCTCGTGTGGAGTTGTCGGCTACCTAGTCATTTTGTTCGTAACCTGGCTTTATTTACTGGTGGATTTTTAACCCGTGATTAACTGGAGATTATAACCTTCGAGATCTATGTTTAATTGCGGCTTCTAACTACTGCTAATAACACAGCTGATTAAAAAAAAAATTGCAATCCATCGTCTTTGAGACAGAATCGGGATATATATCGTATTGTCATATGTGTATCGTGATACGTATTGTATCTCCAGATTCTTGCCAATTCACACCCCTGGCCACTATATGACAGGCTGTGGAGGGGGCAGCGCTGGAATCCCGTGGGGGAGCAAGGTAAAGATTAGGGCCATCATGGTGGGTTATGGGGGGGTTCCAGCATCCTGGATGCCCCCCCCCCCCGCCTGTCAGATAACGCAGAGGGTTTTGGTCCCCTTTAAGTAATCCGTTCTTAAAGGCATCTAGCATATTTATTGGGATTGTCATTATTGGATTATTTCAATTCAATTCAATTTATTGTTCGCCAAGTACATCGTGAGATGAACAAGGAATTCTTTTCGGCATATACACAGTGCAAAAAGAAAACAGTAGACAGATAACTACAGTTACCGTTCCAAAGGAAGGGGAACACGGAAGACAGATACAGAAGTGGATAATCTCTTATAAAAGTCAAGGTATAATATCTTATAAAAACAGATAATCTCTTATAAAGTCAGAGTATGAAGACCAATAGGTTCCGGCGTGATCCTGGTCCTATGGTGCCTGGATATTGTTGAGGATACGGACAGCCAAAGGAAAGAAACCCTTCCTAGACCTAGAAGTCCTGCAGGCTGGGACTGCAAGACGTCGCCCAGATGGTAAGTAATGGAATAGGGCGTGTCCAGGGTGGGACGGATCCCGGAGTATCTTTCCAGCCCGCGTCTTGATTCTGCGGTTGTGCAGTTCCTGTAGGGATGGTAAGGGGGCTCCGATTATTCTTTCTGCTGTCTTTATTGTTCTTTGGAGTCTGCACTTGTCCCTTTTTGTAGCTCCTTCGAACCAGACAGAGAAAGAAAAACACAGAACAGAACTAATGACGGCATTGAAGAAGAGTACAAGCAACCTTTTCGACAGACCAGCCTTCTTCAGTTGCCTCAGGAAGAAAAGTCTCTGATGTGCTTTCCTCAGTAGAGCCGTGGTGTTCCTTTCCCAGTTGAGGTTGTTGGAGATTGTCACACCCAGGTATTTCGTCTCCCTTTCTCTCTTGATTTCCACCCCCTTGATGGTCAGGGGTGACAAGGGTGCTGGGTTCTTCCTAAAGTCCACTATCATCTCTAGGGTTTTAGAAGGGTTTATTACCAGGTTGTGTTTAGTGCACCAACTGACAAGTTCCTCCACTGATCTTCGGTAGATTTCCTCTTTGCCGTTCTTGATCAAACCTATGATGGTTGTGTCATCGGCAAACTTCACAATCTTCACGGAATTGGTCAAGGAGGTGCAGTCGCTGGTGTAAATGGAGAACAGGAGAGGTGACAGAACGCAGCCTTGAGGGGCACCGGTGTTAGTTTGCATGACACTGGACCGTACTGGACCGAGTCTCACTGTTTGGGATCGCTCTGTTAAAAAACTCCCTGTTCACGCACAGATGTTCTGAGGAATGTTGAGCTCAGACATCTTCTCTACCAGCAGGTTCGGACTTATGGTGTTGAATGCCGAACTAAATTATTATTTAATTTATTTTATTTATTATTATTTTTATTATTATTATTAAAAATATTTTATTTTTGCGCAATAGTGCTCCCTTGACTTTTCTTCTATTCAACTTACCTTGTGTGAGGAGGAAGTAAGGCATTAGAGACCTCTTTAGTGAATGCTGCCTGAACTGGAGACGATCTGGGATTTCTCCTAGGAGCAGTTCAACCACAATGAGGAGCTTGTGGACCTGAATGGAGAAGAGGACTGGACATCAGAACAATAACCTTTAACATGAAATACACAACCACGTCCACCATTCTAAACTTTCTAATAGGCAGTTATACATGTAAAGAAACCAAATAAGAAATACTGTTTTGCCCAATTGTCTTTTTTTTTTTAAATCAAACCAAATTACAGGCAAGTAGTTGTTAGATTTGAAGTGTAAAAATTCTTACTGTCTGTTTAAAGCCCACAGCTGTGTGTTGGGGAGCCTTCCTCAAAGCATTAGTAAGAGTTCTTCTTGCTTCAGAATATTCAAGCTGTATAGCCTTAATTCGACCTGAAACAAAGCAATTTTTTCCCACAAAATTAAAAAATACTGTATTTTCCGATCCATAAGACACCCCTAGGTTTTAGAGGAGAAAAATAAGAAAAACATTCTTAACCAAATGGTGTGCCAATAACCCTCAACCCCCAAGAAGCTAACAGGCAGTGGCACAACCCTGCCTCCACCCCCCCCCCCCCCCCCCCCCGAATAGTATAATGGGCAGTGTGGCACAATCTCCCCAATCCTGGCCAGTGCAGAAAAATCCCCCAACCCCTTCTATCCCCTAAAACAAGCTGAGTGTCAAAATATGATTTGTCAATACATTTTATAGGCTGAAAAAATAGTCATTTGTTCATTTGCAGCATTACCGTATATACTCGAGTATAGGTCGACCCGAATATAAGCCGAGGCACCTAATTTTACCATAAAAAAATGGAACAAGTTATTGACTCGAGTATAAGCCGAGGCTGCTTTTTTCAGCTTATACTTGAGTATATACGGTATACACACTTACCTCTCGTTTGCACAGCCTGTCCGTAGAAGCATCTTAAGAGGCCGGCCCAGAACGTGCGCGTCACCGCCCCCGGCCGGCGTGCCCTGCCCTTGGCGCTGGGCTGCACAGTGTGCTCCGGTCCCCGCCCTACCGGCACAATGGCGCAGAGCACCGCCGCCCCCCTCCCCACCGTCCAGGCCGGCCCGAGGGAGGCCCCCCCGGAGACGCTGAGCGGCATCCCGTCCCCGGCACATGAGGTGCGGGCGGCAGCGGAGGAACAGCTGGAAGTGAGAGGGTGAGTGCGGGAGCCGGCACGGGGGCGGGAAATGAATGGGCATGTCGCCTGGCCCCTTTTTCTCCTCCATTTCGGCACCGACGCGAGTATAAGCCGAGGCGGCTTTTTTCAGCCCAAAAAAGTGGGCTGAAAAACCCGGCTTATACTCGAGTATATACGGTAACAGGTCACATTTACTAAAATCAGAAGCATAACAGGCCAAGTGACATGGTAATATAGGAAGCCCTTCTTTCATATCACCTACTCCCTGGGCTGCTGTGTTGATGTGAACTGCCTACCAACCTCATATGTTTTGAACGAGGATCACCCAAATGTTCTCAATAGGGATAACGTCAGGGGAAGATTGTGGCCACAGCATGCGTTTCTCTCCTTTTATGCCCATAGCAGCCATTGACTTAGAGGTATACTTAGCAGCATGAACAGCATACTTGTGCCAGGTTAGGGGCTCAGTAATGGTGGTGGAATAGTAGAATGTAGCACAGGCTACTCTTTAAAGTGGACCAAAACAACTACATTTTGCTCCCCCATCCCAGGTACAACGTTTGGATGTTTTCTGCACTCAATCCTGCTTGGCATCCCTGTTATAGCGATTTTAATTTTCGTTCTCCCCAGGTATGCCACTGTATTTTATTGGATACCATTGTTCTAAACTAGCTGTTTCAGCCGCCCTCCTTGCAATCCCATGCTGGAATCAAGTACAGCCTACTGAAAACAGTGCTAGAACAGCCAAATATTTAATTTTCCCCAAATATTTCCTTTGAAGCCAAGTATTCTTTGTGTATTTTTTTATCCAATTCATTACCAGGACAGGGTAAGGGGAGTTCATACATTTTTTTTTTTTTTAAATGTAACTTTTGTAAGGCTCGTTACATTATTTGAGCAGCTCTGTGTTGACATTCTTCATTTGGATGAAGTTGCATTCTAATGGGGTTCACCGTTCTCAATTTACATGACACATTAAGACCAAGTATAAAAGGATTTACCCATGAATCTTAGCAGTAGGCAGAACCATGCAAATAATCTGTTTTCTTCCTGTGATACTTTAAATATTTACACAACCATCACTCCCTACTTGTAGACGTGTGTCTCAGACTAGTGGGCCTGCCCAGCACAAAGCATGTGGTAGGTAAGGATTGGGAGCACCATGAGAGAGACAAACAAGTGGACCAAGACCCAAGACTTTGACAATCCCAGGCTTTATTCCATTGCCTTGTGTGAAGCCCCCCAGGTCGCCCAGTCTAATTGACATTTCCCTGGTCCTGCGACATATGCGTGGCCTCTCGCCCAATCAGCGCGCTCGGCTCTGCTCACCTCAATTCGTCCAAGACTCATCTCCAGCTGAGTCTAGCTGAGCGTGCCTCTAACAGGGTGCATGCCTACAGCGGCCATTCACAAATGCCTGGCACACCCCGCTAAAAGGTTTAGCAACCGGCACCCCCTGATCGAATGCACTGTCGGATCGGGGGAAAAAGGTGAGTTTACTGGGTGACCTGGGGGGGGGGGGGGGGGAGTTCAAATAGCGGGGCATTCCGAATTTAAGGGCCGTCAACCATGGGTTTTGGTACACTTTAAAGCGGTCCTTCACTCTGAATAAGAGTATCTTATATGTTTACCACACCCTGAACATACAGATTGCTCACATTAAAAATCATCCTACCTGCATCTACTGCATGTTATGACCCTTCAAACATCCAAGATGGCGGCTCAGGAAGTGCCTTCTGACTGTGCCGCTCTGCATTCTGGGACTGCTGACCTTTTCCTGACCCCAGCTCTGCTCTGTCTGAGCAAAGCACAGCTATAACCCACTCTCCTCTCCTCAGTATGTGATGCTTCTGAGTCGAGATGGTGGCACCCGTATCCTAAATTCCGGAACAGAGTTGCAGCCCAGTGGGGGAAAGAATAATAATTAAACCGGACCTTCAGCGTGATTTAATGAAAAGCACAAACTCTTAAAAAACGGTTCCCCAGCATCTAAAATTAATATATTTTACGCTTTTAGTCACTAACTTATTATTCTTTCCCCCACTGGGCTGCAACTCTGTTCAGGAATTTAGGATACGGGCGCCGCCATCTTGACTCAGAAGCATCACACTTACTGAGGAGAGGAGAGTGGGATAAGGTACAGGGGGGCAGGTTATAGCTGTGCTTTGCTCAGACAGAGCAGAGCTGGGGTCAGGTAACGGTCAGCAGTCCCAGAATGCAGAGCAGCACAGTCAGGAGGCACTTCCTGTTTGCAGGCTGCCTGATAAGATGGCGGCTTCCATAAGCCGCCATCTTGGATGTTTAAAGGCTCATACCATGCAGTAGATGCAGGTAGGATGATTTTTAATGTGGACAATCTGTATGTACAGGGTGTTGGAAACATATAAGATAGGCTCTTATTCAGAGTGAAGGTCCGCTTTAAGTGACTAAAAACTTAAAATATATTAATTTTAGATGCTGGGGAATAGTTTTTTTTTAAGGGTTTGTGCTTTTCAATAAATCCTGGTGAAGGTCCGGTTTAAGAAGGAGTTATATGGAGATTTTGGCCCCATCATACGCTAACTACAAGCAGTTTCAGAAAGCAATGGCATTCCCAATGCAGAATTTTGGCAACTTGTTGCAAATGGAAAACCTCAATAATCTCTAGGGACTAACCTGCAAGTATGCTTAAAGTGGACCAACACCCAGGATTTTGACTATCCTGGGTCTTGGTCCACTTCGGTGGGGCACCCCCGATCGGGGTGCCCCGCTGTGTGAAACCCCTCCGAACTCACCTCTCCCCGCGCTGACGGACAAGCCGCGGACAAGCCGCGGACAAGCCGCGGACAAGCCGCGGACAAGCCGCGGACAAGCCGCGGACAAGCGGCTCCTCCGCCGCCGCCTCCCGCGCGTCCCTCTTGACGCGCGCGTGCCCGCGCCGGCCATTCACAGACGGCCGGCGCGGGCACGTCTAGAGGGGAAACTAAGGTAAGGAGTTTGGGGTGTTTGGGGGGGTTTCACCCCGCGGGACATCCCGATCTCGGATGTCCCGCGGGGAGGGAGGTGATCGGCCCGGGAATCTTATAGATTCCCGGGCCGATCACCGGTGGGTGTTGGTCCACATTAAAAAACTCTTAAAAATGTTAGCCTGGTTATAAATAAAACCCAGCTTACCAGTATAGTACAAGTATCGAGCCCACTCGTTATTGTTTGCCAGCTCAGGGAATACTGACTTTGATACCAATTTCTCAGCCTGATCATAAAGGTTGTACTGCAAGTAGTTTCTGAGCAGCAAATTCAGCAGAGTAGCCTGTCCATCGGCATCGTGCCTGAGCGTAGCTGTGCGCAACCTCGAGTGCAGGAAGCTGTAAAATGACAGGAGATTTAAAACCCCTTTAATAACAATGTGCAAAAAAATTAAACACCAAATGAGACTCGTTAAAGCAGACTTCACGGCCATTGCTTTTCCCCATTCCTGGTGAAGGTTCATAATTTGCTTGAAACTGGCCCGAAGCCCAGAAGCAAGCTCCACTATTACTAACCTGTCTGTGTTCCAGCATTGCCTTTACCAACACCCTACAACTAGCAGTGTATTCTGCATGCAGTGATGGAGGAGTCACACGCTGTTGTTAGGTCCGTACCCTAAGTGGGCACAGCTTCTACTTCTGTTGTCAGAGTCCAAATCATTCTAAGAGTGAATAAGACACAGAGACCGCTGTGTAGTAAAGACTCAAAGGGCATCTGAAGAGAAAATGCCCCTTTTGTTTATTGTCAGCTGCTAATATACAATGATATGGGTGGGTGTTGCCACACATATACAGATACATTCAAGCATTCTTATTGGCCATCTGACACGCCCCCTTCCCAGTATACACCCCGTAGGGAGTGTCTGACTTTTTCTTGTAATTTTCTTGTTTATCTGACACTCTCACCAAGTCATGACCTGGAAAAAGTACAAAATATGAAAACATTTCTTGGGATGATATGAGTTATGGCGTCACAAGCTGTATTTTGGCTAATAATGTTGTGAAGGCTAAAACCTTGAAGAGAAGAAGTGGTGTTCAAGTACAGATAATAGACATTCTTCAGAAAATCACCAGATGCTTGTTTGCTCAAAAGTGTTCATGTTAATTGCAGTCAGGTTCACAGCTTTACTGTTTAACCCTATCACTGTCTTCAATGATCCAGAAGGGTGACGAGGGGAGCTATGGAATCCAGGTTTTAGGGGAAGTTTCCAGTTGTGCATCCTGATCAGAACTATCCTGGGACAGGCCAAGCAGCAGATGTGAAGCTGCTTTTAAGCATTCCTACACCCTGTTGGTTGACAAGGCTACTTCGAATCTCCTCCATCATACTTGAGGATTCTAATCACAAAGATCTCTTCACTTTTTACCCGTAAAACGCATCAAAACCCTTGTGGCCAGGCCCTGGAATCTAAATGTTTCCAGGCCTGGCCACTAGTCCTACAACAGATGCCCCACTGTGTGAAACCCCCCCCAGGGCACCGGTGAGCTACCTGATCCAGGCAGGTCCCACATCGCGATCTCCACTGCAGTCGCCTTTCTGAATGGCTGGGAGCAGGAGCACTCCCAAACGGCATGCTGGGATGCGGCCAGCAAGCTGCATCTCGTCACAGTGGCATTTTTGAAAGAGGGTGTGGCTTCGGCTGTAGAAAAGAAAACTGGCCTACCGCCAAGCCAAAAGCAGTGCCCAGCTGCTCTAGCGGAGGTATTTGCTTTAATACAAAAAGGGTGTCATACTTGAATTCTTATATATTTTGCTCATCATACATTAAACAGAATAGTCAGATGAGGTGTTAGCGTGGCTGTTATTACCACATTATAAATATCTGATACAGCATAAGACTAGTCGCTTACCTCCTGATGGTGTCCAACTTGTTGAGGAATTCATAGCTACGAGAGTGGTAGTAATAACATTTTGCCACTATTATATCCAGAGCTCGCCGATTCTGAGGGCTGATCTTCTGCATCAAGTCATCGGACACCTTCTGTGCCTGTTACAACACATTACAGTAATGGTGATTCTGAGTGGCCATAACATTGTATGCTCACCTACGTCCTGAAAAAAATCGTTACAATTTCTTCTGCTTACAGGCAGAGGAGTGTGTGATGAAAATGTCTCCAGCTATTTGCCAGAAGGAGGCAGCAAATAAAACTTTAAAAGAAAAAATACACTTTTCCCACAATCTATTTATACCCGGAGTGTAACCATAACTCGGGGGCATCCACTAAGGTTAGAGGAAAGGTGCTTTCTCCACCGACATAGGAGGGGATTCTTCTCTGTAAGAGCAGTGACACTATGGAACTCGCTGCCAGAGGAGGTAGTAATGATGGATACAGTAAAAACATTCAAAAGTGGCCTTGATGCCTTCCTGGCATGTAATAACATTACCAGCTATGGCTACTAGACCACTGGAAGGAGATCTATAGTGGCCGGGATGCCTTCCTGGCATGTAATAACATTTCCAGCTATGGCTACTAGACCACTGGAGGGAGATCTATAGTGGCCGGGATGCCCTTCTTGCATGTAATAACATTTCCAGCTATGGCTACTAGACCACTGGAAGGAGATCTATAGTGGCCGGGATGCCTTCCTGGCATGTAATAACATTTCCAGCTATGGCTACTAGACCACTGGAAGGAGATCTATAGTGGCTGGGATGCCCTCCTGGCATGTAATAACATAACCAGCTATGGCTACTAGACCACTGGAAGGAGATCTATAGAGGCCGGGATGCCTTCCTGGCATGTAATAACATTACCAGCTATGGCTACTAGACCACTGGAAGGAGATCTATAGTGGCCGGGATGCCCTTCTTGCATGTAATAACATTACCAGCTATGGCTACTAGACCACTGGAAGGAGATCTATAGTGGCCGGGATGCCCTCCTGGCATGTAATAACATAACCAGCTATGGCTACTAGACCACTGGAAGGAGATCTATAGAGGCCGGGATGCCTTCCTGGCATGTAATAACATTACCAGCTATGGCTACTAGCCCACTGGAAGGAGATCTATAGTGGCCGGGATGCCCTTCTTGCATGTAATAACATTACCAGCTATGGCTACTAGACCACTGGAAGGAGATCTATAGTGGTCTGGATGCCTTCCTGGCATGTAATACCATTACCAGCTATGGCTACTAGACCACTGGAAGGAGATCTATAGTGGCCGGGATGCCCTCCGTGCATGTAATAACATTTCCAGCTATGGCTACTAGACCACTGGAAGGAGTTAAACAGGCTGAACTGGATGGACTAAAGTCTTTATTCAGCCTTACATACTATGTTACTTTTCAGTAATTTGTTTATGTACCCCTTCTTTTATGAGCTAGTGTTTTTTTTTTGGCATCTGGGCTCCTTTAAATAAGCATGAGGCCGTCACAAGTTTACTTGACTTAAATACATCCATATTTAAATGACCAGAAATTCAACAAAACAATTTTGTAGGCCATGTAAAACTACCAAGCAAAGGTTCATATAGTAACAAGTGACATTCCAAGGGCCATGTCCTCACCTCAGGGTAGCGCTTGCTGTTCATCAGGTAAATCACCATAAGCAGCTGAAGGTAAGCTTCTACCTCTGGGAGCAAAGGGGCAGCAGCAGCCTTTCCCGTTCTTGGACGGAACTGTAAATCCCCCTCCGTGTCCATCAGCTGAAATTAAAAATTAAAAATATTGTCAGTAAAGATGACTAGGCGACACAGCCCTTATCAGTAAAACTTAAAGTTAGTTTATACATGTGTAAGGGAGTTGGTTCACCAACTCAACTAGGCCTCTGCATACTACAGTCATTTCATTTGGCCTGTGTGTGAATGGTTACTTTGTTTTTGTATCACGTGTGTGGCTGCTGCCCTCCAGCACCTTACACAACATAATAAATATCACACTATATAAAATGGCTGGAGAGAGTTTGTATCTGTGCATGTGCACTGCCGCACTATGTCAGCGGCGTCCTACTAACCACCACAAGACCTTAACCAGTAGACATATATCACACGGTTACATGTAGGACTGGCACAAATGCTGAAACTAAATAAGCTGAGCAAACATCAATTTATTGCACCAATCTCAGCACACACATGGGACAAATCTCACAAGTATAAAACTAACATATAGTGCTTTAAAATCATGGGGGCCCACCGTGCACAAACACACACAGCCACGCACTCCATTTCCAGAGTGTTGCGCAACATCGACATCAACGGCGGCAGTGTCAAGAGAGGCCATACTTCTACCACAGCTAAGTACCCGCCCTTGTGAGGCTTCCACATTAAGTGACTGTAACGATAATCAGAGCCCAGACAGTGATGTGCAGCGCCATGATGGAAATGAATATAGCGCAGATGTATGGTAATCAGTATACCGCCAATTAATGCGCCAGCTGCAAGTGGGCTCCATCTCATCTGGCAGATAAAGGGATCAGCATGTGGTGATGCCATCTTGCAAGTTGATACGCCAGCTGCACACAAATACGGTGTCTACACCTTTTGAGAGGAGGCATACCACTGACTCGTTTAGATAGTTGTCAAGCACCGGGCAGTGTGTCACGCTGGGTTTAGGCGGAACAGAGCAGCGCTGCCAGCGGTGTGTGCGAGTTGAGTGCGTGGCTGTGTGTGTTTGTGCACGGTGGGCCCCCATGATTTTAAAGCACTATAGGTTAGTTTTATACTTGTGAGATTTGTCCCATGTGTGCGCCGAGATTGGTGCAATAAATTGATGTTTGCTCAGCTTATTTAGTTTCAGCATTTGTGCCAGTCCTACATGTAACCGTGTGATATATGTCTCTACTGTTTAAAACATAATAAATACCCTTATACAGAGAGACTTTTTGCACTGTAAACACAGCACAATCTTTACCAGTAAGTACTGTGCCCTGGGCAACTCATTGCAGGATTACCACTCCTACACATCCACAACTCCTGCCCTAAGTGTCCATGTAGAAGTTGGTACACAACAGTATGTGTGTCTGGCAAACCCAAATGGCTGTCATCACAGATGTGGGATATTCTGTGCAGCTGCATCATAATGCTGGACACTTCTTAAAGCGGTCCTTCACTCTGAATAAGAGTCTATCTTATATGTTTCCCACACACCCTGTACATACAGATTGCTCACATTAATCCAGACCTTCACCCTGAATAAGAGTCTATCTTATATGCTTCCCACACCCTGTACATACAGATTGCTCACATTAAAAATCATCCTACCTGCATCTACTGCATGTCATGAGCCTTTAAACGTCCAAGATGGCGGCTCATGAAACATCAGGCAGCCTGCAAACAGGAAGTGGCTTCTGACTGTGTCGCTCTGCATTCTGGGATTGCTGACCCCAGCTTTGCTCTGTCTGATCAAAGCACAGCTATAACCCACCCCCCTGTACTTTATCCCACTCTCCTCTCCTGAGTAAGTGTGATGTTTCTGAGTCTAGATGGCGGCGCCCGTATCCTAAAGTCCTGTGAGAAACCAAAATGAGACTGCCCCACCCCCAAAAATGTAATCTGACTGTAGTGTGCACACAAGGGGGTAATACTACTGTATAGAAAAAACACAAGGAAGGTCCCACTCCTCCCCAAAGCCCCCCCCCAAAAAATATGGCACCACTACCAATTATTTTTCAATAAAAATTAATTAATCAATTTTATTAATAAACATGTCACACTGAACTACATACACTAAAGACTAAATAAAAAACATAAAGGACACAACAATGTCAATAAGGAAGGGGGAAAAAAAACCACAATAGGGGGCAGGTGGCAAATCAAATTAATATAGCAATTATTATAATAAATATAGAATTATTAGTAAGGACTAACTGATCCTAAAAGATAAAGTGCTCTAGTGCATATCAGTAATAATGGCTTAGACACCAACCATGTTGCCTTATTAATCCTCAGTCAAAATGCAAGTGCTACCCCAGTAAACCACAGTACTAATCTAACCATGCTAGTGCCTACCCGCCCAATAAAAGAACCAGCCGGGGGTGACAATGAAACACACATCCAAAACATGTAAAAAAGTAACTCACATGAACATACGACCACCAGCCCACTGCCCCTTGTCTACGCGTTACGTGACGTCACAAGCGTCACTTCCTCAGGACATTATCCTAAAGTCCTGACCAGAGTTGCAGCCCAGTGGGGAAAGGAATAATAAGTGACTAAAAACGTAAAATACATAAATTTTAGATGCTGGGGAATCATTTTTTAAGGGTTTGGGCTTTTCAATAAATCATGGTGAAGGTCCGGTTTAAATAGGGGACAGGCATACCACATTAGACGCCAATGTATTGGAATTAGTGTTGCTCACTTGCTGTAAGCCATGTGTACCTCAGCCATTGTAGAATGAATAAGGTTTATGTAGGCTGGCCATAGCCTTGCAGTGTTTTCTTAACTTGTAATGCTCACAACTTTGCAATGATCTATTTTTGTGGTTTTTGTTTTAGGGTCCCCACCCACCCTATAATTTTGCACCAAGACAGATGGTAAGAATAAAATAGGGCACTACCTCCTCATTAAAAGGTAAAAAGTAATTTTATTATATTTTTAGACTGAATTCTAAAAAAACACACTAAACAATACACCTTAAAAAACATATAAGCAACAATTTTACAAAACACACACAAGGGGGCGCCAGGGTACCATATAGGATTTCATAATGACATAATGACGATATATCACCCTGAGGAAGCAGCGTGTGGCCGCTGCGACACGCGTTGGCGGATTGATAGTAGGGGTAGGTCCAGGTGGTGCGTCTCTTTACAATCTGATATTAAGTGTTCCATGTCTCCCTTTCAACCACTTTGGGTGGTCTTTAATGTTATGCTATTTTTGATTGCATAGAGTATTTTGTACACATCTTCTTGCACAGGCACTTTATATTGCTAATATATCTCTTGAATTTTTTGCACATACATATTTTTTGCACATATTGTATATAATTAACTTGGAGTTATACATTTTGTCTATATATATTTTTGTTATTGGAACCATGTCATTATGAAATCCTATATGGTACCCTGGCGTCCCCTTGTGTGTGTTTTGTAAAATTGTTGCTTATATGTTTTTTAAGGTGTATTGTTTAGTGTGTTTTTTTAGAATTCAGTCTAAAAATATAATAAAATTACTTTTTACCTTTTAATGAGGAGGTAGTGCCCTATTTTATTCTTACCATCTGTCTTGGTGCAAAATTATAGGGTGGGTGGGGACCCTAAAACAAAAAACCTTTCCTTGTATGGTAACTCTGCACCAAGAATAGTGAGCACACCATTAAATACTAGTGCTGGTGCGGTCCATATCAATCTTTCCTGGCCTCAAATTCATCTATTTTTGTGGTGCGAGAGAAATAGTTGGGTTCTAAGTTGTAGTATTCAAAATTGTTTGTGTACTAGACACTAGCACAAATCAGTGCTCTATGTCATAGGTTTGGGTAATGAAATAAAGATTATGGGAGTTGTAGCCCACCCATGGGATGAAAAGTGCCACCCAGGGACCACGATGAGAGGATCTCAGCACAACTAATTGGGACTACCCAAATAAATGGGTTGGTAGGATGCAGAATTGGACTATTTTGGTAATTCACGTTCCTGTGTGGTTACCCTCCTGCCCTGCATTTGTCGATTTGTAGGATAAGAACGCATACTGACCGTGAGCAAGAGCCCATAGGGGGCTCGAAACGCGTTGGTCTGCGCCTGAGGGGGGGCCTGCCTGTCACCATACTAACAGTAAGCACTTGTTTGTGGTGTGTTGTCTGTGTGCCCTTGCTCTCTGTGAATGGGTTTAAATATTTTGCACAAGGTTCTATTTGTGATGGAAGCACTGGCACTTTATTAGGGTGAGGATATTAATTGTGAATTGTATATTAAGTTTTAGAATAGTTGTATATATATGAATTTATTGATAGATTAGCACAGAATCACTTTGAAATTACTTATATGTATATGAGATTGTATTGTTGATGAGGGAGTGCGCCCCCTGGTGGCTTACCATGCATATGGTTCAGTGAAATTGTTTTTAAATTGGTTTTAAACAATATGCTACAATAAAATGGATTTATAAATTGATTGTTTGAGTGCAATAGTGAGTCTCTGTTGGGCTTTTTGGCAGGGGGTGTAGAGGTCACCCCAAACTAATACAATTGTAGGATAAGAAGGTTGCTTAAACAGGACAAAACCCTGCCGTGCTGGCCCTGGGGCATCCCAAATCAGGGAGTTCCCCTGGGTCGCCACCAAAGCGCACCTTTGTCCTGGCTCCTACGGGAATGTTAACATTGGCGCCCACATCACGAGCATCTCTGAGCTGTGCCATACAGACAGGCTGGGGACAGCAGCGCGTCCTTGTCTAAAGGGGAAACTGGGGATGTGGCCTCTCTCACTCCTTGCTTTGCCGATACAGTGCTGATTGGACGAGAGCCCGTGCATGTAGGACAGGGGAAAGGTTTGTTTTTATGGGCGATCGGGGGCGGGGGGATCTTAACCTAGAAGGGCATCACAAATATCGGTGAAAATCCCAGGTTTTGTTCTGCTCTTTAAGGCTCTGGTTTCCAAGTTTCCTTTATAGCTGTTGCTTATAGCTGGCCCTTTTGTACAGCTGCTCACCATGAATCCCAGAATCCTTCCACCATAGAAGCTTCCCCCACAAAGCAGAACGAATGACCCCAGGTGAGGCCGCTGTCAGTAACCCTTTAGCTACTGGAACACAAGACTGATCATCTCATATGAAAAGGCCGAATTAGAGCAGGAGGGGATAAACCTGTAAGCTTAGAAATGTAGAGCATCGTCTCGGCCACAGCCAATCAAATGGTTGATGCAAGCCAGTCAGGAAGTCTCTGCTTAATACAGAGCAGGGTGGATAAAAATCAATGTTTTTTTTTTTAAAATAAAAAAAAAAATCGGATTTTTTTTTATTTAAATCGGATTTTTTTGATTTAAATCGGATTTTTTTTCAATAAACTGCTTTTTGAGGAAAATATTTTACCATCCAAAGGTTCTTCCACCATGAGATAAAGCTGAGTTGTTTAACTCAGTAGAATAAAGGCTGTATATGTGTAACATTCACAATGCCAGGCTCTTCCAGAGGTTTCTGTAGGATTAGTGGGCAGTTTCTCTCCTATATTATCACAGACGCTCGCTTTACTTACGCAGTTCTCAAAACTGAATTGGACTCCGCAGAGGTCCCAGCCTCTTCTTCACAGCAAAAATGTTACAACATGAACAGAGTTGAGAAAAAGACCTTAATCCTATTGTTCTACAAACCTATGACTAGTGAGCTACAGAGGACAGCAGGGACAGTAGGATTTAAGTTTTTCATGTGTCGGCTGGGCTGACAGTCTAAGTTTCTTAAAATATATATATATTTTGTTTAGCCAAATTAGTTAACAAAACATGGATTAACAAAACTTATGCTGTAATGTTGTTATTGTTTCAGTTGAATAAATCTATTTAAATTGTTATTAAGGTCAGGATTATTTTTCTCCTTCCTAAGTACAACAGAACAGTGGTGTCCAAATATGAATGATTAACCCATTAAACTGGGGAGAAAAAAGTAATATAAAAAGTGATTCTAAAAATCTTCATCTACTTGCATGTTAAAATAGCAAGAACTAGTTTAGGTAGAAACTTTGATTTAAATCACTGATTTAAATCAAGCCTTACTGACTAGTGATTTAAATCGTGATTTAAATCGTGATTTAAATCAAATCCACCCTGATACAGAGGTTTCCCAGAGCGGCATTCCCCGCTATGTGCATGTGGCCCCCTCCACATTGAAATGACCGAGTAAATGGGAGACAATGTTGAATAAAATTGAGCAGCTCTCACCTCCTCTAGGAAGCTCAGCAGCCAGTCCCGGGTGGTAGCATTAGAGGTGAAAAAGCCGTTAATTGCCTTGTGCAGGACATTGGGGTTCAGGCGACGGGAGGTGGATGGCAGAGCTCTTAGGGCACGGAGAACAAATCGCGGCTCCTTCCCAGACACCGCCTTCTCGATCTGCTTCACATGTTCCTTTATGTCTGAAATACAGAGACACATGTAAAAATTACTGAGTAAAGGTAATACATTCATATCTGACAAGCAGCTCTATAGCTGCAGAACTGAGAAGTGCGGTGAGACTTGCAGGCCGATTCATTAATAGCGCCAGGTAGCGACAGATGAGCGCCAGTAGCGTGATTTTCATATATTCGCTGTGCTTGGCCGTTGTTCGCTTGCTGACAGCGACTCAGTCGGTGTGCGGTAATGTTGAATACGGGGTTAGGAGTCGCTGTTTCACAGGTTCCGCGCTGTATGGGTGCGCCTGACAGTGAATGGCCAGAGCGAACGGCTCCCAGCATATTCATTAACAAATCACGCTCAAAAAATTCTCGCGCTGTGAAATGCTTGTTTAAACCCCAGAGCGCTGGCGGCGATGGGTTAAAAGTAGTTTTTTAACCCCCAAACAACCATATTTTTTTATTAAAAAATTAAACAAGTTTTTCTAAACATTTTGTAATATGAATACATTAATATCAGACCTGTAATATCAATTCTGCACAAATTTTTTTTTTTTTTACCTTAAAAAAAATATCTTACATTGCCGTAGTGGTCACAGAATTTTTGACAGTTAAAAAAAAAAAAACCAGTCATATCAATTAATTATGACTATTTAAAGATTGCTCCATTGAAATGCATTGGACCACGCCAGGTAGCGAGAGGTCATACCTGGCGCTGTGATGGGATTAGCAGCGGCGCTGTTCGTTGCAGTCCGCTACATGATGAATCCCGCGCTAGGTGACGCTCTCGCCGGCGCTAGCCTCATTTAGCGTGATAAATGCGTGATTGTGTCCGCCGCCTGGCGTTCTGGAGTCGGTCGCCGCCGATAGCTGGCGCTACCTGGCGCTAGTGAGACACTACCTGGCGCTATCCCTTGATAAATAAGGCCCTTGGTCGCAGCGAATATTGACCAGCCCTTACAAACCCCACCACTTTACTCTACTTCTGCAGGTATAGGACCCTCCTGATGGAGCATCTTAGCTCTGCTGGAGTCACTGCAGACCTGGCAGCATAAGGAGATTGTTCCTTTACAGCTGGATTTTCACACTGGAGAAATCAAGAAAGCTGCAGAATACTTATGCACACCATATATTCCCCCGAAAATCAGACAGGGGATATGTTATAGGCAGCTGGCAAGATGGTGGCGACAGTACAGCAGCTCCTATACAGTACAGGCAGCGCAGGGGGATTCGGCCACGTGCACAGCATGGCGGCAGGCTGGGGTAGAGCCAGCAAGATCAGACATTTCACTCCAGATGTGTCCTCACCCTCCTTTACAGCCGCTCCCGTCCCTCTGCTGAAGCCCAGCTGCTGAATTTTGAATCGTATCTAGAGCTCGTTTTCGAGGTAGGGCTTATATTTCATGCATTAGCAAAAATGCAGAAAATCTAACTATGGCTTATTGTCAGGGAAACAGGGTATTACATAATCACAGCCTAGTAACCATTCAAACAGTTTAGGAGGTGGGGGACACTTGAGAAAAAACTTATTTCGGCCAGGCTGAAGCCAAAAAGGGACAGAGGCCCGTTTGTGACACCCCTGAATGACAGGTCACCACAAAGATAGCCATGACAGGTGATCCACCATTGCCAGAGGGCTTGGCTCACTCAATCCAAACTCCCCTAAACCTCCCTCTGGCCCAGAACTTTTCGATGGCTGCTCTGGGACACCTACTCTTTGTCAACTACCAGAAAGGACTTCGAGAACGGGGTCAGATTTTAATATCTGCCTACAGGTGCCCTTTAAAAGTGGACCTCAGGTCAGACATAACAGGGGGTTCAGTTACTCTTCCAAAAGCACCCCGATTTGGGAGGTCCCCTAACCATGGCAGCACACTGTCCTCCCCACTGAACCTGGAAAGCCGGGGGCTGGGTAACTGCTACTCGGCTCCATCTGCTCTGTTTACGGCAATTAGGAGCACATGCCTATTTGGGATGCCCCAGGAGACGACCATGTTGGGTTTTGTTTGGCTTGAATCTATTCCTTTTGCCCTTTTCTTTAGTCTTTCCTTTTAGAAACATAGAAAGTTGACGGCAGAAGGAGACCATAGGTCCATCTAGTCTGCCCTTATGTGTATACTGTATGTTCTCTGTATCTTATGTGTATACTGTATGTTCTCTGTATCTTATGTGTATACTGTATGTTCTCTGTATCTTATGTGTATACTGTATGTTCTCTGTATCTTATGTGTATACTGTATGTTCTCTATATCTTATGTGTATACTGTATGTTCTCTTTATCTTATGTATATACTGTATGTTCTCTATATCTTATGTGTATACTGTATGTTCTCTGTATCTTATGTGTATACTGTATGTTCTCTTTATCTTATGTGTATACTGTATGTTCTCTATATCTTATGTGTATACTGTATGTTCTCTTTATCTTATGTGTATACTGTATGTTCTCTTTATCTTATGTGTATACTGTATGTTCTCTATATCTTATGTGTATACTGTATGTTCTCTGTATCTTATGTGTATACTGTATGTTCTCTGTATCTTATGTGTATACTGTATGTTCTCTTTATCTTATGTGTATACTGTATGTTCTCTTTATCTTATGTGTATACTGTATGTTCTCTGTATCTTATGTGTATACTGTATGTTCTCTATATCTTATGTGTATACTGTATGTTCTCTTTATCTTATGTATATACTGTATGTTCTCTTTATCTTATGTGTATACTGTATGTTCTCTGTATCTTATGTGTATACTGTATGTTCTCTTTATCTTATGTGTATACTGTATGTTCTCTTTATCTTATGTGTATACTGTATGTTCTCTTTATCTTATGTGTATACTGTATGTTCTCTTTATCTTATGTGTATACTGTATGTTCTCTTTATCTTATGTATATACTGTATGTTCTCTTTATCTTATGTATATACTGTATGTTCTCTTTATCTTATGTATATACTGTATGTTCTCTTTATCTTATGTATATACTGTATGTTCTCTATCTTATGTGTATACTGTATGTTCTCTTTATCTTATGTATATACTGTATGTTCTCTGTATCTTATGTGTATACTGTATGTTCTCTTTATCTTATGTGTATACTGTATGTTCTCTGTATCTTATGTGTATACTGTATGTTCTCTGTATCTTATGTGTATACTGTATATTCTCTGTATCTTATGTGTATACTGTATGTTCTCTTTATCTTATGTGTATACTGTATGTTCTCTTTATCTTATGTGTATACTGTATGTTCTCTATCTTATGTGTATACTGTATGTTCTCTTTATCTTAGGATAGATGTGTGTTATCCCAGGCATGTTTAAAGTGGACCAACACCCAGGGGTGATCGGCCCGGAAATCTATAAGATTCCCGGGCCGAGCACCTCCCACCCCGCGGGACATCCGAGATCGGGATGTCCCGCGGGGTGAAACCCCCCAGAAACCCCAAAAACATCTTACCTGATCCGCCGCCGCTTCCGCCGCCGCCTCCCGCGCGCCCCTCCAGACGTGCGCGCGCCCGCGCCGGCCTTCTGTGAATGGCCGGCGGGGGCGCGCGCGCGCCGAGAGTGACGCGCGGGAGGCGGCGGAAGCGGCTTGGACGTTCCTGATCCCCGCCTGAACGTTGTCGGGGATTGGCTGCGGCGTTCACGTGGGAGCGTTGAGAGGTGAGTTTTTTGGGGTTTCTGGGGGGTTTCACACAGCGGGGCACCCCCGATCGGGGTGCCCCGCCGAAGTGGACCAAAACCCAGGATAGTCAAAATCCTGGGTGTTGGTCCACTTTAAATTCAGTGACTGTTGATTTTTCAACTACCTCTGCTGGAAGTTTGTTCCAAGCATCTACTTCTCTTTCTGTAAAATAATATTTTCTAACATTGCTCCTGATCTTCCCCCCGACTAGCTTCAGGTTGTGCCCCCTTGTTCTATCATTAAGTTTCTTTTTAAAAACACTTCCCTCCTGATTGAATCCTTTCACATATTTAAAGGTCTCAATCATGTCCCCCCTCTCCCTTCTTTCCTCCAGACTGTACAAATTTAGTTCTTTAAGTCTCTCCTGATAAGTTTAAGTCCTTCCACCATTTTTGTTGCCCGCCTTTGGACCCGTTCTATTTGAATGATGTCTTTTTGCAGGTGAGGTCTCCAGAACTGCACACAGTATTCTAGCTGTGGCCTCACCAGGGCTCTATACAGCAGCATCACAACCTCCCTCTTACTACTGGTGATGCCTCGAGCTATGCAGCCGAGCATCCTGCTTGCTTTTCCCACTGCCTGGCTACACTGTCCAATCATCTTGCAGCTATCAGTAATCAGTATCCCTAAATCTCTCTCCTCCGAGGTCCTGGCTAACACATATATTCTCTCTTTTTGGGCATTCCTCTTCACGTTTTCTGTCATTTCTTCTATCCTTTATTTCTCTGTCATTCCCTCTATTTCTTCTGTGCATTCTGTCATTCCTTTTATTTATAATTTTTTACATTCTATTCTTTGCCAACATTTACCATACATCCAACTTTACCCCCATGTATAGAATGTCATACCACACTGCAATGGGCCCATTGAGACCAGGGACCTCCCGGTTATTGGCAAGCTTGCTCAGTTCCTCACTGACATTGTGTCAGGCAATCAGATTGCTGCTGCCTGATTGGCTGACATTGCCCCCTGCCTCAGAATACTGAGGCAGTGGGCAATGTCAGGCAATCAGGCTGCAGCAATCTGATTGCGTCAGATTTGCCTCTCTGAGGTGATGAGATGGGATCGTATAAACTATAAATTCAGTACAGGCGGTGAAGCGACTGCTGGGACCTGTAGTCCGCCTCTCACACACAATAACATGGAGGCTGCCTACCCTCCAATGTGACGCTGTCCAGCTCCTTCTTCCCGCCCTCCCCGGGGCTGCTGTTGGTGGTGGCGGCGGCGGGCTCCTCCTCCTTCATCTCCACATCCTCCGCTTCTCGCCGTTTAGCCGTGGCCTCCTTCATGCTGTTCTCCCGGTGTTGCTTTCCGCTTCCGCTTTCGGGAATGACTGGCAAGTCTCTGGCTTGGACGCCGCGCAGAGGATGCCGGGAGAGAGGCGCAGGCCGGAGAGCGGAAAGCCGAGCGTATCGAGCTGCAGGCTGAGCGCTTGGAGGCTTTGTGACGTCACCACATCACCATAACGACTTAGTGCGGATAATTTACTTTTTACATTTAGTTTAAAATTTAGGGAAAAATTTGTAAGCTAACCCTGGTTTCTGCTGTAGTCTTATCCCCTTTTCTTATGTCCTTCCCAGGCACCATGTGCAAGAACTTCAGGGGTGCACCTGTACTGAGGCCGTGTGAGGCAGCTGCCTCAGGTGGCACTGCAGAGGGGGCTGCAATCCCTTCACCGGACCTTCAGCATGATTTATTAAAAGGCCCAAACCCTTAAAAAATTATTTCGCAGCATCTAAAATGAATCACTTTTTATTATTTTCCCAACTGGCCTACAACTCTGTTCAGGACTGTAGGATACGGGCGCCGCCATTTTATCTCAAGCATTACATACTGAGGAGAGGAGAGCGGGATAAAGTGCAGGGGGGTGGGGTTATAGCTGTGCTTTGCACAGACAGAGCAGAGCTGGGGTCATGGAAATGACAGCAATCCCAGAATGCAGAGCGACACAGTCAGAAGACACTTCCTGTTTGCAGGCAGCCTGAGACTCCACGATCCGCCATCTGTATGTACAGGGTGTGGGAAACATATAAGATAGACTCTTATTCAGGGTGAAGGTCCGGATTAATGTGGGCAATCTCTATGTACAGGGGGGAAACATATAAGATAGGCTCTTATTCAGGGTGAAGGTTCGGATTAATGTGAGCAATCTGTATGTACAGGGTGTGGGAAACATATAAGATAGACTCTTATTCAGGGTGAAGGTCCGGATTAATGTGGGCAATCTCTATGTACAGGGGGGAAACATATAAGATAGGCTCTTATTCAGGGTGAAGGTCCGGATTAATGTGGGCAATCTGTATGTACAGGGTGTTGGAAACATATAAGATAGGCTCTTATTCAGGGTGAAGGTCCGGATTAATGTGAGCAATCTGTATGTACAGTGTGTGGGAAACATATAAGATAGGCTCTTATTCAGGGTGAAGGTCCGGATTAATGTGGGCAATCTGTATGTACAGGGGGGAAACATATAAGATAGGCTCTTATTCAGGGTGAAGGTTCGGATTAATGTGAGCAATCTGTATGTACAGGGTGTGGGAAACATATAAGATAGACTCTTATTCAGGGTGAAGGTCCGGATTAATGTGGGCAATCTCTATGTACAGGGGGGAAACATATAAGATAGGCTCTTATTCAGGGTGAAGGTCCGGATTAATGTGGGCAATCTGTATGTACAGGGTGTTGGAAACATATAAGATAGGCTCTTATTCAGGGTGAAGGTCCGGATTAATGTGAGCAATCTGTATGTACAGTGTGTGGGAAACATATAAGATAGGCTCTTATTCAGGGTGAAGGTCCGGATTAATGTGGGCAATCTGTATGTACAGGGTGTGGGAAACATATAAGATAGACTCTTATTCAGGGTGAAGGTCCGGATTAATGTGGGCAATCTGTATGTACAGGGTGTGGGAAACATATAAGATAGGCTCTTATTCAGGGTGAAGGTCCGGATTAATGTGGGCAATCTGTATGTACAGGGTGTTGGAAACATATAAGATAGGCTCTTATTCAGGGTGAAGGTCCGGATTAATGTGAGCAATCTGTATGTACAGTGTGTGGGAAACATATAAGATAGGCTCTTATTCAGGGTGAAGGTCCGGATTAATGTGGGCAATCTGTATGTACAGGGTGTGGGAAACATATAAGATAGACTCTTATTCAGGGTGAAGGTCCGGATTAATGTGGGCAATCTGTATGTACAGGGTGTGGGAAACATATAAGATAGGCTCTTATTCAGGGTGAAGGTCCGGATTAATGTGGGCAATCTGTATGTACAGGGTGTGGGAAACATATAAGATAGGCTCTTATTCAGGGTGAAGGTCCGGATTAATGTGGGCAATCTGTATGTACAGGGTGTGGGAAACATATAAGATAGGCTCTTATTCAGGGTGAAGGTCCGGATTAATGTGGGCAATCTGTATGTACAGGGTGTGGGAAACATATAAGATAGGCTCTTATTCAGGGTGAAGGTCCGGATTAATGTGGGCAATCTGTATGTACAGGGTGTGGGAAACATATAAGATAGACTCTTATTCAGGGTGAAGGTCCGGATTAAATGTTTTCTAATAGCTCATTAGTGGTTCAGTGGATATCGGGGCACCTCTGCATCCTGTCAGTGGGAGGTGCACAATGAAGAGTGGAACAGTGGGATGGAGAGTATAGAGGAAAAGATAGACAGAGGGTATGTTGAAAAGAGATGAGGAAAATATGAAAACAATAGAGTGAATGTGGAACAGAGGGATGGAGGGAATATGAAAACTATAGAGTGAATGTGGAACAGAGGGATGGAGGGAATATGAAAACGATAGAGGGAATGTAGAAAAATTAGGACCAAAATGATCAGCATGCAGCAGCCATGCCAAATCCCTCAACGTGATTCATAAAAACGCAATGGCCATATTTATCAATAGCTGGATCAAAACTTACAGCACAGACATGTTGTGGCAGATATTTCTTTGCGCAGCTATTAATGCTTTATATGTGGATTAACATAAGGTTAGATAGAGAAGGTTGGCTATTATTATGATACATACTTGTAATTGTCCAGTTTCACTTTGGAACATGAAGGGATGCCGCTAAGGAGTAGTTGGTACTGACAATCATAACATCTTTAGGCAATTGGTTTGATATGTTTTGTATTGTACTACACCAGTTATCATTGCTCTCTGGATTAGAGTTGGTATTTAGGTGATTTAGTTTTGTAGTTATATTTTCAATCATTTTCTCACTAATTGTATCTTCACTGTAGTTATATGTTTAATCAGTTTTTTGTTTTTAGTGTGCATTGCATAGTTTTTTTCTCTACCATTATTTATCATTGTTCACATTGGGGTGCTTGATCTTTAGAAAAAAAAGACCTGCACACCCAGTAGTAGAAATGGTGGGGTCAGCAGGTCCTGAAAGGTTGCTGCTAGTCCTTAGGAAATACGTAGTGACTTGTATCCAGCTTGCGCTCCCCCACCAAGGTTAAGACTTTAATGCAACAGTCCCCCTTATTTGTGCGTAGGATACCCACTAATAAGCGGGACTGTTACCCTGAAACGCAACATACAAAAAACTAAGGTCCCACACCTTCCAAACACCCACTACAATATATGGCACCACTACTGATTGTATCACAAAATATAAGTATTTATTGATCACAATATCACAACAACTATATACACTAAAGACTCATTAAAAAACACCAACAACAAACATTGTCAATATGGGAAGGGAAAGGAACCATTGAGGGGGCAAGGGACTGGTGGGTAATACAATCAATGAAATTGGTTCTACATTAATTGCACTGCCCGGCTGGTACAAGATAAAGTGCTATAGTGCAAATCAATATAACATTTAAATAAGAACAACAGTGTAACAATTTATTAAACACCACTGAAAGTGCAAGTTCTAACCTAAGTTCCCCTCTAACCTATACCTAACCATAAATGTACTAATACAACAGTGAGAACCGGCCGGAGAGGGCAGAGAAATAGCATCCAAAATATAAATGAGTAACTTACATCAAGCCCACTGCCCCAGCGTCAAGGTTAGAGGGGAACTTAGGTTAGAACTTGCACAGTGGTGCTTAATAAATTGTTACACTGTTGTTCTTATTTAAATGTTATATTGATTTGCACTATAGCACTTTATCTTGTACCAGCCGGGCAGTGCAATTAATGTAGAACCAATTTCATTAATTTGATTGTATTACCCACCAGTCCCTTGCCCCCTCAATGGTTCCTTTCCCTTCCCTTATTGACAATGTTTGTTGTTGGTGTTTTTTAATGAGTCTTTAGTGTATATACCGTAGTTGTTGTGATATTGTGATCAATAAATACTTATATTTTGTGATACAATCAGTAGTGGTGCCATATATTGTAGTGGGTGTTTGGAAGGTGCGGGACCTTCGTTTTTTGTATGTAGTCGTTTTACCCCTTTGTGCACACTACACATTGATACAAATTTACAGCTCGGTGCAGTCTCATATTTCTCTTTAGCATTTCTCTCTGAAACGCAACATGTTTGGAACCTGGGCATTTCACCTACAATATGATGCCCTCCATGCTTTATTTTACTGGATGGGATGAATTAAAGGCCCCATGGAAAACCAGCCTTTGTGTGAGCTGGCAACTCCCAATCTCCACTGCTCTATAGATAAGCCCCTGTTCACTGGGATGCTGGATACACCTCACTTGACATGGTTGCCCCCAGGAATTAGAAAGCGCTAAGGGTGCCAACTTATGGGTGAAAAAATGTGAACCTAGAGCACACAAGAGGATGGTCAGAACCCGGGGTCGTACACGGAATATTAGTCCAATCAGCATCACAACACAGGGATGTAGTGGATGGATGGTCAGGGATTGCCAAGGTCAAGCCGGGGAGTCGGAGATCACAAGGTGTCCAAGGGGTCAGTCGGAATCGTAGTCAGACGGAGCAGAGGTCAGTTCAGGCAGCAGACAGGGATGGTCAAATGGAGCCGCGTCAGCAAGGACAGGTCAGGCTGACCAGCCCCTGATTATTCTCAGCTGGAATGGGAGGATGGAAGGCTAATGAAAGGGAGACAGAGAATCCCAACAAACTGAACTCCTCTATCTGAGATCTCATTCTCCAGAATACCATGGAGATGGAAGATGTGATCCAAGAAGAGCTGCACCAATTCCTGAGCAGTGGGCTATTTCTTTAATGAAATAAAATGAGCCATCTTACTTAACCGATCTACCACTACCCAGATGATGGTAAACACATGATACAATGGCAGATGGGTAATGAAATCCTTTGCCAGGTGGGTCCATGGCTGAGATAGAATAGACAGTGGTACTAAGGGCCCTGCAGGGTCAGACCTTGGGGTCTTATGGCGGGTGCAGGTCTGGCAAGCCCGAACAAAGGCCTGGGTATCTTCCTTAAAAGAGGGCCACTAAACATGACAAGACAAAAGAGCCAGAGTTTTCTTAACTTCTGGATGCCCCACCCTCCTAGGTGTCATGAAATTGCTTTAACACTGCAAGACGGTGGGAAAGGGGCACAAAATGAAGGTTATCAGGTTTCCCTGGAGGAAAATCAGATTGAAACTGTCTTAATTTAACTAAGAGGTCAGACTGAATGGCCATAACTCTATGACGTGGAAGAATGGGATCAGAGTCCTCCAGAGGAATTTTAGTAATAGAGAAACTACAAGATAAGGCATCAGCCTTAACATTTCTGGTACCTGGCTTGTATGTAATAGTGAACTTGAATCTAGAAAAGAGAAGAGACCATCGAGCCTGCTGAGGACTCAGCAGACTCTAAATATTCAAGATTGTTCTGATCAGTATTGAGTGTCACATGAAACGGGGCCCCTTCTAGCAAGTGCGTCCATTCCTGAAAGGCCAATTTCCCCGCTAGAAGTTCCTGATTAGCAATGTCATAGTTCTTCTCAGCTAAGCTAAAAAAAAGCACAGGAATGCAGATGCTCAGGAGCCCCAATATACTGAGAAAGAACCGCCCCCCACCCCCAGCTCAGAAGCATCTACCTCCACTGGGTATCAGGATGGACTAGTACGAGGGCTGAGAAGTTTATAACTCTTCAAGTGATTTGAGGGCCTAATCTGACCAAATTAGGACGAAGGCTCCATTCTTAGTAAGGTCAGTCAAGGGGGGTAGTAGTAGTTCTTAATAAATTGCCTATAAAAATTGGCGAAGCCCAAAAATCTCTGCAGCCCTTTCAAATCCTTGGATTGTTCCATGGTTAACCAAGTATTAGAAATGATGTAACCAAGAAAAGGGACTTGGGATACCTCAAAGACATACTTCTTGAGTTTAGCATAAAGGCAATTTTCCTGTAATTTCAGCTCATTCACAAAATCCCGGGGCATTACAGAGGCCAAAAGGCATCACAAGGTATTTGTAGTGCCCATCCTCAGTGTTAAAAGCAGTCTTTCACTCATCCCCCTGTCTAATCCTGACCAAGTTATAGCCCCCCCTTATGTCAAGCTTAGTAAAGACTTGGGCCCTGTCAGGAAAACGTGTTTTTCTTTAGCTCTGCTGATGCCACAGCCACACATGTGATACGTTTTTCTCTTGTCCCAGTCTGTTAACTTACCAATGACTTGTATTACGCCAAAAGGACAGACCCGTGAGTTCACGATCAAAGCAAAAGAACCAGCTCTAATAAAATATAGATTTTAGTGCATTAAGAGCACACGAAGACAATAAGAATGATGGAATTTATAACACCAGTCTGAGAAAGAGGGATACAATGTACAGATATATGAATTACAAGCACAGAGACAAAATACATGACAGTACCATAGAATGCGGATGCAAAGTAGTGATGATGGGCTTCCACAGGGAAGTGTGTGGACAGCTTATGGAAATCCGGGGCACCTCCAGCATGCATGTGACACAACCTCCCCCAGAGAGTGACCATGGCTAGCCTGGGGTTATCCCCCATTTATGCCTCAGGACTCCTTCGCCCCCTCCATTCTGTGGGGCGGACTGTTGCCTCTCTCCCTTGGGGAACCTTCTCTAATACCTAAAAACTGTTAGGAATTATAACTTTGGGCAGGAGGGTCATATGGCTCTGGTTTCAGCACCATCTTCATTTCCTTGGGTTCCAGTGGCCACTGCGCTAAAAAACATATGCCTGCATGCAGTTTTGTGGGCCGGTTCTAGATCGGTATCTGGCTTGGTGCTGGGATTTGTGTCAGTGCTGGATGTCTGAGGCACTGGTGTTTGATGAGAGGGAGCTTTCTCCAGGGGTCACCTCTGTTTCAGACTCAGTGGGGCCTTCCCAGCAGAGAGGTGTGAGAGAATCAGCAGGGAGTCTGTGATCTAAGCCAGGGCTTGGTGCTGCTGCGTGTTTATGGCTGGAAAGCCCAAAGTGACGGGGAAAGTTAAAGGGAACCCCGACCTGGTATCAGGCAATTTGATATGATTAAGCTGGATATGCCCCTCACAGGCCCCAGTTACTTGATTGAACAGGCCTTTGATCAGGGGAACAGGATACTGGTACTTATTTTTAACCGTGATCTTGTTCAATTCTCTGTAATCTAAACAGGGGTGCAACCCGCCATCTTTTTTCTCTACAAAAAAGAATCCCGCCCCTACTGGCAAAGTGGAAGGTCTTATAAGGCCTTTCTGAAGATTTTCATAAATGTAATCTCTCATGCCCGCGTGAGGTTATAGATCTTTCCCCTAGGGGGCCTAGTTCCAGGGAAAAGATCAATAGGACAGTCAAAGAGCCTATGAGGTGAGAGTGTATCAGCGGCTTTTTCAGAGAAGGCATTCACAAACTCGGCATAAGGGGAAGGGACCCCTTCTACAGAAAGGCTAGCTGAATGTGTGGGTAATTCTAAACAAGACTGGAAGCATTGTGCCCCCCACCTGAACACCTGCCTCGTGACCCAATCAATCTGAGGATTGTGTTTTTGTAACCATGGGAGACCCAGCACTAGTGGAGTAAGGGGTATCTTTAGTAAAAGGAAGCTAACCCACTCAAGAGTGACTAACCCCAACCTGAAGATGCACAGGTGGAGTACTATTCCGAATTAAACCACCGATAATAGGCTGCGGTAAGGATTGCAGTGGAATCCCCATGGACTGGGCTAAACCCAAATCCATGAATTCCCTGTGGCACCACATCTAAAAAGGTACTCACTGACCTAGACACCGAGCCATACGTTCCAGTTTGATGCAAACAGTTAAAGCGAACCAGCAGTCAAAAATGACTTAAACCAGACAAACACAACAAACAGTGATCATATGCCCCCTCCCCAGGGCATAGATTGCTGCACATGAAAATTAATTTACCTTTTTCTAACTCTGCTGATCAAAATTTTAGAAACAAAATGGTGGCTCATGTATTTGCAGGCCGTCTGCAAACAGGAAGTGCTGCGGGTTTCCTGTTACTGTGCATTGTCAGTTATGTCAGTTGAATCCAGGCAGCAGCATGGATGAGATGCCGGGAAAGGAAAGGCTGTTTGTCCGTTTTAAGAGGAGATTCCTTACAGCCTAGATGGGTCAATCCAACCCCATCTAGACTCTGGAGTTTCCCAAAGACTGTTTCTTAGGGCAAGTTCTGACCAAATGACTGGCAGCACCACAATAGGCAAAGGCCTTCTGCTTGAGGCCGCCGTCTCCCAGCTTCAGTAAGCTTGGTAGCCGCAATTTGCATTGGTTCTTCTGAGGAGACAGTGGCCATGGCTTCGGTCTTTACAGAAGTCTCAGAAAAGTGTACTTTCTCCAGGCATCTCTCTCGAATGCGCCACCAATAAGGATGGCAATCTGCATAGTTTCATTCCAGGGTAGCAGACAGAGGGTGATTAGCAATAGCGTCTTTGATGGCCTCCATCAAACTGCCCTCATAAAGCTGGGTCATTCCAGCTGGAGTCTACTGACCAGGCCCGGAACTCAGTATAATTTTCTTCCACCGTGCGTCAACCCTGTCTCAGGGAGAATAATTTTGCGTCAGCAGTTGCACCCCAAACAGGATCAGCATAAAGAATTTTAGTAGCTTTAAAAATGCTCTCCACAGTCTGCCTAGCAGGGTCCTGAGGTGATAGCCCAAAGGACCAGGTTTGGGGATCACCCTGCAGAAGAGAAACATTGAGGCCCATTCGTTGTTCTTGTGAGCCAGAAGTTAGTGGGTATAAATGAAAATAGAGCTTGCAAGAGCAAAATTAGCGAACTTGCTCCGGTCCCCTGAGTATTTTTCTGGGAGCGGGATCTTTGGATCTCCTAAATAGGTGACTTTGTCCCCTGGGATGGGGAGGATATAGGTGGAGGTGGACAGTTGGCAGCCATTCGATGTGCCAGGTGCTCCAAGGCTGCTGTCAAGGCCTGCACTTGCTTCATGATTTGGTCCATCTTTAATCTGGCCCGTGATAGTGTAATGCCCCACGGAATACCCACCTTTGTGTGAGCTGACAACCCCCAATCTCCGCCGCTGCTTCTGCCTATAGACAAGCCCCCGTTCGCAGGGACGCTGGATACGCCTCACCGGAGATGGTTGTCCCCAGGACTTAGATAGCACAAAGGATGCCAGCTTAGGGATGAACCTAGAGCACACAGGAGGGCGGTCAGAGGCTGGGGTCGTACATCTGTCCAATCAGCTTCACAACACAAGGATGGAGTGGATGGATGGTCAGGGATTACCAATGTCAAGCCGGGGAGTCAGAGATAACAAGGTGTCCGTTTCGTCACTTTGACTTGTTCACTCGGCTCGCCAGGGTCTGCAGCACAGCAGCACATAAAGTCGAATCCTGATCACTGCATCAGCGATCTTTAACCCTTTCATTCCTTATTTATTCACATTTTTCTTCAATTAGTATCCCAAATGTAAACTATCCCTAAACGAATCCTGCTTCTCCTCTCAAAGCAACTTGAATAAATAGTTAAAATTATACAATATCCTATAATCTTTATTTTTAAAAACACAATGAATAATACAATTTAATCATATAAAATAAACATATAAACAGCCACCGATGAACTTCCTATATTAGAACATCCAGTTTAGCTACTACCTATAAAACAATTGAGATGGAATTCTATATTTAACCCCTTAGGGTCTAACGCAGACCTGGGCATTGTAAGGCCCCAGGGCCACATACGGCCCTTTGATCGGCCCCCGACCAGCATTCCCTGTGAAGTGCGCGGCCAGAAAAGATAGTGCCGTGGTTGAACAGTACTTTTACCCCTCTGTAGTGAGTGTAATGTAGCGGGGGCGTGTGTGGATTAGAGCCTGCTCTCCTATTGGACAGCTCCCTCCTGCAGGTTTGGCTGTGGGCGGAGTTTCCCTGTACTGTGTGGCATGTGTCAGTCACTGCGGAGCTGACGCCGGAGATGGAGGTTCTCCAGCCACTTGTCTGTGCCTCACGTCGCAGGCTGCTGGCACTTGTAGTCCACCAAATGTGCTACATGACGTACGCAGCGCCTGATGGTGCACTGGCTCTCGTAGTCCATTTCTGGCCACACCAATGACCAATGGGAGGGCGGGGGGACCATGCTGCAAGGTGAGAAGCGTTTCACACAGCCTTTTATCCAAGGCCGGCCACTGGTCTCGACGGGCATCCCAAATCGGGATGCTCCACTTTTTGAAACCCTTCTTACTCAGTAGCAATGTGAAAAAAGGCGACTCCTTCTCTGAAAACAGAACAAAACTCCTTAAAGTGGAAATGGACCCAGAGCGGCCACTGGTCTTCCACCTGGGCATCCCAGATCGGGGCTTTGTTCCGCTTTAAGGAGTCTGCCATTTTTCATGTTGCTACTGAGTAAAAAGGGTTTCACACAGTGGGGCATCCCGATCTGGGATTTCCAGGGGGGAGACCAGTGGCCGCTCTGGGTTTTGTTCTGCTTTATGTGAGGGAATCCGCAATTTTTCACATGGCTACTGAGTAAAAAGTGTGAGCAGCGCTGTGTTACTTTTGTAATAATGTAAAGGAGGGGGGTTATTCCATCCTAACCTGATTTGGTCATGATGTTTTAAAGCAGACCAAAACCCATGTAACCCAGCCCTATGGAGTGTGAAGGAATCCAGGGCTGGGTTACAGGCATCATGCCCCTGGGGCATCCCAATTTGGGGCTGCTGTGTGAGACCTCACTGGACACACAAAATGTGGTTTATTTATTAAATTACATTTTTTTGTAGGGCAACCTCACTTTTTCATTGTTTAACTATAACATATACTGGTAGCAGCTTGTCACACAATGCTATTTACTGCTTATTATAAAGAAATACAATTAATATTATGCAGAATTGAGTTCAGCCTTTTAGCCCGGCCCTCCACAATATTTTTAGTTTCTCATGTGGCCCCATGGAAAAAAATAATTGCCCCCCCCCCGGACTAGACAAATACACAGTGGGTGTGCAGCTCCTTTGGTCTTTGGACTCTTTTAGTTTCGAATGTTTTATGCCATGTTTGTGTTAAAACAAGTTGTTGGTTGGTTTATGAGGCAAAATAGACTGGAGGTCATCTAATCGTGGAAATATGGGGCATCCCGTTTTGGATGGCCAACTGCACAATGTGTTGCCCACCCCCCAGGTGACTGGTAACCACTACTCACTGCTCATTCCAGTGTGCCTCACTTCCCCCATGTGATGCATAGGATGTGAGATGTATCAGGTGCCCATGGGCTATTCTATCCCCCTACTGTATACCCCCTGTAAATTCCAGCACTTCTTATAGGGTAAAGCATGCACAGCATACCTCGCAGGCAGGTGTGGGAGTGCAAAGGTGGGATTCATTTCATTTGGAATGGATTTTTACCATTTTGGCGATGCCTATCTACTTAAAAGGAACAGGAATATAGTGTTTACCCGAAAAAAAAAAGACATGTGGCCCCTGAGTCACATTGGTGTAGCGCAGTGGTACTCAACTGGCGGACCGGGGTCCGAATGCGGACCTCGGTGCCAAATTTCTGGCCCCCTGCCCTGACAGCCCTGCACTTAGTTGCTTCTGTGTTGCCATGCACAGCGCTGCCCTGTTACAGATTGGCGATGTAGTTGTTTGCCTCCCTGCACCTAGCATTGCAATATGAAGTACTGCATGGACAAGAAGTGGCATTGCAATGTATAATCCACCCCAACCCACCCCAATGCACTGATTTCTATCTATCCAGCCCCCCTGACAGCGCCCCGTCCGGACCTTCGCCTCTCACCAGATGCCTGTAAATGGACCTTTACAAGAAGTGGTTGAGTACCCCTGGCACTGTAGCGGGTTGCTAGGGCGCAGGGGTACCTTGCATGTGACATGGGTCTTCTTGTCCTGGAGCCCCAGGTAATTGTCTTTCCCCTGTAACTAGGGCTTTTTTGGGGTAGGTCTTATATTTAAAGCATGCTGAAAAATCATGCTAGGATTTATTTTGTGGGTAAGTCTTATTTTCGGGGAAACACTAAACTATGTCTGTGGCAGATGTGTTCCCCTGTCCACTATTCGGCAACCAATATGATTTGCTGGGCAAGCATACTCTGGTTGGTTTTACAATTTGACTTTCAGGCTGGCTCCAGGATCTCCAGCTGATAGTCATCCATCTTTGGGGTACCTGGGAAGGCGGGGGATGCAGCGAATCTGACGGTTACTTTGGCTGGAGGTCCACTTTATTGTATTGTAGTGTAGTGTTAGCTATGTTTATTTTATACTTTAGAAGAAGAAGGGTTGGGTACTGAATTTTGATTTCATCTCCATGCATACTTGTAAATATCACTTATAATAATGATCTGCTGCTAACTGCTACTAAAATCATTGCTGCAGTAACTCATGTCAACCTGACCCTCTCCTGCAGTGTGATTTTTCTCCCTGCACTTAGTACTGGCAGTTTACTGATTTCACTTAAGAATAGTGATGGACTTACCTGAACCGCAAAGTTTGGGTTTGTACCGAACTTTGCGAGTTCAGGTTCCCAAAGTCTGGCCTGAACACGGAAAAGGTGGTTGATGGCCTGCTAAGCAGCCCATCAATCTGCTTCAACTAAATGCAGCACCCGAAGCTGTTGTAGAACTTACCTGAGCCCCCCCCACGATCCACTTCCTGTCTGGCACTAGGAATGTCCTCCTTCATGGGGAACAGCAGCCATTTTTTCTGTGTCCCCAGCTGTGGACCATTTCAAATGGCGCCGCTGACAGGGAGGGGATCGTGGGGTTCAGGTAAGCTTTTACAGCTTTTGTCCTGCTGCACACTCTTCCTTTGATTCTGTGGCGGGTGTCCTCTGGAGAGATGGAATCAACATTCAGAACCCAACCCTTCTTCTTTTTTCAAAGTATAACATAAAATAAGCATAGCTAACACTACACTTCATAACATAAAATAAACATAGCTAACACTACACTACATAACATAAAATAAACATAGCTAACACTACACTACATAACATAAAATAAACATAGCTAACACTACACTACATAACATAAAATAAACATAGCTAACACTATACTACATAACATAAAATAAACATAGCTAACACTACACTTCATAACATAAAATAAACATAGCTAACACAACACTACATAACATAAAATAAACATAGCTAACACTACACTACATAACATAAAATAAACATAGCTAACACTACACTACATAACATAAAATAAACATAGCTAACACAACACTACATAACATAAAATAAACATTGCTAACACTACACTACATAACATAAAATAGTAACCATCAGATTCGCTGCATCCCCCACCTTCCCAGGTACCCCGAAGATGGATGACTATCAGCTGGAGATCCTGGAGCCAGCCTGAAAATCAAATTGTAAAACCAACCAGAGTATGCTTGCCCAGCAAATCATATTGGTTGCCGAGTAGTGGACAGGGAAACACATCTGCCACAGACATAGTTTCCCCGAAAATAAGACTTACCCAGAAAATAAACCCTAGCACGATTTTTCAGCATGCTTTAAATATAAGACCTACCCCAAAAAAGCCCCCTCCGGCATCTTCAGGTGGTGGTGCCAGCCATCAGAAGCTTCCCCTTCTTTTATCCTTGCTACCCAACAAAAGACTGAGGTGAGGGCCGGGAAGCCGGCTTTTATACTTGGAGGCACGGAGGTCCCTTCCTATAAGAATTACCAATCTGGCAAACCATAGGGCCTCTCTGCAGCTTTTAGCTGCTGAGAATTGTCAGCAGCAAAAAATCCTTTTCCACCCATTTTTTGTGCAAGAATAAGGTCCAGAATCTCACAAATTGTACGTTTTGCATTTCATTTTCAGGGGAAAAACGGGGGAAACTGCTTGGATGAGAGGCTCTGAATCAGCCTTATACTGTAGGAGGCTCTGAATCACCCTTATACTGTAGCTAGCACTATCAACCATTCTGCAAATGTTATTTTCTTTGAGATCCAGCAGAGGGCACCATACACACTTTTATTTCCATAACTAGTCTTCTGCGTTCCAGTAAGACTTACAGACTGAACCATATAAAAACACAGTGTGTGTGTGTCTGTGTAAATATATATATAGCCAACCATCCAGCCATGATGATGATGATGAAGTGAGAAAATGTTCTGGCTGGTGTCACGTACAACAATAAGACTAGTAAAATGTAGCTGTCTCTTAAAGTGGACCGAAACCCAGGATAGTCAAAAGTTTTGACTATCCTGGGTTTTGGTCCTTTCCCCGATCAGGGGTGCCCCGCTGTGTAAAACCCCCCAGGACGCCCGAACGGACTCACCTCTTCCTGGTCGCACGGCACGTCTAAGAGCAGCGGCTCTGACAGCCGCATCCTCCGCGTCCGTCTAACAGGGAGCATGCCCGCGCCGGCCTTTCACAAAAGCCTGGCGCGGGCATGCGTACTGCTAGAGAGAAGCGAAGGATGCGGCCGCCAAAGCTGCTGCTCTTAGATGCACCGTGCAACCAGGAAGAGGTGAGTCCGTTCGGGCGTCCTGGGGGGTTTTACACAGCGGGGCACCCTTGATCGGGGTGCCCGCGGGGAAAGGACCAAAACCCAGGATTTTGACTATCTGACTACCTCCCCCAAACCTCACTGAGCTGCTGCCTCCCCCCCACCTCCGGTTTTACATTGGGCAATGTTTACTCCATCCATCTTCTGAGTCCCTCGGATTCCAGGCGCCCTTCCGACAGGCGCCATCTTGCATCCCATCAGGCACTGCGCGCTGCCCCTGATCTTGCACCTGTGCAGTGGGATATAATGGAGCCGCCCAAAATCCCACAAGATTTTGCTGAGTGGTGTGGGACTTTGAGAAGCACAGCCACTGACGCACTGCCATTTACATACGGCTAAGCCAGACGGGGGGGGGCTTGCAGAGAATCAGGCCCTGAAGCAGCCGGATGTCCAAAAGGTAAGTAGGGGCGGGAATTGGCCCTTTTTATTTTAGGTCTGATGTTCCTCTATAAGACATACATTGTCTAATATAGAAGACTACACACCTGTGTTACAATGGCAGGTTTTGTCAGGTAAAAAATCAGACCAAGAGAATCATTGCAGTACTTTTTTATGCCAGCGGTCACATGACCCCCTACTCAGGACTGATATTCTTGACACTGGGGTATTTTTACAGTGGCCCACTAGTCAAGAATGACTTGGGGCCCTCTTTACCCTGCAACCAGATAATTACAGCTTGGGATGCCTCTGCTCCCAAATTTTGGTCAGATGCTTATCCTTTTGTGGCACTCAGGAGAGGCTGTCTCTGGCAGAGCTTTGAATATGGAGCCATGAACCAACTGCGTTTACTGAACATGCATGCTTACGCCTCACACTCCCACCCGGAAAATCCCATTGGCCTCCAGCAGTCATGTTGGGCACCATTTCTCGGAGCACAGACATGGTAAGTTCTGTATGCCTTTTTTATACGCTTTTTAGTGGATTACTAATTCAGGATTTCCAAGGGTTGAGGGACGCAACTGTTCCCAAAGGTCCCTGCAGGAGGTTAGTAGGTTCATTTTATATTTCAATATTTTTATTAAATATTTGTTTTTTCATAGGTATCGAAGAGGAAGACCACTCCTTCTCTTAATGCAATTTATTCATGCATATATTTTATGGTGCTATGTAAAACAGTGTATTGTAGTCATTGAAAGTATTATGTCTATACACAGTTTTACCTTTGTATCTCAATATATTTAACCTATCTTGGTCCCTTTTTAAATAGTTACCTACATACATAGGATAAAAAAAGGAAGAAAAGAAAAAAATGCAGGTCCATTTTGAAGTATCTTAACCCCCCCCCAAGTTTTGCTGTATGAAACCTCCCCGGTTTGGCCATTACTCAGCTCTAGCCGATGATCCTTTGGTGCATGTGTCATCGAAACAATAGACAATAGGTCAATCCACACACAGGATTTTTTTCTGTGGAACAGGATTATTTCACTTTATTGACTATTCAGCAGAGAACTACGAATGGCATGTTCATAAATCAGGGACATATCTTCCATAAAGCAATGTCACGCTCACAATTTCAGCTTACAGCAGACTATAAGCCTGATTCAAAGCCTCACCATGATTGCTCGTTTTTTGCGGAAGTCAATTTAGAAACCGGGAAGTTGCGAACGCTCGTTTTATCATGATATCCGCGTCTCTTATTCGTAAGTGCTTCATGAACGTTCTTGATTTAACTGAACTAGCCTCGAAAGCCAAGTTTGTACCTGTTTGCAGCCGTATGTTGCCGCAGACTTCTTGAATCTTGGTGCTCCATGTCCATTTCAGTGGCATGCCGGCATTTTCATATGGGTTGTTTTGGGGTTTTTTTCTCGCTGCAGCCCAATTTGGGTGCATCCCATGTATGTGTGCATTCATGCAGCATGACTTACCTTCTCCCTACCGGTTCTCTGAGGGCCATACCATGTAGTGTGCATCCCCGCACTGTCACTCACCTTTTTTTTTTCTTGGTCTTACCTGATTTCCCCTATTGTTTTCCGCCACCTTCCCCACCCCAGCTTTACCGTCTGCATCCTGCCTTTAGCATGTTGGAATTCAAAACCACACCACACTGGATTTTTGGGGGTGTAAAACTTAAATGTTTATTTTTTACAAATATAAAATGTGGTGGACTCCTTGATTATTTTTGGGTTAAAACTTAAAAAAAATAGATATTTTAAAATTTGCAAATAATGAAACATATAAAACTTTATATTGAACTCTTTGGTTGGCATTTTGGGGCCCTGCAGGGTGTCAGCCCCCGCCTCTGCTAAATGGCACTTGTAAAGACAAAGGAAAGGCATGTCAATATCTGCTGGAACACGTGTGCCAGTTCTCGCTGGCCAATGCCCCCCAAATGCTCAATACTTACTGCATCCCTGAAGTGGTGCATTTTATGGAGCCACCCTTCGCCTTAGCGCCATGCCTTTCTCAGGCTTTGTAAGGACATGAAAAGAGAAGTTAGAACTAGACACATGTGTGATGTGTGTTCCTGGAGGAGTCATCTTGTTTTTTCTTAAACCCACCTGAGTTGTCTGAGGGCCTTGGGTGACCCCATAGCTGCATATTCTTCCTAGTCCAAGGAGGAGGATTAGGGAAAGAGAAGCACAAAACACCAGCACTTAGTAGACATGTCATTGAAAGTTCCTTGCCTTGAGCTGTGTGGTTTTTTGTCTGTTGTCCTACCTGAGTTATCTGGTACTGGGTGTGACTACAACCCCAACACCTGACCCTCCTCCTCTTCAACTGGTGAGTGCTGAGCCTGAATAGGAGGATGAGGACATCACAGTGGTTGTGGCCGGCGCCTTACATGCACACCCTGGCTTTGCCGCATCACTGGTCGCACCCCTTTTCTCCGGGTGGGCTTGATTCTCTGCCAGAACTCCGAAGCTAGAAGAGAAGCACAATTCAGTCACACAGTTTGGCATTAGTGGGAAACTTATGTATGGAGTATCCACTTACCTGGAAAGTTCTGTCAGAAAAAACGCCTCACAAGGGGCCTCTGTCTTCTTTTGAGGTCCGACCAGTTTGTTTGTGTGTGTGTGTGTAAGCTGTTAGTCCCTGTCCATTAAGATGTTCTACCACCTCTAATGTCAAATTCCTCTTGCCGTGGGTTTTAGGCTTGAAGTCATACCGTTCCGTCATAAAAGTCTGCAATGTGGAAACACAAACAAAATGTCACTTTATTGTAGTCCATGTATTGTCCTGGTTTAGGTCCACATGCACACTAACCTTCCCCTTTAAACAACGGTGTCTCACATCTCCACCATGTGCATGTATTGGCCTAGCCATTTGGGCTGCAGAGTAACCTCGCCAGTATGTGCATATGCACCACTGAGTAGGCGTGTGATGCTACTCCAAACCAGCATGTGTCCCAGGCACCACTGCTCGTCCCGCAGGCACTCCCCTGCCAGCCACACCACCCACTTTGAGCGGGTCACCCACAGCAGTGTGGCCTGGCAGCAGTGGGAGAGCCACACCCAAGGCTCCTGCCACACCCTACAACGCTCCAGCTACCGGTCGGGACATCAGAGCCCAGTGCAGGCCCCACTGCGGAGCTCACCGGGTTGCTTCTTCCGCTGTCAGCCTGGGCACCACCTCTTCCGGGCCTGAGTATGGCCACAGTGGCTCGGCATCCCCCTGTGAGCCCAGTCCCCAGGGAGCAGCTGTTGCCTCACTGAGTGGGCGTAAGCTGACCAGGGGTAAGCTGAGCGGCCGTTTCACAGATTCACAGTTGGAGGCCCTTTTGAGCATAACTTTGACAGACCTTCACTACACCAAAAGTGTGTGATGAAATCTGGGAACAGATTGCCTGCTCGGTGATGGTCCACAAGAGGGCTGCTTCTTGGTCACACATTTGACCATTCAGACCCTCACCTATTTGTGTTTGCTTTTAGGTAGCAAACAGGTGGAGGGCTCCCAAAAACATTTACTCATGCTGAGCAGCGTGTCTACGGTATGCTGCACCCTGACTCTTACCAGGGGGTGTCAGGGACCCTCGACACTGACAGGACATGCCCACCAGTGGTAAGAGTTGCCTCCACACACCACCAAATCCAGGACCTGGAGGAGACCCCTGAGTGTAGAGATGTCCCTGCATCTACCACGCACAACACCAACCACTCCACCAACACTGGAACTTAGGCTGCCTCCCAGCTCCGACACCCAGGACCCTAGTCTTTCACCAGCTCTCAGGACACTGAGCGCCCTGGAGGCGCCATGCCCTGCATCCAAACACCACCTTTCTATAACACAAAGCAATGTTTCCCGCACAGCCAAGAGCAAATCAACAAAGAACTGGATGCTGGCTAAACGGGAACAAAAACCACCCCATACAGGGAGGTACTGAATACTGCACAATACGTGGACTGCCAGTCAGGCCACTTGTTACCTGTAAGACAATAGCCGCACTACAGTATTGTAAAATCAATTAATGCTTTATTCAGTTATTTTGATAAATATATGTAAGGCCCAGGAACCACAGACATTTAAAAAACACATAATTTAAAAACCTAAGGGACGGAAGTATGGTGGATTATTCTAGACTTCAAAAAGGTGAGGGGAAGGTAATGTATACTGTATAATTGAATCAATCACATTGCATTTGTCTGCCCAGTGTAAGAGGAAAAAACCCTCGCACTTGAAAAAATGATGACAGATGGTGAGTAGGAATATTAAATAAGACTATGAAGATTTAATATAAAGGATGTGCAAAAACGCCTTGTGCAAAGAAGTGGAGACAATAATACTCCACTCAAATGCCAATAAAAGTGCAAAGGTATTTATAAAGTGCCGTGTGCTAAGTGCAGAAATGTGCAATATGTGCACTAAAAGTGTGTGCAGCCGTATTCCTAAGACACCAGGCAGACTTTAAGCAAATAACTAGCAACAGTAAAGTTAATTAAACATCACCTGTATTTCTCGTCTAGACCCACACAAACTGCCGTCCTAACAGCACCAACGCGGTTCGTGGCGTTCCGCGTTGCATGCCCCTTTCTTGTGGCAGAGGCTAAACATGGCTGTACCTCTGCGTAAAGCTTCTCAAGAGAAAGGCGGTTCAGTCAGGTCAATTAGAACCAGACAACGTGTATGCTTAAAGTAGCACTATCAGAAAATTGTGTAGGATTACAAATCCATATAAACACGTCAGCCAGTGAGAGGAGGGTCACTTATACACCCAAACTGAATAAAACTCCCACCAAGCTTATGGTTTATTTTCTCATGCTAGGAATAAAATCCAGGGGTGATAGAGCCTGTCACCCCGGATGTCCTTTTACTTTCATTAAAAGAAAGAAAAACAAGCCTGGCTGGATATTTCTTGATGTTGGGTGCATAAGTGACCCCTCCCCCCGCCATCCTGCATATTTATATGGATTTTCATCATTGGGCCATTTTTTCGTGATAGTGCTCCTTTAAGCTCTGAAAGGTACAAAGTCAGCAGACCACGGCACTGCAGGTGCTCACACTCTTCCAGGAACTCGTCAAGGGGCTCCATCATCAACACGTATCTTGCATTTCCACATTCAGAAATTGGGCGTAATTTGGCACTGGTAACTTTTGTTTTTTATGGGCTCGAAAATGCCAGGCTAAACACATAAACGTACACATGCGAGGACTCATAAACTCGGTCTGACCCATATTAATATAATAAATACTCATTTTCGGGTACGTAAACCGAAAAGTCGTGAAAAACAGCAAACTCGGTCCAAAAGCACAGCACTGAATGCAGGAATGCATACTGGAGAGGCTATGAACCAGGTCTTAGATCATAGTTTACAGTTATTAAAGTGCTCCAGCCAGTCCTCCACCCCACATTGACTTAAAGTGGACCAACACCCAGGGGGGATCGGCCCGGGAATCATAGAAACAGAAGGTTGACCGCAGAAGGGCAGAAGGAGACCATACGGTCAATCTAGTCTGCCCTTATGTGTATACTGTATGTTCTCTTTATCTTAGGATAGATGTGTGCTTATCCCAGGCATGTTTAAATTCAGTGATTTTTCAACTACCTCTGCTGGAAGTTTGTTCCAAGCATCTACTACTCTTTCTGTAAAATAATATTTTCTAACATTGCTCCTGATCTTCCCCCCGACTAGCTTCAGGTTGTGCTCCCTTGTTCTATCATTAAGCTTCTTCTTAAAAACTCTTCCCTCCTGAACCTTATTCAATCCTTTCACATATTTAAAGGTCTTAATCATGTCCCCCCTCTCACTTCTTTCTTCCAGACTGTAAAAATAAATTAAGTAAAAAAAATAAGTCTCTCCTTAAACGTTTTACGTTTAAGTCCTTCCACTATTTTTGTCGCCGGCCTTTGGACTTGTTCTATTTGAATAATGTCTTTTTGCAGGTAAGGTCTCTAGAACTGCACACAGTATTCTAGCTGTGGCCTCACCAGGGCTCTATACAGCGGCATCACAACCTCCCTCTTCCTACTGGTGATGCCTCGAGCTATGCAGCCGAGCATCCTGCTTGCTTTTCCCACTGCCTGGCTACACTGTCCACTCATCTTGCAGCTATCAGTAATCAGTATCCCTAAATCTCTCTCCTCCGAGGTCCTGGCTAACACAGTGCTGCCCATACGGTGCTCAGAGCAGGGATTCCTTCTACCCAAGTGCATAGTGGGAACAGTACACTCATTACCATGCCTTCTGAGGCATGGTAATGAGTGTAGTGTTCCCACTTCAGGAACAACAGTCACTACATTTAGGATTCAGTATATCCACTAGTTACACTAAACAGAACCATCAGCTTTATCTCTCGCTACAATACTCTAGCCGGGCTTAAAGTGGACCAACACCCTGAGGTGATCGGCCCGGGAATCTATAAGATTCCCGGGCCGATCACCTCACACACCGCAGGACATCCGAGATCGGGATGTCCCGCGGGGTGAACCCCCCCTGAACACCCCAAATCCACCTACCTGGTCTTCTGATTGACAGCAACGTACAAGCAGCTTGCCCGTCGGCGCCTCCCTCGCGCCCCTCTAGGCGTGCGCGTGCCCGAGCCGGCCGTCTCTGAATGGCCGGCGCGGGCGCGCACACGTCAAGAGTGACGCGCGGGAGGCGCCGACGGGCAAGCTGCTTGTACGTTGCTGTCAATCAGCTTGTCCGTCGGCGCCGATTGGACGGCGCGGCCACGTGGGAGCGGGGAGAGGTGAGTTTTGGGGGCTTTCTGGGGGGTTTCACACAGCGGGGCACCCCCGATCGGGGTGCCCCGGGGAAGTGGACCAATACCCAGGATAGTCAAAATCCTGGGTGTTGGTCCACTTTAACATTTGCACATGGCTTAAAGTGTACCAAAACCCACCCTGGAGTGGCCACATTACTGTGCTTTTTAACCTTGGCCCGCCCAGTGAACCTACCATGAACTCCTCCCACTGCTCCTCCCTTCCCCCTAGCTTAACGGCTAACTCCACCCTTTATCTTCTTATAAATGGGTAATCCCACCCTCTTCTCTACTATCCACCTACTTCTCTCTTTTTAATAGGCAGCTCCATGCCCTGCCCTCTCCTTTACCATCCCAATGGAGGACAGCAGTGGAGAGAGGAGGGATCTGCATGCAGGAAAGAACCCTGGCAAACCACCCTCCTCTAAGGAGACCCAAACCCCATAGGGAGATCCCAAACCAGGGAGCACTAGGGCTCGGGTCCTAGAGGAACCTGTCTAGGTGGACGCGGATCTGCCCTCCTAGCTGTCCCTGAACTCCTTCGGTTCCTTGCCGCCAGGACAGCTAGGCCATGCAAGAGCTCCCTGGTGCATCCCCGCCGCACAACCTTGGGGCAATGACCCACCTCTCCGCGACTAATCCAGGACCAGGGTCACTGGGATAGGGACCAATGACAAACATTCCCCCACCAGGGTAAGGCACCCTCTCCCTACCCCTCTACCAGACTAGGTGACCCACTGTTGCCTCTATATTAACTTTTCCCACTCTATCCACAGACCAGGACCTGCCTGGAGGCGACAGAGACACCTGAGGATGTTGCAGGGACCCCCAGGATGGCAAGGAGTGTTTGTCATCCCAGGACCACCTGTTACTGGGGTGTATAGCTTCCCCATTTGGCCTCACATTACTGGGGGCACTAAGTCCCTTTCTTTTTCATGACAGGTACCTGTATCCCCTTCCCAGGAGAAAAGACCCCAGTGGACCCCCTTACCCTACCTGCTTCCTACCCTTCTGTTCCTCTAAATAAATCCCTTTTCAGTTGAATAAAGTGGTGCAGATGTGATTTTCTTCCTGCTAAACATGTGCGGCCCTCCATTCACTGACATGCAACTATGATTGGAGGATTGCCTGATAGGCACTTCCTTTGACTGCCCGCACTCCAAGGCCCGAGTTTAAAAAGGAACATTGAAGGCCCTTGAGTCTAAAAGACTAATGAGCCGTCCGAGTTTCTGTCCTTGGAGCTTCCCGAATTGGGATGCCGGACAGTGTGAAAGCCCCCAGATGCCCAGATCCACTTACCTTCACCTGAGCCCTCAGCACGTCTCTGCGCAAAGACTGCATCCCTGTTCATCTCTATCCGTGTGCACGCCTGGCCTTTCTAAATGAGCGACACGGATGCACCACTGCTGCAAGATGAGTGGGGGATGCGTCTGGCAGTCGGCTCAGCTCCCTTTTGCGTGGCTTTGGTGCTTAGCCATCCATGCGGTTTAGCAGTCAGCGGCGCCAAAGGAAGCCGAGTGACGTAGAGTGTGCTATATGTATGCCACTTAGCCAATCAGCGCATTCGCTCTTACCCGTGGGAGCGGAAGGAAGGTGAGTGTGTGGGGCGACCTGGGGGGATACACACAGCGGGGCATCCCAATTTGTGATGCCGCTTCTCGGAGGAACGACACAAAGTAAGAAAGTAAAATTCCTGTCCCTTGTTCCTCTTTAAAGGGTTTTAATATGGTTTAAAGAGAAGTGTGGGCACTGCCACTGCTGGCCTTCTACAAAATCCTATTATCTTGGTGCCTGTCATGCTTGCAACACTCATAGAGATGCCGACCATAAACATGAATATATCTAGACATAAAAATGTGTGAGACCACCTGATGCACCAGTTCCAGTACAAAGGCTTCAGAAAGGATTGCAGCTGACAAAGCCACAAGGCAGATAACTTACCATATTTAAGATGTTCTTCAGCAGAAGCGCTTCCCATAAAAAAAGCTAAGGGCAGGAGTACAGGGGGTAACAAACCTTTTCTGAAGTTGGGTTTTATTCTGAGGCTTCCAAGGAGGCTTCCAAAACATTATGGCACCACTGTGTTGGTTGATGGCCCTGGGGGATTGTGAGAACAAACACCATACCATGGACTCACACCCACTGTGAACAGACCTGTCATAAGGAAAAATTGAAACTCACAGTAGGTAATTTAATAGAAGGAAGAAAGAAAATTGCTAAGTGTTGTTTCTAAATTAACTTGACCCGAGGCTACTGCATCCCATTGCTTGGTACAGACTGTGCTTCTTCTATGTCCTAGAGACATGAGGCTGTACAGTGGCTGAATTACCATCTGGGCGAGATGTTGTGTCATCCTGCTATTTCAGGTTAGAGCTCATTAAATGGAACAAGAGCCCTAAATCAAATGAATAGGGCTGCAGCTTGTAATACAGTCAGAGCTGGATTTACATCACATATTAGTGACTTAAAGGGACCGCCCGGGCAAAAATAAAAAAGTATAGACACTTGCCAATAGTCTATATACCTGATCGGTCCAATACCAGGAGTTTCAACTAACCCCCGCCAGAGGACCAGTGGTTCTCAACATTTTTACACCAAGCACAACCCCAAACAACTTTACAACCAAGGGAGGGATCAATGATTATTTTTACCAAAATAAGTAGGCCATAGGCATCAAAGCACTTTTTAAAGAAAAAGTAAACTTTCTGCTAAAATAATATACCAGACCCATCAGACACACCCTGTAGGTGCATCCCTGAACATCTCTGAGTACCCCCTCAAATACATGTACACAGGCTGCCTCCCCAGAGCCCAAGGGAGGCAGAAGAGCCGACGGACCGCAAAGGCTATGTGGTCTTGTAGCCTTCAGGGTCATGGCCCACCCAGGCTGGCCCCTGTGCCCTGGTCTACAAGCCCCCATAGCTGGTGCCCGGGCAGGTAATGCTTGGAAAAAGGGGACCCCACACCATTTATTTAATTTTTAAGGGTTTAACCCTTAAAATTTAAATAAAAGCATATGTGGTAATAATATGTGGTAGAAATGGGGATTTTACACGCAATATGGTTTTCTTAAAGAAAACAAATATTAAAAAAAACGTGACAACGTTTAAAAATATGTATTTTGGTTTAATATTTATTACCCAAAAATATTATGTAAGCACAGAAAAGATTACAAACAAGACATTTCATGTTAAAGCCCAAAATCATTTTCCTGACATTCCTGCAAAAATCACAGTTAAACATAGCACCAAATGGTCAAAAATGGCCTGGCAACAAGTGGCCTGACAAAATCTCAAGTAGGCTAGCACTGAAAGGGTTAAATATATTTTTCTTTATTCATATTTTGGGAAAATGTGGTTTTGATTCTGCTATTTTTGAGAAACACTGTGCAGCCAGTGAATTGGTCAAGGGTTTGCGTCCAGAAAACTGCACCTACGACAGCCTAGATAGCTTAGGGATTTTTAAATGTAAATTGGAAACCTGTAAGGTCTGCATAGCAGTTGTATTTCCTTTGAAAGCCTCCTAAAGCGCCCTTTTCAGTTTGGGGTGTCTCCTGGATGGGAAAGTTTGTCTACCAATACATATGTGGTACCATTGTAAGGCCAAGGATGGGACCTCTCTAGCTCCCCATTGTAAACATTAATATTTAAATAGCCACGGCTCTGATTGGACAAGCAGCCACGCATGTTCCGTTGGACCAGGGAAAGACTATCTGGGTGGTTTCACAAGCAGGGCATCCCAATTCAGGATGCCATGGTGGAATTCCAGCGGGAGGCCCTGGGTTTTGTTCCAATTTAAAGCCAACCTCCAGTCAAAAATTACAGCTTAATAAATTGCTCCCCTAAAGTCCCTCTCTGGCAATCGGTGATGTAAGCTATTTGAGAGGGTTTAATCCCATGCAGATATTGTGGAATAGCAGGCAGATTCTATGTTCTTGTACTACATGTGAACAGACATCTTGATTTACACATAAGAGCCCTGCCTCAAATCTCTGCAATCATTCTTTAGTTCTAGCCAGAGGTAGAAAACCATCAGCTGTAATTACTCAGAATTGATCTGCTCACAGCTGAGAGCACCTAGTTACATTTTAGTTACATTCATTTCACTGTGTGAATGCTCTGAGCCTGCCACAGGATTCACATAACATGAAAAAACAATGTAACAGATTTCCCTTCACATATAATTCCTCCAGCAGCTTTTTATTCAGTGTGTGTCGAATGATCGACAAGCTTCCCCAGGTTTCTGAGGAATATATCTTTCTAATTTTAATGTAATTTGCTGTTGGCACAGCTCCCCACTCACGATCGTGTGTAAGCAGGACTGTCAGGTGTGTAGTAAGATGGCTGCGTCCATGCAATTCTAGGAGTGCAGCTATTCCACAACATCTGCATGGGGTTAGGCATTCTCAAGCATTTTATGCCACTCCATCATCAGATGGGAGCAATTTACTAAAGTTTTTTGACTGGAGGTCCACTTTAAGTATTTGGCATGACATCCTGTGCACCCATAATAGCATTTATTTAAAGTGGACCAACACCCAGGATTTTGACTATCCTGGGTGTTGGTCCACTTAGGTGGGGCACCCCGATTGGGGGTGCCCCGCTGTCTGAAACCCCCCCGATCGCCGCAAAAACTCACCTCTCCCCGCTCCCACGTGACCTCGTCCCGCCAATGACAGCGCTCAGAGCAGCTCTGGTATGCGCGTCCAAAGCCGCTTGGACGCGCATACCAGAGCGCTGTCATTGGCTGCGTCTCTCGCTTCCCTCTAACAGGGAGCGCGCCTGCGCCGGCCATTCACAAAACGGCCGGCGCGGGAGCGCGCCCTGCTAGAGGGAAGCGAGAGACGCGGCCGCGTCTCGCGCATGCGCCGTTGGATCGCCGGTAAGGTGAGGATTGTGGGCCTCCTGGGGGGTTCCTCCCCGCGGGACATCCCGATTTCGGATGCCCCGCGGGGAGGGATCTGATCGGTCCGGGAATCTTATAGCTTTCCGGGCCGATCCCCCCTGGGTGTTGGTCCACTTTAAACAGTAAACAATTCCAGTACCTATTGATTTGTCCTGTACATGGGCTTGGACGAGTTTTAGCCCATTCCTCTGTACAAAACAGCTTCAACTGTTGGTCGGGTTCCCCCCAGAAACTGCTCTATTCATATAATTTTATACCATTTCTGTTGGATCAAGGTCAGGACTTGCCCCTTCCAAAACGTGAATGTTATTTGTCTTCAACCATTTTTCGGTAAAACAATGTGTGCGCTCGGGGTCGCTATCTTGCTGAATGACCCACATTTTCTTAAAGTGGAAGTCCAGTCAAATGTAAGTAAGCTTTCATTTTATACACACACTGTAAAGGGGGCCCATTGCTGGTTTATATGCCTTTTAGCTATTTTGTTACCCTTGTTCTGTCCTCCAGAGATGCCTTTTGTTCCAAGACCTTCAGCGGTATTTTCTATCTGCACTGGAGCCACTCATGCTTCTTCTGCTTCTGTCAGAGGTCTGGTCATGCTAAACTTAACATGACTTAGCATTGCTGGACTATGCAAGCTTGTCCCCCTATTGCAGTGTGATGGCCTGCCTCAGCACGCTCTCTCACTGTCCAACAGAAGCTGGATCAGTACTGATCAGTATCCTGTAATAAAGTTAAAAACCACAATATTATTAATAAAAAGAAGGCAAGGGGTGTGTGCTATTGCTGCTCAGACCCCCCCCCCCCCCCAATGCAAGAGAGCTCTGTCAGGGAACTGCGGGTCATGTGATCCAAACTATCAATCAGGGACCTCCGGACACACAGACCGCTTTTCCTAAACCCCCTGTCAGTTTGGCTAATAGGCCCAAAGCCTGCGGACACAGATTCTTGGCTAAGGCTCAAGTTAAATAAAGGTTTTAATGCTATAAGCACACTAGGCAGTGATAACAAACATTTGGCTATAATGGAATATGAATGAATACAAATACTGTTCTGAGTAGTGGGTTACAGGTTACAGTGAGTTACACAGAGATTTATAATAGTCAGTTACCTTAAGAAGCAGTTGTAGAGTGGTGATGAAGAGCTCCCACACGAGGTAAGTGGCAAGCTTGTTGATGGGCACCTCCAGCACGCGTGAACCGTGACCTCTCCGGAAGTGACACCCCCGGCCCAGTGTCATCCCCTTTTATGCCTTGGGACCCTTTCACTCCCTCCCTTCTGTGGGCCGGATTGTCACCTCCAACCATTCTGGAGCTTGCTTTAGCCCCTAAAACCCTTTAGGGATTATAACTTTGAGCAGGGGGGCAGCGTATGGCTTTGGATACGGCACCAAAAGATTGGGCTAGATGCCGGGCATCCGATGAGTCTATAAATGGGGTCTCTAAATGGGTCAGAACCTTAGATCTCCATTTTTCTAGGTTTCCTACGTCGCAGGGCCCAGAGAAACCTACCTCTACGTGCGGTTTTGTGAGCCGGTCTGGTTCTGTACCTGGCTTGGTGCTGGGACACATGGTGGCCTAGCTTTGGTCCGATTTGTGTTGGTGCCGCTGCTCTGCGGCTCTCATCTTTGATGTGACGGGTTAACAGCCAGGGGTCATGCCATCTTCAGAACCACCGGAGCCTTCTCAGGCTGGAGGTGTGAGAGAATCAGCAGGGAGTCTGTGATCTGCCCTGCTCAACCCATAAATGCTAATTCTCCTTCCTGGGGAGATTAGGTCCTGTGCATATTTATGACTAGACGCCTTAGCAGGGGGAAATAGAGGGGAACCCCGGACTTGTATCTGTGGGTTTTTCACATTTAAACTGGATCGGTCCTTCACAGGCTCCCTTTGAAACACTGGTTGAATAAGCATGCAAGCCACCTAGTGTTTTTGTTAGGTTGCCTGCCTGCATGCAGGCAACAGGACTCAATCTCAGGAAATGGTGAGTTTTATTCAAACGCTGTAGCATGTAGTATTTTCTTTGTTTTTTGTTGCCTGGATGGACCCTTTAAGTGCTGCTTTCAGTTACAGAGTCTGGAGATAGGTAGATACCTTTATCATTCTTTAGTAAAAACTCATTAGAGATGTAGGGATATGGACCTAGAGTAATCTGCCAGTTAGAAGCACCCTTAGATAGAGATAATAAGAGTTAGAACCTTTTTGCTGTTAATCGACCATAATTTAATAAAGTGTATTAACAGATGTAGCACCCTTTTTAAGACACAAGATGGCAGCGGTGAGACATAGGCCATAGACTTACACACTGGGAATATTCTAGACGGTCGGTGTTAGACCTTAGAAGCAGGTTTGTGAAGATGTCTTAAAAAAGAGGAATTCTGCTTTCCCCTACTTTAAGTTAAGCATCTCTATCTGTAAAGCCCAGTCAGTACCAACACCTCCTGTGGTAGAGCCCCAGCACCATACCAACACAGACACACTTGGAGACACACTGAGCCCAGAAGATCCTGCCGGCCCGCCCTACACCTGGTGTGTGAGGCTAACAGAGGGCTCTGATTTCTTGAATTTGGATAATGCATTTAGCTTATTAGATGACTTCTGCTCCTCATCTGCGCATTGCACATTAACCCTCGGTCTGCAGTTATTCAGCAACTGTGTCTGCGCCTGGTGCTCAAAAACCTCTTTCTGAAAAATTAGGTTCTACTGCATGCACATGCCCTGAAGTAATCCTTGGGTGCTCAAGTGGACACTGAGGCACCCAATAAGTTAAACTGGACCCAAAGTTAGTTAAGATTTTGACAGGGCATCCAGATTTGGTATGCCCCAAGGTCTAAATATTATAATGTATTGTGGTCCATGCTGTATTTAATTGTGCATCCTTGCTTCTCTGCTGTGCACACTTTCCAGTCTGCTGCATGGGAGCTAACACAGCAGGAAAGCAGGAGATGCCACTGTGCAGTATTTGAATACATCTTGGATTGTGGCTTGGTAATTGAGGGGTCTTTGGTGGTGGATAGTCAGAAAATGTAAATGTGGGGCATCCCAAATTGGTATCCCTCTAGGAATATTTTATAACGGACCAAAAGTCAACTATGACTGGTCCGGTTTCAGGAGAGGGTGGAAGAGCCTGGGTAGAGCCAATAAAAATTAAAAATGGATTTAAACTGATGGGTGCGGGTAGAACTCTACTAAGCAGAGAGCTCTCCACATTTTATTACATACAGACAACTAAGCAGCAAGATCTCCTCAATCTTTAACATACAGGTAACTACGCAGAGAACTCCCCACATTTTAATGAATACCTGTAGTAAAAATCTAGATTACAGCCCAGGGATATGAAGTAATTAATGCTATACCGAACCATAGATTAGTTACATGATTAAGCTCATGATACTCATAATTAGAAAACAAAATGTGTTGGTACCTACCACACAAGGGCAGAGCTGAGTCACCTCTCTGCCATTGCGTTCCCAGTATGATGAAGTAAAGGTGGATCATTGCTGGCATTGTGGTGATGTTTTGTGAGTCTAGAGCCTAGGTGAGCATTATCTCTGATTATAACTGTTCAGTGATTACATTTAATTAAAGGGTATGGTATTGTATTGGAGTATTTAAAGCGGACCAAAACCCACATTTTTAACTAGCATCCCCTGAATTTCCCCCCCCCCCATGAGGAGTACCTTTTTCACTGCCCATATTCAATATAATCCCAGATAATGCCGACTGTTTTAGCTGTAAAGCCCCGCCTCCTCAATTCATTGCCACTGTTGTGTGTGGCAATTATGTAATTGCCACACCTATGCATTGACTGATCGCCTGCCATCTCACACCGACGAACAGCAAATAAATCAGTGTTCCAGGGCAAGTCGAAAGGCGGAAATATCCATTTCTAGTTCTAAACCCTAATAGGGGGGTATTGGCAGGGGCTTTGGTCAAATGTATTTCACAAGTTCGGTGGGTTTTTTTCCGCTTTAACCTTTGATAATGTCAAAAGTGCACTTCAAATCATCCATTATTTGTTATTCAGTTGAGGTCAATTACTCAACTAAGATTTTAATGCAATAAATTATCCAATTAAAGCTTATAATTCTAAAACTAGAGCCTTGGATAATTGAATTTGGTTGCCATTTTTCTACCTGTAATCTCACATACATTGTCACCTTTGGATTTTGTTATGAGATTTGACCTTTAGGTGGAATGACCCGTCCTCAATTCTACTTTAACTCCAGTTAGTAGACGTGAGAGTTTATAATGCAGGAAATTGTCAGTGTAAAATCCTCCAGCACCATTCACAGCTCACAGCACCCCTTGCTGACATTATGTACGTGTGACACGTTATCGCCCATTAGTGTTAGTGTTAGGGAGTGTTGGCGGCCTGTTTTCGCAACTTTAGGTTTGGTTTAACAGCTACGCACATACATTAGTAATGTGGGAAAGTAGCTAGATATAACGCTTTAACACACACACAAGGAGCTGTGGGAGTTTTTGTAGAAAAGTGGAAAGGACAAGTAAAAATAAGGTCAGCTTGAGCATCTTATGGTAGTTGTAGAGAAGTAGATATGAGGGATGATGGATCTTAAAGGAGAACAAATCCCAAAATCTTTACATTCTGTTTCCTCAGATTTAGCATAATAGTTTGAGGATAACTTGTCAAATGCAGGTCGGTGGGTAAAATCAAGTTTTTGTTTCTCCTCAGATTAGGGGGTGCTGGGTGACAGGTTCGTGGACCTATACCCTACTTTGCAACTCTGGGGGAGGATTCTCATTCACAAGGACATTAAACTAACCTAATGCACCCCCTCCCACCATCAGCGGGCCCTGTGTTGGAGATGCTAAGCTTTTCCTAGCAGAGCTTTATCCGATGGGCAACACACTTGTGCAGCAGCCATACCTCCCCTAGATTAAAGGGGGGCTGAACCAGGGGCCTCCAGCACTTGCTAACAAGGGCAGTTATTAATCCAGTTACTGTACTTATAGAGGGCCTCTATTAGACTTTCTGCTCAGGGGCTTCCAGCACACTTGATCGATTGCTGACTGTAGCGATATCCTAAATTGGGATTTCCCAGAGGTAATTGTTGACCTAACGTAATTTAAAACTATCAGCACATTTTAAAGGGGAAGCACAGCCTAAATTTCAACTGAAATTTCAGATGTTAGAACTACAAAAAAGAATTATCTTCAAAGTGCTGGGTGCCCAGTCCCATGCAAGAGGCAGTCTTGTGCACAATCAGTGTAGCAGCAGCTGGGGGGGGGGGGGGGCACTGTACCAGGAACCTGGCAATCCCTAGAGCAGCGCCTCCCCAGATGTTTCTGGGATTGGGCGACTAAACATCACTCAAGTTTCAGTTATAGCTGCCATACTGCCTGCTCCCCCCCTCCCCCAGGAGTGTGGTCAGGAGGAAGGAAGGGATTATACCCATACTAAGTTTAGTCAAATCAAAAAGGAGTCTTTACTGGGGGGGGGGGAGATGTGGGCCCACATCAAGAGGCAGTGGACCCTGCTTGCTGGTGGTCCAGGAATGGCATAGAACCCCCATTACCCTGGGATGCCCTGAAGGATCCCCAGAGTCCCTACTGGACCTGGGATGATGGCGGTCTGCGTCTGTAGGTTAAGAGGTGAGCTGGGATGCCCTGATGCTCCTGGGTTTAGTATGTCCCTCCGGGGCATGGGTGGCCTTAGGTCACGTGGATAGGCAGCAGCTCCTTTCCCTCTTTGCTGCTGTTTGCCATTGGGACGGTAGAGGATAGGGCAGAGGGTGGAGCCACCTATTAAAACAAGTAAAGTGGGTGCAGTGTTCTTATAATAGTAAAAGGAGCATCTTATAATCAGTGAAGAAGGTGGTGTTTCCCTTCAATAAGAGGACAAAGGGGTGGGGCTTCCCTTTAACTGTGTGCAAGAGAGTGGCTTTCCCTTAAGAAAAGGAGTACAGAGGGTGGATTTAGAAATAAGCCCAGGGAGCTTAAAAACCCAGAAGGGCAGGAAATCAAAGTGCAAAGCTCAAGTTTAGGTTCGGCTGTGGTACAGGAGAAACTGTGCCGTGGAACATTGAGCATGATTAAGAGCCTTCGCTCGAAACGCGTAGACGCGGGGTCTGCCTTTTATATGTGCTTTGTGTCTTGCTGGCTGTAATGGCTTTTTAATATGGAAACGGAATAAAGGATTGATGATTTTACCTTCCCAACTATGTGGCTGGCGCTCCTTTACTACGAACACTGATTGAATCAAGAGGTGAGCACTCTTTGCCGGTTGCCCATTGTTTGGATGTGGCTGCAGTTTTGCGGGGTCTGAGGCTGGCAACCAGGATATCTTTCAGGGGTCTACTCTGCTGGTACGAAGGCCCTGGTGAAACGGAACCCAGGTGTGGACAGAAGAAACGAGGCACCCCTAAGGTGTGGAGAATTCCTGAAAGGTTAGGGAAACTGGGAAGCAGCACCTAGACTCCGGTAAGGTGTGGCGGCCCCTGTCTAAGAACCCCTAGCCCAGTGGAAATAGTAAACTTGTGTTTTTGGATATTGTCACAAGAAGTGACAGTGTGCCCAAAAAGTGGATAAACTGTCCCTGACCTCTGGTTTATTGTGCCACTTTACTTGGCCTGAAAGAGGTAGTGCTCAGATTAAGGTGGACGGTCGCCCAGAGCACATTGATAAAGTGATACAGTGAAGTTGGATCATTAGTTAAACTCATGACTGGTGTTGCTTAAAAACAGTGGAATTATTTTTAGGATGGTCTGCGGATCATTATACTAGAAGTGGGTAAGGCAGTTGCCGTTCCAACTATAGACATTAGATGGTAGTGTAAGACCAAAAATGGAGAATAGAATTAAATTCAGACTATTAGAATCCTGGGGTAGGATTTCCCTTTAGGATGAGTCAGGGGACAGGAGACACATTTGGGGAACAACCGTAAACTGCTGGGATTGGCTAGGAGATTTTTGTAGAGAAACTGAATTCAATACTGAAAGATATGATATAAGGGGGAACTAGAGGAACATACAGGGAAACCATCCGTAGACAAACTTTATGTAAGATGACTTGTGTGGCTACCAAGGGGGAGACTGGAGTAGTTCAAAACCCTGTGTAAGACGGCTGGTGAGGCTACTACAGAGAGGTCCGGGTGCTGCTGAAGTGGGCTGTGGCTGTGTTGTGCTGGGGAGCGGAGAGCAGAGGTATAAGCAGAGAGAAGAGGGCCCTGGCATAAGAAACCCAGTGGGGTCCAGGCATAGGTGATACAGGCAAGATGCCCCATACGGGGTGAGAGGATCCCATGAGACCATTAGGCTTTGAAACAATACTTAGACTCCAGAAAGGTGTGGCTGCTCCTGTCCGAGACTTTTGCCCTGTGGTCACTGTTGTGTGAGGGAGAAGCCCTCGTTGTGGGGAACAAAACAGGCCCCTACTCTAAAGTGAAGAGGTTCCCTGTGTTTTCCTCAAATGGCATCCCTATGGCATCCCTGATGCAGGGAACTCCACATCCAAGTTTCGGATACTCCCTATATGGCCTACACCCTGAGTGCTCAGCTCTCAGTGGGGTGGCTGCCATCCGGAGCACCCCTCTGGAGCGAGGTCTACTATTGATTGAGAGATACAATACTGTCTAGGCCCCTGCTGAAACATTCTGATAAGCAAGTTGTGGTAAAGTGTATGGAAAGGTGGTGGATGGGGTCTATATTTCCCATGAGTTTTTCAGGCAGGCACGATCCATGCTGGGATATCAAAGATCCAATCCACATCCTGGGTCCTCTAGCCCTATAGATGGAGTTGCTGAGGCTTCCAGTGTGGAGATGGAGAGGCTGGGATGAGGAGCTTGTGCCTTGCTGCTCCCAATGCTGACAATGCTGAATTGCATCCGAAGGACTTTATGTGTTATCTGTTCTTGGATGGCACCTTGAAAAAGTGACATATCGTCACGGAACGCGTGGGTGGATAATTGCCCCACTCAGCAGGAGACTGGATCTATTGTTTTCACTGAGGTGATTATTTATATTCTTTTGTTACCATTTTGCAGTTTTTTGCACATCACATACTTACATTTTGGTATTGCACAGGAGCACTTTAGATCATATGGATGGATTTAGTGTTTTTTTATTAAGAATTGATCACATGGAGGTTTTTATAGGGTTATTTGGGTCTCTGCTGCTGGGTTGGGCTGTGTAATGTATTGTCCTTATTTTAGATGTTTGTAATGTTGTATTGTGTATTTTTAATGTAGGATCTTTAATGAATTAAACTATGAACATTAATTAGCAATTGGTTTGGCTTATTAATTAAACAGGAGTGGTGCCACTTTGTCTGGTACCTGTTCTTGTGGTTTACTGGGCCACAAGGTAAAGGTCTTTTTGTAGGATTTACAGTTGGGACATACAATTTTGGCACACTACCTGTTGTATATTTTATTTTGGTGGTGCTGAACTAAGGCACAATTTTGTGTAGGTTGTACACTTATCTGTTCTTGGAACCTGTGGATTAACAGCCTGGACTTGTATGCCACGAAAGAGAACCTGTGATATCAAGGACTTGCAATACATTGTAATTATCGTACACTGGACATTGCTAAAGTTGGTGAGGTAACCGTTAAGAGAGATTTTGCCTGTTGGACTTTGTTATCAATAAATCGCTTATTATGTGACTAAGAACTGTCTTCAGAGTCATTGCCGTTGCCCCAGATCCTGACTAGAGATGAGCGAACTTTTGAAAAATTCGAATTGCCCAATTCGCCAAATTTTCCGGGAAAAATTGTTTTGGTCCGAATTTATTTGCGACAAATCGCTATTAAAAATGGCTATTTCTGGGCGTCCGAGAGCCTCCATAGGGTTGCAGAACGTTTTGCTTGGCTGTAACATGCATAGGATGCATACTGGGTTAGTGAAATAATATTGTAAAGAAGTATGACATGCAGATCAGAGGCGTCGCTATTAGATTCGCTGTCGCAGAGCAGCACAATTACAGAGCCTTAAGGTGGCATCAGCATGATGAGCCCATATATTGCCTGAAAAACACACCCTGAATTTGGAAGCAGCATAGCCCATATATTGCCTGAAAGACACATTGGAGTTGGCAGCAGCATTAGGAGCCCATATATTGCCTGAAAAACACATTGGAGTTGGCAGCAGCATTAGGAGCCCATATATTGCCTGAAAGACAGATCCAGGAGTTGGCAGTAGCAGAAGGAGCTCAAATATTGCCTGAAAGACACACCCTGGAGTTGGCAACAGCAGCAGCAGCATTAGGAGCCCATATATTGCCTGAAAGACACACTCTGGACTTGGCAGCAGTAATAGGAGCTCATATATTGCCTGAAAAACACACCCAGGAGTTGGCAGCAGCATTAGGAGCCCATATATTGCCTGAAAGACACATTGGATTTGGCAGCAGCATAGGGAGCTCATATATTGCCTGAAAAACACATTGGAGTTGGCAGCAGCAGAAGGAGCTCATATATTGCCTGAAAGACACACCCAGGAGTTGGCAGCAGCATTAGGAGCCCATATATTGCCTGAAAGACACATCCAGGAGTTGGCAGCAGCATAGGGAGCCCATATATTGCCTGAAAGACACACCCTGGAGTTGGCAGCAGCATGCAGAGAACATATAGAGATTTTGGGCACATATATCTTATCCTAAGAATATTAATAAAAATTAAGATTAATGTAAAGCATTTCCTCAATAATTACTTGTGGTCTGATGTGGAGGAATGTCTGTAACTGGAGAGCAGCGCCTTAAATCTGTTTTGCACTATCCATATTTCTTTAGTGTTGGTCTGGCACCATGATAAATCTACTCTGATGCATCAGGCATTGGTGGGTGGAAATCTTGGCTGATCCATGCCCGATTCATTTCCACGCAGGCCAGTCTCTCAAAAAAACATTTTTCAAGTGTACTGGAGCACATTGAATTGCCCTCATCAGAGCATCACATACGCACATCTAAGAGTTTCATCACTTTGTTCCTTTTAAAGTCTTCAAGGCCTAGTTAGTCACCTACTTAGTGAAAGGCCATAGATAGTTACACACCTGCTGCTGTTATCAAAATCCTGTTTTAAGTGTAGTGTAGCGTTTTGTCCTCCCCTCATATACGCACTAAGTATGTCAGGCAGAGAAGTGCCAGGATGGGCACAGAAAAGTTACAGAGGCCTAAATTCATCAAGCAGAGGTTGCAGCAGACTAGGGGTGAGTGGCAGCAGGAGTCTCAGTGAGAGGCCTGATCTCCTGGTATCAGCTAGCGGTCGTGTCATCCACTTCATCACAAGTGACATCTGACACCCCCAGTCAATTGTCGGTTATATCTTATGCTTCGGGTTCAGCTCCACTATTCAGTGAAGACGATCTGATAATCAGAAAAATCAGCAGCTACTGCCCAGCCAAGAAGTGGAGGAGACACTCGTTGCTTGTTCCATTTGGCGGGCAAGTAGTGACGAGGAGAGTGGCGCGGGAGGTGGTGTTGCAAGCGTTTTGGCTTCTTAAGCAGACACTGTTGAGGAACCCGAGGAGGACATCAGTGAGTTTTGACGCACTTTTAAAGGCTTGGAGTGATGGAGAGTGACAAATTTAGCGGTCAGCATGGTGGCAGAAGGGGAAAGTATGGAGGCAAATGTGCTCGGGAGTCGTCGTCGTCCTCGACGGCGGCAGCAGCAGTGAATTAGTGCGGACTGTTTGTAGGAAAATCAGCTACTCAGCGATGTGGCAGTTTTTCATCAAGCATCCGCAGGAGGTTAACATGGCTATACGAAAGATGTGTAGGCAGAAGCCGAAGTGTGGCCATGGTCCCAATGTTGGACCCACAGCCCTACGTCAACATTTGCAGCGTCACCATAAAGCGGCCTGGGAGAGTTGGCTCCAAAGGTGGTTAATTTTGTATTTTTTTTTTCATTTTTTTTTAAATATTTTGTATTTTTTAAAAATATATATATTTTTTTTCATTGTCTTTTATTTAATATTTTGTACATTTTTTAACAATTTTTTTTCTCTTTTTTTAAATTTTTTTTTGTATTTTGTTTCTTATAAATATTTTTTTTTTCGGTATTTTTATTTCTTTGGTTATTTTTTTCAGTGCCCTTCCAGTCTACCATGGGTGCAGGACACGGCGGTTTAACGCTGTTCTTCACATGGTTTGCCTTGAGCCACGGAGTCACACATGGGAGGAACTGCTAAAAATCATAAATCAATAAATTAAATCATGGCTTACTCCACGAAAACTGCAAATGGGAACCATGGTGACTGGCAATGGGAAGAACATCTTGCCTGCGCTGCGACAAGGAAGCCTGAGCCATGTGCCCTGTATGCCACACGTGTTCAACCTAGTTGTCAAGCGTTTTCTGAAGTCTTCCCCCCATCTGCAAGACATCCTAACAACGGGAAGGAAACTTTGCATGCACTTCAGCCACTCCTACACCACCAAGCACACCCTTCTTGAGCTACAGCTTCAGAACGGTATCCCCCAACATAGTCTGATTTGCGCTTGTTTCAACCCGTTGGAATTCCACCCTCCATATGTTAGATCGACTATACGAACAGAGAAAAGCCATCACGGATTTCTTGATGATCCAAGTGCATAGGGGGACTCCCCTGTGTAACTTCAATGTCAACCAGTGGCAGTTCATACGTGACACCTGTCGTTTGCTCAGGCCCTTTGAGGAAGCCAATCATTAGTCAGTCACCAGGACTACAGGATGAACAATGTGATTCCACTTCTTCATGTACTACAACACATGTTGGAAACCATGGCTGGTCAGGGCACTGGAGACTTGGTGCCTACATGTCATGGCCACATGAAGTGGAGGAGGAGGTGGGGCACAGCAAAGCACAGTTTAGGTTTGACAAAATGGCCATTTTATCTAGTCATATGACAGGAGAGGAGGATCAGGAGCAGCCAGAGGAGCTAGAGCGTTGTGAGGAAGGCGAGACAGAGGACCCAGACACACCGTGGCAGTATGCAGTGGAGATGGAGACAGGTAGTCCCTCCGAGTCACTTGCACAAATGGCATGATGCATGCTCACGTGCTTGCGTAGTGACAGCAGAATTGTCTCCATTTGTCAGCGGGATGACTTCTGGCTCTCCACCTTATTGGACCCTCGCTACCGGCACAAAATGGGGGCATTTTTTTACACCCACTGAGAGGGAGGACAAACTGACCTACTACAGAGACATTCTACGTAGTCAGTTGGCCGATGCCTATCTGCGCCATGGTCCATACTCTCGCAGGTATGACTCGGGGGGACCTCTACGCTCACCTTCCACTGCCATGGCTGCTGGGGGGGGGGGGGTGGCAGGAGCAGCAGCAGCAGCTCCATCAGCAGCAGCCTCAATCTTCAGTTGCTAATGAGTAGCTTTCTGCACTCGCATAGTGAGGCTACTCATGAGCAGCAGGAAGACCTGGAGCAGGGCCTGAACCAGCAGGTCATGTCATACCTTGAAATTACCATGCCAACGCACCTTAAGGACCCACTGGACTTCTGGGCAGCCAAACTTGACTTGTGGTCACAACTGGAAGAGTTTGCCCTGGGAAAGCTGTCCTGCCCGGCGAGTAATGTGCCATCTGAGAGGGTGTTTAGTGCAGTGGGGGCCATAGTCATGCCAAGGAGAACTTGTCTGTCCACGAAAAATGTGGAGAGACTCACCTTTGTGAAAATGAATCAGGCATGGATCAGCCAGGATTTCCACCCACCAATGGCTGATCCATGGTAGTAGTTGATGCATGGTAGCTCCTTACGCTGCTGCCAACTCCAGGGTGTGTCTTTCAGGCAATATATGGGCTCCCTATGCTGCTGCTGCCAGCTCATATGTGTGTCTTTCAGGCAATATATGGGCTCCTAATGCTGCTGCTGCCAACTGCAATGTGTGCACTCTTAAAAGACACATGTTAGCATATTTGTGATGCCCCCCGGTTAAAGGCAATGGCTGCTGGCAATTTGACAACGTGACTTTCTTTACAAAAAGCACCCAGTTAATAGACAGGAAGTCTTGAAATATTTATGCTAGTGTTTGGGATGACCCCTCATTAAATACAGAGGTTGGCTCCTTTGATAGTGGAAAGTGACTTTGATTACAAAATGCAACCAGTTAATAGACAGGTAGTCTTGAAATATTTATGCTAGTGTTTGGGAGGCCCCCTCTTCAAATACACAAGTTGCCTGCCTTGATAGTGGAAAAGTGACTTTGCTTACAAAATGCAACCAGTTAATAGACAGGTACTCTTGAAATATTTATGCTAGTGTTTGGGATGCCCCCTTTTCAAATACACAGGTTGGCTCCTTTTATTGTGAAAACGTGACTTTGATTACAAAATGCAACCAGTTAATAGACAGGTAGTCTTGAAATATTTTTGCTAGTGTTTGGGATGCCCCCTCTTCAAATACACAGGTTGCCTGCCTTGATAGTGGAAAAGTGACTTTGCTTACAAAATGCAACCAGTTAATAGACAGGTACTCTTGAAATATTTATGCTAGTGTTTGGGATGCCCCCTCTTCAAATACAGGGTTTGGCTCCTTTGACAGTGGAAAAGTGACTTTGCTTACAAAATGCAACCAGTTAGTAGACAGGTAGTCTTAAATATTAATGCTAGTGTTTGGGATGCCCCCTCTTCAAATACACAGGTTGTCTGCCTTGATAGTGGAAAAGTGACTTTGCTTAAAAAATGCAACCAGTTAATAGACAGGTAGTCTTGAAATATTTTTGCTAGTGTTTGGGATGCCCACTCTTCAAATACAGAGGTTGGCTCCTTTTATAATGGAAACGTGACTTTGATTACAAAATGCAACCAGTTAATAGACAGGTACTCTTGAAATATTAATGCTAGTGTTTGGGATGCCCCCTCCTTAAATACAGCGGTTGGCTCCTTTTAATAGTGGAAAAGTGACGTTGATTACAAAATGCAACCAGTTAGTAGACAGGTAGTCTTGAAATATTTATGCTAGTGTTTGGGATGCCTCCATCTCAAATACAGAGGTTGGCTGCTTTGATAGTGGAAAAGTGACTTTGATTACAAAATGCAACCAGTTAATAGACAGGTAGTCTTGACATATTTATGCTAGTGTTTGGGATGCCCCTCCTCAAATACACAGGTTGGCTCCTTTTATAGTGGTAAAGTGACTTTGATTACAAAATGCAACCAGTTAGTAGACAGGTAGTCTTGAAATATTTATGCTAGTGTTTGGGATGCCCCCTCTTCAAATACAGAGGTTGGCTCCTTTGATAGTGGAAAAGTGACGTTGATTACAAAATCCAACCAGTTAATAGACAGGTAGTCTTGAAATATTTATTCTAGTGTTTGGGATGCCCCCCTGTTAAAGGCAATGGCTGCTGGCAATTTGACAACGTGACTTTCTTTACAAAATGCAACCAGTTAATGGACAGGAAGTCTTGAAATATTTATGCTAGTGTTTGGGATGCCCCCGCTTCAAATACAGAGGTTGGCTCCTTTGATAGTGGAAAAGTGACGTTGATTACAAAATGCAACCAGTTAATAGACAGGTAGTCTTGAAATATTATATAAGATAGGCACAGAGCTCCCAAAAGATGTCATACAGTTCTCAAAATAGAGTTCTCAAAACAGATCCCACGGTGAATGCACTTCAAATAAGGTGTAGTTCCTCCACCGAGAGTTCAAGCCTCTTACCAGCTATAAAGATGGTAACCAGTCACATATACATAATTCCAGAGCCAACTGCACTCATTCAGCATCTGGGAATTTCACGTGCTTCCAAGATTTTAAATGGTATCTCCACCAATATTCACTCCACAACGGTTAAAATAGTCATGATGGGGAATAAAAAAACAAACAACACATCTAGTGTGATATTGTTTCGATAAAAACTCCTTTACTACTTTAGTCATAAGAAATGCACTCACATAAAAACAAGAATAGGGCAAGGGCTCTCACCCACTCCACAGATCAAATCCAGGAAATCCAAATGAATCCAAAGGGAATAATCTTGGAAGCACGTGAAATTCACGGATGCTGAATGAGTGCAGTTGGCTCTGAAATGATGTATATGTGACTGGTTACCATCTTTATAGCTGGTAAGAGGCTTGAACTCTCGGTGGAGGAACTACACTTTATGCACGTGGATCTGTTTTGAGAACTCTATTTTGAGAACTGTATGACATCTTTTGGGAGCTCTGTGCCTATCTTATATAATTTTGCTGGACACTTTGAGAATTGCGGTGTTTTGCACGTTGAGCACCCCTCCTGTTGTATGAAATTAATATTTTGTTGAATCATCCCTGTATTGCTCTAGAGTGGTATTCCAACTAATAATTATTATTAGTCTTTTTTATTAATGCTAGCACGCTTTTTAAAGAATGACACGAGGAAAAGGAAAAGCTAAATAGGCAGGTGTGTTATTAACACTAAATAAGCTTGAAAGATAATGCAAACACTTTAAACTGTCCCTGTCTTTCTCTGTCACAGCCTCTCTCCTTCTCTATCTGCCCCTCGCTCTGCTTCTTCTGTTCTTTGTTCTATCTGTCTCTCCCTCGCTCTATCTATCTATCTATCTATCTATCTATCTATCTATCTGTCCCTCGCTCTCTCCCTGCCTGATCTGCTCTGGCCGCAATACAGTGTCAGAATTATCTTCCGCAAAATGTCCGCCGCTTATATAGGTCTGTGACATCATCGGTAAGCCTGTCTGCTGATAGGTAGCATGTGACACCTACCCAGGATTCCTTGCCCCATGGGACATGTCCTGACATGTGGATCCACCATTTTAGATGGGCTGTATAGCAGTAAATGGAGTTTTAAGGAAGCGTTTCGAGCGATCGAATCACGGCGATATTCGGAATCATAACAAATCGAATATTTCCTGAAATTCGCAACAAATTCGGGTTTGTCAGAATCGATTCGCTCATCTCTAATCCTGACAAAGTGTACCTGTGTATTCTACCTGAAGGATACAAGACTGTTTAGCTGTTTATACTAAAATGTCTATATAAAGTAAGCGCGCCTGTGTCCGCTGCCTAAAAGTGATGCACGTTTATCTGGCCTGAGAATTGTGGACTGTGCCTTTAACCATGAAGTGCATTAAAACAATCTTTCTATTTCACTGCAACAATAAAATAAGCTGCTACTTGTCGTTCAGTGCATGTCTGCTAAGGTATCACTTTTACCATCACCCTATGTTGATATCTTATTGAACCTTCTCTCGGCTACCACACCTGTGTACTGCGATTCCATAAACTGGGGTTACACAAATTGGCGGATGAGATAGGTGTTTCAAAGGGCCCTTTTGCAATCCCAATGGGCCCCTTGCAGTGTGGTATGATAATCCAGTCTGTAAATGTGGCTTATTCATATTTTCACAATAGTTACCTAAAGATTAACCCTTGAGTCTATCCTTTAACCCATATTCATTCCTTTATTGCCTAACCTTTATTACAGCACACCAAACCTGTCACTTTGGGAGATCAGAAATGATGGCATAGGATTTCTCAGAAAATGAATCCAATAGATCAAATATTTCACTGCTTTGCTTTGTACAGAAAGTCCCCCCAGTATGTACAAATAACCCGGAGCAAGAATGATGCCGCTCGCCTCTCACCATGTGTTCCAGAAGACTAACACCCCGCTTAGCAGCAGCGGGGATTTACATCTGTAATCCCAAACAGCCAGCCTCATCTCTTTGGCTGTCACACACTCAGAGATAGAGACATGGATCTTGTTATACCTAGCGTACTGTGATCTTTGGGCTACGGCTCGGCAAGATTTATGGCGATAATAGAAATTGGGATTACATGATATATAGAGATTGCAAAGCCGCTCCAACGTTGGAGTCTTGACTGCATGATGTGATGTATATGATGCTTGATAATATTAGGCAGCCAAGTGAGGGGAACGTAAATCCCCATTATGTAATCTTAAGACGCTTTTAATACTTCATATAAGTTCAGGGGCTGGATCTATCTAAAAAACTCCACCTCCTGTTGTTTTTTCAGGAGAAGCCAGAAGGAATGTTTGAAGGAAATCTATCACAAAACTGGTAATATTAAGATTCCACAAGAGAACAGCTTACTGGTACACTCTGCGTGAAAAGCTCCTAGCTTTGTAGAGGCTTACTGGTACACTCTGTGTGGTTTTGTTGTGCTTGAGGGGTGGGTCATTAGATGACCCCTGGGCAGAGTCACTTTGGGAACAGGGGCTCCTCCTGGGCCTGGAAGTAGGGCAGGAGAAGGTACGCACTCAGTTCCACAGAGCTATCATCCTGACTTCTCGGAAGTAAACAAAAAACACAGTTCAAAAAGGTTCAAACCAAGGCTTCTTTATTCTGGACAGCTTGACATATAGAGGGCCCCAGAGACATAGAGTTCACGTTCCCACCTTGGCCTTCTCCTAGTCCACCCTTTGATGACCCCTTGACAAAGCCACTGTGGGAAGACATGCTCCTCCTTAGTCTAGAAGTAGGGTAGGAGAAGGTGCTCATTCAGTTCCTGTCAGGGCCCTGGTAACTTCAGGACTTCTTGAAAGTAAAAGGCAGGCACAGTCTAAAAATGTTAATACCAAGACTTTATTTTCTGGACAGCTTGACATGTAATAGAGGGCCCCAGGAAAATAGGGTCCACGTGCCCACCTTGCACTGTGCTTGGCCTTGCCATGCCATGAATGGTTTTCTCCACAGGGGCGCAAAGAAAGCCTTCCTGTCTCTCTGTCCCTTAAAGGGGTTACTTCTCTGGCCTGACCTCCAGGGCCCCCCGGGTGAACATTCTCTGATGCAACTCAGCTCTCCAGGACAGCATCCACCAGTGCTAGCCCAGCACTGGCCTCCAGCTTCCTCTGACTTGTAAGCGAGGTAAGCAATCAGCAGCAGTGAGTGGGTGGTTCTCTAGTCTGTATCTAAGCTTGTTCCTCCTACAGCAAGGGTGATATCTACAGGGCCGTATTTGGTGTTCATGGTGCCCTAGGCACTTTAAGTGTTTGCGCTCCCTTTTTTAAGTTAGGTCACGGTCCAAAAAAAAAGTGTGTAGGGGGAAAGAGTGCAATGGCATACCTCCAAAGTATCCCTGATTTGAAGGGACTGTCCCTATTTTGGGTCCATGTCCCCCTGTCCCTTGTTGTTTTCATTTGTCCCTCTTTGAGGTGTAACATGCATATCTGCAGCAATAAATGATTAATTTGCCTATTCAAAGTGTTTCTATTGTTGTAACTGTTACATCCTATCTCCTATCCATCAATCAATGAGGAGGTGTGTCCTAATTTACAAACTGTTCCTCTTTCCCACCCTGAAATGTTGGGAGGTATGCAATGGGCTAGATGCTAGAATATGTGTGTGAAGGAGGGAGAAGGCACAAAGGGGGAAATGCAGGGAAGCAGGCAAGCATGTCTGACATTTGGGAGTCAAATGACCAAAGCGGTGGAGGGGAAATGCTCAACCCATTGCACCCCCCCTTCACAGAAATACACTCTGCATCCTTCTGTGGCTGGGGGTGCTTGTTGTGCTTGCCCTTTACTACAGTAGTAAGGGCAGTGCCCTGCCCCCTTCCAGGTTGCCACCCTAGCCACGTGCCTAGGGTTGCCTAATGGTAAATACAGCCCTGAATATCTAGTGCCTTAAAGGTCCCTTACTGCAGCCCCTATACAAAAGCCTAACTGACTCTTCACTAACATATCTAACCACTATAACATGGTTGGTGGTAAATCTACCACCCAGTAACAGCCTGTTTTTTTGTTTCACTGGAAAAACTGAAAACACATAGCAGGTTTTAAATCATAACATTATACTTTTATGAAGGGGAAGGGGCACGGCTAACCTGTGTATATTTCTACTGTACTTTTACTGATGTTCATAGTAGCTCCTTTCCATAATGCAATGCCTCTATCAGCAGGCATGACCATCTCTTTTAGCATGCAAAGCAGATGGAGCGGGGTGCTGCCGCTCTACAGTGCTCTATAGTGATTGCTATATTTTACCGCTGCAGGTTAACAGAATTAGATTAGGTAGCACAGACTGAATGGCGGCACTCTGTGGGGCATCCTTGTTTTTTGACCCACTTTAATATATGATGTATATTTTAAATATATTAAATTGAGATTGTTATTGCTTCTAAAAATGATTTTTTTTTAAGTTAGGCCCCCACCCTAGAACATTTGCATACACATTCTGGCTTTTTCTGCTGAAAATAGACCAGCCGGAACTATAAATTAAAATAGGGACCTACCTGTGTCTACTGCCACCATGAGCCAATATAATGCCAACTGAACAAAATATTAGCAAGTTCTGATACACCTTTGTAGAGGCTTTATTGATGAGATACATGCTCTGAATTTAATAATAAAGTTTTTAAGGACAAGTATCATTTGCCAACTGTTCTGGTGACAAGCGGCAATTTATTTTCATCAATGACACTTTTGTGCCTCTCAGCTGATAAATCTGTTACTTCTATTGCTGGACATTAGTTTCTGATACATATGTATCTGAATGTAACAATGGGCAGTAATTTAAAGTATACTTTTGAAATAAATGCAATCAAATGTTAAATACTCCAATTTAATACCAAAAAGATTAATGTAACTTTTTGTCGCAAAGCACTATATTATGATTCCAATAACATAAAAAATGTACACCTTTTCATCATCATTCCAGAGACACATAGGGAAAAGCCCTTATATGGGTATGTAAACCGAATGGTGTCCCATTAGGTAATAGAGAGTCATCTACCTGTCTGTCTTTACCCTCCGGTTCTTTTACTGATGGGAGTGGCCAGGCAAAGTCTGGTCTTTTTAGAACTCACTAGAAGTTTCACACAAGTTAGATAGCTCAATGCCCAGTGATGTCCCTGTGACCGAAGACAGAACTCTTGTCTTGAACAAGATAATAGGATGGGTATAATAACTGTTGAAAAACATGTTGTAGCTTTCAGAAAACTCTTCATAAAAAATGGGCCATGTACCAGACATTGTATGCTAAGCCATAGTTTAATCATTTTGTGTGCCTAATTATGTGCCTAACCATTAACCATTTTATATCCCTGGACCATCTGGCCCCTATTTATGCTACAGCCATCCTGGTGACAGGTTTACTTTAAGGCAGTGCTTATTTAAACACCCTAAGGGAGGGGTTCTAAACTTACTGAAACTGCCCTCCCACATTATCAGTGAGCCTTGCATTAAAGAAAAAATGACCTTTCCTTAGCTGGGCTCTATCTGACAGGTAATAGAGGCAGAGATGTTCGGCAGTCACCCTTTTCTCCAATAGAAGGAGTGCGGCAATGCAGTATGTTTGTTGGTTCTCCTTCATACAGAGCTTTAGGAGGAAAATTATCTCTTATATTCACTGTTCCTGGGCAGTGGCAGTAGATTAAGCTGCACAGAGTTGCTTCTTTAAAGCCCAACTCCAATACATTTTTCATTTAATTTTGGATAGCTTCGGACAATACAAATGCCAAATGAATGCACCCTTTTTGTTTATGGAGATACTCTGACCAAGGTCCTGAACTTGCCCCAATCTATTTAAAATACAAAAACATTTAATTTGGTTTTGAGTCAGACGTTAAAGAGGCCCAAACCCGGTTTCGGTCGGCACTGGATTCCTTGCTGTCTAAAACTCCCTGGTTTACCCATTAAACTCACAGATCCAGCAATACCACAGCATATGGTAGGTCATGATGGCATCCGCGGCTTCCCTCTGCTTTTCATGCTCTATGCCTGGGCTCTGTACACGATATCTGGGGGGTGGGGGTCAAAACTCTGATCCATTTTAAAGGTGTAGGTAAATAAAATAGGTCATATCAAAACAAACCAATACCACGTACCCCCATAAGGGGTAAAGCGTTACATTTTGGGTTTTCACAAGTGATACATGGCAAACATAACTTTGGCCACTAAGTGTCACCCTTACTCTACAGATGAAAAAGGGGAGCGAATGTCCAACGTGAACTGGCTGGTTGTGTACCCAGGTTGGCTATAAGCAGGGTGCAGTGAGAGACAAGAGACACTGTCTGAGCGAAAAGAGCCTGTGTGTGGTCTTACACCTGGCCTCGAGGAGGGGAAGAACGGGAAGGAAGAGAGGACTAATACAAGGAGCATGGGAGCCATAGCACTACTTCTCCCATGAAGGGGAGCACATACAAGGGGAACCCCGGGCTCCAGAGGGGAGCACTGCCGTGTCACTGTGCTTTCAGCCATCCAACCTGCTTCTTAATCCCTGTAAGTGAAACCTTCCCCCTCAGACCCTCCATCCTGGGTGAAAAGCTCTTACTCGGGAGGAAATTCCTGAGCTTGCACCTACCCTTGTAAGCTCAGTCAGGAACCATGTTAGGCTAGGTCTGCCCCAGCCGCCTTACCTAATGTCCCTCTCAACCCTGGAGCTCTTTCTGGGTCGTGGCGAACTATGGGTTCTGTCGAGAGGGGACTCTGAACTGTAAACTTTTATTTTAAGGCTAAGGGATGGTTTTGAAATGGGGTGGCTGGAGTCCGCTCCCCGCTGACTGTTTTATATTGGATCTGGCAGTTCTTTTGTAATCTTTAATAGGTTTGACAATAAAGGTGACGCCACCGGGCTACATCCCCGATCCCCAGCTTTCCTAAGAAACCAACTTGTTTTGCCGTTTCGTGTTAATATCCCTGTCCTGGGACCAGGAATTTCTTGTTCACTGCAAAGGGATACTCCAGGCTGGGCTAAAATAAAAGAAATAGATATTAACCCCCCCGTAGCTGCTTTGGCAAGGTCTGGCTCTGTGATTAAGCTTCAGAGTGTGCCGCTTGTTAATACTGCTTCTGGCTGGCTCTTTCTCTGGAACTTCCCCTGCAATATGCTGATCCACCAGGAGATGGCTCTGTCCTGCAGAGGTGCTGGCAATCAGCCAGCACCTGTGACTCTTCAGCCTATATAAGCCCATTCAGCCCATTCAGGCAGCGGATTAGCATTGTGTTATGTCATTTTGATCCCAGAATGCTGTACCTAGATCCCAGGTACTCTGAAATCTGAACCCTGCACCCAGGACTCCTGCCTCAGCTCTGTTTGCTCCCCCTATCCCAGCCGTGTTCCCGCCTTGGAATTTGGACTTTCCTTTGATCCTTATGCATGCTTGTTGCCGGACTCCATCTTGTGTATGTACAGCCAGAGCGTGTTGGTTTCACCTGTATGTGTATAGTTCAGCCAGAGCGTGTTAATCTCACTTGTATATATGTATAGTTCCCTTACACATATATGTTCCCCTTTGTAATTTGTACAGCAGTTTGATTGTAGTGTGTTTGATGTGTAGTTACCACTGTTTTTTCACTATTAAACACGGTTTTCCCCATATCCATCTCAATTTCTGGTCACTTTTTACAATTGGGATTTCTCCGCTGGGAAATCCGTGACAGGTTGTTTGTATGTGTGTGTGTGTGTATATATATATATATATATATATATATATATATATTTATTTAACCATTTTTTAATGTTTGTATATATGTACATAGTATCTTTGGATTAATAAAGAAGTATCAATTTGAATCTTAATTTTGGAGTGGTGCCATTTTGTATAGAGGATGGATTAGGGAGTTGTGGGACTCCTTGTTTGGTCTTTTTGTTATATTTATACATGCAACTTTTATCGCCATGTATGGAGTATCATACCACACCGGCAAGGGGCCCACTGAGACTCTATCACCCAAGGGCCCACATAAACCTGGAGCCGGCCCTGAAAGAGGTAACTGCGTTTGGGTAGCTGAGTCATGTCTCCTGGTAAGCAGGGGCTTGTCAATAGGTGGACAAGTGGTGTTAGATGGAGGGTTGTCACCAGCAAGGCCGGATTAAGTGTGGTGGAGGCCCCTGGGCACAAAATCTGGTGGAGGCCCCAGATACAGTATTTTCTTTCCTTTAAAATAATAATCCAGCCAAGTAACTGATTAGTGGTTGTCTGGCACCCGCCTACTTACTGGAACGTCAGATCGAGTCCCTTGTGCTTCCCTTGTGCCACCCTTGTGCGGGTGCGTGCTGCTCGGGAACTCCTGCTTTGCCATTCTGGGTGGGGGGTAGTGTAGTCGCCCGGCTGGTCCAGCAGAAAACAGTTCCCTACATTGAGCTGCCAGCAGCTGTGTTTGGTGGCTTATGTGCAGTGACAGCTTGGCACGCATCCATCATTGTAGCGTTGCTGACAGCGGCTTTGCTGCTCTAGACTCTCCATCCTGCCCTGTGGTGGCTTTGGCTGCAGGTTTGCAAAGGTTGGTGGAGGCCCCCTGTACAGGGTAAGTGGTGGAGGCGCCCCTTGCGCCCCCCTCATAATCCGGCCCTGGTCACCAGTAGAGAACATTGGTGATCAGCTGGGGAATAACAGCAATATATTTTTCATAACTAGTGCTGCACCACACTTTTATATCCGTCTATTAAAATAGAACACAACACTTCCAATGCTAGGTCCACTTTAGTAATCTGGACATTCTTCAGAAGAAATATCTCCAAGCAACAAAGGCAGGCAAAGATTATCCTCAAACGCGAGTACTCTTTAAAGGTTTTGATTTTTGTCCCTTTATTACTTTCCATCCACATCTTGTGTCAAGCTTTCAGCCGATTACCTTTCTAGAGGAAATCCATTAAACTCTCCCGCTGGGGATGTTATTCTTTCATTTTTTTTTTTTTTTTATAAATATAGAAGCATGAAGGGTCCTCGGTTTCTGGGGAAAAGAAGGAGAAGTAATCAGCTTTGTTCTATTTTTAATCCTCCGCCAATGTAAAACTTGCTGAATAATTCAACGCTGTCGCTCGCAGGGCTAAAAATAGGCAGGCGAGCGTTTTGCGGGGGCGAGGAGGAAAGAAAATCCCATAAGTGCGCTAATGCTAAGCTATTGTGACTGAAGCATGCCTGGGAGCCAGGTACTCCCCAGGGCAATGTGTGAACAAGTACATCATTTATCGCACTAAATTATTCCATCTCGCCGCTGCGTGTAGACGCTGACCCCCATTGTTCCTGATGACCTTTATGCTGGACTGGTATTGATTCCCTGTGTTGTCTGCTGCTATACAAAGAAGGCGGACGCCAATAGCTTGGAGTGTGGGAGGTCTTGGTGAAGCTGGTTTATTGTCTTCACTCTTTTTTTCTACCTCATTTAATATAATACATCCGGTGTTGTATATTGCTATATGGTGTTATGTGTTTATGCATTGACTTGCTGTGGGGGGCTGGATGGGGGAAGTGATGGGGGGCTTTATAAAGCCAGTCATTGCCTGGCCTCCCCATATCTGACCCTGCTTTCTTCACTGGTCAGAATTCCAACCCTCCCACCCTATGTTTTACATGTTTTTGGACAAGTAATTTATTTTGATGGTTCTCATGACATTTATTGTTTCTTAGGCCTCGCTTCAATAAGGGTAGAAAAAAATTCTCATGGTAGTAAAAAATTCAATTCATGAGAAAAAAGCCTGAGAATGGCCTTGATTCACAAAGCATTGAAAAAAACTGTCATGGTAGTAAAAAATTCAAATAATGAGAAAAAAGCCTGAGAATATCAATGTTAGTGAATCAGCAGATAAAAAGACAATGAAAGTCAATGGCACTTTTTACTACAGGTAAAAAGTTCAATATTTTTTTTCAGGAGTAACAAAGTGCCATTGACTTTCATTGTCTTTTTATCTGGTGATTCACTAACATTGAAATTCTCAGGCTTTTTTCTCATGAATTGAATCTTTTACTACCATGAGAGTTTTTTTCAACTTGGGGAGGCTGATTTATTAATAGCGCCAGGTAGCGACAGTTGAGCGACTGTAGCGGTATTTTCACAGCGCCCGCTAGTAGTCGCTGTGCTTGGCCGTTGTTCGGTTGTTGATAGCGACTCAGTCGGTGTGCAGTAATGTTGAATACAAGGTGATGAGTCGCTATTTGACAGGTTCCGCGCTGTATGGGAGCGCATGATAGCGAATGGCCATACCGACCGGCTCCCACCATATTCATTAACAAATCACGCTCCAAAAATTCTCGCGCTGTGAAATGCATGTTTAAACCCCAGAGCGCTGGCGGCGATGGGTTAAAAGTAGTTTTTTAACCCCCAAACAACCATATTTTTTGAAACAAAAAAAAACAAGTTTATAAAAACATTTTGTAATATGAATACATTAATATCAGACCTGTAATATCAATTCTGCACAAATTTTTTTTTATTTTTTTTTACCTTAAAAAAAATATCTAACATGGCAGAAGTGGTAACAGAAATTTTCACTTAAATAAAAAAAAAAAAATATTAACAATTAATTATTAATATTTAAAGATTGTTCCATTGAAATGCATTGGAGAGCGCCAGGTAGCGAGAGGTCATACCTGGCGCTGTTCAAGGTCGCTCGCTGGTGCTGTGGGGTGAGGCTGGAACAATGATGAATGAGTGGCTATCTGGCGCTATCTCAGTCGCTAAGCAGGATTGGCTTGATAAATGTGTGATTGTGGTGGGGAGCAGGCGTTCTCGTGGCGGTGAGCGTCATTACCGTTCGCTCACCAGTCGCTACCTGGCGCTATCCCTTGTTAAATAAGGACCTTAGTGAATCAAGGCCAATGTCACTGTTACTGACTCACTAGATAAAAAGACAATGAAAGTCAATGGCAGCTTTTACTACAGTGTAGAAAGGAGGAAACAGGGGTGACTCCTTTGATCAACTTACGTTTTTGCTCTGTTTATTTGCACATGCGGACAACTTCTTGCACTTTAAACCGGACCTTCACCATGATTGATTGAAAAGCCCAAACCCTTAAACGATTCCCCAGCATCTAAAATTAATATATTTTAAGTTTTTAGTCACTTACTTATTATTCTTTCCCCCACTGGGCTGCAACTCTGCTCAGGACTTTAGGATACGGGCGCCGCCATCTTGACGCAGGAGCATCACACATATTGAGGAGAGGAGAACGGGATAAAGTACGGGGGGGGTTATAGCTGTGCTTTGCTCAGGCAGAGCAGAGCTGGGGTCAGGAAAAGGTCAGCAATCCCAGAATGCAGAGCAGCACAGTCAGAAGGCACTTGTTGCAGGCTTCCTGATGTTCCATAAGCCGCCATCTTGGATGTTTACAGGCTCATAACATGCAGTAGATGCAGGTAGGATGATTTTTAATGTGAGCAATCTGTATGTACAGGGTGTGGGAAACATACAAGATAGACTCTTATTCAGGGTGAAGGTCCGGATTAATGTGAGCAATCTGTATGTGCAGGGTGTGGGAAACATATAAGATAGGCTCTTATTCAGAGTGAAGGACTGCTTTATGCAGTTGTAAGCACTTTTTAGTCTGCAATTTTGCACTGTCCTGCATTCAGCACTTTAATTTAAATTATAGGATTCACTTACTATTCATGTATTTAGGGGTTATGAATTGTGGATTTATAATGAGGGTTCTTTGCTGTGACCAGGCCTTTGTTTATATGTTTTTTAAAGATTTTGTGGTTGAATTGTAAGTAGTCATGTATGTGTTTGTGGCTTTTTTAATACATTAATGAATTAAAGAAGATTGCATTGATTTGATCAAATTCTCATGATTAATTGCTGAGGAACATTTGGTGCCATCCTGGGTATCCCAGTTTGCGGTTTACTGGGACCGTTGTTGTGTGTATTTGTGTACTATTGGTCTTGGGTCCAGGATTGGCACATTTCTTTCCTCAATTCCTCATTCTATTTGGGGTGGAGCGGGACAGCTGCACATTGTGCAAAAGGATTTCCAGTTCTCTACTTTTCTTAGGAGTAAAAAAGTGGGGGTCGTACCGGCATGTGTGGTGGGATTGCCCAGTAGTTAGGGAATTTTTGTCACGAATCTTTAGAGTTCTCAGCAGATCGTGTGGTAGATCTGTGGTCAGAGACCCTTGGGTAGCTCTCCTCAATGCCCCAATCCCCCACAGTTCTAGACTGAAAAAGCGGTTGATGTATTATATTCTATCAGGGGCAAAGCTGGTGATAGCTGGGGCTTGGAGGTCCCCCACCTTGAGCTTCAACGCCTTTACAAACAAGGTTAACTGCATTATGGCCATGGAAAAAATGTCCACCATTCACAATGGGACTTTGGAGCTGTTCATGGAGGTGTGGAAACCTTGGGTTCGGAATTTTCTCCCTACAGATTTTGATGTAAACCTAATAAGCATCTGATCCTTCCTCGACCCCTTCCTATACTCCCCCCCCCCCCTTTCATAGGGGTTGTTATTTTTCTTTTAATTTATTTGAATTGAACTTTTTTAGTAACTCTTGAATTTATTTTCTTGTATGCAGTGAATAAGCTTCTGATTGTGACTTAAAGGAGCAGTATCGCAAATTTTTCTTGGTGACTTATATTTAAATGGTACTTTGAATGTAGGTAAGTGTTGGAGTAAGAATTACAAATGTAGAAAAAAATGATGTGTGTTGAGCAGCTGGAGACTAATAGCTCATGTTTATGTCTGCTGAGGACAGGGGGAAACAATGTAACAAAGTATCAGCTGTTCAGTGCTGGCAGCCGTCCAGCATCAGATAACAACATTGCAACATTGCCTGGCCAGAACTTATATATCTAAAACAGAGAGAAAAGCTCTAGAAGTCATTTAGCTGATTTTGACAGTTTTCCCTTCATGTTGGCTCTGCTGCAGAATCTTTCAGCTTACCATTTTCTCTTTCATATTCTTATTTTTCATTTTTCCATATGATCTTTCTTTCAGCTTTGTGTGTTTTGAGCAAAGCCCAACCCAGGATTTTCACTATCTGGAGTTTTGTTTTGTGCCCCTAGGGGCATCCCGACTTGGGATGCCCTGATATGTGAAATCCCCAAGTTCGCCTGTGAAAACGTACCTTTCCCTGTCCCACAGCGCATGCGCGGGCTCTCATCCAATCAGCTCTGTTTGCACGCAGATGGGGAGCCTGAGCAGTAACCTTCCTGGCCGCCCGGCCTGTCTAAATGACTATCTGCGTGAGCGCGCCAGAAAAATGGGGGGATCTGTGGTTATCCAGGGGTCATTTCACACAGTGGGCATCCTGATTTAGAATGCCCAAGGGGGAAGGTCAATGGCCGGGTCTTATAGACTTCAGGGTCGCCACTCAGGGTTTTGTTCCACTTTAATACCTTTAGATTTTCCTGCACAGTTATTCATAGAAGAATTTCAGTCATTTTCAGTCAGTTTAGTTTATTTTGTATAGATTTTACACATTTGAGTCACCTGGTCTCATAACAAAAGCAGCAGCTCACACACACACAGCCGTTACCACTGATTACAGTGTCAGCCTCTGAGGTAAAGTGTTGCTAGGAGACCAGTGGGCTAAATGAAGCAGCTCACTAAATACAACCCAGCAGATCCCCCTGTTCAGCAAATGGACTGAGCCATTGTCATTATACAATTTAAAAGAGAGGCAGATATTTTTTTCTTTTTCTATCGCCAGATTATTTATACACATGTTATAAGCTATTGTGTGGCTATTTAATTATTTATCTTTTTTAATGCAAATTTCGCGATACTGCTCCTTTAAGTCTTCTGTAATCGTTAAATTCTGTGTATGAACAGTATTATGCTAATAGAATGATGTTCAGAATATACACAATAAAAAGATTGATAAAGAAGGAGTAAAAAGTGCCATTGACTTTCATTGTCTTTTTATCTGGTGATTCAGTAACAGTGACATTCTCAGGCTTTTTTCTCATGAATTGAATTTTTTACTACCATGAGAATTTTTTTCTACCTTTATTGAATCGAGGCCTTAAAGTCATTCAGCAGCCAAAGAAAAAAACTGATCTGTGCTGGTCCGATGATCAGCAATTGACCTGATTGCTGGATCTGAACCTCACTGCCTGTGTCACCCATGCCTGACAATCTATTCAATGCTTACGTGTCAGCTCCCACCTCCTGCCATCAGGCTCAGGGGTTGCACCACGCCCCCCGTCCATTCACTACAAAAGATGGGGGCGTATTCGGGTTTCAGCTCACCCCCTCCACTGCAATAAATAGAGAGGGTGTGGCAGCTCTCATGTGATTGATGGTGGGTATGATTAAGGGGTATCTTTCCCCGAAACGCGTCACCTTTTGAGGGAGGCGAGACTACACCTCACACAGGACATGTATGTTTTTAATGGAAATATTAAATGTTAAGTTTTATGGTTTTGGTGAGCTGGACACCTGATACAGCTCTCGTGATTGATGGCTGCTTCACTTGCTCACTTGTCAGATAATTTGTGCAATAGCATGTTTCTCACTTTGATTAATTTTTTAATGAACGTTATGGAGATCAGAATTTATTCTAAGGATTAGTTTCTTTTATGATCATTGCACTTGCCACTTTATATTTTGGATTGATATTTTTTTATGAGGCTCAGCTTGACAGATTAAAAAAAATATTTTGTGCCGGCACAAAAAATAGGGCCCCACTCTCTGGAGTATTTTCGTTTGTGGGGACCCCCCCAATTTTTACATTATGTATTATACAATGTGGATAGTTATGGGATATATTTGATGGAGAGGAGCAGCATGTGCCTTTTGTGTTATGTGTTGGTTTTAGGTGCTCTTGTATTTATGTCAATAAAAGTGACTTATTTTTTTACTTTATTCTGGTGCTTCCTTTGTGGAGGTTGGTGTGGCAAAGTTCCACAGCCACTCCATTTGTACAATTTATGCTCTTATATGGGTGAGCACAATTGTTATTGATTTTGGGTAGTGCATTCCTTTTTTCCGCGATGGCTGCTTGCGCACGCCATCAATACCAACCCCATGTTTGGGCCCTGGAAGCGGCTGATATCCAGCGAGCAGGTGACTTGCTAATCACTGGAGTACCCTTTTGTTTTTTTTATTTGGCTGCAGGATCACTTAAGCTGCTGTTTAATATATAGAGTATATAGCGTTATTTATTGATTATCTTATTTTTACTGACTTATTTTGTCACAGCATGTGGCCCTTTCTCGTTTAAGGTGGCAATCAATGGTCGATTATGAAAATAAAAGTCAACTGTATGCTGAGTATTAGTTGGAGTTTTCATTGATTGTTGATAAGTGGAATAATCTAGTTGTTTGATGGTTCTGTAGGTCAGATTCGCCAGGGCGCCACCTAGGCTGAATCAACACCCTTACACCAAACAGTGCTTATATCCATCACTCCCCAGGGAAATTCACATTGCTGCACATAAACATTACTTTACCTGTGTGTAACTCCTGCTGAGGTCGATCCCCCCCCCCCCTTTAAGGCATCCTATGTAGCTGCAGGCAACCTGCAAAGAGGAAGTGCTGCTGGGTTGCTGCTGGGTTTCCTGCTCCTTTGCATTGTGGGTTATGTGAGTTATGTCAGTTAAGTTCAGGCAGCAGCATGGCTGGGATGCTAGAAAAGGAAGAAGCTTCATGTGGGCTCCATGACCGGAAAAAAATGGGTGAGGTGGCATTTCAGCTTTAAGTAGATGCTAGAGCAAATGTAAACATACCTCCCAATGTATCAAGGTGGGAAAGAGGGACCATTTTTAAATTAACCCACACCCCCTCATTGCGGTATGGATAGGAGAGGGTTGTAACAGTTACAACAATAAAAAAACTCTTTGAATAGGTAAATTAATTATTTAGCTGATCTGCATATTGCACCTCAAAGAGGGAAAAATTAGAACAACGAGGGACAGGGGGACATGGACTCCAAAGGGGGACAGTTGGGAGGTATGATGTAAGTGCTGACAATGATTCAGTATCATGTATGCAGATGGGGCAAGTGAGTTTTGCTGTACGAATCTCTTGGTCCATTTTAAGGAACACCCGAGCCTGTAAAAAGCAGTGGGTGGAATTTTTATTGTTTGGCCGCTGTAACAGTTTTGTCAGGCCTGTTATGGTATTAAAGGTTCTTACAGGTGAAAATACGTGGCTCAAACCTGAAAAGGGGGGTTTTGGATTACATGTGTAATTTTTTCTGTTAAGCTGTGGCTGATTCAATAAAGGAGTATTATTCCAAAGAAATAAACGTTGTTGATATCCTGATTTAAGTGTCTAATGGTGAAAATGATTCAACAGCCAAACAGAAAAAACTAAAGGGTCCCATAATTACCTATTGTCCTCTGCAGCTGATCGGCAACCAATTGATGGAGTGTCGGGCCTTCAACCCCAAATAATATACTGTATGTGTAGTGTAGTGCACTCTATAGTATTAGAAAGCTATTAGTGTTTTAATAAAATAGATTGTTCAATATTACCAGACTTTTGTCATCATGCACATAACATTTAATGTGTGTTCATTGTATTTATTAAAATCATTGTCCAGGTATGAAAATAAAAACAACTATACTTACCTTTTATCCCCCACAGACGATTATTCCCCCCCAGTGTTCTGACACTCACCTTGATCCCTCGATCCATATTCCACACCCTCTGGCCCAATCGGCCACCTTATTATTAACGGACCACCCCTGCCATATAGGGACTATTGTATGCTCTCTGCATTCACTACAATGGAATGGAGGCGTGTCGGGTATTGACACACCCTGTCTATTGGAGTGAATAGAGGGGGCATGTCATAGTGGGATGGATAGAGTGGGGCAGTCCATCATTGATACTACAGAAGTAGCAGATTATCGGGCCAGGCGATGCAAGACTTGGATCGGGCGATCATGTACGTGTCAGGTTGCTGAACCAAGAGCGATCATCTGCGGGGGATGAAAGGACAATGATTTTGAATTAAATCTGTCACTAGGAAGGCTCACGATGGCAGCTAGAGGCTTTCATGTTGCAGCAGGTAGGCCTCCATTGGAATCAATAGGCTGTTTGACCATTTCCCAAAAAGTCAGGACATTTATGCAAATGTACTGGAGGAGGGGAGGGGGCTTGAAAAAAGTAAAAGCTTAAAGCGGACCAACATTCAATGATGACTTAAACCAGACCAACACAACAAACGGGGCTCATATATATCCCTCCCCAGGGCAATTTAGATTGGAGCACATAACAATTAATTTACCTTTTACTAACTCCTGCTAGGGTCAATTTTAAGAACAAGATGGTGGTTCATACATTTGCAGGTCACCTGCAAACATGAAGTGCTACTGGGCTTCCTGTTACTGAGCATTGTCCGTTATGTCAGTTGGCAGTGAAAGCTCCAAAATGGCCTCTACCTTACTTCTCCAACTGTGCCAGGCTGTTGGTCCGGTTTAAAGCGGACCTTCACTCTGAATGAGAACCTATCTTATATGTTTCCCACACCCTGTACATACAGATTGCTCACATTAATCCGGACCTTCACCCTGAATAAGAGCCTATCTTATATGTTTCCCACACCCTGTACATACAGATTGCTCACATTAAAAATCTTCCTACCTGAATCTACTGCATGTTATGAGCCTTTAAACATCCTAGATGGCGGCTCATGAAGCATCAGGCAGCCTGCAAACAGGAAGTGTCTTCTGACTGTGCCGCTCTGCTGTGGGATTGCTGTCCTTTCCCTGACCTCAGCTCTGCTCTATCTGTGCAAAGCACAGCTATAACCCAGCCCCCTGCACTTTATCCTGCTCTCCTCTCAGTATGTGTGATGCTTCTGAGTCAAGATGGTGGCGCCCGTATCCTAGAGTCCTAGAGTTGCAGCCCAGTAGGGGAAAGAATAATAAGTAAGTGACTAAGAACTTAAAATATATTAATTTTAGATGCTGGGGAATCGTTTTTTAAGGGTTTGGGCTTTTCCTTAAACCATGCTGAAGGTCCGCTTTAAGGTCTGATCTGGTGACAGAAGTTTGTATAATTTTGACTGAATTCCGCGTCACTTATAGCAACACTTCAGTAACCCAGCCGGTCAGAACTATAAATGGCCATGTGTGATAGACCTCTATGAGCTGGTGCACTGGGCCTGGCAGCAGTTATATGTTTTGTGTGTGATTTCTCCCCCCGCAGTGGGTGTTTCTCATCCATTATGCTGATGTGCGCTGTTTGGTGCAGATAACGCAGCACAGTGATGTGAATTGCAGCCTTGCGAGCATCCATCCTGGTGACAGCGGACTGTGATATGAGGGATGTGCAGAGCCGTGCAGCCTGAGGCCACTGCCCGATATCTGCCTTGCTCGAATGATCAATCCAAAATGACAATTAGACTAGAAAGGATTGTCCAGGAGAAGTGAAAAAACTATTTATTGTTTGCTTACATACCATGCAGAGAATTGCTGCTAAAGCTGTTGTTGATGGGATGTAGCCTTTTATCTGTAGCCCAGCCCCTGAGGTTTATTTATTCTGGACCACCCTTGACTGCTCGTAGCGCCCATAACCTTCCACTCTCTTTAAAGTGGACCAACACCCAGGATTTTGACTATCCTGGGTTTTGGTCCAATTCGGTGGGGCACCCCGATCGGGGGTGCCCCGCTGTGTGAAACCCCCCAGAACGCCCGGAAACACTCACCTCACCACGCTCCTACGCGGGCGCTCGTCCAATCAGAGCGCTCAGAGCCGCTGTGGTATGCACGTACAAGCGGCATCCAACCACAGCGGCTCTGGAGGCCGCGTCTCGCACTTCCCTCTAGCAGGGCGCGCGCAGGAAGCGCGAGATGCGGCCCGCGCATGCGCCGTTGGAACGGGGTTAAGGTAAGGTTTCTGGGCTTCCTGGGGGGTTCCTCCCCGCGGGACATCCCGATTTCGGATGCCCCGCGGGGAGGGATCTGATCTGCCCGGGAATCTTATAGATTCCCGGGCTGATCCCCCATGGGTGTTGGTCCACTTTAAAACCATCCCTTCCTCCTGTCTCCTATTATGCTGTAAATGAACAACACCGACACTTATATTTGTTGGAAAGACATTTATTGATAAAATAAATATCGGCTACAGTGTCTACAATAACAAAACCCAAAAAAGCCCTTGTCAGCTTACACTTTCTTCTCTGTGGAGGGGGCGATATAACTAAATTCTAAAGTACTAACTAACCGTAGCCACAGCTGTGATATCAACCTTTCTTCACCCGACGGTCAACCGAGAACCTGCCCCCGGCCGTCCGCCCGCAGGCCCAGGGGCTTCTTGTATGAGAGCTAACCGCCTTCCTTATTAAGCGCATCTAACAACCACACAGCTGTAGCTTATTATAACCAAATTATTTCCGCGTGATGATCGCTGCTTCTGCCTGTTTTTACTTCACTGCAGTTAGATCTGCCTTTCTTTCTATTGCCCGTCTGCCCCCCTCCAAGAACCGACAAGAGATTCCCGCCAGCTGTGACTTCCTCAACCCTAAGAAAGAAAACATAGTTAGTCATGCAAACCACCCCACTGTAAACAAACCTCATAACTGTAACGAACTGCCACACCCAACCATCCTAACCCCGACATATCCCCATTCTCTTATACGCACACTAATCCCAGGGGGTTGGGCGGGACTGCCGCACTCTTACCTTCAACGCAGTAGTATTGTGTGGGTGCACAGTTTGCGGAGACGCCGCATATATCCAAGTTTGTTTGTGAAGGACCAGCACTCCAAAAAGTTCAAAGAAATTAGTTGTATTCTTTACATCAAAGGTTCAAATGTAAACGTTACAGCGGTGGAAATAAGTCGACGTTTCGGGGTGCACTGGGGCCCCCTTCATCAGGACCCAACACATGTACCAGAAGAGAGTACCGCCTTAAGTACCTCCTCGCTACTTACCTTCCCTTCCTGGCCGTCACATCCTGTCCCTTTGGCCCACCCAGCCCCCCCACTTACCTCTTTTCCTCCAAATCCCACGTCGTTTCCAGGACTAACGCACGGCAGTCATGCTGCCTTTCTGCCCTAGCGCAGGGGCATCTCTTTTTTAGAATTGAGAGGGAAGACAAAGCAGTGCTTGTGTATGTCTGTCTTTTAACAGTTTTTTTGTATAGGTCCACCTTTCAATGCTAAAAAAGGGTAGTCATGAATAAATAAAATCCAGGGGCAGCAAGCAGACGGTACAATGGGCAGCAAGAAGGGACACGCTGGGAATCAATAAAGGAAACCAGTGGGAAACAAAAGGAGGAAAAAAGGGCGAAATAAGATGAGTGCACAGTGGGCAAAACGGTGGCAGTAAGAAGAAGACAGAAAGGAGAGATAGCAGGCAACAAGAAGGAGACAGGAAGCAGGAATAGCAAGCAACAAAAAGGGAAAACAGCAGGCAACAGGGGCACAATGGGTAACAACAAGGAGGAATTGCAGGCAGATAGAATCCAGCTAGGCCCAGCAAGTGTGCAGAGTGAAGATGCCACCAAAGGCCCACACATGTGCTGTGGGAAACCAGGGAGTTTTATACTGCGGGACATCCAAAATCAGGATGACCATGGGACAGGGAATCAGCTAGCCCTAGAGTCTAACAACGGGTAGGTGAGGCCATAGTACAGAGATTTGCGGTGGGGGAGCCGCTGGAGGGTAAATGACGGGGAGGCCGATTCATCAATAGCGGCAGGTAGCGACAGATGAGCGACTGAAGTATGGCACTATGAGCGCCGCTAGCGTCAGCCGCGGGCGGTAGCGATTCGCTATAGCAGGCCTCCTCAGTCGCTACCTGGCGTTGTTGGGAACAACGCCTACATTGCTGAATATGATGTTGGACCTCAGCTTTGTAGGCGCTGTCAGTCAGTTTGACCACGCTATTCAACGCAGCGCCTGCGCTTTGCTTTGCTGTGGGCTGGGAATCAAGTACCTTCAGAATAAAACACATTGCAACATGTTTCTTTACTTTTTTTAGTTTTTATTTTGTGTTGAAAAGGAAATAAAATTAAAACAGATATTAGAATGTAAAGGAAAATTAAAACATAATTAAACACATAGCCACATGTATTTTATTTTTTTATTTTTTTTTTAAAGAAAAAGGAAATACAATTAAACCACCAATGAGAAATAAAAGAAAACCAAAAACAGAAATGAGAAAGAAAAGGAAAATTAAACAAGAAATGAGAAAGAAAAGGAAAATAAAAACAGAAATGAGAAAGAAAAGGAAAATTAAACAAGAAATGAGAAAGAAAAGGAAAATAAAAACAGAAATGAGAAAGAAAAGGAAAATTAAACAAGAAATGAGAAAGAAAAGGAAAATTAAACCAGAAATTAGATTGAAAAGGAAAATTAAACCAGAAATGAGAAAGAAAAGGAAAATAAAAACAGAAATGAGAAAGAAAAGGAAAATAAAAACAGAAATGAGAAAGAAAAGGAAAATTAAAACAGTAATGAGAAAGAAAAGGAAAATAAAAACAGAAATGAGAAAGAAAAGGAAAATAAAAACAGAAATGAGAAAGAAAAGGAAAATAAAAACAGAAATGAGAAAGAAAAGGAAAATTAAACAAGAAATGAGAAAGAAAAGGAAAATTAAACAAGAAATGAGAAAGAAAAGGAAAATAAAAACAGGAATGAGAAAGAAAAGGAAAATTAAAACAGAAATGAGAAAGAAAAGGAAAATAAAAACAGAAATGAGAAAGAAAAGGAAAATTAAAACAGAAATGAGAAAGAAAAGGAAAATAAAAACAGAAATGAGAAAGAAAAGGAAAATTAAAACAGAAATGAGAAAGAAAAGGAAAATAAAAACAGAAATGAGAAAGAAAAGGAAAATAAAAACAGAAATGAGAAAGAAAAGGAAAATTAAAACAGGAATTAGAATGAAAAGGAAAATTACAACAGAATTAAACACATAGCCACATGTATATATATATTTTTTTTTAATTTTTACACTAAAAATGAACTAAAATTAAAACAGAAATGAAAATGAAAATGAAAAATCCAACAGAAATTAGAAATCAAAGGAAAGTTCAGTAAAGTTTGTGAAAATGAAATGAGTGATCACGGTGCATCTCGGGGTGCCTGAAAAATTAAAAAAAGTGCAGTTAGTATATATCTTTAAATTTGTGTTTTCACTGAAAAAAAAATTGCATTAATTGATAACCAACATTGGCATCTTACACCCCCCTTAGAGTGGTTTGGGTCATCTTACACCCCCCTTAGAGTGGTTTGGGTCATCTTACACCCCCCTTAGAGTGGTTTGGGTCATCTTACACCCCCCTTAGAGTGGTTTGGGTCATCTTACACCCCCCTTAGAGTGGTTTGGGTCATCTTACACCCCCCTTAGAGTGGTTTGGGTCATCTTACACCCCCCCTTAGAGTGGTTTGGGTCATCTTACACCCCCCCTTAGAGTGGTTTGGGTCATCTTACACCCCCCTTAGAGTGGTTTGGGTCATCTTACACCCCCCCTTAGAGTGGTTTGGGTCATCTTACACCCCCCCTTAGAGTGGTTTGGATCATCTTACACCCCCCTTAGAGTGGTTTGGGTCATCTTACACCCCCCTTAGAGTGGTTTGGGTCATCTTACACCCCCCTTAGAGTGGTTTGGGTCATCTTACACCCCCCTTAGAGTGGTTTGGGTCATCTTACACCCCCCTTAGAGTGGTTTGGGTCATCTTACACCCCCCTTAGAGTGTTTTTTTGCTCATTTTGATGGGAGGTCAAATACATTTACCCAGTAGTGCAGTACTTGGATTAGAGTGAAGGGTAGTTAGCTTACCGCAAAAAAAGAAGTGATCAGCCTTTCCCTTAGCTCATCGCCAGTCTGGGTGTCCTCACTTCTTGCTGCGGGCAAGTTGGGGATTTCTGGCACCAGTGCTGTCTCCTCGGGGGCTTGAATTCGGTGACATATGCAAATGTTATGGAGCACACAGCAGGCAAGGATGATCTTGGAGACCTTCTGTGGGCTGTAGAGCATCTCTCCTCCTGGCCGTGCCAAACAGAGAAAGCGTGCTTTCAGCAGGCCGATGGTTCTTTCCACAATGCTTCTGGTCTTGCGGTGTGCTGCATTGTAGCGTTCATGGGCAGAGGTCCGTGGGCTCCTGACCGGAGTCATGACCCACGTTCTCTGCCCATATCCCTTATCCGCTGTAGAAAAAACACAAGGAGAGAGACAGCAATTAGTACTAGTACATGTTTTGTTTTTTGTTTTTTTGGAATTTGGCTTACTAGGCCACATATTTGATTCAAAATACATTGACATGGTTAATTTTTTACCCAGTAGCCAGCCAGCTGGCATTTCGTTGTTCTCAAACTTCCGGCACAGGACTGTCCGCTGCAAGACGTAAGAATCGTGGCATGAGCCGGGGAACCCCGATCTCACCGCCCGCAGCCTCATGTCTGGGTCACAGACAACCATGATGTTAAGGGAATGAAATTGCTTTCGGTTTCTGTAATACAGCTCCTGTGCACGGGGAGGGCGGAAAGGGATATGTGTACCATCAACGCACCCTAGCACATTCGGGATCCCTCCCATCAGATAGAAAGCATGTTTTATTTTGGCAACCTCTTCCTCATCCTCAGGAAACTTGATGTAAATTGGGATTAAATCACAAATCGCCAGAACTACCTGGATTAGTATGCGGCTCATAGTAGCCTGGCTTATCCCGCTGAGGAGGGCGGAGGTTGCCTGGAAGGTCCCTCGTGCCAAAATATTCAGCGTGGCACACAGGCGTACTATGCCTGGAATGGATTGAGTGCGTTTGGTGGATGGCTCGATTTTGTGCTTAATCTGATCATATAGGGACTGTAGTGCAGCACGATTCAGACGGAAGCGGCTCCTGATCTGCTTGTCACTTAAGTCCCATACTGAAAGGCGGATTGCAAAGGAGCGGGGTGCCCTAAGCCTCACAACACCCCGCTCCCTTTCCTCCTGCTCTTTCAGCATACACATCCATCCACCCAGACACCATACATCACCCTCTTATCCATCACACACACTCAAGAGATATACAAAATCAAAAAAACAAAAACAAAAACCACAAACACACCACACACACACAAACAATCAGACTCCACACACACCCGCTACAATGCAGCTCACCACAAAACCAGAACTATAGTGGTCCAAACCACCAGCCTGCTGAAAAACAGCTTTCTAAGTTAGGCACAACCAAGAGGGGAGTTGCTGCACAGCCCACAAAAGGCCCCAAAATCAAGCCTCACTTGCTGTATGCTCCACAATATTTGCATATGCCACCAAAAACAAGCTCCTAAAGAAACGACACTGATGTCAGAAATCACCCAACAAGCCACAGAGAGTGAGGACAGAACCCAGACAGAGGCTCAAATGAGCTAAGGGAAGCAAGCAAGCACCGCACCACACCACAGCCTTTGCCACAGTGTAAGAATACCAGAAGCTTGCAAATTCCTTCCATTTATACTTCTCTTTCAAAAAGGACAGGTCCGCTTTGCCGCCTTTTGCGTTGCTCTGCTATTTCCGGGCGCCAATTAGCCGACCCAGGTGTGCGTGAAACGGAGTGCGCACGCGCACACTAGTAGCGCTACTAGCGTACGTGAGCCGAAACTTGCGTGCATTAACGGACATGGGCGAAAATTCAGTGGTGGGCCAATGAAAGGTAAGCTGCTGTTTATTTAAATAGCCGTTAGGCTAGCCACATGTCACAAGGGTTTCAGATACATCAGTCCATTGTTGTATTTGGGTGTGTGTTGTTTGGTTAATGAGGTCTGTAATGAGTTAATTGGCTAACACACATGCTTCAGTCAGTGCAGTGGAGGTGTGGCTAGAAGGAACTGGGCTGTATGTGTGAATCAATTAAGTGGACTGGTTTGTGATTGGCTGGTAGAGCACATAAAACCTGCCCAACCCAAAGAGATTGCGATGCCATTCTGTAGTCTGCATGCGTGCTTGTTGGGTGTGTATTTGTGTGTGTGTGCAGCTACAGGATGGAGCCAAATTCAGGACATCTGCCGGCCACAGCAGGCCCAAGTAGGAGTTTGGTGGGTGCTGTGCGCAGACCTCCCTTACGGAAAAGGGCCCAGCCTGAAGGTGGGGCAGCACCCCAGGCTAAGCGCCCAGGTGCCAAGAGGGAGCCTGAATTTAATTTGGCGGAGAATAATCATCTTGTGCGCCTTACACTTGCTAAATGGGAGCTACTCTTTGGCTCCCAAAGCAAGTCCATAGGCAAACAAGAAAGAAGCAAACTGTGGGATGCCATTGGTGTGGAGCTTAGTAGCACTGCTCAACACCCACGTAGTGGCCCATCCTGCAGGAAACGCTTCTACACTTTGAGAGGGGCCCTTATGAAAAAGATGAATCACGATCTTGATGTGGACAGTGGGACCATCCAGGCTCCAAAGAGTACCTACAGGTTGGACTGAAGGTACATATTTTCTGCCTTTTTATAAAAGCTACTGTTAATGTATGTGATTAGCATTTTCTCTTTCTGACCAACTAACAGTAGGACCTGTGAAGTAGTACATTAGAGCTCATACATTTTTTACTTTCCTGTCTGTTGCTTTCTGCATAGGTGCACATGCTGCTGTCCGGGATGTGCCTCAGGACACACAAACTCCTGCCCTTCAACCAACCTCAAGCCTAACCCAGTCTGCCATTGAAGGTATTTACCACTAATTTCGGTGCTGGTTGTTTGGGGAACAAATGGGTGTGGGAGCAGCTCCAACAATCGAGTGGGGCACTGTGGAGTAATAATAATATGGACCTGCGGCCTAATTTCACGCCCACTTTAACACTGTGGCCAGATGTGTGGCCATATATCTGCATATAAATGTGGAAGCCACACTGGCCTTGATTAGTGAATATTAGTGAATGAGCTGCTCACACACACCTTAATGCATGTTGTATTTTTCCACGCACATTAACAATGGCTCAATGTTTGCTTGATTTTTGCCTAGCTCCCACGCCATTGGCCCCAGCATCTCCTCAGGAGCCAAGCTACTCTTTGGATGTCGGTAAGTGCATGTGTCCACCTTGCTTTATCCACTTTAACCCAAGTGCATGTGTCTCATTCCTCTTTTTTATTGGTAGGCCAAGTGACTGGTTCATCTTTGGACCCCACTTCCGATGTTGCAGGTCAACAGGACCCTGTTGGTGTGTATAGCAATACATAATGTATCCTTTATGCTGTTTCTGTTACACTGGTTCGATTTGGTTAGTCTAATAATCTACATGTTTGCTCTGTCAACTTGAAGATGCCTCTTGGGAGTGCTTATTCCCTCCCCAGGGTCAGTCTAATAGTTCTTGGAGTGATAGCAATGTATTTTGGAGGACATATTTTTGGACAAACATTCACCGTAGTAGTTTGATGAATATTTAGAGCCATTACTTGTGTTTTTTAGTTGACCCGAATATCGGAAGTGGCTGTCCAGAAAGGGCCCCTCAAGTTCAGGCTGCCAGAGATGAGGGTAAGTTGTTTTGCCTTGCTCTAGTCTGTATTTTGGCTCTACTTTTGTGGCACTTGCTTCTGGCAACTTGTGTGTCCACATGTATTTTAAAGGTCCAAGCTCGAGTGAGGGCCCCACTCCAGACATCTGGGATATTGCGGGTATGTGTAATTTAAGCAATGTGTCTGATCTTATTTGCAAAAATTAATGCCTCTTAGTCTAACATACATGTTAACAATCTGAGTTTAACAGATACCTTTGGTCTAGTGTGTAATTTTGCACTTTGTTGAGGTATGGCCTCGATAGCCTAGCCAGGTAACATTTGAGTTTGGTCCACTGACCTACTAACCTGACTTTCCTGTTTAGCATATGCCAACTTGCCGGACATCTCTGATGTAGAATTGCCCCTCTCTGGCAGCGATACCTCGAGCCTACCTGTGGCGGACGACACGCAGGTAACATGGCTGATTTAGACGACCTATAACCACATTGGCATGTTCGTGGGTAGTGGGTGAAGCAACATGTCACATTTCCTTTCTTTGTCGTTTTGGCAGGAGGCGGAACCAGAACCCCAAGCTGGGACCTCTTCCCAAGTCCCATGTGGCCAAGCTTCCGAGGCTCAGACAAGGGTAAGTTGTATAGTGACTGTTTGGGCAAATTTTTTTGAGGGGCAGACATGCATTGTTTCTGTTTGTCTAAAATGTTGTTTTCTATTTTGCTAGCCTCAAACCCCAGCAAGAGGAGGTGTTGCACCAACCAGTGCCGATTTTTACCAGCTAGGGGTCCGGATGCTGGAGGACTACAGTCGCCAACAGCCACGTGATGGAACTAATGAGCGCATTGCGGCGTTGGAACAGCAGGTGCTGATGTGTCAGCAACAACATGAGGCCCAGCAGCGCCAGATCGACCTGTTGATGCATAACCTTCAACAAAACCAGCAACTTGGTCGGCTGGCCAATGCAATTGAAGAATCTATACAGCAGCAGCAACAAGCGATACAGCGGCAGGACCAAACTTTGTTGTTGATACAACAGCTCATACAACAGCAGTCTATATTTTTTACTGCACTGTTGTCCCCCAACACCGCCCCTAGCAATGACTCCCAACCTCCCCGGCCACCCAGCCAAGAATATTAATTTTGTTTGTTTTTGTTTCTGTAAATATATTGGCTTAACCCACCTCTAAATTGTGTTTTTCCTAAGACCTAGCTAATAACACAGTCAGGGATGAGTATCTTGATCTAGATATGTCAATGTATTTGTCAATTTAGGCCACACATTTGAGACCATAGCTTACTATGGTTAACACATGAAATGGCTCCAAAGGTATGGCTAAATTGACACACAAATGGGTTTAGAGACAGTTAAACTATGCTTTGCAAGGCACCACACTGTAATGATGTGGCCAACAGGGCCAACATTGCCCAACAAAGGGCATCAACAGGCCAGCCTTCCCCCCACCCTAACGACGCCGCCGGCGCCTCTTCTTGGCCAGCAGCATCAGCTTCAGGAGCCTGATCTCCCGCCACAGTCTGCGATGCTGGTTTTCACAAGCTGTAGAGATGTAGAAACAACAATTTATTAATAAATTGAATGTGACCTCAACAGACACAGATGTAGCAATGTAATGTCAGTGTGTCCAATTAGGTGACACTCACATTAACATTGTTGGCCACTGTGCGCTTATTTGTTAACATGATATGAGTACTATTGACTGGCAGGAATGTGAACAACACATCCCAAGCATACATTTACTCTTAAAGTGTACCAACACCCACCGGTAATCTATCAGATTCCCGGCCCGATCACCTCCCTCCCCGCGGGACATCCGAGATCGGGATGTCCCTCGGGGTGAAACCCCCCCAACACCCCAAAATCCCTACCTCAGTTTCGGTGGGGCACGGCCGCCGGGCCCTCCCTGGCGCCCCTCTAGACGTGTGCGTGCCTGCGCCGGCCGTCTGTGAATGGCCGGCGCAGGCACGCGCGCGTAAAAATGGACGCGCGGGAGGCGGAGGAGGAGGAGCCACTTTGCCGCGGCTTGTACGTTGGCTGGAGGAAAAGTGAGTTCAGGGGGTTGTCACACAGCGGTGACGATCAGTGGTGCCCCACCGTAGTGGACCAAGACCCAGGAAAGTCAAAATCCTGGTTGTTGTTCCACTTTAACTCTTGGGAAGCAAAGAAGGTATAAGTCCCAGTGTGTCCATTTATGTGTTTAGTCACAGCCAAACATCAGGGCCTAAGTCCTAACGAGTAAACGAGTTTGCCCTATAATGTTAGAGGTCCAGACCTAATACGGCCCATTTGGTTGTGTCTAAGGCACAAATAGTCTCTATGTGGCCAAATGAAGAATGTGAGGCAACAATCAAGCATGCAGACAGGCATGTTGGATTATTGTACAAACACATGGAATCTAGATGTGTGTGAAATTAACACATAGGTACATTTTAAATGTCTGCATATGTGACTAGAAGACATAGGTTTCACAAGTCTTTAGGCATATGAAGTGGGATGTACTCACCATCGCAGCTGTGGCGGGGGCCCATGCTGCTGGCCGTCCCTGGAGCTGGGGTGGGGAGGAGGTTTTCTGGCTCCGTCTGCGTAGCAACATCTGTCAACAGAAAGCAAAAGACAAAAACACAATTAGTGGGCCAATGACACCTGACTATTTGACATCCATCTGGTTATGGAGTCTGAAAAATCAAAGGCTTGCATGGTTACATACAGGTTGACCAAAATTAGCATATTTCCTGGTCCATGAGTTAATGTCAATTAGTTATGGTTGCAACATGTATCCCTAAAGATAATGTGCAAATAACATAGACAGTGCTATGTAAAGGACTCATTAGCAGTTGATTGGCTAATGTTACTAGTGTGCAACATGTTTCAGCGGGAACAACTTAACCCAAGAAAAGAAATGAGAACACCCATCATGGTGTGGGCAGAAACATAGGGGTGGTTGCCAGTTGGCTAGCACTGTAGTGGGGTTTGTGAGGTTAAGGTACATTATCAAACCAGCTGTGACAATGGACCAGGAAACATGTGTCTGTTAAAAGTGGGCCAAGACACAGGATTGCACCAATTCTGTGTTTTGGTCCGCTTTGGCAGAGCACCACAATTTGAGTGAGACAACGTCCGCCGCCGCCGCTGCCTTCCGCACATCACTCCTCCAGTGTGTGCACACGCGCAGCCCATTAGGAAACAGAGCGCAGGCGCACACACATCTAGAGTGGCACACAGGAGGCTGGGACGGTGGCTTCTGCAACCCCCAAAGAGGTAAGGAGTTTGTGGGGTTTTTTTTTGGGGGGTGCCCTGGGTGAGGGATGTGATTTTTCAGGGAACCTTCGAGAATCAAAGCACTATCAACAATGTTTGTGGGTCCACTTTAATGAATGTCATAACATAGGGAATGTGATGGATAACAACAAACACTTACCACGACTATGCCCGTGGAGAATGCTTCTCCAAAAGGCCATGGAGGTGCCGCCTATATGATGCCCTGCAAATTAGAGAGGAATGGCAAGGGCTAAGTACAAATTGCAAGATGAAACCTGTCACAGACTAACAATTAAAAAAAGGACACTCACCAGGGGATGAACCGCCACTTGAAGCCCAGGAAGGGCTCTGAGGAGGAGGCGGGGAGCCTCGGCTCCTCACACTCTGGTCGGAAGATCCACCAGGCAAAGGGCCACCCTCCTCCCTCTCACTCCCTGCTCCTTCAGGGAGTGTGGGCGAGTCCATTTCTACCACCCCACTTGAGAGTGGCCCCTTGCCTGGTGAGACTCCTCAGAGTCAGAGTGTGAGGAGCTGAGGCTTGATCCTGCCAGCCCCCCAGCAGCACACTCCTCTGGGGCGTCATCCCCTTCCTCCCCTGGGTCCTCTAAATAGGACCCGCGGGAGGGACCCTCCCCCGATGACTCCCCCGAGTCCGCCTGCCTGGTTCGGGGGAGGAATCCCTTCCCACGTTTCCCCAGGGGAGGACGCTTATCTGTGTTGAGTGGGTGAAAGAAAATAATTAATATAAAGAGCACAAATGGACGCAGCTTAGCAGATGATTCGGCAAAAAGTATAAACATAGCATAAGCTTTAACTTACCTGATGCGTAGGCATCATATAGGCGGTACACGCCTTCAGGGTCCCGGCGCTTAAAGTCCGACCACTTCTGCTGTATAGCTCGGATGGAGAGCTCGGTGTGGAAGCGCCGGGACACTGTGGCCTTCACCTCCATGGCAATTCGTTTTTTTCCCCCACGGGCATAGTCGTACTGTTTCACGCAGAAGTCCTATGAGAAATGAAAAAAAAACACAAATCAATACATGACATCAGAACAATGGCATAAACAGTTATACAGAGACCCGAGCAAAGTGGACCCACACCCAGGATTATCACTATTCTGGGTTTGTGTGCACTTTGGTGGCCCACACCAATTGTGGGTGGTCCGCTGTCTGAAACCCCCTTGGAAGGCCACAAATACACCACTGAGGACGCTCCCACGTGACTGCGCCAGCCGAGCACAGCGCTCTGCGCCGCTGTGGTATGCGCATACAAGGCCGTTTGGACGTGCATACCAGCTCAGCTGGGTCTGCCACGCAAAGTACGCATGTGGCGTCTGACTCTAACAGGGAGTGCGCCTGCACACAACATTAACAAATGTCTCGCGCAGGGGTACACCCTGCTAGAGGTAAGCACAAGAGGCATCCGCAGCTCACGCATGCACAGATGGGACGGGGCTGAGGTAATTTTTATGGCCCTCCAGGGGGGGGCATCCCCACAGGACATCCAGAATGGGGATGCCCCACGGGGAGTGATCCAATTGGGCCTGAAAAATTAGAAATTTCAGGGCCAATCCCCCCTGTGTGTTCTGCAACTTTAAGCCAAAAATACACAAACCAAATACTCACTTTGACCACCTGGCCATTAACGCGGCTATCCACCCGGAAGCGCCTTTTCTTTCCATGGCCAGGAGGGGAAGGGGTGGGAGGGGTGCTAGGTGGGGGAGGTGAGGTAGGTGGGGGAGGTGGGGGAGGGGTGGTGGGGTCGGAGGAGGAGCTGGGGAGGCGCATGACTCTGCGTCTTGGCAGCATTGTGGAAACGCTAAGGAGGAAACAGGAACCGGAAATGACCAAAGCGACATGGAAAAAAAAAAAAAAACGCTCCGCGCACCAGGAGCAAGCTATTATCAGCTATGTGCAAGCTAAGTGGCGGAAAAAATAAAATGACGCTTGAAAACAAGCTATTGGCATAAGCGCTAGACATTTTTAGCTTTAGGTGGCTTTGAAACGCAAAGGAGGATACCGGAAGCAACTGTGATTAAAAATTCAAAAACAAAGATGCGCGCAACAGGGACAAGCTAATATCAGCTATGTGCAAGCTAAGTGGCGGAAAAAATAAAATGACGCTTGAAAACAAGCTAGGGCCCAAGGCGCCACGAATTATTAGCTTGATTTAGCAGGGGGTTCTACATACTGTAATGCATAGGTCCTTATATAGCAAACCAAGTTGTGCTTAAATATACAAATCTTATTCCTTCCTAAAGTCATCACAAAATCAACCTAGACAACTACATGATAATGTGGCACACATGAAAATGCATAACGGGTTGTTATGAGCTGGTACGACTGAATGTTAATCCTGCAATATGTGGCCAGGCACGCTCACAACTACAGTGTATTCATTAACAACGACTGGGGTCGCGGGAAGTGAATTCCTTGCAAATGGCAGAAGGGCACATGTATGAACAGCACAGCGCCGCACAACGCAGCGCAGCGAAGCACAGTGACGCTCGTGCCGCCACATAGCGAATTAAAACAGCGACTGCACAAACTCTGACCAACACAGATTCATCAAGGACAGGGCTGCCGAATAGCTTGGGCGCTGACAATTTCGAAGAGCGAACGTGACCGCCCAACCTGACAGGCTACAAAATAGCTTTACAAGCCCCGTTTGTGGTGAAAACAAGCGATTTTGATGCCAATGAGTTTGGTTGGAGGAGATGCAATTCCCATGTCACTCACAACATTACATTGTCAAAAATAATAAAAACTTCAAAAACATAAAAATAAACAGCCAGATTAATAAAACATATCACTATAAACATGTGTTGAATTTTGTGCCAAAGAAAAGAACACAAAAACCACTTAAAACAATCATTGCAGCGTCTGCCATTGAAATGTATGGGAGAGCGGCAGGTAGCGCCGGGTCATACCTGTCGCTGTGATGGGATTAGCAGCGGCGCTGTTCGTTGCAGTCGGCTTCATGATGAATGCCGCGCTTGCCGTCGCTCTCTCCGGCGCTAGCCTCATTTAGCTTGATAAATGCGTCATTGTGGCCGACGCCGGGCGTACTTCAGTCGGTAGCAGACGTTAGCTGGCGGGACATGGCGCTCGTCAGACACTACCTGGCGCTATCGCTTGATGAATAAGGGCAAAAGTCTCATGCTTCAGGGCACTATTTATTCTGTTTTTATTATAAGTAAGTGTTGTGAGGAATGTTTTTGCATATTATGATATACCTCATATCCTTATGAGGACCTAAAGCCCCTCTAGAGATTTGAATAAATATGACATCTTATCCTTTATTACAAGCAAATATGTTCACTACTATCTGTCACTTACAAGGCCAGATGAGTGAGTGCTAATCTTTAAATTCTTTTTTCTAGATGAAGGCTTTTTGGCTTCATCTTAGCCAGTGTAGAGACAGATTATAGGTTGGTCTGCAAGCTAACAGGGTTGAGTGCTGCGGCTCCTTTAAGTCTTTATTAGCCAGTGAAGTGTCAGATATGACTCCCAGGTTTGTGTCTGCCCCCCCTGTTGCCAAATGTCCGGAATCCGCTGCTGTACAATCTTGAACATACACTTTGGGGTACTTTCAGGTACTCATGTTATTGGAATAAAATTATAAAATTATATTGTATATGTGTTATTGGTGTAATATGCTTATTAGCTAACTATGATATTTGTACTAACAGTGATTTATGCAAAGTAGCGCTGAAGAAGCCTAGCAAACTAGGTGAAACTAGTCCGCCCTATCTGATCATTGGAATCATTGTATCATTGTTTGGGCCGGCACCTTATGATGAGTGCAAGGCTGTGTGTAGTGTTATAACAAGTTTTTAATATGTGGATTGTTGAAAATTAATAAAATGCAAGACATCTTTTTAAATATCCATATGCTTATTGCTGGTGGTTTCATTTTCATTTCCAATTTGACGCGAGGTTGGACTGTTTAGAGCTCCCATCATTCTGTGGGGTAAGCATTATCCCCAGGTACATTTTTGTTTGCAGTATTTATTCTGACTCACCAGATGGCAGTAATGTAGACAGCTCCACATTCCCTGTGTGTGTCTGTGATGGATGTTTTCTTTATTCCATAAGGTTTGGCAGATAGCTTACTCAACTGCTCGTGAATCACATGGAATAAGTTTTTAAAAGCTCTATTTCAGTACAGACTCTTGCAGCAAAACTTCTTACAGCAGGAATCTTCACATGCACATTCAACACAGCAAGGAAACTTGTGATGTAACCCATACAACAGAAGTTTGGAGAACTTTGGAGATGCAAGTAATGCGGTGGGGGGTTTTGACATATCACTCGCTTGGTGTCAGGTGACTTGACAGTCCCTCCTGCCTTTTGAACTGGTATAGGGGTTTCAAAAACACAAAGGGTTAAGTTTAAAAAAAAACACACACTTGAAATGTCCTTTTAACAATTTTTTTTTTTCTTACTGCCTACCCCCTTCTATTGCCGATCTGACATCTGGAAGTGAGAGGCCAGGATCAATGTGTTCTGCTCGGCTCCCGGCTTCCGCCTGCAGGGAGAGGCCTTTTATAGCAGCGGAGTGAGTTGATGTCAGCACACTTGCCGGTATAAAAGGCCCCTTGCAGCGAATCGGTGCTGGATCCTGGATGGAGGTGAGCTTTTTTTTTCTTTGACTGTAAACCGGGGAAACGTCAGGCACGTGAAATATACAGGGTTGGCAGTTAACAGATGAACATGCAGCCACGTGAATTTCGCATGCTTGGCAGTGAAAGGGTTAAAGTGTACCTATACCCAGATAGGAAGTTTATGTCGTCCCCCTCTATCCCTGTCCCAGTGCCCCAAAACAGCACGTGTGAAGCAGTATGATGTTGAATAGATTGCCATATGCTAATTCATTCAGTTCCAAGGTAAATTGCTGCATAATTATTATTATTTATTATTATTGTTTATTTCTATAGCGCCATCAACTTCCCTAGTGCTGTACAAAGTAGTAATTAAAGGCAGGGTAGAAACATACAGTACATATTAGAAATGTTGAGTTTACAATGGATATTCTGAATACAAGTTACAATAGGAGAGAGAGCCCTGTCCTTGCGAGCTTACAGTCTAAAGGATGAGGGGTGAAGACAAGGGATAAAAATCAAAACAGTCAGTACTGAGCTTTATGGCATATGCCCTTTAGAGAACTGCTTAAGCCAGAATGTATGCTTTGAGAGATGGGGAGTAGCAGATTGGGTGGGGGAGGGCTATACAGAAGATTGGAGTTGCACGTGAGAAGTCCTGGAGGCGGGCATGAGAGGAGGTGACCAGGGTGGAGGACAGGAGAAGGTCAGCAGCAGAGCGAAGACTGCGTCTAGGTTGATATTGTTGGATTAGAGATGAGATGTAGGGAGGGGCCTGGTTGGAGAGAGCTTTGTATGCGACAGTTAGAGTTTTGAACAGGATTCGCTGTGGGATTGGCAGCCAGTGTAGGGATTGGCAGAGAGGGGCAGAACTGGAGGAGCGAGAGGAGAGATGGATGAGGCGAGCAGCAGAGTTCAGGATAGATTGGAGGGGTGCCAGTCTGTTAGTTGGTAAGCCACAAAGAAGAATGTTGCAGTAGTCCAGTTGGGATATGACCAGGCCTGGCAGTTATTATAACTGATAAACCTGACCCCCAATACTGAGCTGCGTTTAACTTTATGTATCATTGCTGGAAAGCACCAGGGAGCAATATGACTGACCATTCGAACAGCAGACTGCATCCGGTTTGTGTTTTTATGAATACTGGGCAAAGGCTTTAGTAAAAAAAAAACACAGTCTATATTAGGGCACTGGGCTGGAGGTAATGACGGGCAGGCTGATTCATTACTTGCGCCAGGTAGCGACAGATGAGCGTCTGTAGAGCGGATTTCAGAGCGACCGCTAGTAGTCGCTGTGCTTGGCCATGGATCATTGTTTCAGAGTGTCTCAGTCTCTGTCCGGCATTGATGAATGTGATATGTGAGTCACTGTACTACGCTGTATTGGAGCGAACCGTAACGCCAGCTCACTGCGACTCACACCACATTCATCAAAAAAACAGCCTCAAACAGGCTGGCCGGCGCTCAAAATCATGTAATTGTAGCCCATAGCGCCAGAGGCTGTGTGATTATAGGCTGTTTTTGAACATGTATCCAGTAGTAACAAAGCGAAAACATATGGAATTACATTGTTATTACATTGTAACATGAACACTTTAATACCAGACATGTAAGGACTATTCTGCATAAAAATATTATTAATCCAAAAAGTTTTCAAAAATGTAATTTTCTTTCCAAGAATACATGTCAGAAGGTTTGTGTTTTTTTTTTTTTTTTTTTTTTTTTAATGGAAAAAAAAAATTGGGATCAGGAAAGGGATTTAAGGATCGTCCATAGAAATGTATGGGAGAGTGTCAGGTAGCGAGAGGTAAGATGCGGCGCTCTGCAAGGATGAACGCTGGAGCTGTACGCTGAGGCTGGGATAATGATGAATCGGGCGCTACATGGCGTTTTTCTAGTCGCTCACCAGATTCGGCTTTATAAATGTGTAATTGCGTGCCGTGTCCGGCGTTCACCTGCCGCTACCTGCCGCTGTACAGGCACTATCTGGCGCTATACCTTCATGAATAAGGCCCCTAAACTTCCTTTCTTGGTATAGGATCACATTAGGCCCATCAAACCATGCTCCTATATTGACACTAGCTGTTGTAATAACTGTAAGCACATCAGGGACAAGCAAAAATGTCTCAATTTCACACCTTCCCTAATATTATGAATATTAAACTTAAAGCAGACCTGCACTCAAAAATCATTGTAGGTCTGCAGGTCATCCCATCCTGTGTGGCTCAGTGTCTCCTTTAAGTTTTAAGCAGTGCCCCAGTAATTTATTGTAACTCCAATACCTTACAAAAAAAAATCTAAAATGAAAACAAAGGGAGTGCAGTATATCTGGCCTCAGTACTTTATCCATTGCTTTATTTCCGATTCTAAGCTGTTAATAGTTTCCTGGCCACAATGTAGAGATAAAGCGAGGTGCAGAACCTATATGATGCTTCCTGTCTCCGCTCATCCTTCCAATGCAGCACCTCTGGGATTCCCCAGGCAGACTATTGCTGCCAATCGCAGGCTATTTTCAGCCTCTCATTTTGCAGGAAGCTCAGATCTGCGGCTATTTATAAACCTGGGGAATCAATATTTCATCTTCTGATGAGGGGGAAAGTAAGTATACCATTCATAAGCAGTGTCTGGAGGCTTTCCTTTCCTCTCTGTAACTGTTCTTAGATTTTTCATCACTCAGATGAGTATTGATTTTACATCCACTTTTTACAGGGTAAGCATTGTTTGGAAACACCTCTCTTCCATAGCACACTGTAGATGTTGTAGCAGGTCTCTAAAGCCGTGCGACCACACTTGGAGGTAGTCATAAATAAATGGAATTGAAAGGAGGGACACATTTTAGAGACCTGCAAAAGCATCTACAGCATACTGCAGGTAATGGAGGAGAAGCACATGGGACAGGCTTCAGGTGTGCATCCTTTAAACAGCATGTGTAGGGTCCTTGTTGCCTTGCCGCTTTAAAGTGGACCAACACCCAGGGGTGACCGGCCCGGGAATCTATAAGATTCCCAGGCCGATCACCTCCCTCACCGCCGGGCATCCAAGATCGGGATGTCCCGTGGGGTGAAACCCCCCCCCAAAAGCCCCCCAAAAACCTTACCTTATCGGCGACGGATCAGCCGCCGGCACCTCCCACGCGCCCCTCTAGCAGTGCGCGCCCGCGCCGGCCGTTTGTGAATGGACGGCGCGGGCGCACGCCCTGTGAGAGGGACGCGCGGGAGACGGCGGCGGCTTATCCGTCGCTTGTCCGTCGCCGAAAAGGTACGTTTTTTGGGGGGTTTCACACAGCGGGGCATCCTGATCTCGGATGCCCCGCTGAAGTGGACCAACACCCAGGATAGTGAAAATCCTGGGTGTTGGTCCACTTTAAGTGGAGCAGTAACTGTCCCTATTTAGGCAACTCCAATCAAAAACCCTGAAGGTAAACGCTCCTCTCACATCACACTCCTGATTGATGCACATCACACAGGCCCCGGGCATCCTCCAGCCAGAACCGGGACTGTGGAAGGACAAACAGATGCAGGAGGATGATATGCAATGTGGGAGCGCCAATAAGACTTTTCTTTTAAAGTCTGTGTTCTGCTGCGTTTGCTGCTCTTTTACGCCAGGACATGCATTCTGCTAAACTGGAGGCATCCTGCTAAACCCTCAGTGCAAGCATGGAAGAGGTTAGTCAATCAGAAACTCACCATGTATAAATTGACATATGCCGCGAGGGGGGTAAGGGATAAGTTCGAGGCGGTCTGGGACCCATGGCTGCAGTGTCAGTAGTCGGCGTCTGAAGATGAGTGAGCCGGGGAGTAAGGTTTGGCAAAGTGTATCTTGGGTCAAGTCCGACATATATTATAATTTAAGTGGATAGGGTCGGGTGTTGGAACCTGACTGATGAGAAGTGGGAGGGAATTTAGAGCAAGTACGCCCCGTCTAATAACTGGTGGGCATTAGCCTCCTTCTCCTTTGCCTGAAATGTGTTGGTATCAAGGGTCCCCTGGGTCCGGTATGAAAGATGTATGAATGGTTGTCAGTGTTTGCATTACAAGAAGACTTGTATTGTCTTGTCTGTTTTATTGCAAAATAAAAACGTAAAAAAAAAAAAGTCTGTGTGATGTGGCGCATCAGCAGATCTGGACCGCACATTGCCTATTACAGAATTCCTGGGGGGAGAATTCTGCACGCTGCCTATTATGGAGTTCTTGGGGGAGGGGGGTTCTGGACACTGCCTTAGAGCTCCTGGGTGTTAGGGAGATTCTGCACACTGCCTGGTATCGGGTTCCTGCACACTGCCTGTAATGGGGTTCCTGGGTGGAGGATTCTGCACACTGCCTGTAAATGGAGTTCTTGGGGGAGGGGGGTTCTTTACACTGCCTTAGAGCTCCTGGGTGTTAGGGAGATTCGCACACTGCCCGGTATCGGGTTCCTGCACACTGCCTGTAATGGGGTTCCTGGGCGGAGGATTCTGCACACTGCCTGTAATGGAGTTCTTGGGGGAGGGGGGTTCTTGACACTGCCTTAGAGTTCCTGGATGTTAGGGAGATTCTGCACACTGCCTGGTATCGGGTTCCTGCACACTGCCTGTAATGGGGTGCCTGGGGGGGAGTATTCTGCAAACTGCCTGTAATGGGGTTCCTGGGGGGATTCTGCAAACTGCCTCTAATGGGGGTTCCTGGGGGGGATTCTGCAAACTGCCTGTAATATGGATTTTTTTTGGGGGGGGAAGCCTGTTATAGGGCTCCAGGGGGGATTCTGTGCACTGCCTGTTATGGAGTTCTTGGTGGGGGGAGGTCCTACACTGCTGCCTGTTATAGGGCTCCTGGGGGGGGGGATTCTGCACACTGCCTATTATGGAGTTCTTGGGGGAGGGGGGTTCTGGACACTGCCTTAGAGCTCCTGGGTGTTAGGCAGTTTCTGCACACTGCCTGTAATGGGTTTCCTGGGGGGGAGGATTCTGCAAACTGCCTGTAATGGGGTTCCTGGGGGGATTGTGCAAACTGCCTCTAATGGGGGTTCCTGGGGGGGGGGATTCTGCAAACTGCCTGTAATATGGATTTTTTTTGGGGGGGAGGCCTGTTATAGGGCTCCAGGGGGGGTTCTGTGCACTGCCTGTTATGGAGTTCTTGGGGGGATCTTGTACTTTGCCTGTTATGGGGTCCCTGAGGGGGAGGGGGGTTCTGCATACTGCCTGTTATGGGGTTCCTGGGCGGGGGGAATCTTACACACTGCTTGTTATAGGGTTATGGGGGGGTAGGGAGTATTTTAGCACACAATTTGGTTCAGAATATTTTGTTTTTAGTCTGGAGCATCTTATAGTGTGAAAAGTCTGGTGCTGATAATCATTACAAAAACAGCAAAGGTAAACTCATTTAGTTTTAATTATGGCTCATTCTCCAGTGTATTCACAGATCTTCAAAACCCAAACAGGGGACCAATAGGTAGCACAAAATCAACAATAACGAAAATGTAGAATGCGCAGGCGTTATACCAACAAAGACATTTATAAGAACCCTGAAGGCAGTTGCTATGCAGCTGGAAGGTACTTCTAGGTTATTGGCAGACATCATTGATTAATGCCTTCTAACTGCTCAGTAAATGCCTTTTCAATGACTGCCCGGCCATAACCTTAGGGCCAGTTCCCACTCATTGGCTTTTATTTTTAGCACTAAAATGCAAAACCCCTCAAATGTAATAATGTGCTTAAAGTACATTTTCAGGCAAATTAAAAAAAAAAAGCTATACTCATCTTTTCTCCCAGGCAGACCATGGCTCCTAATCTGGGGCAGCAGCGCTCACCTGAATGGCTGGATGACGGTTCCTCGCCGCTCGGCACCATACACAGCGCCGCTCTCTCGCTGGCCTCTCTTATTGTCTCAATCTGACGTGATGACTCCCCTGCCATCAGTCAGAGTATAGGTTTTTTGGGGGGGGGGGCTGAAAATTGTCTTTAAGGATCACAAAAGCCAGAACCAACAAGCATTTATTACTGCAATCAAACTGCGCGCGGCAAGCGAATGAGGTTGTTCAACAAAAATAATTTGTCACCGCTGGGTGTTGTCTACAAATGTAATTTAACCACAGACCACTAAAGGCAACAGCATTAACTATGCACCTTGTGTTTCCAGCATTGTCTGCTGAACAAAGACATTTTCTAGCCTCTAAATGAAATAGCTCTCAGTGCGGAAAGGATAGAAAATCTGTCCCTTCTCCCCTATCCCATGGTACCAGGGCTGTCACATACAGGTATGTATGTTGTACATTTTCTGCTTCTTCCTTATCAGTAGGCAGTGCCCCTTCCTATAACAATATGGGGGGGTGAGGGGCCTGACATAGGGCTGGGTCAAAGGCGCCTACCCACACAGGGCCGTCTCCAGGTTTATGTGGGCCCCTGGGCGATAGTGTCTAAGTGGGCCCCTCAATACACTCAATACAGGGTAATAAAGTTGGAAATGAGCGATTCGTGAAGGTTCGATTCGGGCGAAGCCGAATTTCTTGGGGAAGTTCGGCGAATCGCCCGAATCGAACTTTCAAGAAGTTCGCTCATCTCTAGTTCTAATGAAGATGTCCCATATCTGGGAAAAGTTATTATGTGGATCAGATTCGGATGAAATATTGACCTCTGCTTACTAGCCAACTCCCACAAGAGGTGTAGACTTTTCACACTGGAGGAAGATCTTCTCCCCCCCACCGCCAGAGACACCAACGGCCATTAACAACATACAAGAGAACTTCTATATGCTAAGTATCATTGCTTCCTCCCCATCTTGATCTCTCAATCTCTCTCTACTTCTCCCAATCCTTCTTTCTTTCTCTCTATCTCTCAATAAGCTACCTTTACCTCCCCTCTCTCTCAATCTCTCTCCAAAGCCTCTCACCACAATTCCTTTCTAAACCATCCCTATCTCTCTTTCCCTCTATACTTGTGTAACTCCCTTTCTGTAGAACCTAGGGACAGCTTAGTGTAGTAGGTGGGTGTGGGGTGGTAAATGTATGTGTTTATCAAGGTTTTAATAACGTTTGTATAGTAAAGTTGTATAGTTTTCTTGTTATTGGGGGCTGGTTCTGTTTGTATATACAATCTGTATACTACATTATTGGGTTAAGGTTTTATCTAATAAATCTGTTGTGATTTTGCCTACATCTGTGTATATGTGATGTATATTACAGGACAAAGTGTGTTTAGATAGAAGACAAATACCAAGGGATACAATAGGATATAGACGGAGATTGATAATTATAACCGATAATCATATTACTGGTTATGATTATGATATTGTTAATTAATATTCATATTAATTATCATATTTCATAATTCTCCTATTACAGAAGTATTGTCAAAGAATAGAAGGAATGACAGAGAGTATAGATGAAGTAAGAAATACAGGGAACGAATATTACGAATACGAATATTTTATTGGTCGCCAAGTAGGTACAGAATACATACAAGGAATATTTTCTGGAAGGGGGGTTCTCCATAGAGGTTGAACATTTGCTGGACACACATACTATATACATCGAGGGGTTCAAACATTTGCTAGATATACATATTACACAACACATATTATACAACTAGTTATACATATTATACAAGGGGCTTTAGTTACATACGACAATTCGTTTGCTACTGGTTATGCGCTGGGGACCGAAAGTTCTTGCAGGATTCTTAAAGTTGGTTATTTAGTGCTTTAACAGCTAGTGGGTAGAAACTGTTTTTGTACTGGGTGGTCCTGGACGAGATAGCTCAGTACCTCCGTCCAGAGGGTAGGAGATTGAAGAAGGGGTGACCTGGGTGTGTGGGGTCTCCAACTATTCTTTTTGACCTTGAGCGGATCCTTTCCTTGAATTGTTCATCTAGGTCAGGTAGGGGACATCCTGTGATCCGCTCAGCAGTCCTGGTGATCCTCTTCAGCCTGTTCTTGTCCTTGGCAGTGGTCCCACAATACCAGGCAGTGAAGGAGGAAGTCAGGAGTGAGCCTACTGCACCGATGCAGAAGGTCTGCAGGATCCTTTTAGACATTCCGTATTTCGCAAGTTGTCTTAGGAAATAAACGGCCTTATTTATCAAGGGCTAGCGCCAGGTAGTGTCTGACGAGCGCCAGGTACCGCCAGCTAACGGCGGCTACCGAATCAAGTACGCCCGGCGGCGGTCACAATGACGCATTTATCATGCTAAATGAGGCTAGCGCCGGCGAGAGCGTCAGCTAGCGCGGGATTCATCATGTAGCCGACTGCAACGAACAGCGCCGCTGCTAATCCCATCACAGCGACAGGTATGACCTGGCGCTCCCTGGCGTTGTCCAATGCATTTCAATGCAGCAATCTTCAAATAATCATAATTCATTGCTATTAATGTTTTTTTTTTTTTTTTAATGTCAAAAATTCTGTGACCACTTCTGCAATGTTAGGATTTTTTTTAAAGTAAAAAAAAAAAAAAAAATTAAAATTGTGCAGAATTGATATTACAGGTCTGATATTCATGTATTCATATTACAAAATGTTTAGAAAAACTTGTATAATTTCTACATTAAAAAAAAAAAGGTTGTTTGGGGGTTAAAAACTACTTTACACACATCGCCGCCAGCGCTCTGGGGTTTAAACAAGGAATTCACAGCGCGAGAAATTTTTGAGCGTGATTTGTTAATGAATCTGCAGCAAGCCGTTCGCTCTGGCCATTCGCTGTCAGGCGCACCCATACAACGCAGAACCTGTGAAACAGCGACCCCTAACCCCGTATTCAACATTACCGCACACCGACTGAGTCGCTGTCAACAAGCAAACCCCGGCCCAGTTTGACTCTCTGGGTCCTGTTTGTGAGGAAGTTGGTGATCCAGCCAGAGAGATCCGGTGAGATGCCCAGTGAGAGCATTTTCCTATTCAGAATTTGGGGATCTATAGTATTGAAGGAATGACAGAGAAATAAATAATGAAATAAGAGGAAGATAAAGGATAGAATAAATGACAGGAAAGAAAGAATAAAAAAGTAATGAAAAAAAAGAATATGAGGAAATAAGAGAATAGAAATAAAAAACAGAGTAGGAGAATAGATTAGAAATAGAAACAAAAAAATAGATGGAAAATCTATAGATTGATGCAAAGATGGAAATAAGATATAAAAAAATAAACGGAAAGAATGAAAGCAGAGAATTAATGACAGAAAAAATGAAAGCATAAATTTATAGAGAGGAAGGAAAATAGAATAAAAGGAAAGGAATGGAAAAAAAGAAAGAAAAGATATAGCAGAACAAACAGGAATGAAAAAAATCATAGACGAAAGAAAATGAAAGGCAGACAGAACAGATTAAAGAAAGAATAGAAGGACTGATATAAATAATAGAAGGAAAGAAGATAGCAAAAATGAAAGGCAGAAAGAACAGATGAAAGAAAGAATAGAAGGACTGATATAAATAATAGAAGGAAAGAAGATAGCAAAAATGAAAGACAGAAAGAACAGATGAAAGAAAGAATAGAAGGACTGATATAAATAATAGAAGGAAAGAAGATAGCAAAAATGAAAGGCAGAAAGAACAGATGAAAGAAAGAATAGAAGGACTGATATAAATAATAGAAGGAAAGAAGATAGCAAAAATGAAAGGCAGAAAGAACAGATGAAAGAAAGAATAGAAGGACTGATATAAATAATAGAAGGAAAGAAGATAGCAAAAATGAAAGGCAGAAAGAACAGATGAAAGAAAGAATAGAAGGACTGATATAAATAATAGAAGGAAAGAAGATAGCAAAAATGAAAGGCACAAAGAACAGATGAAAGAAAGAATAGAAGGACTGATATAAATAATAGAAGGAAAGAAGATAGCAAAAATGAAAGGCAGAAAGAACAGATGAAAGAAAGAATAGAAGGACTGATATAAATAATAGAAGGAAAGAAGATAGCAAAAATGAAAGGCAGAAAGAACAGATGAAAGAAAGAATAGAAGGACTGATATAAATAATAGAAGGAAAGAAGATAGCAAAAATGAAAGGCAGAAAGAACAGATGAAAGAAAGAATAGAAGGACTGATATAAATAATAGAAGGAAAGAAGATAGCAAAAATGAAAGGCAGAAAGAACAGATGAAAGAAAGAAAAGAAGGACTGATATAAATAATAGAAGGAAAGAAGATAGCAAAAATGAAAGGCAGAAAGAACAGATGAAAGAAAGAAATGAAAAGAAAAGAAAGAACGAATAGCTGGAAAGAAACAAGCAGCAGGAAAGAAAGAAAGAAAGAAAGAATAGCAGGACTGAAGGACTCTCTCAAAGGCCAATCTGCCCCCGGCTGACAGTCCATAATCCTGGTTACTGCACGGCCCTGCGTCCTGAATAGGGGATGCCCAGGGTAGAGGGAGTGAGATGGGCCCTCCCAAGGTGTAAGGGCCCTGGCACTTGCCCGAGTATGCCTAGTGCTGACGCCTGCCCTGCAGCCACATATACAGCGACTCGGCAACTAATAAAATCACCCTGCAATGTCTAGGAACAGCCCTGTATATCAGACAAGAAAGGCTAATGAGCAATATAATAGGGAGAATAAGAGACAGAGTTTGTTGACGCTGTAGGCCTGGAATCTAAAAGATTCCAAGGCTGGCCCCTAGCCTGCCTCTGGGGCATCCTACACTGGTTGTCTCATTGTGTGAACCCGCCCGGGGCGCTGGTAATCTCACCTCATTCTGGCAGGATCTGGTGGTCTTCACAGATGGCAGCATCCCTGGATTCACTGTACCTGGCGAGGAGCGTGCACTCCACAGGGGACCCGGTGAAGTTCAAATCAGCGGCTTTATGTCGCGCATTAATATGCACCGCACAAAGTGCTGATTGAACAAGCACCCACGCATGCGCTGTGGAAATGACGGAAAGGTGAGTGAAAGTGGGCGATCTGGAGGTTTCACACAGGGGGGCATCCTACATCGGGATGCCCCGAGGCAGGGACCAATCACCAGGATAGTTAAAATCCTGGTGAATGGTCCACTTTGAAGTGGATTCTGGAAGGGTGAGTATTGAAAGCCTATTTTTTGGCTTCAGAGGCCATGTTATGCAGGGAAACCCAAATCAAGACCTGTGCCAGCCAGATATACCTGGAATAGGTGCATGCAATAGTTGGATGCAGGAAATGCCACCACAGCCCGCACATGTGCAGTGAGATCGCTGGATCAGCAGGTAGCGGCAGGTGAACGCCGGACACGGCACGCAAATACACATTTCTGAAGGCGATTCTGGTGAGCGACTAGAACAACGCCATGTAGCGTACGATTCATCATTATCCCAGGCTCAGCATACAGCGCCGGCGTTCATCCTTGCAGAGCGCCACGTCTTACCTGTCGCTACCTGGCGCTCTCCCATACATTTCTATGGACGATCCTTAAATCCCTTTCCTGATCCCAATTTTTTTTTTTTTGTTTTAACTCAAATCTTTCAGACATGTATCCTGGCCTAGAAAATGACAATTTTGTAAAAACTTTTTTGATTAATAATATTTTTAGGCAGAATTGTCCTTACAGGTCTCGTATTAAAATGTTCATGTTACAATGTAATTCCATATGTTTTCGCTTTGTTACTAGTGGATACATGTTCAAAATCAGACTTTAATCTATGGGCTACATCTACCCGATTTTGAGCGCCGGAACTATTTGAGGCTGTTTTTTTGATGAATGTGGTGTGAGTCAGTCGCACTGAGCTGGCGCTACCATTCGCTCCCATACAGCGTAGTACTGCGAATCACATAACATATTGAACAATGCCAGGCAGTGACTGAGGCACTCTGAAACAAACCATGGCTGAGCACAGTGACTACTAGCGTTCGTTCTGAAATCCTCGCTACAGGCGCTCATCTGTCGCTACCTGGCGTTAGTAATGAATCAGCCTGCCCGTGTATAATATGTAATACCACATAATGAACATAGGAGGAGCACGTTTATACAATAAACTAAACAGACACTAAACAGACACATCTGGTAATGGAAAAGCATTTGTATCATGTAAAGGAACAGGGATAATGAGGGATGGAGTCATAGGCAGAGGGTTCAAGCGGACTTTGTATCAGGTAGGGTGTAAGTTTGCCAAGACCATAACTTACCAGCCCCTGCTGCTCATTGGTCCCAAACTTATGAGATACTTACTTTTTCCTTATGGAGCTCGTTATGGCAGAGGACCATGAATTAGCTGCTTCCTGTCCCATCTTGGGTGTTAAATATCTCCATATTAAAGAACTTAATGGTGGCATGAGTGGTAGATTAATGGAGCACTATCGCGAAATTGTAAAATATCAAAATCCATATAAACACCTCGACTAATTAGAGGAGGGGTCACTTATACACCCGAACTGAATAAAACTCCCACCGAGCTTGTGGTTTTCTTCCCCTGGTAGGAATAAAATCCTGGGGTTACAGGTTTAGTCTATGAGGGGTGACAGAGCCTGTCACCCGTGATTTCCTCTTTCTACCATTAAAATAAAAAAACAAGCCTGGCTGGATATTTCTTGATGCCGGGTGTATAAGTCACCCCTCCTCCCTCCATCCAGCATATTTATATGGATTTTTATTATTGGGACATTTTTTCCGCGATAGTGCTCCTTTAAGTTAGTTTTGTGTCACAAGAAACATCCTTGACGTGGGAATGTTTAAATAGCATCAACACCCTTACAATAAACAGAGCTAATATGCATCCCCCCCGGAGCAATTCAGATTGCTGCACATACAAATTCATTTTCATTTTGGTACCTCCTGCTGTCATCAAATTCCCTCCCTCAATGGCGTATAGAGCTGTAGGCTGCCTGCAAAGAGGAAGTGCTGCTGGGTTTCCTGTCGCTGTGAATTGTGGGCGGGCAGGCTGATTCATCATTAGCGGCAGGTAGCGACAGATGAGCGTCTGTAGCAGGCATTTTCAGAGCGCCCGCTAGTAGTCGCAGTGATCGGCCGTGAGTCGTTAGTTTATAGCGACTCATTCGCTGTTCAGTAATGTTGAATACATTGTGAGGAGTCGCTATTTCACCAGTACAGCGCTGTATGGGAGCTCATGTTAGCGACTGCTCATAGCGACCGACTCACACCATATTCAGCAAAAAAACTGCCTCACAAATCTCTGGCGCTGTAAAATACTTGTTTGAAGCCCAGAGCGCAGGAGGCGGTGTGTTTAAAGTCTGTTTTCAAGCATCTATCAACTAGTAACAAAGCGAAAACATATGGAATTACATTGTAACAACATTGTAACATGAACACTTTCAGACCTGTAATGTCATTCTTGAGGAAATATTTAAAAAATGAAAAAATTATGAAAAAAATGCTTTTTCAATGCCAGAAGAGGTCACAGAATTATTTGTGATTTTTAAAAAAAAAAAAAAAAAACCCGTTTAAAGAGAAGAAAAGGATCATCCATTGAAATGTATGGGAGAGCGACAGGTAGCGAGAGGTCATACCTGGCGCTGCGCAAGGCTGAACGCTGGCGCTGTTCGCTGAGGCTGTGAAAATGATGAATCAGACGCTACATGGCGCTATCCCAGTCGCTAAACAGATTCTGCTTGATAAATGTGTAATTGCGTGCCGTGTCCGGCGTTCACCAGTCGCTATCTGTCGCTACCTCTCATTAACCAGCCACTACCTGACGCTATCCCTTCTTAAATATGGGCCTAAGTCAGTTAAATCCAGGCAGCAGCAAGGCTGGGATGTTGGGAAAGGAAGCCTCCAAGGTGGCCGCAACCAGGAGACAACCGTAGGGGGCAGCGTTTCAGCTCTGAGTGGATGCAGGAGCAAATGGAAGTGACAATGATTCAGTATCATGCATGCGGATGGGGCAAGTGAGTTTTTGAGAGTTTTGTTTTCAACTGTTGGTTCAGTTTAGGTCCACTTTCGATATAACCTTCTGCTTCTTGTAAGGGCTAAACGCTCAGTACTTGGTGGCCATGCTGAAATCTTCCTTCGACACAAAATAAAGGTCTCTGTCACGCAAATAATTGCTTTCTCTCATCTTGGTGAAAGCGGAGTTACTCTTTAAAAGCGTATCGTTCACTGTGAGTGTAGAGTCTGAAAAGAATTGTATGTCTCCGCGTGTAAATAATAGGCGAGGATACTATGTCCCTGTCATGTGACCTGCCTTCTGGCATCTGGTCCAGCATAATATTTGTTAGCGAAGGTTTCCTAGCAACCATGTGGTACCATAGCAACCCCAAGCCCCAGATGCCTCATTTTTAAAGTACCTTTTTCTTAATTGCTGTAGGAAGTCAAGGCAGCTGCATCAGTGTCGTAGAGATGATTAAATTATAGCAATGAGATTTCCTTTCTAAAGGGTAACCGGTGTTTGTTATTTGCCACTTTATTTTTAGTCGGGGGAATCACCACCCCTGGGAGAAAGGGAGGCCTCGGATGTCGATTGGCAAATGTGTCATGTTTTCCATGATCAGTGTGATTATTATTTATTATTTTATTTATTTAAAAAATGTCAACATGTTTAGCAGTGGTGTACAAACAGGTGAGATGAGTATTATACTTATAAAACACATGGGTCAGATGTGCGCATCTAAAAAAGGTGAGTTTTGAGGGCACTTTTGAAAGCTTGTATAGTTGGGGGGGTAGTCAATTGTTTGAGGGAGGGTGTGAGGAAATGCTGTACCATAGCGTCTGACGTCACAGCAATACATTTCCCTAATGCTTGTCTAAAGACCCTAACCAGACCGTGGGACCCTTTCACTACCAGAAGAGAAAGGAGTGATCTGCCAGCTGTAATAATTGCCACCAGCTCTGTTAAAGATAGGCCCAGTCCGTTGACTGCTCTATCTAAGGCCAAAAGCCTGCAGTAGCATATAATCTGAGCACAAAGCATGGACGATAGGTATAAAATTGATCACGGCAAAAAGAGCAGCTCAAAATTAAAGTATAGTTTTAATTGTGATAAGTGCTCACTAGGCAAGGTACAAGTAATGACAAGTTCATATACAGGTCTGAAGAGCAGATTACAAGTGGTAATTACACACAGAATATGAGCAGAGAGAAATGTCAGGTTACCTTAGGCCAAACAGTTGATGTGTAGTGTAGCAGGGTGATCCCTGGGAGGCATGAGACTGCAAATTCCTGATACTTACAGCACGTACCAAGTGACCTCCCCCAGATAGTGACCCTGGAGGCCTGGGGCTCACAAACTTTATTTATCATCCAGGACATTCCCTCCCCTTGGGGTAGGGTTTCGGTCTCCTCCCCTTAGATATCTCTTAGCTAAAAACTATTAAAACTATCATAACTTTGGGTAGGAAGGTTGTAGGACCCTGGGCATCTTATGGGTACAACCCAGCTGATCAATGTGGTCCTGGTCCTGGGTTCTCCATATCTTAGCCCTGGAGGGTCATAGAATTTCACAAGTAATACCCCTGAGTACCCTATGACTTCCAGATTCTGAATATGTATTTGGATTATATCTAGTGTGAACAGTGGCCAAGTAATTCCCAGTACCGTGTTGGAGTCAGAGTGGCTGAACTACACATTTGAAGCTACCCTGCCATTGCCGTTTCCCCAGTCAGGGGTCCTTTGTGGTTCCACTCAGCCTGCGTAGGTGTCAGATAAATTGGCAGGAGGTCTTTGAACAGAGGAAAGCCTGTGTTTACTGATTCCCCATGGGCAATTAACAATCCCCCCCTCCCACCCCCTCTGGAAAATTACTGTTCCTTTCATGTACCTTTTTAGAGACGAGGCCACAGTACATACAGACAGCTCCCAGCAGTACAACCTGCAGCTTCCCCAGAGAATGGACACTAGAGAAACTCAGGGGAGGGGAAGGCCAGAGTGTCAAGTGGGGTGGTGCTGCAGAATCAGGGATGCCAAGCAGGATCTAAACGAGATTTGAGGGATAGGGCTGACTGCACCTGGAGGGAGCCAGCAATGAGCAGTTTGTGTGCTACACCATGGACTGATTTCAGTGTGGGGAGTCTGCCGACAGGTCTGGTTTTCACCTGCACCTTTTGCAAGGAAGGACTGACAGCACTGCAGAGAAGCTGGGATCCCACTACTGTCCCAGTGAGTCCATCATGGGAAAAGGGAGAGGTGGATGAGGTGAGCAGCAGAGTTCAGAATGGATTAGAGCTGTTTTCTGTCTTCCAACCACAACATCTCCATATCCAATATCCAGCGACGAACAGGACACATCTACATTCCACATTCCCCTGTTGTAATCTCTCAGGTATCTTAACCTAGTGTAACTTTTAAACTATAACAATACCCATTTTCCACATAATGAGTGTTGTTTACAGTGTCAATCAGTGCTAGGAGTGCACTCCGACCCCCTTTGCACATTAACCCAGCCATTTTTTAGAAAAAAAGTGTTGACTGTGATTTCTACAAAATGGGTGTTGGACCACTAGTTACACTGAGCTAGTTAGCAGCAGCTCTTTAGATGTCCAAGATTACTTTGGCAGTGCAAGTCTACTCATTAAATAGTTCAGTAACCATTATAACAGATTTCATCTTTGACTGGAATTAATTTCTTGATGGTCAGAGGGTAAAAACCGTTTAGGTGGAGCTTTTGGTTGATTAGGTCCATATTTTGTCCTTGTATGTCCTGAAGGCAGAAGATTGATGAAAGAATAACCTGGGGGTGATGGGTCTTATTTTATTTTCCCTTGATATGATCTTTCTGTTGAACTGCTCTTGACTTTACCAGACCAGAGAAAATATGCACTCAGGATAAACCCAATAGCAGCATTATAATTTCAGAAATGACATTAAGGTGATACAGGCTGGCTGCAGCTTGATGATTTGGGGTGAGTGGGCGGGTAGGGGGCTCAGGAAAACCAAATTGCTATTCGTTTATATTGTTTTATATGTCTAAGGCTAGACTCTGTGGTTGAACATGAAATATATTCTGATTTTTCTACTTTACGAAATGATGCCGCTGCTGGTAAGTCCAACTAAACAACACAGCATGCCTCCGGAAAATGTCAGAATTTCTCTCATATGCCCAACACTTCCAATAATATTTGAACATTTATTGTAAAAGTTGTGCGTAATTAGAATTAAAATATTTTAAAAGTGTATTTCCAAGATAGTCCTTGCTGGAAGCCTTTGCTATTGTCCTCTGTTTATAGATGGTTTGTGTGCATTACTTTCCCATGCTAAGAGCCACTGTGTCTTTTATTTGGAATTGTTGCCAAACAGCCATAATCACAAACTGCCAGCCTTCTAAAAGCAAGTTTCAGATTCTTCTATTACTTTCTGTGATTGTCTGTATAGAGGGCCCTGTAGAAGGAATAAATAAATGAAAAAACCCACCTTGCCTTAAAACAGGGGGTTTATTGGATACTGTGGAAGGGTTAACAGGGTCCAATTGGGTTAATTCCTCTGGGTCAGGGAAGGGTTGTAGATGGCTGGTATGGGAAAACAAAGGATTAAATTACTAAAGGGAACTGGGTCTGATTGATATCTAAGTGGCATCCCAAAAATCTCATTGAGGTTCACTTACCATGTAGGTGCAGGTAGGGTTGTGTGTGTCCACACAGGGAAACTGTACTCCGATAGGGGAGGACACCAGGAACCAGGATCAGCCACAGTCTTTCAGGGGGGTCCCATGTCATTCTCGTGCAGCCCCGATGACTCCATTCAGGACCTCTGTGTGTAGAACAGGAAGGTTAGTAGGGTAGGACATAGGGGGTTCTCAGGCTTAGAGGAGTGAGGCAAAGAGTGTGCTTACCTCAGCTGGAAACATGCAGCCTCCATTCTAATCCCAGTGGCCCTGGTTCTGGGTGGGTTGGTGGGTGATGCTACGGTCCTGTGGGGATGCCATGGGGCACCTTTCTCCAGATGGCTACCCTTCTGGCTTGATGATAAGGGGTCTTCCACGTACCTGGAGTGCTTGGGCAATGCTCGGCTGGCCGCTGTGCTCCAGGCTAGATCCCAGTTTGTGATGCCCATATGAGGTTCCAGGTCCGCATTAGGAGGCAGGAAGCCCTGCCTGGGAGTCTTCGCTCCAGTGAACAGCCCCCTCCCCCTGCCACTGTCCTCCAGCTAACAGCGCAGGAGGACATACTGCTTCATACTGCAAGGTTCTTAGGATTCCTGGAGAGGACCTCGTCGGGAGAGCAAGGAGGCCCTGAGGGTGCCTGTAGCATGGATATGAGGAGCCACCTGGGGCCAGGAGTGTGTAAGGCCAGTGAGAGGTGCCTGAGCTTCGGTAAGGTGCGGCTGCCCCTGTTGGAAACCCTTAAGCCCTGGGGAAGTGTAGAACCCAGTTTGGTTGTCCCTGGACATTGGACATTCTGCTGTGAAACTGGAATTTAAATAAGTAACCAAGTGCCATAAGGTGGACAAGGTCTCCCTTAGTGAATCTTGTCCTGCATGATCCCTTGCCGTTAAAGTTGACAGGAAGTAATTAGTCCCGTCAAAGTGGGGTGGTCTAGGCCCTGAGTTGCCCTTCTGCATGGTGAACTGTGAGCTGAGAACAAGGATTGAATTGCTTTTTTGCTCATCAAGAAAAAGGAACTACACTGGTTAAGTCAACGATGAGTGGTGTGAGAGTTTATCAGCCGACCGTGACATAGATCTGTTGGATTGCTTTACCTGTGACATCTGCTGTTTGGATTGCTATCACTGTGCTTTTGACCGTGACATCTGGGTGTGGAGTGTACATTAAAGCTGACCATTATTAACACTGCAGTTTGTGGCTACCTGGGTCGTCCCCTGCAGCCCTAACAGAGAAGCATCACCGTTTGGATAAGGTTCAAGATTGTTCAAATGTCTCCAGCCCCCCCCCCCCCCCCTCCATCGACATGAAGGTATTATCTCACCTATACAGGGCGGGGGGGGGGGGGCAGGAGGCAGTGAGTTAGGGAACAACTAATTGAGCTCAGCACATGGCGGAGGGAGGGGAACTAGATGCATTTTGCATCTAAATGGCCTCTATCTTCTGCCATCTTCAGTCCGGATTAATCTCCGCAGTATTTTAAACTAACAACCAAGAACCCAGTGTTAAATAGATTCCAGGATACTGTTATAGTACTGTCACTTTAAAGTGGTTGCCATGGTGATAGGATGCTGTCCTTGGTGCTAAAATGTAATTTTTTTTTGTGGATTTTTCCACTTTTTTTGTACCTCCTTTTTGATGTCCAATGTCCAATAAATAAAAAAAAAAACAGTCGGTTTCTTTTCCAGTAAGTGCTTGCCCCATTTCTTTAACCTTATATGCTTCTTACCTTGTTGTGAGATGACAGCTCTCAAAACACAATATGAATTCAATATGATGTCACAAGATGATACCATAGGAGACTATATGTGACCACCCAGCGGTTGTTAGGTGATTGATTGCAGCCTATCAAGAGTTTTTCTAGCATATGCCATTATTATGTTGAATTGGCATTGTTAGAAAATGTTCCTTAAACATTAACGTGTAACGAAACCCAGAATTTTTACTATCCTGGCTTTGTTTCCTACCATGAGGGCATCCCTATTATGCCTCGCTGTGCGAAATCTTCCAGATCGCCCAGAAAAACTCACTTTTCCTTTCAGGAAAGGCATAATAAACTATAGGTGCAGTATAATAGTTTAGGGTGTAATTCCAATTCCGATGGTATTTTTAAGTTTCCATTATTGTGTGCCAAAATGATGTCCTCAAGGTACTGAACATATCCGTTGGTTATTTTCGTTTCTTTTTGTTTGCAACTCTGTGTTATAAAAGAAAACCGTTTTCTCTAGCAACTGTGTGTTTATGTTAGCAACGTACGTGTTTGATGTACAGAACAAAGACTTTCTGACTCTGACTTGCTAATTATCTGATTGGCTGAGACAACCCTTCACACTCCTGGTTTAACCCCTCCTACTATAATACAGCCTTTTGAGGCTGAATGAGAGGATCACAGTCTTGAGTTTCAGTAGCTAAAAAGGTTACTGTCAGTGTTCTCACTTGGGGAGGTCATCACTGCTGCTTAACTCAGCCAAATCTGCTGATGAGCACACCTGTTACAGTGAAAGAAATCTGGGATTTATAGTCAGAACCTATCCTAAGGGCTTTACTAAAGGCCAGGAAAGTGGCATCCACTTTAGCAACCCAAAGCCACTGAAATATAAGACACTTTGAAACAGCATGCTGGTAAGTAAATCATCATGCTAATACACATGTTTATTTTATATTACAAAAGTGGAAAACAATAAGGCAGAGCACCAAAAACCTAACAAAAAGAGGGCCTTATTCATGAAGGGATAGCGACAGGTAGTGCCTGGTAAGCGGCAGGTGAACGCCGGACACGGCAAGCAATTCCATATTTATGAAGCCGAATCTGGTGAGCTACTGGAACAACGCCATGTATCCATCATTATCCCAGCCTCAGCGTACAGCGCCGGCATTCAGCCTTGCAGAGCGCCACGTCTTACCTGGCGCTCTCCCATACATTTCTATGGACGATCCTTAAATCCCTTTCCTGACCCCAATTTTTTTTTAATAAAATCTCAAATCTTTCTGACATGTATCCTGGCCTAGAAAATGACATTTTTGAAAACTTTTTTGATTTATAATATTTTTATGCAGAATTGTCCTTACATGTCTGGTATTAAAGTGCTCATGTTGCAATGTAATAACAATGTAATTCCATATGTTTTCGCTTTGTTACTAGTGGATACATGTTCAAAAACAGACTTTAATCACACAGCCTCTGGCGCTATGGGCTACAACTACCCGATTTTGAGCGCCAACGCTGTTTGAGGCTGTTTTTTTGATGAATGTGGTGTGAGTCAGTCGCACTGAGCTGGCGCTACTGTTCGCTCCCATACAGCATAGTACTGTGACTCACACAACATATTCATCAATGCCGGCCAGTGACTGAGGCGCTCTGAGACAACTAACCATGGCCGAGCACAGCGACTACTAGCGGTCACTCTGAAAACCTTCGCTACAGACGCTCATCTGCTACCTGGCGTTAGTAATGAATTAGCCTGCCCGTATGCAATGCTCTCCGGCCGGGACGCGCTGTATCCTGTCACTGTCGGGTGTGTCTCTGGCCAATACACACCTGACAAGCAGCTTGCGTTGATTACAGCTTTTGCCGGGAGACTGTCGGGGGGACCAATGAGCGGGGACATGACAGGTATTTAAGGAGGTGAGTTAACACACACCATATGTCCTGAGGAAGTGACGTGAAGTGACGTCACGCAACGCGTAGACAGAGGGGCAGTGGGCTGGTGGTCGTATCATAATGTAAGTTACTCTTTCTCTACAATAGGGGATAACGTTCTTTAGTCCTCCCTGGCGTGTTCTCACTGTTGGTAGTTTTGTAGTGTGCTTTTAGGCCCTGGCAGGGGTGTATTTCACATAGTAATAGGGATAATATGCATTATTAATTGTTGTGTATGTGTATAGATTTGATACTATGATGGTTTTAGATGGATTGTTTGTTAGCACTTTTGCACTGTAGCACTGTAGCACTTTGGTTTATCAATATTTAGCCAGGAGTTATATTATGTATTGTAAATATATGAATTGTGACTGCCATCTCCATTGCCCCCAGAAGTGTGGTTCTCTTCCTTATTGAATATTATTGTTCTGTGTTTAGTGTTTTTTAACTATAGTCTGGTGTTTTGTATGTCATGTGACTTTATCATTAATAAAGAATTATTTTTAAATTAGCAGTGGTGCCATGGTGTATGGGGGTTGAGGAAGGTTGTGGGTCCTACCTCATAGTGTATTTCTAGATTTTGTGATACCCCCACTTGTGCACACTGCCTCCTTTATGAGCAATTAAGCGTCCTGTGCAGTCTCCTTTATAGTACTCATTAAATATAGTATAGCATATACTGTAGCACATTGCATAACATATAGTGTAGAGGCGTGATATATAGGTGTACAATGTACATAAAGTAATGGGAAACACGGTAATGCTTAGTCGTGTCATCATTCTTCATCTTTCATTGGTCCATATTGTTGTGCTACCATAATTAAAGCAACTCCCATAAATAACTGTCTGCGACAGTCAGTCCAAACCTGCTGAAACCAGCAGATCAGTTAGTGACATTGACAGCTGAGATAACAGATCACCTTCTCCATGCTGCCGCGTTCATACATAGGCTGCCTCATCATATTACATTTGTGGTCCAGGAGCTTTGGAGCCACGTGTTGCTTTCAGTATCAGGATCATCATGGTGCGAATTTATAATAACGGTATATTGTATATTATTTTAGGGTTGTAGACATTTTGGCTTTTACACAGATAGGCATAAAACTGACCTCACGATCATTTGCAATCCCTACCACCCCCATGTAAAGCCTTGACAACAAGGCCAGCCTTAGGATAAGCGTGCAAGAGTTCAGGATAATGCCCCCTCCCCAGACACGCACTCAAAGGAAAAGAGAGAAACAGAGGAAACCCGGAAAAGAGGGAGACAGAGACATGGCACAAGAAAAACAAAGGGAACGCAAAAAAATAGACTGAAGGCAGAAAAGAGAAGAAAGGAAGAAAGGAAGAGAAGAAGAAGAAAGAGGGTGCTGAGAGAAAGGTGAGGATAGAGGGAATGTGAAAAAGAGAAAGAAGAGAAGAACATATACAAAAAAAGAATGAAAGTGTGTGTAGGAAGATTAAAGAAATGTGGAAATGAAGGCAAGATAGGGAAAATGTGGGAAAACAAGAAAAAAAAAAGATGAATATAGAGAGGGATGAAACAAATGTGAGGAAAGTAGAAATAAAAGCAAGAGAAGAGATGTAGGGCTTAGGAATGCTTGAAAAAAAATTAGGAATGCTAAGAATGAGAAACAAAAGGGCCGAATAGAGGTGGAAAATAGGTCTGGAAGGAATGTGGAAATGACATGGGGGGTGTTAAAGGACAGATGTCCCTCAAATTAACATTCAAATAGTGTTCCCACATCCTGCCATGTCTATAAGAAAACAGACCATGACAATAGACACCTATCACACCTAGCTGGTAACAAGCTGTACTTGAAAAGGAATCCTTGAATTCCTAATTAGGTCTCCAGACCCAGACATTTGAATACATGTTGGGCATATGGGCATTGGATGATATTTCTGGGATAAGTGGATGATATATGTTTGGTGTTTGGGTTCATTTAACTAAGAAATTAATAGGGTTCATGAATTTCTTGGTTTCAATATGATAACATGCATATTGAGTTATACCCTTTATGAAATATATATCTAATCTCATAGAGACTGGATGGGGGCCGACCTTGGCAGACACTCCCATGAGGTGGGGAATGCTGGCCACTCCTTCTAGTGTTCAATACATTAGGAAGCTGTGTGCAGGGGGAGGGGGTCGATTACCTGGATGATGAAGCAAACTATATCTGTATCTCCACTATATCTCTCTTACCATTATAACATTTATTGTACTGCATTGTAAACTTAGAAAGAAGGATGAGACTGCACTGGGTTTATATTATTGGTGCGTAGCGTGCACAAAGGGGGTGGAAACGACTGAATACAAAGCAACTGGAAGGTCCCACACCTTCCAAAACACCCTCTATAATATATGGCACCACTACTATATATATCTGAAAAAAACCATGTTTATTTACAAAACTATATAATCAACTATACACACTAAAGACTCATTAAAAAACACAAAAGACATTACATTGTCAATAAGGGAAGGCAAAAAGCAAAAAATTAGAGGGGAGGGGGACTGGTATGTGGTACAATATTAGATAATAAAGATTTATTAAAATTATACATTGATTATCCTACCTGGCTGGTATAAATCAAAGTTCTATAGTGCATATTAACATCCCACTTAGATAAACGTCACAGTGTAACAATATATTAAAAGCCTAATTAAAGTGCAAGTGCTAACCTAAACTACCCTGAAACCTATAAGTACCCAAATATATACTAGTCTAACAGTGAGAACCAGCCGGGGAGTGTATAGAAATGACAATCCAAATATACAAATAACTTACATTGAGAATGACCACCAGCCCACTGTCACCAGCGTCACTTCCTCAGGACATGATGTTTGACCCAACCTCATTTGTTGGAAACGCTATATAGATGACGTTATAGTCATCTGGAAAGGAACTCAGGAAGAGCTGGATGCTTTTTTTTCTTGAAGTTAATGAAAATCAGTATAACTTGGAATTTACTGTTGAGGCCAGCTCTCAGTCAGTGAATTTTCTGGACCTGACCATTAAGAAGGAGGGGCCCAAGTTGACCACAACCACCTTTTTCAAGCTGACTGATAGAAATGGGTATGTTCCTCATTCTAGTTGTCATCACCCTAAATGGCTTTCGGCCATTCCTAAAGGTCAGTTTTTGAGAATTTGGCGTAATTGCACATTTGTTTTGGATTATGATGTTCAATCAGAACTCCTTTAAAAACGATTTGTGGAAAAGGGTTACAACCCGGAGGAGGTGGATGTCCAAAGGAGGGCGGTGCCTGACTCTTCCTGAGAAACCAAATGTGGTTTTCCGACGGGCAGCCAATTTGAGGGATCACCTGACCAGAAGCTTTGTCGACCCCCCACCACGAATAGCATTAACTAGTAATACCCTGTTGGGATTCTAAATATGTGGTAATTGTGTGGGGTGTAGGACTTGTATTTCGATAGCTAAACCCCAAAAAGTTTTTGAGGATTTTAAAACGGGCCAAACATTTAAAATCCTGAAGTTCATCACCTGCCACACTAACTTTGTGGTTTACCTAATTTGGTGCCCATGCGGCCTAATGTATGTGGGAAGGACCACGCGTGAACTTCGCATACATATATGCGAACATATATTATATCAAACGTGGATATGATTTACATAGTCTTTCGGCCCACTTTAAAGAAGCCCATGATTGTGATCCCACAAAAATTTATTTTTTGGTATCGATCATGTGGAAAAACATTGGAGAGGGTCTAATTTGAAAAGAGACATCTGATGATTCTGATCCCAGAAGGAAGGAAAGTGGATTTACACTCTAAATACTCTGACACCATCTGGTTTAAATATTAATTTTGCTTTAAATTGCTTTATAGATAATTCCTTATTTTGCGAGAGTTGATGGGCGGGGCTGATCTCGCTTTGGATTAATTGATGCGGCTGCATCTTCTTACTGCGGTGAGCGCGTTGATCATGGATTGGATGAAGGGGGATAGGGCGCATCCCATTGAGTGGTATAGCACGCCCTCTTAGGGAACGCTTTCTCTTCTGGCCACATGACAGGACGCACCTTATTGCACTGCTGGCACGCCCTCCCAGGAAACCCTTCCTTTTCCGGCCATACAATGTAAGGTATTTATACTTCCTCTTTCCGCCATGCTGCCAGCCTCGTGAAAGTTGCCAAGGGCAGCGAAACGCGTCGGCGGCGGCAGGCGGCACCTTTTTATGATTGAATGTATTGGATCTGGCCAGGTCTCAGTGGGAATTCGGTGAGAGCCACCCATGTAATTTTAAAAGCGCATTGTTATTGATTTTATGTGAGTGCATTTTCTAGCAATAAATAGTCTCTTTTATACACGGAATCACACTAGATGTGTGTTTTATGTTTTATTTTTCACATGCTTTTGACACCATCATCTGCGGAGAACCTATATTTTGATTGACCATATACATTCTATCGATATTGGTCTTTGGGAATTGATTGTATTAAGTATATGGAGCATATTATGCCTGGAATAATTTGAGCCTTATCAGCTGAACGATTTTGGTAAGATGATTCACATTGTGGTGGAGGATTGCGAATAGCACCGCATTCTAGTGTGCATGCACTTTGGGATATACGAATCTTCACGCCTTAAGGTATAAAATACATTTCTTCCTTGGGACATTTCACTGGATGCATAGGGAGAGCCTTAGCGGCCATTGTTTTGTATCAAATTAGTGATATGATTGTTGGTATTTGCGATATTTGTAGTATTGATCTCTAGTAGAAATATTGAAGATTAATGTGAAGCAAATATTAATAGAAACCATATTTCCACCTACTTCAGGGGCCATAAAAGAGAGGAAGATTCATGAAAAAGGAAAACAAAACAATAGAGAACAAAAAGAAAGAAAGAGATGGCAATAGTTTGGTGAAAAAAGGTCTGTTGGTCTAGTTCAAAGCTCCTAGCATCCCTTGTTTTGCTTGGGTGTAATTTTCCTAAATAAGTATACTTGCAGCCCTTAAATTTATAAGGCAATTTACCACGTTGTCTAATTCATTTGTCAGTAACTCCAAAGAAATGCTAAATGATGCACTTTAAAGATTTATTTGTATACCTTGCCTGTAAAAAAAAGTACAAATATAAAAAAAAAAATGCTACAAGCTCTGTTACAAACACAGAAACAGGCAAAAGCGAAACATGTATTAAAATGGATTACCCATCTGTTTAATCTGGTCTAGGCAGAAATCAGCAGGCCTCATCCAATCTTCAAACAAGATGACTGCTGTATTCAAGTTCACAAAGCAGGTCTCTCTATCCCAAAGCAAATCTCATCATCGTCCGTCTGTGTCCGTCTCCATTCAAAACAAGTCTCCGCGTGTTTCCTTCAGCTGCCCCAAACAAATCTCGCTGTCTCTCACGAAACAGCTGTTTTTCCCAGGCTGATCCTTTGTTTCATTTGAAATAACGCAGGTCATCTCTGATTGGAGATACAACAAGACAAGCTAACCCAGGTAATACTCTGATTGGCTCAGATAAAACTATCACAGGTTATTTTCTGCTGGCCAACATAATTTGCATTTGAATGTACACATGAAACTAAGCTCAGGACAAAAGCTACCAAGCAAGTCTTAATTAAGGAACCAACCATGCTGGGCAAAACAAAATGGGTCATCCTATATACAATGCAATTTTTGATTGTATAAGATTTTTACAATTTCTTTGGGAGCAATATATATGTAAAAATCATCATAGTATTACACCCTCATACAGAGAGGCTAGGATGGTGCCCTGTGTGACCACACCAACTTGCACACCCCAAAGGCCCCAAAGACAATATATTTACAGTAACAAAGAGAAGCAATTCATTATTGTTTTCTATGCTTGTGGGAAGCGTGCAAGGCGACAAACTCAAAGTAACGCACTCTTCCTGTAGGAGAGATAGAGAAGCTCAAATAAATGTTCTGCTCTGTGCATTGAACCCACCCAGCTCCAGCCTGGTTTCAGTTTGGACTGGCTGTATTTTTCCAGTAACCAGGCTAGATTTACCATTGGCCACATGGGTAGACACACTTGATCCAGAGCTTTTAGGAAATGGGCATAGAGGTCCATGTTCCCAAAAAAGTCATTTAAGGTGCGCACTCAAATCAGGAAAAATTTATTTTTTACAAAGACGATAATAAAATTCATTTATTGTGTTTATATGATCTTGAAATCACAAAAATACAGACAGAAATAACATTGAAATCACATCTCATACAACACAGCTATAATACACATGATGCCCCATTTTGGGTATGTTAAAAAGGTTATATCCATTAGATTGCTATTTCATATCAAGTATTAAGGTCAATCAATATGAGTACCAAAGTGCATAGTGCAATAATAGTGCAATAATATATGTATAAAAAGAAACAACTTCATGAAAAGTATCAAATATTGCACACACCCTGTAGCCTCATATTGCATCTGTTCCCTGGATCTAAACCACACCTCTTATGGAGCACACATACATTCCACCAATGAGCATATCAGCTATACACATAAATATCATTCCAATTTACCAGCAAAAATGTAGTAATCAGGCATCCATTATACACCGCATTATCCGCATCAACCCTGACGGCCGTTTCGAGCCCCGCTGGCTCTTTCTCAAAGGTATGCTATTGTCTCCCCTACGCGCGTGCACTTTCAACTCACAGTGCCTCGCTCCCCCGGCATCACGTGAGTACGTTACCCGTTACCCGTCCAGCTCTGTCTCTGTATCAGCCTTAATTAGATGACTTCTGATGTTTTGGGGGCGTTTGTAGGTGATTAGAGGTGGCGCAGAAAACACCTCACCATATGTCCGATCACTTGATAACACAGACCAATGCTTCTGTATAATGCGTTTAATCTGATTACTCACACATTATGCGTTAGGATTACAGGAATATGGTCTAACCTATCTTTAGGATTATATTTTAATAATGTTTCCCATTAGACCATTGAAGCCTTTGATTTGGCCATATCTTTTATTGAGGTCGGATACCCTCTATCTATAAATTCTCTCGCCATAGAGTCAGCACGAGTTTGGAAGGTTTGATCGTTATCTATAATTCTACGTAACCTAAGGAATTGACCATATGGGATGCCCCTCTTCTGCCCGGGGGGATGAAAACTACTAAAATGAAGATATGTATTTTTATCCATTGGTTTTCAGAAAACATCTGTAGTAGTTCTCCTCTGTTCTATACCCACACTCACATCCCAAAAATCTTTTCACTGTGATCTATCGTAAATGAAATGGAGGGTAGACAACCATCTAATACCTCCTTAAATTCCATTAGTCTCTCCGGGGTGCCTCTCCAAATCAAAAAAATGTCATCAATAAAGTGGTACCATAATATCACATGGTCAGAAAAATAGGGGTGCATATACACAAATCTCTTCTCAAATGATGCCATAAAAAGGTTGGCATATGCCGGGGCCACATTCGACCCCATGGCCGTTCCCTGGAGTTGCTGGAAATATTCACCATTGTAATAGAAATAATTCTTGGTTAATATCATCCACAAAAGTTTTTCCAGAAAATCTCTAAACTGTCTTCTTAGTCACATCGCCTCTAGTGTTTCCCTAATAACATCCATCCCCAATTCATGGGGTATGGACGTATACAAACTATTGACATCCATTGTACAAAGTAAGCAATCTGATGGTAACTCACCTAAATTAGAAATTTTATTTAAAAAATCTCCCGTGTCAAGTAAAAGCGATGAGATGCGTAGCACACTAGGTTGCAATACCTTATCCAAGAATACTGCTAGTGATTGAAATACAGACTGTGTCCCAATGACAATGGGATGGCCTGGGGGCCTCAACAAGTTTTTATGTATCTTCGGTAGGGTATAAAATAAAGGTGTCATAGGGAATGGTGTAATTAAGAAATCCTTACGTTTTTTATCTATCAGGCATGAGTCAAATGCTTCTACGACTATCCTATCTATTTCTTCCTTAATCTCCCTCATCGGATCTTTTCTCAATTTGCAATATACATTTGAATCTGGTTATTGTGAGAGGATCTCATTCTCATAGAGGGATCTATCCATGATCACAGTGGTGCCCCCCTTGTCAGCTGGCTTTATAACAATAGTTTTATCATTCTCAAGTTCTTTTTAATGCTTCTTTTCCTTTCTTACTCAAATTTTGCTTAAATTTACCTGAAGGGGGGCGCCACTTGATCCTGGATACATCCCTCTGTACTAATTTTATAAATGTCTCCACTACATGTGACTGCTGTGGCGGTTGCCACTTACTCTTAGGCCTGCAGCTAGTCAAATCAACATCTGCTGGTAGTCCTATTATCCGTGTGCCACCGGGCACATTCGTTGTTCGTGATTCTGTCAGAGAGGAGTTAAAAAAAGCTTTAGTCCGTACAGTGCGAAATAAGTTTTGCAGCTCTATATCTAGTTCCAAAGGATTCCCATAGTGGGTGGGCACAAATCCCAACCCCTTATTAAGAAGCCATTCTTCATCACTAGAGATTATCCGACTGCAAATATTTACCACTAAGTTATCCGTGTTGTTTTGGTTTTGCTTCTTGTCATCCTTTGAGGCCCGGCCTCCTCGCCGCCCCCTCCTTGTAGTGGTCTTCCTTGTGATCGGTAACCCTTGTCTAAAAAACGTCTCATTTCCAGAAGAATTACTGGAATCTGAGTCAGATGAATTAGGGCGTCGTGATTGATTTGCATATCGAAAGGGTCTAGCCTCTCTCCAATTATAAATCTTGTTAGATTCATAATCGAGAATGTCCCGTTTATACTTATTTAATTTCATTGTCAATGTATCAGTATGAAATTGCTTTAATGTAGCATCCAGGGACTTTATGAATGTTCTAAACTCACCCATTTCCAATGTAGACTCCAACTTACCTTTAGTCAACTGTATTTCTTGATCTAATTCTTTCATTTGAGATTGTATACTTAATACTATCAATGTCATTAGGTCCAAAATACATTTATTAAGTATTTGATACCATCTATCATGAAATTCACTCCCTTCTTTACAAAAGGAGGGTTTCAGATTAATCCTTAATCCCCTAGGTATCCATCTTGATCTCAAATATTCTACTAAAGTAGTGGCATGCAAATCAAATTGAACATATCGGCGTTTTAATACCTCTAACTTCTCCAAAACTTTCTAGTAGGGTATCTAGGTCCGCTTGAGTGTAGGCGAAAGTATCCGCATGTTTAGCAGAAAGGGTATTAAGATCGGCAAATGCCATCATATAATCTCCACCAGGTTCTGTAAACCTATATGGACAAATCACAAACAGTTAATGCAAAATGGTTCAGCACTCCACAGTTAAAGTGGACCAACACTCAGGATTTTGACTATCCTGGGTCTTGGTCCACTTCGGTGGGGCACCCCCGATCGGGGTGCCCCGCTGTGTGAAACCCCCCCGATCACCCTAAAAACTCACCTCTCCCCGCTCCCAGCACCGACGGACAAGCGATTTGACAGCCGCTTGTCCGTGGCTCCTCCGCCGCCGCCTCCCGCGCGTCCCTCTTGACGCGCGCGCGCCCACACCGGCCATTCACAGACGCCCGGCGCGGGCGCGCGCACGCCTAGAGGGGCGCGGTAAGGGGGTTTGGGGGTTTTTGGGGGGGGATGTCCCGCGGGGAGGGAGGTGATCGGCCCGGGAATCTTATAGATTCCCGGGCCGATCACCCGAGGGTGATGGTCCACTTTAAGTACTTGAAGTATATAGAGAGGTGCTGCATCCTTAATTAAAGGGCTGTCCACTAAATGTGCCTTAATATACCAATTACAAAAAAAGTAATTTAAGGTGCGCACTCAAATCAGGAAAAATTAATTCTTTACAAAGACGATAATACAATTCATTTATTGTGTTTATATGATCTTGAAATCACAAAAGTACACACAGAAATAACATTGAAATCACATCTCATACAACACAAATATAATACACATGATGCCCCATTTTGGGTATGTTAAAAAAGGTTATATCCAATTAGATTGCTATTTCATATCAAGTATTAAGGTCAATCAATATGAGTACCAAAGTGCATAGTGCAATAATATATATAAAAAAAAGAAACAACTTCATGAAAAGTCCAGTTCAGTGGTAAAGATATAGATATATCAAATATTGCACACACCCTGTAGCCTCATATTGCATCTGTTCCCTGGATCTAAACCACACCTCTTATGGAGCACACATAAATTCCACCAATGAGCATATCAGCTATACACATAAATATTATTCCAATTTACCAGCAAAGAATGTAGTAATCAGGCATCCATCATACACCGCATCATCTACATCAACCCTGACGGCCTTTTCGAGCCCTGACGGCTTTTTCTTAAAGGTACGCTATTGTCTTCCCTATGCGCGAGTGCTTTCAACTCACGGTGCCTCGCTCCCCCGGCGTCACGTGACTCCGAATGATGCGGCCATCCCGAACTGGGATGCCCTGCTGAGTGAAACAGGAAGGACTAAAACCCGGGATAGTGAAAGTCCCAAGTTTTGGTCCACTTTAAAATGTTTACAGTGGATGTGGCAAACACAGCATTGACATACTTTGACTGTTACTGTCTTGTGTTTACAAAGGCTTTATCTCTCTACACCCAGAATGCATTTGGAGGGGCGCCCACAAATGATACATATATAATGTCAGGATTGGGGTTGATATTGGCATAGACAACTCTGGATACAGTTCTCAAGGTGAAGTACATTTTAGATTATTGTGAGACACAAGTCCAACACAAATCCACTGCAGTTCAGCATACAAAAGGATGCAGGATAAATGGCAACATAAAGTTCTTCCTATCCCTTTAATCTAAATACATTTTGTTGCTGCACCAGTATAGCAGGTCCACAGTTTAGGCATGCAGCAAAAACTCTCTTTCCCACAGGCTTGTAGACGGGCAGGCTGATTCATGACTAACGCCAGGTAGCGACAGATAAGGGTCTGTAGCAGGCATTTCAGAGCGCCCGCTAGTAGTCGCTGTGCTCGGGTGGGATTCGCTAGTTCAGAGCGCCTCAGTCGCTGTGCAGCATTGATGAATACGTTGTGGGCAGTCGCTATATGAGCAGTACAGCGCTGTATGGGAGTGAATGGTAGAGACTGGTCAGTGTGACCCGACCGACACCATAATCATCAAAAAAACAGCCTCACACAACGCCGGCGCTCAAAAATGCTTCACTGTAGCCCAGAGCGCCGGAGGCCAGGGGCGGGCTGGCCATAGGGCATACCGGGCAGAATCCCGGTAGGCCGGCACATGGGAAGGAGGAGGAGGTGTGGTGGCTGATGAGGAGAGAAGTGGAATGGATGGAAGCCCTCTGCCCGCCGCCACCGGCCCTGCTCTGACACACACAGTAATGTGGTAATGCAGGACCGACCTGAGGCCACCCCTCACACTAACTTGAATTTGGGAGACTACAAGCAGTGCTTTATTCTGCCTATCAAAAGCGCTGCTTGCAATGTGTCACACGCAGGGGAGAAGAAGCCTGTGACAGGCAGCCGCCCTGGCCAATCAGGAGCAGTCTCTGTCCTCCACGCTTCAGAGAGGAATTTAAAAGGCAACAGGCGGGTTTTCATGCCGAAGAAGGAAGGAGAGACACTGATAACTGTGAGTTGATAGTGGGCTGGGGGAGGGGTGTCATGAGACGAGACTCCGTGCTGCACACATCAAGGAACGGGGAAGGCCGGCCTGACTGACAAGCCAGGGACCTTTCATCCTTCTTTGATCTGTTCTGGTCCTCTGTAGCTGAAGGGGTTAATGATTAGAGCTGCAGTGGCTGGGAGCTGGGCTCTCCCCTTGCTGGCAGTTGTACTGAATTAGGAGCAGCCCTGACGCCACAGTCTTCTGTATTTGATATTTAGAGTGGACCAACAGCAGACTAAGACTCTAGGGCTGCCCAATTCCTCACTTTCCTTTATGTGTAAAAGCCCCCGAAACTCTGAGTTGACTTACCTATCTGGCCATTCCATGCCGGCCAGCTGCTCCCGCACTAGGCCTATCTCAATGGCCTCAATCCAGGGGTTTCACAAACTGGGGCATCCCAAGTCAGAATGCCCCAAGGTCACTGACCAAATCCCAAGTAAGGCAAAAGCCCAGGTTTTGTTCCACCTTAATTTGCACCCTCCAGCCCGAAGTGAAGAGAAACCCATTTCTCAGTGGGCTCCATGTGTCTAAGGACTGGAAGTTGCAGCACGCACTGCAGTGACCAGCACCTCCTTCAGTAGAAAGCATTGGCTGCTGCATTGTGAACTGTGACCAGTCCGCCACCAGAGGCAACCTTGCATCTGCTTACTGTTCAGCTAGGGGAAATGGGGAAAGGAAAGCCCGTGCCATAGGCTGCCAAATTATTGTAGATGTGCTTTAAAGAGGAGCAACCAACTCCCTAGTGTCTATTATACTAAAGGGCTGGTATACTGCCTCTTTAAGGGGCATCCCAAATTGGGATTCCTCACTGTCTGTATCTCCAGGGATGGTCCAGTGCTCTCACCAATGCCATGCTGCTCGTGTGCAGGAAAGAAAAATGTAGTGAGGGGTGAGGTGTGTGTGTGTATGTATGGAGGGATGACCCTCACTGGCTTTAATGGAGTGATGCTGCTCACGAACTATAGTATATGTGTGGGGGGGCTTGCCTGTAATTATTATTAATAGTAATAATAATAATATGTAATTATTAGGTGGTGTTTCCCTTTAAGGGTGTGGCAGGAGCGTGGTTTAAGTGCAAAAAATGTCTTCATGTGTCTGTCTTTCCAGTTTTCAAAAGTTGGGAGATATATATATATATATAACATTAATATACTATACTGGGCCAGGAAAAGTACAGCAGGGCCGGTGTGCCCCAAAAAGTCCCGGGCCGTTTTTTAGTCCCAGTCCGCCCCTGCCGGAGGCTGTTTGATTAAAGGCTGTTTTTGAACATGTATCCCCCAGTAACAAAGCGAAAACATATGGAATGAATTGTTGTAACATCGTGACATGAACACATTAATGCCAGACCTGTAATGTCAATTCTGCATAACTAAATAAAAACTGAAAAAAGTTTTCAAAAATGTCATTTTCTTGGCCAGAATAAATGTCAGAATGGTTGTGTTTTTTTTAGGGAATGGGATCAGGAAAGGGATTTAAGGATCATCCATAGAACTGTATGGGAGAGCGCCAGGTAGCGAGAGGTAAGACGTAGCGCTCTGCAAGGCTGAACGCCGGCGCTGTACGCTGAGCCTGGGATAATGATGAATCGGACTCTACATGGCGTGGTTCTAGTCGCTCACCAGATTCGGCTTCATAAATGTGGAATTGCGTGCCGTGTCTGGCGTTCACCTGCCGCTACCTGACGTTACCTGCCGCTAGAGCTTCATGAATAAGGCCCTGAGACTGTCTCATCACACAACTTACTTCTGACTAATGAGCACAGGTAAAACGCATGCTGGAAGGAGGGGAACAGCAAGCCCCACTACCAACCTACTTTACCTGCCATTCCATAAAAATGCAGACCACTGCAGAGCACTAAAGCCAGATATCTTTCTGGGTGACATGTACACTCCTTCCACAAGTAAACCCACTGTGTGCCTACACTATTGTGCTAGGTAGTACAAAGACACTGGATAAAATCTAAATACTGGAGCTGGAGTCTGGACTGCAGTGGAAACTGGGGGCATCCTGCTGGCTATTCCAGGACTCCAGGCCAGGAGGGCTATTTAAGGTCGGCAGCCCCATGACTGGCCTGTGCTTCCTGCTGGAAGCTGACCAGCCTATGGGATTGGGGGAAGAGATCGGGGGAAGTGACCTCAGGGGAAGGGGAGGGGGGCGGATTATAAAGGGGCTGGTTGCCCCCTCCTCTTCCTCTTTGACCCCCGATCTCTTCATTGGAACTTGCTTTCCCACCCACCCGCCTGCCCTTTATTGGGGGTGATGGAATGGTCGATTGGTCGCAGCGGAAGGCTGGTTGGGGTTTCGGGGCGTTTTTTTTTGTATTTTGTACATTTGTACATTTTGTACATTTGTATTATGTTATATATATATATAAAAAAAAGGAAAGTAGGAAGGGGAGAGGTGTATTTACATTGAAAGAGGATTAATATATATTTATTGATATTTGTTTAAGTTACCAGGGTACTTAAATTTGGTTTTGGTTATGTAAAATTTGTGGGGTATTTATTGGGTATATGTGTCAATGCGTATGTACCAGGGGATTGTTGTACATACATTGTTTACTGAATTATTTTACTTGTCACAGCTTTGGTGGTCTCCTCTGCTCGGTTCGGGTCTGAGATGTCACGGAAAGTGGGGAAGGTTACAAAGGAGCGGCTCTTTCGACTGAAACGGGCCAGGAGGATAGGTGACTGATTTTAAGGGGAGGGACAAAAGAAAAGGGGTAAGGTAGATCTTGGCAGTTAGCCCCGTTGAGCTACCAGGCCTAGGAAGGATGCGGCCGGGCTCACGATTCAGCTTCTGTTTCAGATTCGGGAGGTAGTTGAGCCTTCGGGCCGCCTCCCCTCCCCTCCTGTTGGTAGTTATGGTATGGTGGAATCTCAGACCTGGATCGGGGAGAACGGGAGTGTGCATTTGTTATTTGTTACTGTGTTTTATGTTGAGGCTGTGGCCGATTAAAATTCCATCAATTCCAAAGAAATGGTTGTTGGCTCCATTATTTGGGAGTGTAGTGGGTTGGTGACAACTGAAGGCGTATGGAACGCTAGCACAGTCAAGTGAGGGATTAGTCTCAGACAGGGGCTACTGCAGTGCAGCCTGCCAGGAAGGAGGCGGCATAGCTAGGTAAGTATGTGCAGATACATATCACAGAGGCATTGGAGGCAGCGTGCCCCGGGCCCCCTTGTTCCACAGGCCCAGGGGCATGTGCCTGCACTGCCCCTATGGTATGTGTGCCCCTAGTAGGACACCATGACCTCATGGGTACTGAGATAATAGCAGATTCTGCATCCCCAGTAGCTATGTAATTCTCCAGTATGCTCCAGGACCCCCACTCTGATATATTCAGTCGAATTGCCCAGATAAGATGAATATCCTTTATTTGGGCAATGGCATCCTGATGACATGATAGAAAATGTGCTGTATTCAATAGAGTCATGAAAACTGTTTGTGCTTGTTGTATATTATCAATGAAGGGGTCTGGGGGATGCTCATGTTTTGTTTTGGGTCCATGGAATGCTTATACTCTGCATATTAATGTATTTGGGTCTGGGGAATGCTTACACTTTACAATATTTCATATTTCATTTGAGTTTTTGGCACCAGTAGCACTCTGCTTCTTATCTTTGGAAATCTAAAGGACACTTACAACCTGCATATTGTTGTTGGGTGCTTTAAAGCTGAACAGCTGTTTAGTGACATCCTGAATCGGGATGCCTTGCTGTGTGAAACTCCCCAGATCACCCTGTACAACTCTCATCTTCCCAGTCCAACGGAGCATAAAACGGGGCTCGTCCATTCAGAGCTATTTGCTGTGACCATGTCATTCGGCTAGGACAGGCTTCAGTGGCCGCATCCCCAGTGGATCTCCAGCCCCAGCCTATCTGAATCTGTGGCTGCTCTGTAAACAGTCAGAGCCTTTTTGCCGAGTTACATAGGCACGCCAAACGGCTCTGATTGGACGAGAGCCAGCACATGCGCTTTCGGCCTGGGGAAAGAAAAGGGGAATATCAGCGACCTGGGGGCATCCAAATTCGGAATACCCCGCGGAAGGCTAGCTGTTGGCCCATGGAATCCGGCATGGGTTTTGTTCCGCTTTAAGGGGGGAACTTGCAATCTGCATTGGAGTCTGGGTGTCGCTCACATTCTTTATCTTATCTTTGGGAGTCTGGGTGCCATATATGTTCTTTATACTATGTGAGGGGACAGGGGACCTCTGACACTCTACAGATTATATTTGGGGTCCATAGGGCACATGCATGCTACATAATTAATGCTTGAGGGGTCTGAGGGACACTTGCACCTGACACATATGTGTTTTTATATCTTCCAACGTCTCTGGGTGGGAAAGAGGGACAATTGTTAAATTAAGCCATGCACCCTCATTGATTGATGGATAGATGGTAAGATGTAACAGTTACAACAATATAAACACTTTGAATGGGCAAATGAATCATTTATTGATGCAGATCTGCGTGTTACATCTCAAAGAATGACAGAGAAGAACAACAAGGGACACGGGGGACATGGATTAAAAAAGGACAGTCCCTCCAAATCAGAGACAGTTGGCAGGGCTATATTTACCATTAGGCAACCCTAGGCACGTGCCTAGGGTGGCAACCTGGAAGGGGGAGGGCGCTGCCCTTACTATTGTAGTAAAGAAAAGAAATTACAACTCTCATATCCTGAACATGAATGCCTCCCAACAAGGAGGGGTGTAATGGCTTTAGTCATGTGACTTCTGTATGTTAGAACATGCTTGCCTGCTTCTCTGCATTTCCCCTTTGTGCCCCTTCCCTCCTCCACACACATACTCTACATATAGACATGAAAACACACATAGATTAGGACAGTTGGTTGTTCTACAGGGCTGGCACTTAAGACTCGCCAAGCATTATAGCCAAAATTACAAATTTTAATCAATAACAAGTATGGCACAGGACACATATTCTACAAAAATACATGATAAAATGAACACATGTAAAATAGCAATTGCTGAAAAACGAACACACATATAGGGGCCCCCGCCAGGATAGACCTGGAATACCACACCTCCTCCACACACTCAACAAACACTCAGCTGGCCAGCTTGACAATCCAGGAGTTAAGTCCTCCAATTCATTGGGGATGCCAGGTGACAAGTGATTTGCAGGGGAAGCAGGTTAAATTAGATCCTCACAACGTCTCCACACTAGGGCTTAGAAGGAGGCTGTACACCAAAGGTTTTCATATCCACACAATGTGGTAAAGGATAGAAGCCGATTTGGAAACACAGTACACAGTATGAGCCCGCAGGCACTCACGTGTCCCGTTAGGATAGAACTGCTCCACTGGTCCGGGAAAGCGATATGCAGCTAGAATGGCAGACAATGATGATAAAGGTTCAAAGCGCCACTCAGGCGTATCCACTTGTTGCCTTTGGGGCACCGCTGCTGCCGCCGCCACCGCCGTCACTTAATCAGCGCGTCCCGGGTACTGTGTTACATGCGCTCCCGGTCAGAGCAACAAACAGCCTGCCGACATGAAGATTACCACCTGGCCTCACACATGGTCTCAATGCGGTGTCATCAAGGTGGGATGATCACAGGAAGTTAGGAGGCGTGGTCGGGGGTCGTCACCGACGTACGTTTCACTCCCCACTGGGAGTTTCCTCAGGGTGAGGGAGGGGCCGGACACACACAGGCTTTTATGCGTATTGACACACCTCTTCATGACAGCAAACCCAGCCACAGCTGGGGCCGCCCAGTTGTCAATCAAGTCTCGGGTTAGATACACCCAGTCCTGCCTGGGAAGTTAGCTGCGGTGGTCACATTAACCCTTGCGTCTCATCCTCCACATTCCTTTACAACAACGTGTATTCCACCATTTCATAATTGTAACACTTAGGATATTCGTACTTCACATATTAATATCCAACGCGGGGCACCTAAAGGTGATCATTATTAAAAGGATAACAGTGATTTCATGCCATTCACAACAGCGCAAGCATTCCTAAAATAGCACCATAGACAGCACACCAGACTCAGCTATAAGGGGGCTACAGTTTTGGGCAGAGGGGATGAGGCTCATCAAGTGTTTATTTTAAAGAGGGGAAGAAAAAGGGGGGGGGGGGGGAAGAGGGGGACAGGGAGAAAAACCCCCCTTTTATTTTACTAGATTGTAAGTAAATAGAATTGCCCTACTTTGAACCTTAAGCGCCCATATGCAGTTATTAGCCATATTACAGTGCCATAATCATAGAGGACCACCCGTGCCAAGACTACCCATACGAACTCATAGCTATAAATAGCCACAAGGACCCCATAGGGGGCCAGTCAAGATGCAGGGACACACACACAGGCAAAAGAGATAATAAAGAAGAGATAAAGAGGGACTGTATATATATACACCGGGGCCGAGTTCAAGACAAATATACACAGACCACAAGGTGACAAATTAATAGCAATTACCTACAGTGTCCCCTATTGGTTCACAGAAAGGACTTTAGGCCCATATCAGTATTTAAGCCGTGTGGCACCATAGTGCCCAGTTCAAAAATCAAACGGGCTTCATGTTGAAGGAGCCTAGTATCTCTGAACCCTCTTCTACCTTCCATTTCCAACTTAAAAATACCGCAGGCCCGCAGGCCAGACGGATCACTGTTATGAAATACTCGGAAGTGTTCCGCCACCGGACTTTTTTCACTCCTTTTCTTTATATCTCTTACATGTTCCCCTATTCTAATACGCAATTCTCTTATGGTCTTACCCACATACTTTTTGTTACACGGGCAGCTCAGTAGGTACACAACATATTTAGAAGAACAGTTTATAAACCTCTTTATAAGTTGAGGACCTTTACTTTTAGGACCTATGTATGTTCTAGTTTTTTCTATGTAAGAACACACCTGGCAATGTCCACATTTATGTGAACCCTTCAGCACCTTGGTTTCATTTCTTTCTACTATTTTCACCCTATACTCACTCCGCATCAATAAATCCCTAATATTAGCAGCCCTTTTAGCTGTCATAAGGGGTCTTGGTCCCACATGTTGGGCTATTACAGGGTCCAATTGCAAAACATGCCAGTGAGACCTCAGGATATTGCGGAATTTCTCCCAGTGGGCATTGTATTGAGTAATGAGGCGGACATGCTGACCACCACCCGCCTCCCTCAGCCCAGAGCCATGCAACAGACTATCACGGGGCGTCTCCAACGCCTTGTGGAAACAGGTGCGGAGGAGTCGATGGGGGTATCCTCTGTCCCTGAAACGACGCGTGAGGGTCCTGGCCTCCCGGACGTAGTCCCCCACTGTGGTACAGTTCCTGCGAATGCGCAGAAACTGTCCAAGGGGAATGCCACGCCTCAGGGGGCCTGGATGATGGCTGGTGAAATGCAGGAGCGTGTTTCCTGCCGTAGGCTTGCGGAAGGTGGTGGTGACCAGCCGGCCCGCCTCCTTAGTGATCCGAAGATCAAGAAATTCAATCGTTGTGGAACTCCATTTGAAAGTCAATCTTATATTTCTAAGGTTTTGGTTGAGTAGGGAGATGAACTCCTCCAGTTGTGGTACTGTACCCTTCCATATCAATAACACATCATCGATGTATCTCAGCCAGAGGGCGGCATGTGCCACGAAGGACGCCCGCCCAAACACCTCCAGACTCTCCCACCGTCCGAGGTGTAGGCAGGCGTACGAGGGGGCACATGCCGCCCCCATTGCTGTCCCTTGAGTCTGTTGGTAGTAAATTCCATTGAATTTAAAGAAATTATTCATCAGGACAAATTCCAGTAATTCCACAACAAATTCGTTGTAGGCCGCGTCCCCTGGACCCAACATCTCCAGTGTTTCCACCACCTCCTGGAGGCCCACCGTGTGGGGAATGGAGGTGTACAAACTCTCCACATCCACACTCACCAGCAACCAATCTTCCTCTAGTTGTACGCCATGTAACTTCCGTAGTAAGTCACTGCTATCCAACACAAAAGATGGAAGCAGTCTCACCAAAGGTTTTAAGTTCTCATCAATAAATCTGGCGGTGTTCTCCAGTGGCCCTCCATTCCCCGACACGATGGGCCTCCCCGGCGGGAACTGTAAATTTTTATGAATTTTTGGAATAGTGTATAACACAGGAGTATTATAATCTGTGACCTTTAAGTACTCATAAATTTTGGGCGTCAATAGATTTTCTTCTCTAGCCCAATATAATTTATAGTTGAGAGCATCAATAACTCCTGGAAAGGGATTGTGTCGCACCAGACGGTAAGTATCCGCATTGCCCAACTGTTGTTCAATTTCTCCCACATAGTAGGAGTCATTCATTAACACAACATTACCCCCCTTGTCACTAGGCCTGATAATTAAATTTGGGGCCCTTTCCAACTCTAAGAGGGCCTCTCTTTCTTGTCTACTCAAATTATCCTGCCCCGCACCCAGCGCCCATTCTTCCTTGGCTAGGTCACGCTCCACTAACTGTAGGAACGTGAATAAATATCGATTCATACTTAAGGGAGGAAAATTCTTCGAGGAAGTCCTAAGTTTACTACAGTCAGGTAAAAGGTCAGGGATTTCATCAACATCAGAAGTGTTCTCGAAGGGCTCCGCAGAGGAAATATCACTGAGAGGTACCACCTCAACCCCCAGGTCCGAGCGGCCAGTCTTGTCACCAGAGACCATAGTTTTATTAAACATGGTCCGGAATAAGACCTTTCTTAAATAAAGAGCGGTATCCCTATATAGGGTAAATTCATCGCCGCCGGCACTGGGGGAGAAGGACAGACCCCTGGACAGCACAGACCTATGGCAATCATTGAGGGGAAAATCAGACAAGTTAATGACATTAAGTTCATCACAGTCAAATTCTATCGGTTTGGTGGGAGGGCAGACCCCCCTGTTTTGTTCTTTCTGATTCCCCTCAGGGATTTCACCCTGTTCGCTACGCTGTCTCCTTCTTCTCCTTTTTTTGGGGCCTGATCTAAAACAGAATTTGTCACCTTGTGGTCTGTGTATATTTGTCTTGAACTCGGCCCCGGTGTATATATATACAGTCCCTCTTTATCTCTTCTTTATTATCTCTTTTGCCTGTGTGTGTGTCCCTGCATCTTGACTGGCCCCCTATGGGGTCCTTGTGGCTATTTATAGCTATGAGTTCGTATGGGTAGTCTTGGCACGGGTGGTCCTCTATGATTATGGCACTGTAATATGGCTAATAACTGCATATGGGCGCTTAAGGTTCAAAGTAGGGCAATTCTATTTACTTACAATCTAGTAAAATAAAGGGGGGTTTTTCTCCCTGTCCCCCTCTTCCCCCCCCCCCCCCTTTTTCTTCCCCTCTTTAAAATAAACACTTGATGAGCCTCATCCCCTCTGCCCAAAACTGTAGCCCCCTTATAGCTGAGTCTGGTGTGCTGTCTATGGTGCTATTTTAGGAATGCTTGCGCTGTTGTGAATGGCATGAAATCACTGTTATCCTTTTAATAATGATCACCTTTAGGTGCCCCGCGTTGGATATTAATATGTGAAGTACGAATATCCTAAGTGTTACAATTATGAAATGGTGGAATACACGTTGTTGTAAAGGAATGTGGAGGATGAGACGCAAGGGTTAATGTGACCACCGCAGCTAACTTCCCAGGCAGGACTGGGTGTATCTAACCCGAGACTTGATTGACAACTGGGCGGCCCCAGCTGTGGCTGGGTTTGCTGTCATGAAGAGGTGTGTCAATACGCATAAAAGCCTGTGTGTGTCCGGCCCCTCCCTCACCCTGAGGAAACTCCCAGTGGGGAGTGAAACGTACGTCGGTGACGACCCCCGACCACGCCTCCTAACTTCCTGTGATCATCCCACCTTGATGACACCGCATTGAGACCATGTGTGAGGCCAGGTGGTAATCTTCATGTCGGCAGGCTGTTTGTTGCTCTGACCGGGAGCGCATGTAACACAGTACCCGGGACGCGCTGATTAAGTGACGGCGGTGGCGGCGGCAGCAGCGGTGCCCCAAAGGCAACAAGTGGATACGCCTGAGTGGCGCTTTGAACCTTTATCATCATTGTCTGCCATTCTAGCTGCATATCGCTTTCCCGGACCAGTGGAGCAGTTCTATCCTAACGGGACACGTGAGTGCCTGCGGGCTCATACTGTGTACTGTGTTTCCAAATCGGCTTCTATCCTTTACCACATTGTGTGGATATGAAAACCTTTGGTGTACAGCCTCCTTCTAAGCCCTAGTGTGGAGACGTTGTGAGGATCTAATTTAACCTGCTTCCCCTGCAAATCACTTGTCACCTGGCATCCCCAATGAATTGGAGGACTTAACTCCTGGATTGTCAAGCTGGCCAGCTGAGTGTTTGTTGAGTGTGTGGAGGAGGTGTGGTATTCCAGGTCTATCCTGGCGGGGGCCCCTATATGTGTGTTCGTTTTTCAGCAATTGCTATTTTACATGTGTTCATTTTATCATGTATTTTTGTAGAATATGTGTCCTGTGCCATACTTGTTATTGATTAAAATTTGTAATTTTGGCTATAATGCTTGGCGAGTCTTAAGTGCCAGCCCTGTAGAACAACCAACTGTCCTAATCTATGTGTGTTTTCATGTTACTATTTAGGTTGAACAGGGCGCCCCTGGGATAAGGGGCAGCGCGCTAGCCGCCTGTTGATTTTGTATGGCCATTCCCTGGTTTTTAGTTCTATAATAGTTTTTGATTCACTGCACAAGGAGATGTTGTTGTTGCCTCCAGTACCAGGTGGAGTTGGCCTTTTGTTTATGGATAATTGAATAGGGACAGATTCTCTACTTTGAACCTTAATGTGAAATTGTGTTAACAGTACTTTTGTACACGGTGTTGGGTATTTGTACTTCTCTTGCACTATCACATGAGGGCACAGGTGTTTGTGTAAAAAATTCTTTAAAGCGGCTGTGATCTTTGGTGCCTCCTTCCTGGTAATTTGGAAAATACAAACCTTCTAAGTGTATGAGTTATGGCTTTTCAACTAGATAAGACCTGTTTACAGGATATTCAGGCTGCTTTTGTAACCCAAGAAGGAAGCACTTTAGACACAAGGAGTGATGATGTAAGACCACTATTTAGGAAACATAAATCGTTTATTATAAAACAATTGAAACGGCAGTGGGATGTTTGCACCATAGAGAATTATATTCAGCATAGAATAATTCCTAGAGGTCTCAGGGAGAGAATAATCCCGGCGGAGCATCTAAGGACCGATAGGTTCATTGATAAATGGCAGAATGAGTGTATTAACCATGGAATTAGAGTAATGGAATTGATCGTGGAGGAGGAACGCCTCCAATTGGTTGAATTGGAGGATAACATTAGAGAGACCTGCAGCACACTTGACACCTTTAGGGAGGATCCAGACTTTGGTCGGCTAAATGACATGATTAAGATAGAAGTGGAGAGGGTACAGAAAACAATTAAAGAGATTAAACAAAAAAAGTTCAGAAGAGATCTCGCTGAATTTGAGGATGGGAAGATCTTTCGGGACTTCCAAACAAAAAGAAGATTTAATTTCCGCCGTAGACAATGGCGAGACGTGTCAAGTGACCTGTCGGGGGCCGAGACTGAGGTCTCTGATGAAAGTCCTCCACGTGAGCCACGCAGAATACGACGAAATGTCTCTTTTTTAGATCAGGCCCCAAAAAAAGGAGAAGAAGGAGACAGCGTAGCGAACAGGGTGAAATCCCTGAGGGGAATCAGAAAGAACAAAACAGGGGGGTCTGCCCTCCCACCAAACCGATAGAATTTGACTGTGATGAACTTAATGTCATTAACTTGTCTGATTTTCCCCTCAATGATTGCCATAGGTCTGTGCTGTCCAGGGGTCTGTCCTTCTCCCCCAGTGCCGGCGGCGATGAATTTACCCTATATAGGGATACCGCTCTTTATTTAAGAAAGGTCTTATTCCGGACCATGTTTAATAAAACTATGGTCTCTGGTGACAAGACTGGCCGCTCGGACCTGGGGGTTGAGGTGGTACCTCTCAGTGATATTTCCTCTGCGGAGCCCTTCGAGAACACTTCTGATGTTGATGAAATCCCTGACCTTTTACCTGACTGTAGTAAACTTAGGACTTCCTCGAAGAATTTTCCTCCCTTAAGTATGAATCGATATTTATTCACGTTCCTACAGTTAGTGGAGCGTGACCTAGCCAAGGAAGAATGGGCGCTGGGTGCGGGGCAGGATAATTTGAGTAGACAAGAAAGAGAGGCCCTCTTAGAGTTGGAAAGGGCCCCAAATTTAATTATCAGGCCTAGTGACAAGGGGGGTAATGTTGTGTTAATGAATGACTCCTACTATGTGGGAGAAATTGAACAACAGTTGGGCAATGCGGATACTTACCGTCTGGTGCGACACAATCCCTTTCCAGGAGTTATTGATGCTCTCAACTATAAATTATATTGGGCTAGAGAAGAAAATCTATTGACGCCCAAAATTTATGAGTACTTAAAGGTCACAGATTATAATACTCCTGTGTTATACACTATTCCAAAAATTCATAAAAATTTACAGTTCCCGCCGGGGAGGCCCATCGTGTCGGGGAATGGAGGGCCACTGGAGAACACCGCCAGATTTATTGATGAGAACTTAAAACCTTTGGTGAGACTGCTTCCATCTTTTGTGTTGGATAGCAGTGACTTACTACGGAAGTTACATGGCGTACAACTAGAGGAAGATTGGTTGCTGGTGAGTGTGGATGTGGAGAGTTTGTACACCTCCATTCCCCACACGGTGGGCCTCCAGGCGGTGGTGGAAACACTGGAGATGTTGGGTCCAGGGGACGCGGCCTACAACGAATTTGTTGTGGAATTACTGGAATTTGTCCTGATGAATAATTTCTTTAAATTCAATGGAATTTACTACCAACAGACTCAAGGGACAGCAATGGGGGCGGCATGTGCCCCCTCGTACGCCTGCCTACACCTCGGACGGTGGGAGAGTCTGGAGGTGTTTGGGCGGGCGTCCTTCGTGGCACATGCCGCCCTCTGGCTGAGATACATCGATGATGTGTTATTGATTTGGAAGGGTACAGTACCACAACTGGAGGAGTTCATCTCCCTACTCAACCAAAACCTTAGAAATATAAGATTGACTTTCAAATGGAGTTCCACAACGATTGAATTTCTTGATCTTCGGATCACTAAGGAGGCGGGCCGGCTGGTCACCACCACCTTCCGCAAGCCTACGGCAGGAAACACGCTCCTGCATTTCACCAGCCATCATCCAGGCCCCCTGAGGCGTGGCATTCCCCTTGGACAGTTTCTGCGCATTCGCAGGAACTGTACCACAGTGGGGGACTACGTCCGGGAGGCCAGGACCCTCACGCGTCGTTTCAGGGACAGAGGATACCCCCATCGACTCCTCCGCACCTGTTTCCACAAGGCGTTGGAGACGCCCCGTGATAGTCTGTTGCATGGCTCTGGGCTGAGGGAGGCGGGTGGTGGTCAGCATGTCCGCCTCATTACTCAATACAATGCCCACTGGGAGAAATTCCGCAATATCCTGAGGTCTCACTGGCATGTTTTGCAATTGGACCCTGTAATAGCCCAACATGTGGGACCAAGACCCCTTATGACAGCTAAAAGGGCTGCTAATATTAGGGATTTATTGATGCGGAGTGAGTATAGGGTGAAAATAGTAGAAAGAAATGAAACCAAGGTGCTGAAGGGTTCACATAAATGTGGACATTGCCAGGTGTGTTCTTACATAGAAAAAACTAGAACATACATAGGTCCTAAAAGTAAAGGTCCTCAACTTATAAAGAGGTTTATAAACTGTTCTTCTAAATATGTTGTGTACCTACTGAGCTGCCCGTGTAACAAAAAGTATGTGGGTAAGACCATAAGAGAATTGCGTATTAGAATAGGGGAACATGTAAGAGATATAAAGAAAAGGAGTGAAAAAAGTCCGGTGGCGGAACACTTCCGAGTATTTCATAACAGTGATCCGTCTGGCCTGCGGGCCTGCGGTATTTTTAAGTTGGAAATGGAAGGTAGAAGAGGGTTCAGAGATACTAGGCTCCTTCAACATGAAGCCCGTTTGATTTTTGAACTGGGCACTATGGTGCCACACGGCTTAAATACTGATATGGGCCTAAAGTCCTTTCTGTGAACCAATAGGGGACACTGTAGGTAATTGCTATTAATTTGTCACCTTGTGGTCTGTGTATATTTGTCTTGAACTCGGCCCCGGTGTATATATATACAGTCCCTCTTTATCTCTTCTTTATTATCTCTTTTGCCTGTGTGTGTGTCCCTGCATCTTGACTGGCCCCCTATGGGGTCCTTGTGGCTATTTATAGCTATGAGTTCGTATGGGTAGTCTTGGCACGGGTGGTCCTCTATGATTATGGCACTGTAATATGGCTAATAACTGCATATGGGCGCTTAAGGTTCAAAGTAGGGCAATTCTATTTACTTACAATCTAGTAAAATAAAGGGGGGTTTTTCTCCCTGTCCCCCTCTTCCCCCCCCCCCCCCTTTTTCTTCCCCTCTTTAAAATAAACACTTGATGAGCCTCATCCCCTCTGCCCAAAACTGTAGCCCCCTTATAGCTGAGTCTGGTGTGCTGTCTATGGTGCTATTTTAGGAATGCTTGCGCTGTTGTGAATGGCATGAAATCACTGTTATCCTTTTAATAATGATCACCTTTAGGTGCCCCGCGTTGGATATTAATATGTGAAGTACGAATATCCTAAGTGTTACAATTATGAAATGGTGGAATACACGTTGTTGTAAAGGAATGTGGAGGATGAGACGCAAGGGTTAATGTGACCACCGCAGCTAACTTCCCAGGCAGGACTGGGTGTATCTAACCCGAGACTTGATTGACAACTGGGCGGCCCCAGCTGTGGCTGGGTTTGCTGTCATGAAGAGGTGTGTCAATACGCATAAAAGCCTGTGTGTGTCCGGCCCCTCCCTCACCCTGAGGAAACTCCCAGTGGGGAGTGAAACGTACGTCGGTGACGACCCCCGACCACGCCTCCTAACTTCCTGTGATCATCCCACCTTGATGACACCGCATTGAGACCATGTGTGAGGCCAGGTGGTAATCTTCATGTCGGCAGGCTGTTTGTTGCTCTGACCGGGAGCGCATGTAACACAGTACCCGGGACGCGCTGATTAAGTGACGGCGGTGGCGGCGGCAGCAGCGGTGCCCCAAAGGCAACAAGTGGATACGCCTGAGTGGCGCTTTGAACCTTTATCATCATTGTCTGCCATTCTAGCTGCATATCGCTTTCCCGGACCAGTGGAGCAGTTCTATCCTAACGGGACACGTGAGTGCCTGCGGGCTCATACTGTGTACTGTGTTTCCAAATCGGCTTCTATCCTTTACCACATTGTGTGGATATGAAAACCTTTGGTGTACAGCCTCCTTCTAAGCCCTAGTGTGGAGACGTTGTGAGGATCTAATTTAACCTGCTTCCCCTGCAAATCACTTGTCACCTGGCATCCCCAATGAATTGGAGGACTTAACTCCTGGATTGTCAAGCTGGCCAGCTGAGTGTTTGTTGAGTGTGTGGAGGAGGTGTGGTATTCCAGGTCTACCCTGGCGGGGGCCCCTATATGTGTGTTCGTTTTTCAGCAATTGCTATTTTACATGTGTTCATTTTATCATGTATTTTTGTAGAATATGTGTCCTGTGCCATACTTGTTATTGATTAAAATTTGTAATTTTGGCTATAATGCTTGGCGAGTCTTAAGTGCCAGCCCTGTAGAACAACCAACTGTCCTAATCTATGTGTGTTTTCATGTTACTATTTAGGTTGAACAGGGCGCCCCTGGGATAAGGGGCAGCGCGCTAGCCGCCTGTTGATTTTGTATGGCCATTCCCTGGTTTTTAGTTCTATAATAGTTTTTGATACTCTACATATAGCCCATTGCATGCCGCCCAACTTTTCAGGGTGGGAAAGAGGGACAATTTGTAAATTAGGCCACACCCCCTCATTGAGGGATGGATAGGATATAGGGTGTAACAGTTACAACAATAGAAACATTTTGAATAGACAAATGAATCATTTATTGGTGCAGATCTGCATGTTAAACCCCAAAGAGGCAAAGAAGAACAACAAGCGAAAGGTGGACATGGACTCAAAAGAGGGTCAGTACCTTCAAACACTTGGGAGGTATGCTATTGCACCCTTTCCCCGTACACACTTTTTTTAATGAGCTGTAACTAACTTAAAAAAGGGGGCACAAACACTTAAAGTGCCTAGGGCACAATGACCACCAAATACGGCCCTGACAGTTGGGGTATGTGTTTTGCCTTTCTGGAAGCCATGCAAATGCACATGTTTGGGGTCTGGGGTAACAGATGTTGGCCAGGGTAATGACAGTTGGGTGGTGTTTCTATATCTGTCAATAGACGGATAAGTAAACAGCATATTGTAGAAAGAGGCGCCACCATGTGTCACGTATTGCAATGGAGGATGATACTGGAGGTCATGCAAATTGTTTGCCCTCCAATCCATCAGCTAACAACACTTCACTGCACCAGGGACCAGACTTTCTTCGAATATTTAATTCACAGCAGCAAGGTGGTAAATGCATATAATCCTTTACTGAAAAAAAATAGTTAAGGTCCCTTTAAATAATGCATTTCATAATGGCGCATTTGTTTAAGTGTATGATATTCAAATGGCCTCTAAATAAAAACTGTACATGTTCCAAGAGATTACCATACACTATGTTAAATGAAACTGTTAGAGAAGTGGAATGTTTAATCATTTTACTGACTTCCTCCCCTGTAATCCCATAAAATAGACCCATTACCTTTCATTTTGATGCTGCCGTTTACTCAGCATAGCATCTAATGGTGAGCAGTGTGCCTGTCAAATTTACATATTGATACATATCATTTACAGGCCAGATATCTTAAAGTGGAAAAGAAAACAGAAATTTGACTTTTCCGGGTTGTGTCCATGCCCCGGTGGTATCCCAAATTGGGATGCCCTGCTGTGTGAAAGGCCCCAGCCTGTTTTCCCTCACCTCTTCCTGGTCCAACAGCGCAAGTGTGGGCTCCCGTCTAATTAGCCTGAGGATGGGTGAAGTGTAAATCCACTTTCAATGGCATTTATTAAAGTTTCCATTATCGTGTGCCAATGTGATCAAGATGGCCAAGGTGCTGAGCGTATCTGTTTTATGTGTGTTTACCTTAACATCAAAGTGGTGTTCTGGTGTAAATTTCAGAAAGTGATAATCATCTGATTGGTGACAGGTTTAACCCCATCTCCATTAACTCAACCTCTTCAGATGGGGTGATCACAGTCTTGGGTTCCAGTAGCTAAAGGGTTACTGTCAGCATTCTCAGCTGGGGGGGGGGGGGTTACTGCTGTTGGTTTAGCCAAAGCTGTGCTTACCTGTTGCAGTGAAAGGATTTTTGGATTTGTAGCCAGAAAGTATACTAAGAACTTTACTAAAGGGCAGGAGAGCCACTCGTACTTTACTAAAACATAGCCACAGGGATATAAGAAACTTGGAAGTGGCATGATGATAAGTAAATCACAGATATGAGGGCAAAATCCTAATACAAATGTATATTTTACATTCCAGAAGAGGAAAGCAATAAGGCAAAAACCTAACAACAATTTAGTTTTCCTTTAATAATAATGGCAAACATCAAGCCAGTGCAGGCATAACTCTATCTAAACAGTCCACTGCTGTGTTGCCTTCTTAGATGGCATCAAGGGCGGACTGGGGTTAAAAATGACTTTTTTGGGCACACCGGCACTGTTCCTGGCCCAATATAGTATCTTAATGTCACATTCTTCCACTTGCTACAAGATAACTATATGAATCAGTATGTGGAGGCACCTACTAGGGGTGCCTCCACAGATCTTTGGATATGGTAATATCAAATAATGATGACCTCAAAGGATGGTAACAGTCCATAAAAATCTTGGTAACAGTGACCACAAAATAGTTGTATCTAAAATAAACTGTAAAAAAACTGAGTTTTAGGAAGGTCAACCTCCCCAGGCTCAGAGCTGCACTCTAGGACATACAGTAGACTGGGAGCATCTGTTGAGAAATAAGGATACAGATGCCAAATAGGAGTGCTTTAAATAAATTGTGAGTACCAACCTTGCAAAATGTATTCCTATGGGTAACAAATAGACCCCTTATGGCTGACACCTGCTGTTAAAACGGCAATAAAGAACAAGAAAAGGGCATTTGAAACTTACAAGGCTGAGCTGTCAGCTGTCACCCTTGAAAAATATAAATTAGTAAATAAAGCATGTAAGAAAGAAATAAGGTTGGCAAAAGCACAAAATGAAAGAGATGTGACCAAAGAAAGCAAAACAAAGCCTAAACTTTTTTTTTGTAAATTTATAAATTAAAAGAAAAACTAAATCAGAACAGATAGGTGCCCTAATTAATGATAATGGGGAAATGGTCACTGGGGATAAAGAGAAGGCAGGGCTGTTAAATAGATTCTTTAGGTCTGTGTACACAAGAGAGGAGCAAGGAGCCAAAACAAGAGATGCCACTGATAGCAATAGCTAATACTCAACAAGCTAAACATGGATATCATCCAAGAAAGACTAAATAATTTAAATTTGAATAAGGCTGCAGGATCTTTAAAGACTCACAAACAACTGGTAAAGTGCCAAGGGACTGGTGCAAGGCAAATGTGGTGCCCATTTTTAAAAAGGGCTCTAGGTCTTCTCCGGGCAGTTACAGGCCTGTAAGTTTAACATCCATTGTGGGAAAATTGCTTTAGGGGCTAGTAAGGGACCACATACATGAATATGTAACTATGGATAATATTATAAGTGACAACCAGTACAATTTTACTAAGGCTTCTATGAGGAGGTGAGTAGAAGCCTGGACAGAGGGGTGGCTGTAGATATAGTTTTTCTGGATTTTGCAAAAGCATTTGAGCTTATTGGGGAAATTGAGATCTTCAGGATTAGAAACTGGATTGAAAACTGGCTGAAGGATTGCGTGCAGAGAGTTGTGGTTAGTGATATCTACTCTGAATGGTTACCAGTTATAAGCGATGTAACCCAGGGTTCAGTGCTGGGCCCTCTATTTTTCAACTTGTTGAATTAGTGGAATTTAATGCACTGTCTCTATTTTTGCAGATGACAAAGATATGTAGCTCAGTGCAGTCTTTTGAAGATGTTTACAAGCTTCGAGCTGACTTGGACACTTAGAGTGTCTGGGCTCCAATTGGTAAATGAAGTTCAATGTGGAGAAATGTAAAGTCATGCACTTGGGGTCTAATAACCTGAAGGCCACATATATCCTCGGGGGAGTAAAACTGGGAGAATCACTTGTTGAGAAGGATCTGGGGGTACTGGTAGAGTGCAGGTTAAATAACATCATGCAATGTCAAGCAGCTGCTTCCAAGGCCACCAAGATATTATCGTGCATTATTAGAGGCATGGAATCACAGGATATAAATGTAGTTTCTGTCTCTTTACAAGGCACTGGTGCGCCCTCACCTGGAATATGCCGTCCAGTTCTGGGCACCAATTTATGGAAAAGATGCTCTGACTATGAAAAGGGTGCAAAGGAGAGCTACCAAACTAATAAGAGAAATGAAGGATCTTAGTTATGAGGAAAGATTACAAGAAATAAATCTGTTTAGTCTTGAGAGGAGACGACTGAGGGGGGGACATGATTAACTTGTATAAGTATATAAATGGGCAATACAAAAAATATGGGGAAACACTATTTCAGGTAAAAACCTCTCTAAAGACAAGGGGGCACAAGGAGGAAAAAGAAATTCAATCTCTGGAGGCGACAATCATTTTTTACCATAAAAACTATAAATCTGTGGAATAGCCTCCCACAGAAGCCTGTTACAGCATCAACGGCTGACAGCTTCCAAAAAAGGATTAGATGCTTATTTAGAAGAAAATATCATTAACAGTTACTATTTCTATTAGTAAAAAACAAATAAAAACTAATGTCCCCTACCACAACACCCTTGGTTGACCTTGATGGACATATGTCTTTTTTAAACTGTATTAACTATGTAACTATGTAACCATACTTTTCTTTTCTTAAGATGTACCTGACCATAAGACACACCCAGGACCACCAAAAAATTACCTCTCGACCAGCCACAAAGTAGAAGCCGTTTTAATCTCAGACACATCCCTCCTAGGCCTGGGAGCTCAACTGGGCTAGCAGCCAAAAATCACCACCCCCGGCGCCCTCTCCCCAAGTGAATCCCAAATTTAGCCAACTTTAAAACAAATCCCTCCTCCTGGCCTGTTTCTGATGAAACTGCTGTATACTTTGTTTACAAATGGACCTGCTATCTCAGACTGAGAGGAGACAGTCCCGAAAACTGAGAGGAGACCTGCCAAAGCTGAGCAGCGCTAACACCCATCCTGAGGCCTTCCACCTCCACGTGACAATCGCTCAACCCCCACTCATCCTTATGAACTGTGCTATCGCCTTGTTGACATTTATACTCACCTTCTCGATCGCCAACAGAACTTGTGTGTGCCTCCACTTGTAACGGGGAACTATCTCCGACCAGACTAGCACCACCCCCGGAAACTCCCCCTGGTACTAAAGAAATCCCTTGTTATCGATTTAATCAAGTACTTCATCAAAGCGCTCCCATCTGTGTGACAAACCAACACCCCTGGAAACCCCCATTTCTTCGCCATGTCCATAGTGTGATCCCTCAGCTCACGCCACCGCATCCCTCTCACACAGCTCAACCCAGCTTCACCCACTCCTCCGGTATGCAAAGCTGTTTGCTGCTCCTCCGCAAAGATGCTTTCTGAGCCTCCCAAGAGATAAAATAATCTCCGACGATTAGAACCAAGCATGCCGATTCTAAAAACAGAAGAAGATTGGTAAAAATGAAACAAAGCCAGCCCATAAGCCCAACTCATCACACCGCCACCCTTCGACTACACCCCGTCGATTCTATTGGGGCGAATGCACAACCGAAACTGCACTGATTCCCATCTGCCCAGTCTCTTTACCAGCTTCGTCAGAAAACCCAGCTTCGCACCTCCGTCGACGCACCTATCCCGAAAGAGTGGGTGCTGTATTCCCTGCTAGACAGTACTATTTCTGCCAAGCATTTGCTAAATAATTGAAATTGAAACCTTGATAAAAAAAAGATCCATCCTCTGCATGAACGACCTCCCTTTTCTGGACTCATGCCCTAAGTGCTGCCACCGGGCACGATACACAAGACCCCAGCCGACCCAGGAAAATTCTAACCCCTTGCCCTCTCTGATCTGTTTTGGATCGATACCCCCTCCTCAGTCAGAACCACATCCTCCCCCCGTAGACCTCCCCTCACTTATTGTGTCTAACTCCCCTACCCGCAGCGCCCTGTAAAATGCCAACGGGAATGTTGCCCTAAATAACTTTTTCTTCAAAGCCAAAGGAGCAAACCCATGACAGTGTACTGATGATCTCGTGCTGAATTTCTGAAGATACAGGCCGCCTGTTATCAACCGTCTTGTGTTCCTTGCGCCAGCCCTTTAATGGCTGCCTTATCCAAAAGTTTTTGGGAAAATCTATCCATCCTGATAGGCGACGCAGGAAGGTCAGAGCTGACAGCTTTCTATCTATCAAGGCCGGGGACTTCCCCTCTGCCAACAGCTTGCCCACATACCGTAGGAGGCACCCCAAATTCCTCCTCCAGAGCCCACCAGTGCTGCCACACTTTCACATAACACCCCCATGTAGATGATGCAACTGATCTCATGATTAACTCGAATAAGTGACTCATATGATCTCCATCAGCCATTCTGCGCACAGCTTGCTAAGGGAGAGAGCGTTGCTATAACATTTTCCACCCTTGGCACGTGTGCCGCCCTGCACAACACATTGTACAGCAAACATGCCAACACCAACTGATGCAAAAGTATGACCACAGCCCTCCAGCCAAATACATCTGGTCCGTCTGTCCCTGCTTCTACATCGTCTACACCTGAGTCTTCCTCCACATCCTCCCGACCAGACCTCTCCATGTGTAAACCAAGGAGTAAGTGGACCCCTCCTGCTACTTCTCCTGCTGTAGAAACATTCATTAAACTAATACAAAAAGACGTCCAGAAATTACAGTGGGGTCCTTCCAAACCTTGTCAGACTACACATAACTTTTCTCTTGCTGAAGAAACAGCACTTAAAGCACTTATGCAGTACCAAACCATTACTATTAAACCGGCTGACAAGGGAGGTGCCACTGTCATCCTGGATCGTTCATTCTACGACAAGTCAATTAGGTCCCAATTGAATGACACTCAGATTTACCAGAGACTGAACGGAGACCCACTTCCAGCAATACAGAAAAGTATCAATACTCTCATTACAAATGCATTGTCTGCAGACATCATTGACAAGAAACTACACGACTTCCTGATTACAGAATTCCCAATTACCCGTTTTTTACATTCTACATAAGATTCATAAACATCCCACACAACCACCGGGCAGACCTATTGTAGCCGGAACCGAATCTGTCTTCCAGAATATTGCCACATTTCTGGATAAAATATTACAACCACATGTTCTCTCCACATGCTCATTTCTACTAGACACTAGTGACTTCTTAAACAAGATTAGCAACCTAGATAACCTACCCACCCAAACAATTTTGTGTAGCATGGATGTATCATCCTTGTATACATCCATCCCTCACGACATAGGCATAGCAACTATATCATCGATTCTAGACAAAACAGGAGACTCCGCAGAATTCAAACAGTTCTGTGTTGAACTATTAACTATCATACTCACCAAGAACTATTTCCGCTACGATGGAGTCTATTACCTGCAGCTTCAGGGCACGGCAGTGGGCTCCAACGTAGCTCCAGCATATGCCAATCTTTTTATAGACCGATTCGAGCGACAGCATGTATATACAGACACGGCCTATGCCAACTATATGCCATTCTGGGCACACTACATAGACGACATCTTTTTCCTATGGCACGGCCCAACAGAATTGCTTCTAGAATTTGTGGGTAGACTGAACACAGCAGAATCAACCATAACCTTTACACTAGAATTCAGTGACAAACAAGTGCATTTTCTAGATGTTCAAATCTCCATTCAAAACAAGAAAATACATACTGATCTATACAGGAAAGAAACTGATCACAACACATTTTTACACTTTGATAGCTTCCACCCCACAAACATGAAGACAGGATTACCATATAGCCAATTTATCAGATTAAGGAGAATAATCTCAAATAACCAGGTTTATCTAGAAAGAGCTGACACTCTCCTTAATGATTTCCTCGCACGGGGATAGCCCCGAGACATATTGGAGACTGGCAAAATGAAGGCATTTGCTCAACCAAGAGACTCACTATTAGCCTTTAAACCAAAGAAATCCAGCAACCGGATTCCAGCAATACTCACCTACTCTAGAATGTCACCACGAATCGAGCATATCATTCGTAACCATTGGCATATATTAACGACTGCCTTCAATCCACCTTCCAATCACCTCCCATGTTTGTACGCAAACGCCCTAAGAACTTGAGAGACAGATTGATTAGAGCAGAGGCTGAACACCCCAGGGCACCGACTACATCAAAGACATGGCTCAATTCTCTACCTCCAGTTAAGGGCATGTTCCCATGTGGCCACTGTGCCCAATGTGGATTTGTCAAATGCTCCTGGTGACATCCAGAAATCCATACGTACAGAATTATTCACTGTATCCTTTTTTTGAATACTACATGTATGATCAGAGAATTATTGCCATTGTTTTTCTGATAACTTAATATACTTTTAATTGCAAAGAAAACTCTCTTGTGTGTGGTGTGCTTTGGATCGACCCCCATTCCCCACTAAATACCTCAAAGAAGGACAAATGAGAACCAAGAGGCACAAGGTGATATGGACTCAAAAGAGGGACAGTTGAGAGATAGGCCAGCATCCCCTGGATGTCGCCCATAGACACAGGCTGGTAAGCGTCAAAGCGTGTGTGTGTGTGTGTGTGTGTGTGTGAGAGAGGTGGCGAGCAAGCAGGGATAAATCGGTTATCCTGCCCGCCACCTTATTATTGTCCAGCACTCGCTTCGCTGCTCACCGGCCACCTCCCTCATCCGTCGGCTACGGCCCTTCAGGGTGCTGGCCTACCTATGGCCAGTTCACCCCTGAATGGTGTGGTGGATGGGTGCTTAAAGGGACTTTAAACCCAATGGCAGTTATTAGCCAGCAAGCTCATCTGATGTCTGCCTCATATGCTTCTTACATTTTCAGCAGTGTAGGGTAGAAGCTGTAGCAGGGCTCCTAATTTTATCCTCCTTTCACTCTTATTTATCCACACAAAAAGTGGTTTTTCAGCATGAGTGAGTCCACCAAGCCACAGCTGTTTCTGACCACAGCAGAGCATGCTCAAAACTCATAAAAGCTACTCAATGACACCCCCTTCCTGGCTCATCTAAGACCCAGAAATTGATGCAAAGAAATCACTTTCTTGGAAAAAGAAACAATACAATCTGAGATTTTTAGGTGCTTTGAAATGGCTGAAAGGGGATAAGGTGAGAGAAAGTTGCGCCATTGGAACCAGGAAAGGTGAGTGATTACCGGATTACCGTGGTTTCACACAGTGGAGTATCTCAATTCGGGATGCCCTAGGGGGAAGGCCAGGGCCAGGCCTGGTGGGTTTTGTTCCGCCTCAACTATGAATGTAGGTTTGTTATGGGAAAGTATTGGAAGGTAAAGGTGGTTCTTTAGGTGGGCGACAGCATAACAGGGCAACCTCTCAGCTGTATAAGGGGAAACACAATAGTAAAAGGTCCCTGACCAGGTGTTACACTCAAGAGCAACAGCAGAAGTGCAGAGAGGCTTCACCCAAAGTTCAGAGAAAACAGACACACTCAGCTTTTACTATTAGGCCCCTATAGGTGGGGATAGTTTTGGCTGTATGGGGCCATCTGCTTCTACTTGTGGACAAGTGCTTAAGGTTTTGGCCATGTGCACAAGGCTTGAGTTAGATGGTGACATATGGGGGGGGGGTGAGGCTTGGGGTGCTAGAACATCGCCACTGCCTGGTTAGGGAGAGACCCATGTTAGGCAGTATAGGGGGATTACAGTAGGAAGGCCCATGCAAATTATTCCTTTACACCTCTTAAAGCGGACCTTCGCGCTGAATAAGAGCCTATCTTATATGTTTCCCCCACGCTGTACATACAGATTGCTCACATTAATCCGGACCTTCACCCTGAATGAGAGCCTATCTTATATGTTTCCCACACCCTGTACATAAAGATTGCCCGCATTAAAAATCTACCTACCTGCATCTACTGCATGTTATGAGCCTTTAAACATCCAAGATGGCGGCTCGTGGAGCATCAGGCAGTGTCTTCTGACTTTGCTGCTCTGCATTTTGGGATTGCTAAACTTTTCCTGAGCCCAGGTCTGCTTTGTCTGTGCAAAGCACAGTTATAACCCCGCCCCCTGTACTTTATCCCCCTCTCGTCCTCTCAGTATGTGATGCTTCTGAGTCAAGATGGCAGCGCTGCCCCGCTGTGTGAAACCCCCCAGGACGCCCGCTGCACTTACCTGAATCTCGGTCCAGCGGCGCATGTGCGGACCGCATCTCGCGCTTCTCTCTAGCAGGGCGCGTGCCCTGTTCCCAAATGGCCGGCGCGCTCTCTGTTAGAGGGAAGTGCGAGATGCGGCCGCCAGCGTGCTTGGAGCCGCTGAGGTTTGACGCCGCTGTATACTAGAGCTTTAAAGGGACATTCCAGGCAATGGCAATAATAAGGCAACATGCAGCTCACCTGAAGCCTGTCCTATATGCCTCTCCTCTATTTCCTGCAGTGCACTGCCTCCCCATTCAACTCCTCCATGGCCACACACAAATGTGGAGGCACAGCCATCCCTGTCCCTTCGTGCCCCCCTGGGGTGAGCGAGCTTGTCAAGCCACAGTGGTCTTGCTGCCTGACACCTCGTGTGTTATTAAAAGTTTTAAAATAACTTTTGCTTTACAGGGCAAAAGTTACGCTGCCACCACGGGGAATAAAGGGGAATGAAGACAACATGAGCCTGGACATAGAAAAGCCTACGTTTGTGGTTACCTCTTGGACTTCCACACACTGGAATATTAGGAAAAGTCCACAGAAAGGGACTTTTCCTTTAAAGTGGAACAAAACCCCAAGCCACTTGATTCCCTCTCCCTGGGGCATCCAGAGTCGGGATGCCCCGCTATGTGAAACCCCCCCAGGTCGCCCAGAAACTCACCTTCTTCCCCGTGCAAGCAGCAGCTTCATCCCCGCTATCCCTTTTGCAGAATGTGTGCCCATGCCATGCATTTGTGAATGGTCAGTGCGGGCACGCTCCTTGGTAGAGGGTAGTGGGGGATGCGGCCACCAGCGTGCTTGGATCTGCTCACTTAGACAAAGGGGCGGGAGCGGATCCGAGCACGCTAATTGGACAAGAGGCTGCACAGGCACCATAGGGCTGGGGAAGGGTAAGTCAGATCGGGCGACCTGGGGGGTTTTACACAGCGTGACACCCCCGATCATGCCTGGGGGGGCAAGGACCAAAACCCAGGTTAGTCAAAATCCTGGGTTTTGGTCCAATTTAAAGAGGTGTTACCATAGCATTTCTGCTTGTCCATTTTTTATCAGCCTGGATCTGAAAACCAGACACTCACCAGATATAAACTCTAGAGATCATAGGGTATAGGGGTAACCACTATGTAGGTCAGATGGAGAGCTCCAGTATGTCGTGGGACACTAAGCAGAATATCTATGATGCAGTACAACCAAGTTTAAAACAATGCTATTACCCACAGGCATTCAAATTAAAACACACTTTTTTAGCTAGGGTTAGCAATGCTCCTGCGAGTAAACCTTAGCTGTGGCTGCTCCCGGGTTATGGGGCTCATATGGATCCTACTCACAGCAAGCAATAGACAGTGGACAGGATTGTTGCAGAGTGTGAGTGCTGGGTGCAGCAGAGTCTTAATCCAGATAGATATTAGTGATATAACAGGAACTGGCTTTACTGGAACATAAATGCACCTTACATGGTGGCTAACACAGACAGGAAAAAGAAGGAAGTACCATAGAGCAACTGAAAACAGGAAATACAACACAGCAGTAAAATACATAGAAACTACAGTTGAGCTTTGGTCATAGCTATAAACTGCATTAAATCTAGCAAAAGTCATCCCAGTATAGACTGAGGCCCTTATTTATGAAGGAATAGCGACAGGTAGCGACTGGTGAGCGGCCGGTAATGACAGGCACCGCCACGAGAACGCCGGCTCCCCACCACAATCACACATTTATCAAGCCGATCCTGCTTAGCGACTGAGATAGCGCCATATAGCCACTCATTCATCATTATTCCAGCCTCAGCCCACAGCGCCAGCGTCCGACCTTGAACAGCGACAGGTATGACCTCTTGCTACCTGGTGCTCTCCAATGCATTTCAATGGAACAATCTTTAAATATTAATAATTAATTGTTATTAATGTTTTTTTTTTTTTTTTTTTTTAATGTGAAAAATTCTGTGACCACTTCTGCCATTTTTTTAAGGGAAAAAAAATGTACAGAATTGATATTACAGGTCTGATATTAATGTATTCATATTACTAAATTATTTAAAATAAAAAATATGGTGGTTAAAAAACTACTTTTAACACATCGCCTCCAGTGCTCTGGGGTTTAAACATGCATTTCACAGCGCTTGAATTTTTTGAGCGTGATTTTTTGATGAATATGGTGGAAGCCAGTCGCTCTGACCAGTCGCTATCATGCGCACCCATACATCGCGGAACCTGTCAAATAGCGAGTCGCTGTCAACAACCGAACAACGGCCAAGCACAGTGACTACTAGCGGGCGCTGTGAAAATACCGCTACAGTCGCTCAATTGTCGCTACATGTCGCTATTAATAAATCAGCCTCTAAGCTGGAAGTCTGTTGTGCAGTTTCCCCAACAAGGATGTGGTATTAAGGTTCATAAATGTCTGTGCACAGTCACAGTTGAGAAGTATTTATTTCAATGTTTCCCTTGTATTCTGGTTTCTTTGTTACCACAGGAAACATAGATGATATGAGACGGGAGAAGTTTGAGGGTTTCAGTCCATTAAGCAAAGCTTTATTACTAAATGCTTAACTTACTATAGCAGCTTGCTGCTATTCACAGACCTGTCAAACCACACGCATAAACAACATGGTATTTTACCCATTCTTTTTTTAAAGTGGCCCAAAAGACACTTTTTTCAATCTTTATTTATATAAATTCTTTAGTACATATATAGTTCAATAATGTCATAGCAATATCTCAAATACTTATAACACTACAATGTTCAATATTATCTACAAACACATTCGGATACCCTATACTTCAGCTTTCCATTTTTACCCATGTCGAGTTGATATAATTTCCATCCTTCAATCAAGGTCTTCAGGAGGAAGATTAGAGTCTGAATCAAATACAGCATCCTGGGGAAAACATCGATCTTGATTACTGAAATTCTACAAAACCAGAAAGTCATTATTTTAAAAGATCAGCCTTTATCTGTGCACAAAGTGCAACATAATTCAGTTCAAAAAGTTGTGTAGGATCCTTAGAATTATTTGATGTGCATGGACTGCCCGTCAAATTTAAAATGTTGTTTACATGAATTTTTATGGACCCTACCTTTCGAGTCAGTGATTCATTTTATTTGGGCCTCTTTAGGTTTATCACGTAAGGATCTAGTTAATAGGTCCCTATCCCACTAATGCCACTAATCGTATTACCACTGTTGAATTAGCAAGGGTTCATTTTGGTTTATAAATATGGGTCCCCCGCTGACCCCCCTGCTTCCCCACACCATCAACATAGACCCACTTAACATTAAAGCAAAAAGAAAAATAATAAAATAAAACAAATTTAAAAAAAAAAATCGAACAAGGCAAGTCATTAGAGTTACCCCCCTCTGATTAATTAGCAAGCATTCACCTAATGGGTAACACAACATAAATCATTTCCCCACCGTCTGAAGAAAGAAAGAAAGAAAGAAAGAAAGAAAGAAAGAAAGAAAGAAAGAAAGAAAGGGAAGACAAAAGGAGGGGAGCATTTAAAAAAAAAAGGAGGATTTTGGTTTTGGTCCTTGCTTGGAAACCCCCCCCCCCCCCCCCCCGATCTGCTAGCCACATGCCCTCTACCATCTAACAAGGAAGGGTGACCGCACTGGCCATTCTCAAATGCCTGGCATGGGCGCTTTTTAATTTTGCAGAGTGATTCATTCAATTAATGTTGCAAGGTATTAGTTATCTCTTCTGTGTGGGCATTTCATTTGTCTGAGGTAGGTAATAAAATAAGAAGAGCCATAAGCTCCTGCCCATACCGGATCGTGTGGCACGCTAGGCCTGTCATGGGATTCTCTCCCCATTAAAAGCAAATCAGACTGGATGGCTCTCCTTGTAACTTTATAGTCCGAAAAAGATGCAACTATGTTGGAAAAGTTTTTGCTGAGCTCTGAAGATCCCCCTGAGGACAACCCTCTTTCTGCTCATACTGAGGGGGTGCAGCCCCAGGGGATTCACCTGGGATTGGTTGAAAGAGCTGTGTAGTTCTGCGGCTTTCTCCTTGCTGCGGACAGAAAATCTCTGGGACTCTGTTTGTCGAGAGCAATCCCGGGTTCCTCCTGGCCTTGACGTGGGGTGGTCACCCAACTTGGTTTCCACTTTCTCCAAGGCTAGAGCTGAAAAGGCCTTGAAATGCTGACATCCAGTCCCAGGGGAGCAGAGAGGGTTATGGATCCAGGGCACAGGAGCCCCACTCCCACGAGGCTACAGCCGTCTCCTGCAAGTAAGAGGGTCTCTTAGACTGGAGGGACCCTCCCACCTGGCACACTGTCAGGGTGCTGAGCCCCCCCACTAGGCACAACCAGCCTGAAGGGTAAAAGGGAGAATCTATTGCCACCTCGTGAAGTGAAAGAAGAGCGGAAACACTTCCTCACAGCATGTCCCTCCCCTTCACAGCCACTGTAATTTTAAACGAATATTTATATATTGACCCCTCACACCTGAACTTGCCAAATAACAGTTACGAAGAGTCAATTAATATTCCCAATATAGGTTCATTAGAGGCTTGACAACCCAAACAGGAGATGGACAGAGAGAAATATTTTAACTATAATTGAGCACACATACATATAATACAATTCAAATCTACACAAGAATATTAGGCAAAATCATTCAGCACAGAGGATGGCAAATCAAGGGCAATAATGATACATGCACATAATCAACACAGACTAAGTTAGTACATAAGCACAGGGTAACACCTGATCCTATGTGGATGAACACAGTTTAGAATAGGATGTATAACACTATTCATTTCCAGAAGTTACCAGACACAGCCTATACTCAGGGTACCAGAAAACTATATGCAGAGGAACACATTTAGTACATTGTACAGAGCATTGGTTATACATGTATGGGAAAGAAATAACAGGTTAATGGCACAGCATAACCCCTTAAACCATGATCACTCCTCATACAGACACAAAATAGTTACCCCTGAACTGTCCTGTCATCAGTACTGCCCTGGTCACCTCTGTCCCAACGTTCCTTCTCCTAAGGCTCTCTTTCCTGGTCAGTTATACTGAAAGGACCAAGGACCAAAAGGTGAGTCCACTATAGCTCCTGCCTTCTAATCGCAGGAGGGCTGTAGAGATGTCCGCTCAGCAGAGTGGGAGTAGAGTGGTTAACGGCTTCTCCTCTGCTGAATTAGGGTCGGGTGGGAGCGATGGTGGTGAGAGTGGGGCAGGAGAGCAAGGCCCCACACATCCTCCTATGCTCACATCTGGTTACGCCACCAACCAAAAGACATCTGGCTCCTATTCCCTTGGGGCAGGGGTGGACTGGCCATAGGTAGACCCAGAGTAATTTCCAGTGGACCACACTGTTTCTAACACCCCAATGCAATCCCCGTTTCCCTAGTCTGCACCAGTGCCCCTGTACCTGGTTCTACTATAACCCCCCAGCTGATGTTTTGTCCCCAATGCTATATTCTCAACATCATAGATGCAATAGGCCATACCCACTCCTACAATACTAAACTTTCTTGGCATTAATTTAAAAGTGGTCATATCCACACCTGTCCATGATTTGTCCCTGAAATGATATAGCATCAGCTATGGAAGGCACTGGCTGGGAAGCATATTGGGAGCAGGGCTCAGAAGGGTGTCACGGGACGGTAATGGGCTGCCTCAGGCTGATTTTTTGCCCCAGTCCATCACTGTCTAGGGGACAGAAACCCCCTGATCCATGCTACATGCCTAGTTTTAGGATATCTCATGATGGTAGAATATGGAATTCACAAACTCTGCTCTGAAGTGGCATCTCCACTTGTTGTGCAGAGCAGAGAGCTACAAGGACCAGTAAAATCCCAGGCTGCCACTGTCTGGGGGACTTCCTAGTTTGGGGTGTACTGTTACAGAACCCACTCTACGCTCTGCTCTGGAACAACATCTCCGCTATGCATGAGGATCTAAGAGAGCAGGGATGCGGCTGCTTTACTTTTCGCTGTGTATATTGCATCTGCTGGCCTTGGGTCTCCGAAACTAGGTCATATATATACCAGACAGGGGTTGGAGTTCCATAACAATGCCTCCTGGAAAACATTCTAAATGGACCAAGAGTCTATTTAGATTTTTAGATAACTTCAAAGCAATTGTTAAAATGAAATAAAAAAAAGACTGAACTTTATCTGACCATGTGTAGTCCTACAGTCTAATTCTCTGCCCTTCTTTGGCCACCATGAGATCAACAGTGGTTGGTTAAGGAGTTCTTGGGGCTAGTCAGTCATGCTCTGTCAGCATTAGGGCTGACAGCAAAATAAAAGCAACAAATCAGTCTAAGGAGCTGCGTGGGAACTAACCTGCTCATGGTCATGTAAGTACCGTATATACTTGAGTATTGGTCAACCCGAATATAAGCCGAGGCACCTAATTTTACCACAAAAAGTTATTGACTCGAGTATAAGCCTAGGGTGGGAAATGCAGCAGCTACCGGTAAATTTCAAAAATAAAAATAGATACCAATAATCAGGATGCCCAAGCAGAAGGCCAGCAGCCAGCCCCGTAATCTTTTAGATTCCAGGGCCGACCTCTTATGGTTTTGTTCCACTCAAAACATTGAATTAGTGAGCTTGCTCCCTGCCCTGCTCCTCTAATCTTAAATTCAATGTGCACACAAACACACAATCTGTACAAACCCCCATCAACATAATCTAATTTTTCTTTTTAAACCCCCAAGTGACAGTCCACCCTCCCCCCGAATCCCTGCCCGCTCCTCCATTACCTGTTACCAGGCGCTCCTAGGTTGCCGGTGTACTGAGCAGGCTGGCAGCCCCCGGGCGCCTTCTTCTCTGATGATGTCACGGCAGGAGGGCGGAGCTGGCCAGGCCGCTCTCCTATTCACTGACACGGCCACAGCATAACACGGTGACCGGGGGCGGACAATGCAGACAGGGAGGGAGCAAGGATGGCTGGGTACGTGATCGCCGGGCACGCGCGCTGGACGGTGACATGCGCAAAGCCCGCTAGGAACTTGTACTTAAAAAAAAAAAGACAGCTGAGTCCTTCTGACTCGAGTATAAGCCGAGGCGGCTTTTTTCAGCCCAAAAAGTGGGCTGAAAAACTCGGCTTATACTCGAGTATATACGGTACATATTTTTTTCTTTATTTCACTAGGCACTGCTGTCATAAGAGATACCAAAACCTATTCATACTGGCAAAGTACAGGGTTGTGTAACAATAGGGGGGAAAGAGCCAATATCAGCATCTACTATCAATTAAAGAAAACATTTCCCATCTGTGACTTTCCAGAGAATAAGGGGAGCAAATCATGTGTCATAGCTGTAGTTATTGAGGGTAGGATGTTATTCATGTGGCTGGCTGAGATAGAAAGGGGAAATATATGCTACTGGGGGTGTGAGAGGTGGCTCAGCTCATACTCTTTCTGTTAAATGTTTTTTTGGGGGTACACTTGCACTCTGCCTTGCACTCTACCTATACCTGTCCACTTGTACTCTATTATTGGGGATGTACTCTACCTATTATTTTAGGATGATGGGGGTCCACTTGCATAATACCTTTTATATCCCCGAGCTATCTCAATTGGGATGCTGTGTGAAACCCCCTGGGGCACTTTTATTCACTCACCTGTCCCTGGTCCAGTGGTGCATGCATGGGCTCTAGTCCAGTCAGAGCCGTTGGCTCAGATTATTATATTGTAATATAGACAGGCTGGGACAAGAGCGTGCACGCCACTCGGATTGCGTCCATTCTCGCTTTCCTCTGAAGTCAATTGGAGCTCTTTGCATAAATACAGCAAAGGGCTGTGGACCAGATTGGACCAGACAACGCACATCTGCCGAGGAGAGGTGAGGAACTGGGAGGGTTTCATACAGCGGGGCATCTAAAACAGCAACACCAAATGTGGCTTGCTTTCTCTAAATGATGCCAAGTGAGCACAAATATGATAAATAAGGTGGAGAAGCAACAATGATGGGGGCCCCCCTGACATCTGGGGCCCCAGTGCAGTCACACCCCCTATAGTTGCGCCCAAGGCTGGGGGTCCACTTGGACTTGATTTGTCCATTATGGATTTGATTTGTACATTAATTGGGGGCTGGGGATGCACTCTACCTATTAAGTTGGGTCTGGTGTGACGTTTCAGTGATTAGATCAGCCGGCAGTGCTGGGTATTGCAGTTGTACAGCAGGAGAGCACCCACTGACATTGCACCCACAATTGTGTAACCCACACGCCACCACTACCAGGGTCGGATGATGTGGGGCGAGCTGTCACGAATTCTTGAGATTCTGAGGAAACTTGGATTTGGGGCCTGGGAGTCACGACACACACTGGAAAAGTCTCTCTCCAACGTGTATTAAGCAAATATTCCAATCAGCAACAATAGCCAAACACAGTCTTTATATCCAATGGTCTCTCTAGGGGTTGGGACTATACTCTTGCCGTACCTTGTTTAGGTGGGTGTCAGGGAACTCCACTCTCGTCCTAGGCCCTCATGGATCATCTGGCTTGCCAGGATAACTTGATCCTTCTTCTCAGTGTGAAGGGTCTTTCTCTCCCAAAAGTCGCTCTGTCATACAGGCTGTTTCAATAGGCCCTCTGGTGTGCGGTCCCACACTACACAACTCTGTCTGGACACACGCTGCTTCTCCACTGACTCTCGGCCAGGACACAGCTCTGATCGCTGTCAATCTGCCAGAATACTGATTATTCCAGGAAGTGGCAGTAATATACATCACCCCTAATTGTGATGTCACTCCCTCACAGCAGCCTCTAGTGGTTAACTCCATAACTGCTGTTATTGGTGGCTCATGAAGCATCAGGCAGCCTGCAAACAGGAAGTGTCTTCTGACTGTGTCGCTCTGCATTCTGGGATGCTGTCCTTTCCCTGACCCCAGCTCTGCTCTGTCTGTGCAAAGCACAGCTATAACCCCAACCCCTGTGCTTTATCCTGCTCTCTTCTCCTCAGTATGTGTAATGCTTCTGAGTCAAGATGGTGGGGCCCGTATCCTTGATTCCTGAACAGAGTTGCAGCCCGGTGGGGGAAAGAATAATAAGTAAGTGACTAAAAACTTTAAATATATTAATTTTAGATGCTGGGGAATCGTTTTTCAAGGGTTTGGACTTTTCATTAAGTCATACTGAAGGTCTGGCCCTGTTTTTTACCTGGGCCACAATTGGCTCCCCTTGGTTGACATTTATACCCCTATGAATCCCGAATTTTCAAGTAGGCAACTGATAAAAGCATCTTTGGCACATAGTTGGCCATTTTATCTAGTACACACTTTTTTCTTCGTGCAACCATAAAGCAATAGACACCTACCATAAACCTTGGTTTCCTCCGGCCCCCATATATTCTGCTTGCTATTGGAAGCTGTGTCCTTCAGCAGAACAGCTAAGGACAACAGCACTAAATAATACCACACAGCGATCTTCAATATGGGTGTCTCCATGCTGTCATGCACGCAATTTGTAGCTCTGTACCAGTTGCTAAACTGACAGATAGAAGATATCACATGCAATATATCTAGTCGGCTGGGGGTAAATGACACATTCAGCTTCAGCGGATCGGTAGCACAGTGCAGCTCTGTGATACTCCAAGCCACAGAATATCTAGGGTGTGTTGGCATCAGCTGCTCTCTACATCTGAGACATTATGTATTGGTATTGGGTATCTAACCCAAATCATCAGTCAAGGGTTAGGGGAATCAATGACTAGTGATGAGCTTTAGATTCAGGTCACTGGTAAGTCTGATATTGTCCTTTTGTTTTTTTAATCCTCCCCCTAGTGCTACCAGCCAGGCATTTCCCCTATGTCTTTTGCCACAGGTTCAGGTGTTAGGCCTATGTTCTTCCACACCTCCTTGTCCAGTGGGGGTGCGGGTAATGGAGTTGGGAGTATTGGCAAGCTACTTGCCGCATACTAAGCAGGTGGTTTTCCTACCTCATTACCCTTTGAACTCTTAAAGGGGATCTTGTGGCCTTTATCTCTGCCATCTGCCCCTAACTGTGCGGCCACAGGGATTACTTTACACCCCCGGGCGTAACATACCATGTATACCGAGAGATTAAAATCTTACTCTCACTCTCATCTATCTATATATATCATCTATATGCTGGACCCAGTTCCAAACAACGTAAAATCCCAGAGTTGCTGACGCATTTCGGACATGTGCTGGTGATTAGTGTTGGGCGAACCAAAACTTTGCGGGTTCGGGTTCCCACTTCAGCCAGAAGTTTTCGAGTTCGATTTCGGTGAACGGGCCCAACACAGAAAAGCTGGTTAAGAGTCTGCTATGTACCTATGCAGAGTGTGCAACAGGAAGCAGCTGTAACTTACCTGAGCCACGTGATCTGTTCACTGGTTGGCGTTCCGGCTGTCAAATAGGCTATAGACGAGGCTACAGAAAGTGTGTGAGTGAGGACACTGGCAGCTGGCACTAAAAGTGTCCTCACTCATGGGAACAGCAGCCATCTTTCTGTGGCCCCGGCCGTAGCCTAATTGACAGATGGAGCGCTGACCAGGGACCTGATAATGGGGCTCAGGTAAGTTACAGCCGCTTCCTGCTGCACACTCTGTGCCCCCCCACACACACACACCAACCATCACAGCCCCAATTCTACCTTTCTACCCCAGAGGCAGATGTTTGGATCCCCACTCATTTCAATAGGGTTCAAGTTCGGGTCCCCAAACCAAATTTTTATTCAAAATTTGTCCGAACTCCCCAAACCCAAACTTCGGTTTGCCCAGCATTTCTGAGGAGGTGTTATGGTGCATGACCATGCTCTGGGACATCACATTGTTTCATATTGATGATATTTTATGAGAGTAAAAGCTACATTTTAATCTTCAGATTTTGGGTTAGACGTTGTGCTGGCTTCTTTTCAACATTTCCAATTTTTACATCCAAAGTGAAAGTACAAAAAAGAATGCAGATAGCAAACTCTCGGGAGGTTGCCAGCATCTGTTATGACTCTCTTAAAAACAACTAGACATTGAGAGATAGACAAAACTAATGTTCGTGTTAGAACAATATAATTAATAATTTTCTCATAGCTCTAAACAATAAACAACTTTCATTTACCCTTTACTAGACTTAGGGAAATGGGACAATCATGGCCTAGAGATTAAAATGGAGCAGTAAGGGATACCAGGTTCCATTCCCAGCCCAGTGCTCTTGAGCAAGGCCCCTGGCCCATCTGCTCCCCAGGTGCCATTGCTAAGGCAGCCCACTGCTTCGGGCATGTGTGCACTCAACCTATTATTTTAGGGGGCCTGCGGTCCACTTGCACTCTACCTATTAAATTCGGGGACTGGGGGCCTCTTGCACTCTACCTTACACTCTACCTCTACCTGTCCACTTGTACTCTAACTATTATTTGGGGGCTGCGGATGCACTTTATATTTTAGGGGGGTGGGGATCCACTTACACTCTACCTGTTCATTTGAGAGCTGGGGTCCACTTGTACTGTTACTTTTATTTAGGGGCTGGGGATGCACTCTACTTATTATTTTAGGAAGATGGTGGTCCACTGTCACTCTACCTTTTAAAGCGTAACAAATCCTGATGTGGCCGACCCCTGGGGTATCTCAATTTGGATGTCCCGCGGTGTGACCCCCTCCCCGGGGTGCTGGTAATCACTCACCTGTCCCTGGTCCAATGGCGCATGCGTGGGTTCTAGTCCAATCAGAGCCATTTATCTCTTGGCACATGGCTTTCGATTCTTTGGATAGGCTGGGGCAGGAGTGTGCACACCACTGAGCTTGCACCCATTCTTGCTTCTCGTTGAAGTCAATGAGAGCCCTTTGCCGAAGTATATAAACACAGTAAGGGGCTCTAATTGGACCAGAGAATGTGCATGTGCCGAGGAGAGGTGCATTTTACTGAGGAATTGGGGGGTTTCATACAGCAGGGCATCTGAAACAGCAGAAACAAGTGGTGTTTCCTTTCTCTAAATAATGCCAAGTGAGCACAAATATGAAAAAAAGGAGCAAGAATGTTGGGGGATCCAGTGCAGTCACACCCCTGGCTAGGGGGCCCACTTGCACTCTAATAATTGCCATGTGCTGGTGATTAGTGTTGGGCAACCCTGAACCGCAAAGTTTGTGTTCGAACCAAACTTTGCAGGTTCAGGTTCCCACAGCCAGAAGTTCTTGTTCCAGTTCGGTGTTCGGCCCAAACACGGAAAAGCAGGTTAATGGGGCTGCTAAGTACCTATGCAGAGTATGTAGCAGGAAGCAGCTGTATCTTACCTGAGCCACACAACCCGGTCACTGATCAGTGTTCAGGCTGGTTCCATTCCAAGGCCAGTGCTCTTGAGCAAGGCCCCTGACCCATCTGCTCTATGGTGCCGTTGCTAAGGCAGCCCACTGCTCCAGGCATGTGTACAATCACTGCTTGTGTTTGTCTCACTGCCCGGATGGATTAAATGTGGAGGAATTCTTATGTGTGGGCAAGCACAGGGGAGTAGCTAGGGGGGAGCAGGGGGGGAAACTTGCCCCAGGTGCAGCAGGTCGGGGGGGGGGGGGGGCCAAAGGGGGGCCTGAGAACAGGTAGGGGGCGCCATTTGGAATCTTTGCCCCGGGTGCCAGAAAGCCTAGCTACTCCTCTGGGCAAGCATGCAATGGCCAAAACGAAAACCAAAGTAAGGTTATACAGCTAAGTTACTAGTCATGTTTTATGGATGTATTACAGCCTTCTAACAGATTGGAGAAAAACTCTATTCATTTATAGAATCTATATGGATTTCCTTCTGGTTTGTTGGTTGCTAGTGTGGGGTCCCCCTAGTGTTTGTGTAGTAGTACGGCAACAATACCACACACTGAGCACTAGGGGGCACACTGCTGCAACTAAATAAACTGAAAAGACTTAGGGCCTTATTCATGAAGGGATAGCGCCAGGTAGTGCCTATACAGCGGCAGGTAGCACCAGGTGAACGCTGGAGACATGCAATTACACATTTATGAAGCCGAATCTGGTGAGTGACTAGAACAACGCCATGTAGCGTCCGATTCATCATTATCCCAGCCTCAGCGTACAGCGCCGGCGTTCAGCCTTGCAGAGCGCCACGTCTAACCTGTCGCTACCTGGCGCTCTCCCATACATTTCTATGGACGATCCTTAAATCCCTTTCCTGATCCAAATTTTTTTTTATCCCCCCCAAAAAAACACAATCCTTCTGACATGTATTCTGGCCAAGAAAATGACATTTTTGAAAACTTTTTGTATTAATAATATTTTTATGCCGAATTGTCCTTACATGTCTGGTATTATAGTGTTCATGTTACAATGTTATAACAATGTCATTCCATATGTTTTCGCTTTGTTACTAGTAGATACATGTACAAAAACAGACTTTAATCACACAGCCTCTGGCGCTATGGGTTACAATCAGGGCCGGCTCCAGGGTTTTGTGGGCCCCTGGGCGACAAGGTGTGAGTGGGCCCCTTGAGTCACTGCACACGATCCACTGTGTGAAACTTTCTGGGATCGCCACATATTAAAATGGACCAAAGCCCGATATTCTGACTATCCCGGGCTTTTGGGGCATCCTGATTTGGGATGCCCTGCTATGTGAAACCCCCCTGGTCCACTTGTAAAACGTACTTGACTCCCAATCCAACAGCACATGTGCAGGCATGCAGCCAATAAGTGCACTCAGCTCTGTTCAGCTTCTCTTAGCCTATAAAAGGTCTTGTCGGCTAATGGTGGCCGATGGCAGCGTCCCCACTAGCCTCGAGCTGGGGGTGTGTTAGTGCCGGCCATACATGAATGTCTGGCACAGGAACGCACCTGGCTTAAGGTATAGCAAAATGCGGCCACGGCCTGCACATGTGCTGTTTAATTGGGTGGGAGGTATGTTTTACTGACGATCTGGGGGGGGGGGGTGTCACACAGAATGGCATCCCAAATAATGATGTCCCAATGAGAGGGAATCAGGTGCCCCTTGAGTCTGTATTTGGTCCACTGGTTCACAGCATAGATTTCTGTTTGCCCATAGAGAGCAGGGAGCAGACGGCATCCCCAGTTTCCCTTGGCTGACATGTGCGCTCCCACACCTAGCGCCTGAGTGTGCATCAGCTGAGGGCACATGCACTGTGTGATCCCAGCAAGGTGAGTATACAAGTGATTCCTGAGGGTGTTACACAGCGGGATGCCCCAGGGATAGGGAATCGGGACAGTGGTGATTGTTCCACATAGATGATTGTCTCTCTATAATATGCAGAGCACCAGTAAATCCCATCCCATGCTTTCTGTGGGGAAACCCTGCCTAGATACTTGAGGGGGTTAGGGGAGTGCCTTCTGTGGGGGGGGGGGGCTGTCTGGATACTTGGGGAGGGGGAAGGAATGTACTTTCTTTGGTGGTTTTTTGATTGTTGGGGAGATAGGGGCCCAGCCTGGGATGCAGTGGAGCACTTTGTGGGGGTCGGGGTGTCCAAGCAGACTCTACATACGCTCAACCCACCACCCCCTCGCTATTCCTGGACACTGGCCAGGGGGCACTGAGCAGCAGTCCCCACCTGCTGAGAGCCGACCCCGACCCCCCCCCCCGACGGGTTAGCAATGAAAAAACTTACATTTTCTATGGCTGCGGGGAGCCGATGAGGACTGCAGAGAGCGCAAGCAGAAAGCGCGCTGTATCCTCAGAGGCTGGTCGGGTCCCGTCTGTATGAGTCACGCTGGGCTCTGCACGATGACATAGGTTGTCATGTGACACAGAGACCAGCGTGACTCCTACAGAGCAGAGCCGGCCAGCCTCTGAGGATACAGCGCGTTTTCTGCTCGCGCTCTCTGCAGTCCTCATCGGCACCCCGCAGCCATAGATAAGGTCTCTGCGGCGGGTGACAGTGGGCCCTATTAAAGCGCCAGTGCCCTTGGCACTTGCCCGACCTTGCCGGGTCCTAGCTCCAGCCCTGGTTACAATTACATGATTTTGAGCGCCGGTTATGATTGTGGCTGTTGTTTTTATGAATGTGGTGTTAGTCAGTCACACTGAGCTGGCGTTACAGTTCGCTAACATACAGCGTAGTATAGTGACTTACATATCATATTCATCAATGCCGGACAGCGACTGAGGCGCTCTGAAACAATGATCCATGGCCGAGCACAGCGACTGAAATCCGCTCTACAGACGCTCATCTGTCGCTACCTGGCGTTAGTAATGAGTTATGTACTTCAGCCAGCTGTCGGGGCACATTGGGAGAAACAATGAATAGGCGACACTGACTCCCAGCATGCACTCTGCGGAAGTCTCATGGGAAATAAAAAATGAGAGGTCTCTGCTCTTATGAATGTGTCCAAAGAAAGTGTCTCCATTACTTTTAAACACTGTATATTGAAATATGGTTTATTTTCACTTCTTTATCAAAACTCTACCAGTAATTTGCAGAATGACTTCCATCTGGCATATAGCTGACAACTTTCAAAGACACTCTCATCTGGCACATACATGAATTACTAACTCAGTATTTTCTCCTGTCGTGCACAGACTATAAATGAGCTATCGTTATTATCTTTCACTACGACATAAAACCCTGCGCAGTAAAATTACGATTCAATTGACTCAGCTGATCTCTATGGACACCTCCGCCCGCCGTGCCCTGCAGTGACATGTCTGGATGGGCAAGGTAATAGGGGATGGAATAGGACACTACACACAGTCCATGTGATACAGCAGCATCTGCTCTCCACACTTCTCAGGCTGGCAGGGAATACTAATGATGCAGCCGGGTAGGCCCAGTGGCTGTAGACAAGTGGATGAGTTAATCTGTAGGAGAGCAGAGGTCAGCATGAGATATCATTTAAATGAAGTGCCTGTCTATGAGCTCAGCCTGATCCCGGGGCTGCCAGCTATGATCACACATTGGCCAGGGCTCAGGAATTAGTGTTTATTATATTTCAGATCATTCTCCAAGCCTTGCCTATGCAATCATTATTACTGATAGGATACATACCTTAGCATCTTATCATAGGTCTTCTTAAAGTGGACCAAAACCTACAGCGACAGGCCCGGGAATCTATAAGATTCCTGACCGATTGATTCCCCCCCAGGACATCCAAAATTGTGATGCCCAGCTATGTGAAGCCCCCAAGTCACCCCATACACTTACCTTCTTTCCCGGTCCAACGGTGCATGCGTGAGCCACGGCCGCATCCCCACTATCCCTCTAACTGGGCACGCAGCCGTGCCAGGCTGGCGTGGGTACGCTCCTTGTTAGAGGGTAGCGGGGGATGCAGCTGTCAGCGCGCTCAGAGCCACTAGCTTTAGATGATGTGACATCAGCAGATCCGAGCACGCTGGTTGGACTGCGGCTGCGCATGCGCCATAGAACCGGGAAGAGGTGAGTTTTGGCGACCTGAGGGGTTTTACACAGCGGGGCACCCCTGATCGAGGTGCCATAGGGGCAAGGACCGAAATCCAGGATAGTCAAAATCCTGGGTTTTGGTTCACTTTAATTTCTTTATCAAATAAATACACTAATTTGCTTTAGGCAATACACTTTTATTCATGAATAAGGGCTCGCTTAGCCTGCTTTGAGGTTGGACCTGGCCCTATTTATCTGGTGATGTAATATTTTAGTTCCCATTTCTGGTTAATCTTGGCATATTTAGTATTGCTCATAGCACTAGCACCCTGAAGAAGTGGACTGCTATATGTGGCCACGGAACGCGTGGGACTTTCATCTCCTAGTGTTGGAGTAGTGGGGCTACCATCCTTTCAGGCATCACTTAGGTGAACTCTTTCCTTAGTAGTATTTATTGTATATTTGCACTTGTTGGTATCTTTTGCACATTATAGGCACATCAGCACTTTATTAGCTTTACTTGATTCGTATTATTCATTTATTGATTGGTAGCATAGGGTATGATGAAACGTGGTAATTTGATTATTGCACTTGCCAGGGGTAGGCCCTCTTATGTGTGCATTTGTATAAGTGTGATTTATGTATTTATGGCGTTGTCTGTCTTTTTTAATTCAATAAACGGATGTGGTCATATTATTTATGAATTGATATATATCTTTGAGGTCTTTGGTGAGGCAGTGTTTTCTACCTCACGCAGTGGCTAGTATTGCTCATAGGGTAGTGCTTCATAGCACAGGATTTGTTTCACAGCTTGTGAATTGTTATGCTGCACTTAAATTAGATTTCAGGAATTGTTTAAAATTGATTGTTTTATCTATTATATATATATTTATTGCACTTAGCACTTTTGCCTTCATGTGGATAAAGTTGATCTCACCCCCTGTTGTAGTGTGTGTGGGGGGAGGTTGAGTTTCTCATTTGGAGACACAACTTATTTATTATTTTTTATATTTCTCTGGCATTTAGGGATCTTGCACATTATCTAAAGCAGACCTGGGCATTGTAAGGCCCCAGGGCCACATACGGCCCTTTGATTGGCTCTGACTGGCCCGCTACCAGCATTCCCTGTAAGGTACGCTGCCAAAAAAGATGCCGGGTTTGAACAGCACTTTTGCCCCTCTGTAGTGAGTGTAATGTAGCGGGGTCGGGTGTGGATTAGAGCCTGCTCTCCTATTGGACAGCTCCCTCCTGCAGGTTTGGCTGTGGGCGGAGTTTCCCTGTACTGTGTGACATGTGTCAGTCGCTGCGGAGCTGACGCCAGAGATGGAGGTTCTCCAGCCACTTGCTGGCACTTGTAGTCCACCAAATGTGTTACATGCCGTACGCAGCGCCTGATGGTGCACTGGCTCTCGTAGTCCATTTCTGGCCACACCAATGACCAATGGGAGGGCGGGGGGACCATGCTGCAAGGTGGGAAGCGTTTCACACAGCCTTTTATCCAAGGCCGGCCACTGGTCTTCCTCCCCCCGGGCATCCCAAATCGGGATGCTCCACTTTTTGAAACCCTTTTTACTCAGCAACGTGAAAAGGCGACTCCTTCTCTGAAAGCAGAACAAAACCCAGAGTGGCCACTGGTCTTCCCCCTGGGTATCCAAGATCAGGATGCCCCGCTCCCATGTGACTCGCTCGTCCAATCGCCGCCGACGGACAAGGAGAGGCAGCGACGGACAAGCTGAGCGCGGGCCGCCGCCGCCTCCCGCGCGTCCCTCATACAGGGAGCGCGCCCGCACCGGCCATTCACAAAACAGCCGGCGCGGGCGCGCTCCCTGTATGAGGGACGCGCGGGAGGCGGCGGCCCGCGCATACGCCGCTGGAACAAGGATCAGGTAGGATTTTCGGGGATCTGGGGGGGTTTCACACAGCGGGGAGCTGATCCCCGGGCCGATCAGGGGAGGGTGTTGGTCCACTTTAACTGTGGGTCCGTTTGCACTTTGCCTACTGTTTTGTGAGGCATAGATAGATAGAAGCAGAAGCTGTTGGCCATTCTCTCCCATCGCCAGCTTTAGAATAGCAACATTGATCTGAATGGATCAGAATAGAATGTTTCTGGCCTCTCACACACTTCTTCCTCCCATTAGCGAGGGAGTCTTTGGCAGTGTACTTTCTTGTAATGGATAAAAGTTAGGGGAAATAAAGTATTCTTAATTTCATTTAATGTTTCCTTATCATTGTGACTGTATGTTGGGGGATTGCCAAACAGAAATCTTACACAGGGCGCCACCCAGCCTAAGGCCAGCCCTGTCTGTAGAAGTAGGAAAATTAAATAGCAAATCCAGTTGCCTTGATTTATTCCTACAGATATACTATGGCCTGGATGAATGAGAACCTTCACAGACATATTGTAAGTGACTTTTGAGAACGAAACCCTTGCAAATGCCATCAACACCTCGCCTCCATACTATTTTTGGAAGACAGAGGATGTGGACCTACTACTTATTGCCGCTAGATTTCCATACAAGCATAAAAGTGCCCCGGAGTTGAGAAAGCTGGTCAGATGACCAGTGAAACACCTTAAAGAAAATAAAACAGCAAATCCAGTTGCCTTGATTTATTCTTACTGATATATTATAACCTGAATGAATTAGAACCTTCACAAGGTAGGTTAGGTTAGTTGCCCCAGTGGACCAAGAATTTGCAGGGTAGGTGTGAGGAATAGGGCAAATCTAAGGCCCTAATTTAAGAAGGGATAGTGTCAGGTAGTGGCTGGTTAATGAGAGGTAGCGACAGGTAGCGACTGGTGAACGCCGGTCACGGCACGCAATTACACATTTATCAAGCATAATCTGTTTAGCGACTGGGATAGCGCCATGTAGCGTCTGATTCATCATTTTCACAGCCTCAGCGAACAGCGCCGGCGTTCAGCCTTGCACAGCGCCAGGTATGACCTCTCGCTACCTGTCGCTCTCCCATACATTTCAATGGACGAACCTTTTCTTCTCTTTAAACGGGGTATTTGTTTTTTGTTTTTTTTTTCAAAAAATCACAAATAATTCTGTGACCTCTTCTGGCATTGAAATAGCAGTTTTTTCACAATTTTTTCATTTTTTTATATACTTCTTCAGAAATGACATTACAGGTCTGCCATTAAAGTGTTCATGTTACAATGTTGCTACAAAGTAATTCCATGTTTTCGCTTTGTTACTAGTGGATAGATGCTGAAAAACAGACTTTAAACACACCGCCTCCTGCGCACTGGGCTTCAAACAAGCATTTTTCAGCGCCAGAGATTTGTGAGGCTGTTTTTTGCTGAATATGGTGTGAGTCGGTCGCTATGAACAGTCGCTAACATGCGCTCCCATACAGCGATGTACTGGTCAAATAGCATCTCCTTGCAATGTATTTAACATTACTGCACAGCGACTGAGTCTCTATGAACTAGCGACCCACGGCTGAGCACAGTGACTACTAGCGGGCGCTCTGAAAATGGCTGCTACAGACGCTCATCTGTCGCTACCTGCTGCTAATGATGAATCAGCCTGCCCGTTCCATGTTTATAGCAGATGTCACTTCCACTCCCTTCCCTCAGCAAAAAGGTGACAATTCATACCCAGGTCCTGTAGTTAGGCCTGCAGGCCTCCCAACTAGGGGGGACTTCAAAGGACATCCCTTGTTGCTTTCACACTTCTAGCCTGAGCTGCAGCCACAAGGTCTGGCCTGCGGATTGTCCCATACAGAGCACACTCTCTTCAACCCTTAGACAGTCAGAGCCAACACAAAACTACCAATAACTGGGCCATTAACTGTTACCAACACTAAGCCAGACACTGAACTGGAACTGCACCAGAAAGCCACATCTGTGAATTCTCGCCCCATCTCCATACCTAGTGTGGAACCCAAGGAAATTGAAATCTCGGGTTCTGACCCATGTAGAAACTCCACATTTGGACTCTCCATGTGTCCCACAACTAGCCCACTAGTTTGACACCAGAACCAGAATGGTACCAGCCTTGGTTAACAAGTTATGCCCTAAATAGCGTTTGTAGGTTGTAAGCTGGCTCCCAAGCAGAGGAGGAGCTGGATACTCTGCCCAGAAGGGCGTTGGGAGTGTCCAGCTGGGGTTAAATACCAGAACCCAATTTAGGGAAAGCTGTTCCGTTTTCCTAGGGGTTACCGGTATGTGTAAGGGGGGTTCCAAGGTACAGCAAGCTGCTTTATGCCCCTGGAAGCTGTCCTGCCAACATCTCATCTGAATGCATCAAGGTAACCTGACTTTATGTTGTATCTTGTTTGTAATACACTCTACCTGTCTAACCTGTATTCCACTTCCCAGACTGGTATTTGTATTATTTCTGCAACAGACAAGCTGCTTGAATAACTAGCTAGTGTGCCTTTGGCATTAAAATATATATTTAACTTGAGCTGACTTTTTTTGCCTTAATGACAAGTGTACCCGTGGCTAGAATTTTAGACTTTTGGGCTGACTAATGGTCCAGGGTTAGAAAAGTGTGTTGTGTGATCCTATATGCTGTGTTCAAGTGATACGTGTTCCCTGACAGTAGGGTTTAGATCTGCTTAACCAGCCTAGGTCCATACACATGTCACATTTATTTCTTAAAATCCATTATAAATTTAAAACAAACATCAATCAAATTGATTTTTGGACCAAATAACCCTTCAGCACCACAACTTCAATCCATAAAATCTTTATTTCCTCACTCAATAATTTCCATAGGCAGATAATGATTGTCAATGCCTTCCAGGCAAAGAACCATTCTGCGTATTAGGCTCGATTCAGAGAGACAAAAAAAAACTTCCGTTTTAGTGCCGATCTGTTTTTTTTTGTGAAATGTTTCCGTTCTCGTATGAGTGTACGAGCGATTCTATGCATGCATTGAAAACCTTCTGTAAAGTTTCCGTCCGTTCGTACGGCAGATTACGAATACGAGGATGTCATTTTCCATTCAGACTTTTCCGTTTCATTTCCACGTTACAACGTAGGCTTTCATTTTTGCCCTTTTCCCATCGTATCCTCCAACAAATCCTTTACGTTTCCCGTTCGATTCTGTTTCCCTTTTTCAATAAATATTCGTCCAGATGGAAATCCTTACGATCTTGCGCCTGCGCACTACAAACTTAACTCATTAAAGTGCTCGCCTACATATTTGCCACCCTCACTTCTACTACAATGTTTAGCAAAACCACTTAGCACTATCCTCCATCTTCCCTTTTGGAACCTTAAAGCTCAACCAAATCACTTCTCGGTCATGTGAATATTCATCTTTAAATATTTCTGGGACCATTAGTTTTTTGTTAATGTATTTTGTAAATGAAATGACACTGTAACATTTTTTTTTTGGATTCCATCATAAAATATAAAATTTATAAAAATTTTGAAAATTTCTAATTTTTACAACTATAAAAAACAAAATACATAGCAATGGCAGGCCACAGAACATTATTCTTCGTCTGTGGTCCCCAACGAGTTGCGCAGCTCCTGCATCTCGCCCACCAACTGAAGAACCCTGACACTCAGTTGTGCCACTCTGGCACGTGTGGTCCCTGTTAAAAAACTTAAATTAAAATATTGGTATAACCTTGTTGGGGTCATACTGCAGTGTCCCCCCCCCCCCCCTGTATGGTCCAAACACCTAAATTTGGACTTCAAAAGCCAGAGGGCCCTCGCCACCACAGCCCAGGTTTTGCATAGTGCCCGATTAGAGAACCCCTGGCCCGCATTCTGCGGGCAAAGAACGGGCATCAGGAGCAAGGGCAGGAGTGGATATCCAGAATCCCCTGAAAGAATTTAAAAATAATAACATAAAATACACATTCTAAGCTACAATATTGTTTAACATGTCATCAAGGGCTAAAAACAGCAATAGGTTAAGTCATGAGTCATCAACTATATTTATTGCCATACAGTGAAAATGGATTGATGGAATGTGAGCAAACTTACCCAGGAGCCATCTACCAGATAATTCTCCTGACTCAAACTGACGAAATAAGCCGGAGCTCTGCAATATATAAGCATCATGGGACGACCCTGGGTGCCCTGCAAGAACACTGAGGAATCGCATAGCTGGACCACTCACTGCTTTTATGTTGTGTGAGTGGCACATCTTGCGGTTCCTGCAACCAAATATAAAATAATTACACAAAGCAAAGGTAACCGACTAAAACAATAACTCCTACAACAAATTAAGATTCAAGTTCAAAAATCCATATAATATATAATTCACAAAGGACATAAGTCTAAAAAAATATAGCAATTATATGGATGTGTGGGAAAATAAATGTTTACATGCTAAGGACTAATTAAGGTCAGCATTAAAATGCTTCTATAAGGCATACATGAAATGTATTGATTCAGGTATGCATTGCTATACAATTTATGGCCTCGGCCATGCTGATACATGCAATGCCTTGGTGCTAAAGGCACGCAGACTCCTCCACATAGCCACAAAACATGTTCAACAATAGCAATCCGAGCCCTCAAAGGTCCCGTAAGTGGATCAAAAATGAAACGGATTTATAGGGTGGTGATCCGTCGGAAATCAGCTCTCTGAATCAGACAGAAACCCATCCCAACAACAGAAGTTATCTGAACGAACGGAAAATTTCCGATTTTGTTTGGAAAATGATCCGAACTAACGGAAATGTTCTGATTTGTTTCCGTTCATCGAAAGCGCATTCCCAAACGTTCGTACGAATGAAAAATGGACGAAAAAAGCAAAAAAATGACAAACACTCACCCAAACTTTCACAGACAGCTACGGAAGTCCGGACGAATGTGTCTCTGAATCGAGGCTATTATATCAAGGTTAGTGATGAGCGGATCCAATGGGTTCGAGCACTCTGAACACGGATTTCAAACAGAAATCTGTGTGCGCACTTGGCATTTGGGCCGGACCCTTCCCTTCCCTCCAATGGCCCGGCGGGACACATGACCCCGCCATATAAAATGCAGGGTCCGCATCTCTCAGCACCATCTTGCAGCGCTGATTTAGATAGGGAGAGGTTCCTGCTGCAGCGGTTTAGGGACAGATAAGCTCTATTGCTTAAAAAAACTGCCCTGGAGTGAGGGCTAGAGTAGGCTTGGACTGCGGGGGTCGTCACTACTGCACTAATACCACTGGCTTGTCACTACTGGGGTCTGGGTGTCCCCTTATCCCACAACAAGCTCTAAACGCTGGGGTGATTGTGTGAACCCTTAATGCAGACCTAGCTGTTTTTACTGGGGTAATTGTGTGAACCCTTCAAGCAGACTTATCTGTATTCACTGGGGTAATTGTGTGAACCCTTAAAGCAGACTTATCTGTATTCACTGGGGAAATTATGTGAACCCTTAAAGCAGACTTTCTGTATTTACTGGGGTAATCACGTGAACCCTTAAAGTGGACAAACACCTGATGCTGATCGGCCCGGGAATCTATAAGATTCCCGGGCCGATCAGCATCGGGCCTGCGGGGCACCCCGATTGGGGGTGCCCCGCTGTGTGAAACCCCCCAGAAAGCCCCGAAATCCCTACCTGCTCCTCGATCCAGAAGCGCATACGCGAGCAGCCGCTCGCGCAACCCTCTAGCAGGCCGGCGCGGGCGCGCTCCCTGTAAGAGTGACGCGCGGGAGGCGGCGGCGGGCGCGCTCGCTTGTCCGGCGATGGACCTCGCTTGTCCGGCGCCTGGGATTGGCTGCAGCGGTCACGTGGGAGTGGGAACAGGTGAGTTTTTGGGGTGCCCCACCGAAGTGGACCAAAACCCAGGATAGTCAAAATCCTGGGTGTTGGTCCACTTTAAGGCAGCCCTATCTGTATTAACTGGTGTAATCATGTAAACCCTTAAAGCAGAATTATCTATATTCACTGGGGTAATTATGTCTAGCTGGGGTGAGAGTGTCCCCATTTACCAAACCTATCTAATTAAGGGGGTGAGAGAATACCTATATACCAAACCTAGCTGTAAAGACTGGGGCGAGTGTATGTGTTTCCCACCCTGAAAAGTTGGAAGGCGTGTGTATCCGCTTATCCTACAAGCAGCTGTAAGCACTGGGATTTGTGTGTACTGTTATCCCATAACATCCTCTAAGCAATGGGGTGTACCCTGTTATACTACAACTTGCTCTAAGCACTAGAGTGTGTGTCAGTACTCCACTTTAATACTACTTGCTTAAGAGAAAATTACTTTTTTGTCAGGTTTTTGGTATTTTTGGTGTTCTGCCTTATTGTTTACCTCTTCTGGATTGTAAAATAAACATTTGTGTTAGGATTGTGCCCCCAGACATGTGATCAGCATGCTATTTCCAAGTTTCCTAAAGTCCTGTGTTTCTGTGATCCTAAGATGGAAGTGTTTTTTCTGCCCCTGAGTAAAAAGTACTGATTAAATATCCCAGAATTCTTCCACTGTAACAGGTGAGCACATTAGCAGCTTTGGCTAAGTCAAGCAGCAGTAATGACCCTTCCCAGCTGAGAATGCTGCCAGTAACCCTTTAGCTACTAGAATACACACCTGTGGTCCTCCCTACCCGAATATGTTGAATTACAGCAGAATGGGTTAAACCTGTTGCCTGTGTCTTAGCCAATCAGACAATAAGCAAGCATTAGATAAAACTGCTGAATTATTGGCACCCATTGTGTTCTGCTTTCCAGGTGTTAGAAAAAAACTCTCTAGTTGACACACCTTACATTAAGCCCTCTTGGCCTTTGCTAAAACGATGCCATTGTGGGTACACCTGCCATTAGACCCTTTCTTGGCTTTGCTAAAACTAAGTAATTGGGGGCACACCTGGCATTAGACCCTTTCTTGGCTTTGCTAAAACTAAGTAATTGTTGGCACACCTGGCATTAGACCCTTTTTTTCATTCGCCTGTACATTAGCAAGACTGCCACCCTAGAGAGAAAAGAGCTCACCCTTAAAGCGGACCTTCACCCTAAATAAGAGCCTATCTTATATGCTTCCCACACCCTGTACATACAGATTGCTCACATTAAAAATCATCCTACCTGCATCTATTGCATTTTCTGAGACTTTAAACATCCAAGATGGCGGCTCATGGACGTGCAGGCTGCCTGCAAACAGAAGTGTCCTCTCACTGTGCCGCTCTGCATTCTGGGATTGCTGACCTTTTCCTGACCCCAGCTCTGCTATGTTTGTGCAAAGCACAGCTATAGTGTGTGATGTGAGTATGTGATGCTACTGAGCCAAGATGGCGGCGCCCGTATCCTAGAGTGCTGAACAGAGTTGCAGACCAGTGAGGGAAAGAATAAAAAGTAAGTGACTAAAAACATTAAATGATGCTGAAGGTCTGCTTTAATCTGTTTCATTATGCATGAAAAATGTTCTATACCTTCCACATGTTTGTGTGTTTTCTGTCAGGTAGGTGGAAGAGATGGAGGTAGGCAACACTTGTGGAATTCCACGGGATTGGTAAATCACCTACCGGGAGTGAGAAGCTCAAAATACCTCTGTGGTGCAGATAGGTGAGCAGAAGCAGGGTGTGAAGCACATGGGCAGGGTGTGAATCACATAGCACGCACTTTATGCAGCAGCTCTGGCATGTTTGAATAATGGTCCAAGAAGCTTTGCACCAAATTGAGCACATCCACCAGCCAACGGATCTGCCTCAACCCAGCTCGGCCCAAGGCTGCTACTAGGTTCCACCTTGCCAGCCTTCAAGTTCATCATCAGCAACCTCTCTGTATGAGGATGGCAGGAAAGAAGGAAGCAGGGCAGGAGGCAACGAGTGGAGGCATAACAGTAATACATGTCTTTCTGTTTGCCTTGCAGGTTCCTGGTGATAGACTTTAACAATTAACAATTTATGTTATTGTTATGCAAGTGGCTGGGCTCCATGCTCTTCCCACGCCACTCATTTCCCAGCTTGCAGTCACAAAAATGATGCATTCTACACCCTGCAGTGAGAAGAATTTTAACTCAGAAGCCTCCAAATTCCTCCCTTGGCTGGCTGATTCCGGTCCAGCAACCGACCCTGTGAGCCACATATGGAGTGGCCAGACACCTGGGAAAATGGGCCTTCCTGCTATTATAATTTCTTTTTTTTATTCCTTTTTTTACTTTTTAATAATACTACTCATTTATTTTTTGTTTGCTTTGCAGGTGCCTGACCATGGATGTGAAGCAGAGAACACATGGTTTTATATAACATAAAAAAGACCTTGTTGTATACATGTATCAGCTTTTAGATTACTATAAAGGAGATTCGTATCATGTCTGACTCTAACGATTCTCCTCCAGTGGAAAGAGAGCCGAGAGAGGTTTAGACAGCCTAATTGGGAATCAAGTTGAATATGCCAAAGAAGATGTCTCAGAAAGGACTGGCATGGTAAGTGGAAGCCAAACCTTCATTGTACATCATCAAGTTTGACAAAGATTCCCATATTTCTGTCTATGATTTGGTGAAGGCCGACAAGAACCCTGGTGCATGTTTGCACCAGAGGAAAAACCAGAGGGTTTGAAGGGATGAAAAAATATATAACTGAACTCAGTGAACCAGAACTTAAACAGATCATCACTAAATAATACTAAACAGCTTTTCAGTTTGCTTTGCTGGTGAATGGTGACAAGTCTTCCTCAGAAGCCTCCAAAACTCTTCCTAGGTGAGTTGCAGTCCAGCATCCCATCCTGCGAGCCACACCTGGGGAAATGGGCCTGTTTTAAAATTTTTAATAATACTAATAATACTAAAAATGGCATCCCGGGGAGATCCTTTGAGCATGGTGGGCAGTAGCAGCAATGGGCTCACTGCTGATTGTTGGCACCCATCCCATCTTGTGCTGGCTGCCTGGGGCTGCGTGGCCACCACCTCTTCCATCGAAATCTCATTACCTTCAGTCCACGTTGGTTCTAGGACCTCGTCATCACCCCTCGAATGTTTTCCACCCATTTCTCCCCGCTACCCTCCTTCTCAGCCCCCACATTGCTGAAAGCCATAGCAGTTGGCACTCTGGGTTTTATCCTCATCGTAGATGTCCTGGCATGCCCTCATCCTCCAACACAATTTGTTGTACATCTGGTAACCCCTATGTCTGCAACTGGGGCAGGGGTGGGTGGATGGGCAACAGTATCCCAGCCAGGGGTTTCATCATAGAGCATGTGAACAGCCTTGCTGGTTTTAAAGGGGGGTGAGGTAGAGGACTCATATAATCTGCGACTGCTTCAACTTGTTCATCACTGTGGCAGCAGTGTTGGGCCTACGAGAACCCTGGTGCATGCTTGCACCAGAGGAAAAAAAAAGGTGGGGAAGGGATGAAAAAAAAAGAAAACAATATAACCATAACAACAGTAACAATGTTTTTCTGTTGCCCTGCAGATTCCTGGGCACGGATGTGGGGAAGTATTCAATGTAATCCACCCTCCTGTAAATTTTAATTTTTACAGCACCAAGGATTACAATAAAATACTAGTAATGTTTTTTTTGTATGCTTTGCAGGTCCCCGGTGAACTAGAACTTGAAGCACTGTGTGCCATCTAATCTATCATTGCCTCAACTTGGTCTAAACCTTGTAGCATCTAGTTTGTATTGGTGCCTGTACAATATGTTTTACCTGGTCTGTAATTATACCTTGTGAAGCCCTACAGAACACCAACACCTGTAAAAAAAAATAGTGTTTTAATTTTTTCTTTATTGGTGCATTTCTTTAATTATTTAGCTTTCTGTCAGGATTTGAAGTACTTTCCCTAGTCCATTATGTGCAGGACAATCGCCCAGATGCCCCTCCCACCAAATTAGGCCTCCAACCTTTACACACCTTTATTGGTGTATTTTTTTTCGTTTTCTGTGATGATTTGCAGTACTTTCCCTAGTCCATTTTGTGCAGGGCAATCTTTCTGGTGTTACCCCCTAATTTGACCTCTGACACAAAATATTATACTTTAATGTATGCATTTCTTTAATTTCTTTTGTTTTCTGTTATAGTTTTGAGTATTTCCCCAAGCCCATTTTGTGCAGGGCAGTTGCCCTGGTGGTCCCCTTGATTTTCAGCCCTTTAGCCCTTGCTGGTCCCATTTTACAGCTATTTTCTATTTTGGGCCCCAAAGTTCCTGTCCCCATTGACTTCACTGGGGTTCGGATTCCTCAAACCCAAATTTTAACCAACTTGCTCATCACTAATCATGGCCATAATATGAGTCTTCCTTATTTATTCGCTTAATATATAGGATCTATAGGAAATCTATTGGTGCATCTCAGGCAAACAGCAAACTCCTTAGGCACATACCAGGGGGAATTATTGTGTCTTTATTCAGAAGAATTGCATTTTAGGCAACCAGGAATTTTGGTCCTTGCCTTACAAAAATAAAACAGGTTCTCGATCCAGTAAAATTTATAGGAAATCTATTGACAATTTTTGGCCATTTAGATACATGAAAGGGGCTGTCTTCATAACCTCACGAACATAAATCCAAAGGCGGACTACTTAGGTCTGTAAACTAGGTCATCTTTATTTATTCATCTAGTACAACCTATAGGAAGTCTGTTAATGTGTTTCAGGCCAGCAACCATTAACCATAATGCCTATGAAACGTGTCATCTTTAGTTCTTCACCCAGTACAATCTATAAGAAGTCCGATAAAGTATTTAGGCAAACAACCCTTAAGCAGCACATCTGTATGTCTACACCCAGTGAGATCAATAGGAGCATTTAAGGATTTTGGGCAAATTATCCTTCAACACATTGGATCCAGGGTGGGTTATCTTTAAAGAATCTTTACTAGAATTAAGCTTTAATGCTTACACAAGCATAACATCTAGCTTACAAATGACCACTGCTGTTCAATAAACGTAACACTGTGAACTCAGCATCAGAGGCCAATCCCAAAATGCCTGGTGGGCCTATCCAGAGGCCCTAAGGTGCTTCCTAGCAGCCAATAATGGTCAAGAATCCTTGAGTCAGATTGGAGTGTCTTGGGCCCACAAGAGAAAATTATTCTTGGGGCCCCCCGTAAATGAACTTTCCTCACTTTCTCCTGTGAGCATCAAGAAGGACATAAGGAAAAGGTAAGTATGCCTGTCAACTCCAGGAAGATGCCTTTAGGGACTGTAACCCACCTTCTCCAGTCACCAGCAGATCCCACTGTGGAGAATTACCTAGCTCTCCCTTGTACCTCTCCAGCCAATAGAATCACACTGAACCACATACTGTGTGTGTGTGTGTGCGCAGCCAGGCTCACAAGATAGGGCAAACTTAAAGGGGCAATCCAGGCAAAGGCAATAATAATGTCATGTGCCAATCCACTGTAGATTATGTAGCAAGGCTCCAAAGATTCCCTTACTCTCTTTTCCAACTTTCCACAACCAGGCTCCAAATGTGGTTGCACGATTGCCCCTGTCCTTCAGCGTGTCCAGCGTGAGTGAGCCCAGCAAGCATGAATGCTGTGGCTTGCTGAACTCGCTCACACAGGGAGTGCTGAAGGACAGGAGTAGCCGTGTGACTACATTTGAAGAATGGTCCTGGAAAGTTGTGGCAGGGCATCCTCAGTGGGGATGGCCCTGTGCTATTAGTGAAGGAGTGTGGATATATCAAGATATTAATCTGGAGGAGTGTGGATATATACAGGTCTGATGAATACATGTTGATACTTGTTTTGTTTGTTTTGTACTATCCTAAGCAGGGCTCTGGAGTCGGTAGATAAATGTTCCGACTCCGACTCCTCAGTTTTTTGTACTTCCAACTCCGACTCCGACTCACCGACTCTGACTCCTCTGTATTAAAGTGGACCAACACCCAGGGGTGATCGGCCCGGAAATCTATAAGATTCCCGGGCCGATCACCTCCCACCCCGCGGGACATCCGAGATCGGGATGTCCCGCGGGGTGAAACCCCCCAGAAACCCCAAAAAGATCTTACCTGATCCGCCGCCGCCGCCTCCCGCGCGTCCCTCCAGACGTGCGCGCGCCCGCGCCCGCGCCAGCCCTCTGTGAATGGCCGGCGGGGGCGCGCGCGCGCCGAGAGTGACGCACGGGAGGCGGCGGCGGCGGAAGAGGCTTGTACGTTCCTGTCCCCCGCCTAGACGTTGGCGGGGATTGGCTGCGGCGTTCACGTGGGAGCGGGGAGAGGTGAGTTTTTTGGGGATTCTGGGGGGTTTCACACAGCGGGGCACCCCCGATCGGGGTGCCCCACCGAAGTGGACCAAAACCCAGGATAGTCAAAATCCTGGGTGTTGGTCCACTTTAATGTATTTTATACATTCCTTGAAGGAAAGAAAGGCTTCTAGCAGAGAGAGGTAGTTGGGCAGAAGCTGCCTTCTCCTTTCTGTGTGCTGATCTTCTGCTGAAGATAGGGCAGTGGGAGGATCCAGAAAGGGGCCTTTATTATAAAACATGATTTCCCTAGTAGAATCCCATAGTCATGTTTAAAGTTTAAGCTAACAATCGAAGTTTACAAGTTTTTATAGCCTTTTGCTGAATGACAGCAGTTTTTCCAATGGTACAGCTTCAGTCTTGAACTATTGATCCTCCATTCCCTTCACTTATACAAGCGTCTCTAGTCCTGCAAAAAACATATTTACTTAATCCCTTATCAGTGAGAGGCTAGGTTACCCATGGGCTCCCTGTAACAGCAGAACACAACACTATGCAAAGTATAAGTATTGCCGCTTCTAATTGTGCGTTGCGTGCCATATAGTGAAGCACATGAAAAGCACGCTTCTTCACGGTCACTTAACGTGTTCGTTTTGCGGTTACGTGAGGCACTGCATGCATTGGTCTTTATTCTTAAAATAGAGAAGTCATTAATTATAACTTTTTGTGAATTGGGACATTTAAACTTGCTAAATCAAAATAGTAGGAGTCGGAGTCGGTGCATTGTTTGCCGACTCCGACTCCGACTCCAGGTACCCAAAATTTCCTCCGACTCCTCGACTCCGACTCCACAGCCCTGATCCTAAGGCTGTAAGTGAATACAGATTGTAACATAGAGCTGCCTTGTAACAATGTGTGCTATACTTTGGAGAGAGGGGTTTGAGCAATATGCTACTCTGGGACCTGTGCAATAGAAAAGAAAGTGAATGCTATTAGCTTATTTCTGATATAGTTTGCAAGACTGTCAATACAGTTTTACATATATTGCACTGGTCACTTTGGTGGACTATTGATATACTCCAGTGAACTATCCTTATTAGTAAGCATGAGTTGCTTTTTGCACATTTGATTACATTTATTAACATGAATTGCTTTTTGCACATTAAAGCACACCTGAAACAGAGCAGCCGATTGAATTAATGGATTGTTGTTATGTGTGTATATACAGGTCCTTCTCAAAAAATTAGCATATAGTGCTAAAGTTCATTATTTTCCATAATGAAATGATAAAAAATAAACTTTCATATATTTGAGATTCATTGCACACCAACTGAAATTTTTCAGGTATTTTTTTGTTTTAATACTGATGATTTTGCCATACAGCTCATGAAAACCCCAAAATCCTATCTCAAAAAATTAGCATATTTCATCCGACCAATAAAAGAAAAGTATTTTTAATTAAAAAAAAGCCAACCTTCAAATAATTATGCTCAGTTATGCACTCAATACTTGGTCGGGAATCCTTTTGCAGCAATGACTGCTTCAATGCGGCGTGGCATGGAGGCAATCAGGCTGTGGCACTGCTGAGGTGTTATGGAGGCCCATGATGCTTCGATAGCGGCCTTAAGCTCATCCAGAGTGTTGGGTCTTGCGTCTCTCAACTCTCTCTTCACAATATTCCACAGATTCTCTATGGGGTTCAGGTCAGGAGGGTTGGCAGGCCAATTGAGCACAGTAATACCATGGTCAGTAAACCATTTACCAGTGGTTTTGGCACTGTGAGCAGGTGCCAGGTCGTGCTGAAAAATGCAAACTTCATCTCCATAAAGCTTTTCAGCCGATGGAAGCATGAAGTGCTTCAAAATCTCCTGATAGCTAGCTGCATTGACCCTGCCCTTTATAAAACACAGTCGACCAACACCAGCAGCTGACATGGCACCCCAGACCATCACTGACTGTGGGTACTTCACACTGGACTTCAGGCATTTTGGCATTTCCTTCTCCCCAGTCTTCCTCCAGACTCTGGCACCTTGAATTCCGAATGACATGCAAAATTTGCTTTAATCAGAAAAAAGTACTTGGGACCACTGAGCAACAGTCCAGTGCTGCTTCTCTGTAGCCCAGGTCAGGCGCTTCTGCCGCTGTTTCTGGTTCAAAAGTGGCTTGACCTGTGGAATGCAGCACGGTGGCTCTGGATGTTTCTACTCCAGACTCAGTCCACTGCTTCCGCAGGTCCCCCAAGGTCTGGAATCGGTCCTTCTCCACAGGGTCCGGTCACCTCTTCTCGTTGGGCAGCGTTTTCTGACAATTTTTTTCCTTCCCACAGACTTCCAATTGAGGTGCCTTGATACAGCACTCTGGGAACAGCCTATTTGTTCAGAAATTTCTTTCTGGGTCTTACCCTCTTGCTTGAGGGTGTCAATCATGGCCTTCTGGACAGCAGTCAGGTCGGCAGTCTTACCCATGATGGCGGTTTGGAGTAATGAACCAGGCTGGGCTTTTTTAAAAGCCTCAGGAATCTTTTGCAGGTGTTTAGAGTTAATTAGTTGATTCAGATGATTAGGTTAATAGCCTGTTTAGAGAACCTTTTCATGATATGCTAATTTTTTGAGATAGGATTTGGGGGTTTTCATGAGCTGTATGGCAAAATCATCAGTATTAAAACAAAAAAAGACCTGAAAAATTTCAGTTGGTGTGCAATGAATCTCAAATATATGAAAGTTTAATTTTTATCATTTCATTATGGAAAATAATGAACTTTAGCACTATATGCTAATTTTTTGAGAAGGACCTGTATATTATGGATTGTTTATATGTGATTTAATTAAATTTTTCCATGTAATAAAAAGCTCTTGTTAATATTTTTAATTATTGTGTGCGCACCTTAATTGACATAGTGTGACTTATAAGGAAAGGGATTTCAATTGGATACCCTTGGTATAAGGTTGCAGACATTTTGGGGTTTGACTATAGCATTATGATCTTTTGAGTGCTGGACTATTGTGTACTATTAGTGCACAGGGACCTCGAGTCAATTTTTATCAGAGGTCCTCTTTAAAGGTCCGCTCTTTAAAGACTCCTGGACCCATCCCCCTGTAATAAGGTTCAGTTTGAATTACTGGGTATAAAAAAATACTGACCTTGATGCCAAACTCGTCCAATCCCTTTGGCTGCTATGCATGGGGTCTTGTGGCTGTGGAGGCTGAAGCAAGACCACAGCTAAGGGGTTCTTTCCCCCACTAATATAAACCGGGTTATGCTCCGGAGGAGTTGTAGGCCTGGAGCAGCTGCAAGTCCTCTTTAAGAAAGAAACTGAATGTCAGATCAGACAGAGCCTTAAAGGAAAACTCCCATTTGTTAGGTTTATGGAGAATAAACATGTGTGATATAGCATGCTGTTCTCAAGCTTCTTATACTCCTGTGGCTCTGAGTTGCTAATGTGAGAGCAGCTTTCCTGACTTTGGGTAAAAACTACTCACTACAAGTCCCAGAATATTTTCACTGTAACAGGTGAGCTTATCCGTAGCTTTGACTAAATCAAGCAGCGGTAATGACTTCCCCAGGTGAGAACGCTGCCTGTAGCCCTTTAGCTACTGAAAAACAGGATTGTGATCCACTCATTTCAAGAAGCTGAATTATAGGGGCTTAAACCTGTAACCTGTTGCTTCAGCTAATCATATGATTAGCAAGTCAGGACATCTTTGCTATGTACAGCACACTAATTGGTGTACGTTGCTATGGTACACATGTTGTTACTAGAGAAAACGGTTTTCTTTTAAAATACTGACTTGCAAACAAATAAAAAAATCACAGATAAGCTCAGTAAGCACCTATTTTCACACAATAATAGAAACTATAAAAACGCCATTGAAATAAGGATGACCCATTACATCCTCCATGTGTCATTAGGGAAGCATACTAATGGTCAGGAGGCTTGGATAATGGCATCATGGATGATTGCAACCTACTCTGCTCTATGGTAGGAAAGCTCCACCTGAATGAGCATGGGGGCCCAGGCTGTCAATTCTACGGAACAAAAAAATGTCAGCTTGTTAACTGGTGCTCAAGAGAGTACCATATTTTTCACCCTATAAGATGCAGCTCCCTATAAGACGCACCTAGGATTTGGAAAAATATTCTGAACCATATGTTGTGCTAAAACACCGGCCCCCGAAGAACCAAATAATAGACAAGGTTCAGAATCCCTCAATTACAGGCAGTGTGGAATTCCTCACTTTCTACTCCCCATAAGCACTGTTGCTTTCCCCCGCTTCCATTCACCATAGGCTGTGTGGCATCCCCCCCATCCCATTCCCTATAGGAAATGTGACATCCCCCATTCCATTCCCTATGGGCATTGTGGCATCCCTTCCATCCCATTCCCCATAGGCAGTGTGGAATTTCCCCATCCCATTCCCTATAGGCAGTTTGGTATCCCCCATCCCATTCCCCATAGGCAGTGTGATATTCCCACATCCCATTCCCTATAGGTAGTTTGGAATCCCCATCCCATTCCCCATAGGCAGTGTGATATTCCCACATCCCATTCCCTATAGGTAGTTTGGAATCCCCATCCCATTCCTCATTGGCAGTGTGGCATTCCCCTATCCCATTCCGCATAGAGCACACCCACCCACTACCCATGCCCCAGAAGGAGAAGCAGCAGCAGTATGGGAGGTGGTGGGGACAGAGGGCAGGGTTTAGTTACCCTTTCACTATGATATTCTGGCCTCCTGGTGGCTCTGGAAGCCGGCCAGCAGCGCTAGTGCGTTTCTTTAATATAACCCCAAAGATTTTTGCAGCCTGTGACTAGGCCTTCTAATTTTGTGTTTCTAGGTTTATTTTTGCCCGAGGTTACCGTCTTTGTTTTATTGCTCTTCTTACATAATAGTGTGAATATAGTGTTATATTAGGTAAAAGTGATCATATACTTATACGTTAACCACTTCCTCATTCACGAGTGGCTGGCAATCATGTGACTTCCAGTGACCAATCTGGATTTCCCAGTGGGATTGCACATCAGACCTGAATGGTTTCTGTTGGTCACCTGATTAACTGCCATTTGGTGTCATATACCATGATTGAGAAAGTGGTGAATTAAAGCGGACCTTTGCCCTGAATAACAGTCTATCTTATATGTTTCCCCCACCCTGTACATACAGATTGCCCACATTAAAAATCATCCTACCTGCATCCATTTTATAAGCCTTTAAACATCCAAGATAGCGGCACATGGAATCTGAGGCTGCCTGCAAACAGGAAGTGTCTTCTGACTGTGCCGCTCTGCATTCTGGAATTGCTGTCCTTTTACTGACCCCAGCTCTACTCTGTCTGTGCAAAGCACAGCTATAACCCGCCCTCCCTGTATATTTGCCCCCTCCTCCTCTCCTCAGTATGTGATGCTTCTGAGACAAGATGGCGGCGCCCGTATCCTAGAGTCCAGAACAGAGTTGCAGCCCAGTAGTGGAAAGAATAAAAAGTAAATGTTTAAAAACATAAAATATATAAATTTTAGATGCTGGGGAATAGTTTTTTTTAAAGGTTTGGGTTTTCATTAAATCATGCTGAAGGTCCAGTTTAAGTATAGTGCCACTTTAATATACTGTAGACATGTCACTGGAGAAGTGATCGAGGGGGTGTACATTTCACCTAGGTTACTACGCTGGGTGAGATGGTAAGTCCAGGATTGATTTGTTTCCCAGCAGTGATATGCTGCTGAGGTGTTGTTTAATCTTGCCGGGCCTGGATTTATATGGAATGGCAGGTAGGTTTGGTAGAGGGACCTGTCATTCCACACCTCCCCGATCCAGTTTGGGTTTTGAATCAGGTGAGCTCTGATCCTAATTAGCCTGGGAGGTAAAAGCTCTGCAGAGCTGCAGGCTATTGCTCTCAGCCTGAAATGAACAGCCTGTGTGTGTGTGTGTGTGAAGGAAGCTGCGAACGCAGCCACTGCTGGAGCTAAAAACTCACCCTGCGTTGTCCAGGCGAACGCTGTATTTTGAAAGTGTCAGCTAGGTGAGAAGAACCTGCTAGTAAGCGCCCAGACGGGCTAGGTCTTTATTTTGTTTTGTACACTAAAGAAGCACGCTGCTGCTGTATGTTTTGTTTACTGGACTGTTTATGCCATGAATAAACGCCAAGACCTGCTTTTATAACATCTGAGTCTGCCGTGAACTGTGTCCAAACACACCATCCCCCGGGAAGATCCCTACAATTGGTGCTGCGGAGCGGGCAAAACGGTTGCTAGGGGCAACGGTGTGGACAGACTTGGCTACAGCTGCCTATGTCTTGGGTGAAAGCTGCAACTACACTCCAAGAACAGTCGGGCAACATGGAGGAGATGCTGAAGCAGTTTATGCAAGTAAGTTTGCAACAACAACAGGCCCAGATAGAGGCTAATAGACGCCATGAACAGACCATGGCTGCCCAACAACAACTTATTGAACACCTGATTGCAAAACAAGAGGCGCCTGTGGTTGCTAACCCCCACACAGTGGTGCGAGCCGCTCCAGAGACTTTTGATGTGAAAAGAGCTGTGCAGCGAGCGCTGCAAAAGATGACTGCTGAGGATGATGTTGAGGCCTTCCTAACTGGGTTTGAGCGTGCGGCTGAGCGAGAGAAGTTACCCGTCGCTGAGTGGGCAGAGGTAATTGCGCCCTATTTAACAGGGGAACCTCAAAAGGCCTACTATGACCTCAGTGAGCAAGAGGTTAAGGACTATACTCGGCTAAAAGCGGAGATACTTGCCCGGCTAGGCGTTACTACTGCGGTCCGTGCCAGGAGGGTACGCAACTGGAGCTACAGTTTGGACAAATCGGCGAGGTCCCAGATGTATGACCTGATCCATTTGGCGAGGAAGTGGTTGGAGCCAGACACTTCTACTCCTGCACAGATCCTAGAGAGGGTTGTGATGGACCGCTACCTCCGAGCACTTCCTGCTGACCTGCAACGCTGGGTGGGACAAGGTGACCCTAAGAATGCAAACGAACTTGTCAACCTTGTGGAGAGATTCCAGGCGACTGAGGACTACCTCCGTGATGTTTCTGCAGCCTCCTCACCTCCCCGGAGTGCCAGATCTGTGCCATCAGCTGGTAAGAGACTTCCATCTATTGGGGGAGTGTGGAGGGGTGCTGAGGGAGGAAAAAGGGCTCAAGTGGTGTCTCAGGGGCAAAAGACTGGAGATGGTCCCGGGTGGCTAAGTAGCCCTAAAAAGGACTCCTGGCCAAGGAGAACAGGCTCTATCCAGTGCTGGAGATGCCATGAGACGGGACACGTGTCTGCCCATTGCCCTCTTACCACTGAGCCCATGGACTGTGAGGTTAGTCGGCGTCAGTCGCTATTTGCGGAACCATCTTGTGTTGCAGTTCCTGGACTAGAGACTGAACCGCAAATCTGCGACATTACAATTAATGACTTTCCTGTTAAGGCGTTGCTGGACTCAGGAAGCCTCGTAACCTTGGTGCATGCCAGCCTGGTGGCTGGGGACTTTGAGTGTAAAAAGCATATGAGTGTTGTTTGTATACATGGGGATACAAAAGTGTACCCTATAGTGCTGGCTGAAGTCGGGACTAAACAAGGCACCGTACAATATGAAGTGGGTGTGGTTAAAAATCTCATGCACAACGTAATACTGGGGCGCGATTTTCCACTATTCTGGGCTCTCTGGGGAAAAAGAAAATCCCCCGAAAGGAGTGAGGATACTCCTAAGGTTGTTGCGTTACCCCCTGTAAATGATAAAAGTGTGCAGGATGAAAATAATTGTTTTCCTTTGCAGGTCCTGGCTGGAGAGGAGGAGGCTCCTCCCACTGAGCAAAATATACCCGACTTAGAGGTGTCTAGGGATAATTTTGGGACTGCACAGTTACAGGACCCCACTCTCAAAAATGCGAGAGAGCAGGTTGCTGTCATGAATGGGGTACCTCAGGAACCAGATGCTGAGAAAAGATTTCCACATTTTTCTGTGACTAATGATCTTTTCTATAGAGTCACTAAGGTTAAGGATGAGATTGTGGAACAGCTTCTGGTGCCTAAGCCGTACCGGCGTCAGGTGCTGGACATGGCACATAACCATGTTCTTGGGGGACACTTGGGGACTGACAAAACGCAGGAGAGGGTTCTCCAGAGGTTCTACTGGCCGGCGATATATGGTGATATTAAAAAGTACTGCGAGTCGTGCCCCACATGTCAGCTTAGTGCCCCAGTGTCACATTTTCGCAGTCCTTTGGTTTCGCTCCCTATTATAGAGGTGCCTTTTGAGCGTATAGCCATGGATTTAGTGGGTCCCATTGTAAAATCCGCTAGAGGACACCAATATATTCTGGTGGTCATGGATTATGCGACCCGCTATCCTGAAGCTGTGCCCTTAAGAAACACCGCATCTAAAACAATTGCACGTGAGTTGTTTTATATGTTCTCTAGGACTGGAATCCCCAAAGAAATCCTAACTGACCAAGGTACACCCTTTATGTCAAAGGTGATGAAGGAGTTATGCAAACTATTTAAAATCTCACCCATCCGTACCTCTGTATACCACCCCCAGACGGACGGATTGGTGGAGAGATTTAACAAAACTTTGAAACATATGCTGAAAAAAGTGGTGGAAAAAGATGGCCGTGACTGGGATCATTTGTTACCCTACCTCATGTTTGCTATTAGGGAAGTGCCCCAAGCGTCCACAGGGTTCTCACCATTCGAGTTGGTCTATGGTCGTCACCCTAGGGGTCTACTGGACATTGCAAAAGAGACATGGGAGAGCGAGTCCACCCCATACAAGAGCGTTATTGAGCATGTAGCACAAATGCAGGACCGTATAGCCGCTGTAATGCCCCTAGTAAGGGAACACCTCCAGAGGGCGCAAGAGGCCCAAAGTAGAATTTACAACCGGTCTGCAAGAATCAGGACATTTAACCCAGGCGATAGGGTTCTTATACTAGTTCCCACTGTTGAGAGTAAATTCCTGGCGAAGTGGCAAGGTCCCTATGAAATTGTGGAAAAGGTTAGTGAGGTGAACTACAAGGTGCACCAACCAGGTAGAAGGAAGCCTTTCCAAGTTTACCACGTAAACTTGATTAAGCCCTGGAAAGACAGGGAATCCTTGGGGGCGACAAATACTGTTAGTAATTTGTCACAACCAATCCCTCCAGTCAAGGTTGGTGATACCCTATCAGTGTCACAGAAACAGGAGGCTCAGGAATTTTTACAGAAAAACAAAGACAAGTTTTCTGACCTCCCAGGGTGTACACACCTCATCTATCATCACATTGAAACTGAGCCTAGAAGCAGAGTAAACCTCAAGCCCTATAGGATCCCGGAAGCCCGTAGGGAAGCCGTATCTGCCGAGGTAAAGCGTATGCTTGATCTGGGAGTAATTGAGGTGTCACAGAGTGAATGGTCCAGCCCGATTGTATTAATCCCAAAGCCTAATGGAACTTGGAGGTTCTGTAACGATTTCAGAAAGTTGAATGAGATCTCAAAATTCGATGCCTATCCTATGCCCAGGGTAGATGAGTTGATTGAGAAGTTGGGTAATGCCAGATACATAACCACCCTCGATCTCACAAAGGGCTATTGGCAGATTCCACTTACTAATGAGGCTAAAGAGAAAACTGCATTCTCCACCCCTGATGGGCTATTCCAGTATGTAGTGATGCCGTTCGGGTTACATGGAGCACCTGCGACTTTCCAGAGGTTGATGGACTTGATTTTGCGACCACATCGTGATTACTCAGCTGCCTACCTCGATGATGTGGTCATTTTTAGCCCTGATTGGGAAAGTCACCTCTGTAAGGTACAGGCTGTATTGGATACCATAAGTGATGCGGGGTTGACCATAAATGCCGAGAAGTGTGCAATAGCCCTAGAAGAGGCCAAGTATCTGGGCTACATTATTGGAAGAGGGTTGATTAAGCCACAGCTTAATAAAGTGGAGGCAATACAGAATTGGCCTAGACCCCTGACAAAGAAACAGGTCAGAGCTTTCCTTGGTATTACGGGCTATTACCGTAGATTTGTGCCGAACTTCGCCTCAGTTGCTGCTCCCCTAACTGACTTGACCAAGGGCGGAAAGAGAGCCATGATCACGTGGACTCCAGAGGCCGAGAAGGCTTTCCAAAGCCTTAAGTCTGCCTTGTGCCAACAACCTGTGTTAGTTACCCCCGATTTCAGGCGAGAATTTCTGGTCCAGACAGATGCTTCTAACACAGGCTTAGGTGCAGTACTCTCACAAGTAGTAAATGGTGAGGAGCATCCGGTGATGTACTTGAGTAGAAAGCTAACCCCGGCCGAAAAAAATTATGCCATTGTGGAGCGAGAGTGTTTGGCAGTGAAGTGGGCCCTCGAATCCCTAAAATATTACTTGCTAGGAAGGAAATTCAAGTTAGTGACAGACCATGCCCCCCTAACATGGATGAAGTTAAATAAGGAGAGAAACGCAAGAGTGACTAGATGGTTTCTGTCCCTACAAAACTTTAATTTCACTGTGGAACACAGGCCAGGGAAATTACAGGCAAATGCGGACGCATTGTCGAGGGTACATTGTCTGTGGGGACAAAATGCTCAGCCCTCCGGTCTGAAGAAGAGGGGGGGGATATGTAGACATGTCACTGGAGAAGTGATCGAGGGGGTGTACATTTCACCTAGGTTACTACGCTGGGTGAGATGGTAAGTCCAGGATTGATTTGTTTCCCAGCAGTGATATGCTGCTGAGGTGTTGTTTAATCTTGCCGGGCCTGGATTTATATGGAATGGCAGGTAGGTTTGGTAGAGGGACCTGTCATTCCACACCTCCCCGATCCAGTTTGGGTTTTGAATCAGGTGAGCTCTGATCCTAATTAGCCTGGGAGGTAAAAGCTCTGCAGAGCTGCAGGCTATTGCTCTCAGCCTGAAATGAACAGCCTGTGTGTGTGTGTGTGTGAAGGAAGCTGCGAACGCAGCCACTGCTGGAGCTAAAAACTCACCCTGCGTTGTCCAGGCGAACGCTGTATTTTGAAAGTGTCAGCTAGGTGAGAAGAACCTGCTAGTAAGCGCCCAGACGGGCTAGGTCTTTATTTTGTTTTGTACACTAAAGAAGCACGCTGCTGCTGTATGTTTTGTTTACTGGACTGTTTATGCCATGAATAAACGCCAAGACCTGCTTTTATAACATCTGAGTCTGCCGTGAACTGTGTCCAAACACACCATCCCCCGGGAAGATCCCTACAATACCTAAAGTAAGGTCATGTGTTTTTGTTGTGATTTATATTTCATTAAACTAATGTATTTGTACCCAAAGCTTGGTGCAGATAATCTGGCCTAATCCTTTATCTTTACCTATGGTCCCGTCTCTCATTCCTGCTGCTCCTATCTGAGGGAGTGGCCAGTATATAACACCCTACACACAGGTATAGCAGATAATGAGACCTGATGGTGGCCATGGGACCAGCACCTGTTTTGCATAGCAGCATTGTGCCACCAGCAGGATGTCTGTGGAACTACATCACTGTGACCCATGGCTTAATACAAAAATAGGTGCTCAGAACTTTTTAGTTATCCATAGGATTTTAGTAACAAAAAAGTTTACGAAAAAAGATTAAGAAACGTTTCAAAAGTGGGGTCCTGGATAAAAAGAATCCAATATTTGCAAAGAAAGAGCACCTCACTTTCTATATAATGTGGAGATTAGCTCTGGTAGGCGACCGGGTGTCAGCAGTATAGAGGCGGAGGCAAACAGTTCAAAGTAAAGTCTGTGTTTATTTCACACAAAAATCCACAAAAGCATATGTCCATACAGGTTACATCACCTTTTCAGGAAACCGCAGCATAAATGATACAGTCAGGCAAACAGCTTTTAGTCCTTGAGCAAAGGTCCTGTTTACAGTCAAATAGGCCTCAGGTCCGCATGAACAGCCTCCACAGGAGATTTCAGCCAGGCTCACAGAGTCTCACTCCCATGTGAGCTCTAGACAAAGGGCAGCCACAGCTGATTCCCCAGGCTATTTAAACAGCCCGCAAAACCCGGACCTGGGTAGTGGGATGGAGTCCCACCCTGCTCTACTCCATCCCAGTAAAGCCGTCCCAGGTTAGCCTTTCGGCTATTCTAAAGCAACAGCAGCAAACTGCCACCAGCAGCTGATGCTGGAAATCAGACTACACGACTTTACTGCACCAATGCCAGGTACATTGGTGCTACATACCTGCCGTCAATGACGGCCCCTTTCACCACCTTACCACATACCCCCCCCTTTGTTCAACCCTGAGGGGGTGGACACATGCCAAACAATGTGCTCGGGACAGGGCATCCGCATTACCCAATAATCGTCCCGCTCTGTGCTCAACTGTGAACTTGAAGTTTTGTAGTGAAAAGAACCATCAGGTGACCCTGGCATTCCTGTCCTTAGCCTGGCACATCCACTTGAGGGGAGAGTGGTCCGTAATCAGACGGAACCTTCTCCCCAGCAAGTAGTAGCGAAGAGACTCCAGGGCCCATTTAATGGCCAAACACTCTCTCTCCACTATACTATACCGGGTCTCCGCGGGTGTTAATTTGCGACTCATGTAGACAACGGGGTGCTCCTCCCCATTGACTTCCTGAGACAGTACAGCACCGAGACCTACCTCGGAGGCATCGGTCTGCACTATGAACTCCCTCTTAAAGTCGGGTGTCACCAACACCGGAGACCCACACAGGGCAGACTTCAAAGAGGAGAACGCTTTTTCGGCCTGTTCATTCCACTTCACCATGACAGACTTGCGTCCCTTTAACAGGTCTGTCAATGGTGCCGCTAGGGTGGCAAAATTTGGAATGAACCGCATATAATATCCCACCAACCCCAGAAATGACTTTACCTGGCGGGTGGTGTTAGGCCGGGGCCAGTTACGGATGGCTTCTAGTTTGTTCACCTGGGGCTTGACCACTCCTCGTCCAATCACATAGCCCAGGTATTTTGTTTCTTCTAGGCCTAAAGCACATTTTTTCGGGTTTGCCGTCAACCCAGCCTTCCTGAGGGAATCCACTACGGCCTGGACTTTGGGTAGGTGACTTTCCCAATCCGTGCTACGGATAATTATATCGTCCAGATATGCCGAAGCATACCGACGATGTGGCCTGAGGACAATATCCATTAACCTTTGGAACGTAGCGGGAGCGCCGTGTAACCCAAAGGGTAATACCTTGTATTGGAACAGTCCCTCTGGTGTAATAAAGGCTGTTTTCTCCTTGGCAGCCTCAGTCAAGGGCACCTGCCAGTACCCTTTTGTGAGGTCCAAAACCGAAAAGTACCTGGCTTGGCCTAGCTTCTCAATGAGTTCATCTACCCGGGGCATAGGGTAGGCATCAAACTTGGAAACTTCATTAAGTTTGCGGAAATCGTTACAGAACCGCAACGTACCATCGGGCTTGGGAATCAAGACTATGGGGCTGGCCCACTCACTCTTTGATTCTTCAATCACGTCTAACCGGAGCATTTGCTGCACTTCCTCCGCGATAGCTTGTCGCCGGGACTCAGGTACCCGGTAAGGCCTCAACCGGACCTTGACCTGAGGTTCCGTGACAACATCATGTTGGATGACCGAAGTGCGCCCAGGGAGTTCTGAAAACACGTCCGTGTTTCTGCTAATAAACTCCCTGGCTTCCTGAGTCTGTTTAGAGGAGAGGTTGTCGCCAGTTTTCACCTCGACTACTGCTTCTCTAATAACAGACCGAGGAATGGGAAGCTCCACCCCCACCATACCTGGTCGGGGACTGTCACCCCCAGGGGTCTCCCTGTCTTTCCACAGTTTCAACAGGTTTACATGGTACACCTGCTCTGGCTTCCTCCACCCAGGCTGATGTACCTTGTAAGTCACTTCCCCAACTTTTTCAATGACCTCATAGGGACCCTGCCACCTAGCTAGAAATTTACTGTCCACCGTGGGTACCAGAACCACAACTCTGTCACCTGGGTTAAAGTTCCGTACCCTGGCTTGCCGATTATAAATCCTGCTTTGGGCCCGCTGCGCTGCCTCCATGTGTTCTCTGACAAGCGGCAAGACGGTCTCTATCCGTTCCTGTAGGTGAGTAACGTACTCTACCACACTTTTGTGGGGTGTGGGTTGCTGTTCCCAGGCCTCCTTGGCTATATCCAACAGGCCCCGTGGATGTCGACCGTATAAGAGTTCGAAGGGCGAGAACCCCGTAGAGGCCTGGGGCACCTCTCGCACTGCGAACATCAGATAGGGCAGCAGCAAGTCCCAATTCTTCCCATCCTTGGCGACCACCCTTTTTAACATGGTCTTTAAAGTTTGATTAAACCGTTCTACTAGGCCGTCTGTTTGCGGGTGGTAAACGGATGTCCGCAACTGTTTCACCTGCAGCAATTTACAGAGCTCTTTCAGTACTTTCGACATAAACGGGGTACCTTGATCGGTCAGGACCTCTTTAGGCAGACCTACTCTGGAAAACATTTCCATAAGCTCCTTAGCAATGAGCTTGGCAGAGGTGTGACGCAGGGGCACTGCCTCAGGGTACCGCGTGGCATAGTCCAAGATCACCAGAATATGTTGGTGCCCTCTAGCGGATTTTGGCATCGGACCCACTAGATCCATGGCAATCCGCTCAAAGGGTACCTCAATAACTGGGAGAGGAACTAAGGGACCACGGTAATGAGGCTGAGGGCTGGTCATCTGACATGTTGGGCAGGATTCACAATATCTCTCCACCTCCTTGTACACACTGGGCCAGTAGAATCGTTGTAAAACGCGGTCCAGTGTTTTCTGCTGGCCTAGGTGTCCACCCAGAACATGTTGGTGGGCCAAATCCAACACCAACTTGCGATATGGATTGGGTACCACCAATTGTTCCACCACCTCTTCACGTACCTTGTTTACTCGGTACAACATTTCCTGGTGAACCACAAAGCGAGGAAACTGTAACTCCGCCCCTGGCTGTTGTGGTTCACCTTCCACCTCAAGAACATTCTCCCAGGCCCGAGACAGTGTCGGGTCCTGGTGTTGAGCGGTACCAAAGTTAATTGTGGAGACATGGAGATCTGCCAACTCTGGACCTGTTGCCAACTCTTCCACATCTCCAACCATAACATTTAGTGGGGTTGACTCCCCCTCTTCCATTTTAGGGGCGGGCACCTCTTCCACGGTGCCTCCTGATTCCGGTTCCCAGGGCACCGGGGTTTCCCCTGAGTAGGGCCAGTCTATAGGGGACACACCCGCCTCGCGGGTTTCCGGAACTGCCAACTTGGCCCACAGTGACCTGAACCCTGGAAAGTCTCTCCCAATAATCAGTTCATACGGGAGTTTAGCGGCGACAGCGACTTCATGTTTCCAGCTGCCGGAGACGGTGGTGAGAGACACTTGTGCTGTGGCATAGTCTCTCAAGTCCCCATGAATGCACAAAACCCCGGTTTTCCGCCCAGTGTACTCATCGGGCAGTACTAAGGCGGGTCTTGCCAGGGTAACCATACTCCCCGAGTCCAAAAGGGCCAGAGCCAGGGTGTCTCCCACTTTCACCTGACAGAGGTGACTTTGCCCCACAAGCTCAGGGACACCGGCAGCACACAGCCTCCTGGCATACATGGAAGGGCGGTAACCAAAGTTCACGTCCATGGGCTCCCCCTGGTGGGGACAATTGGCTCTGATATGTCCCGGCTCCTTACATCCCCAACACAACACTTGGGCAGGGACTTTGAGGGGTAGGTCCTGAGGGGGTTTAGGGGACGCCACTCGCCTGAGCTGGGGCGGGGACCTCCGGGGTTTCCCCGAATCCCTCCTTATGGAGCCGCCTTGCACGTACCTGGTGGCCTCATATCGCTCCACTAGGTCCACCATCCCTAGTGCGTTGTCAGGGGATACCTGGCCAACCCAGTGCTGAAGAGGGTGCGGTAAAGCCCTCCAGAAAATGTCCGCCAGCAAGCGGTCCAACATGGCAGTGGGGCTTAACAACTCCGGCTGCAGCCATTTTTGCAGCAGGTGCAGCAGTTTATAATACTGGGGTCGGGCGGGCTCTGCCGACTGGTAGCTCCACTGATGCACCCGCTGAGCCCGAACCCACACATTCACCCCCAGTCTGGCCAGTATCTCACCCTTCAGAGTCGGGTAGTCAGCGGCTTGGTCCTCTGGGAGATCAGACAACACCTGCTGGGGTCCAGACGCCAGAAATGGAGCGATGACATCAGCCCACTGGTCATGCGGCAACTTCTCCCTTGCAGCCACCTTTTCAAACACCGCCAGGTAAGTCTCAACGTCATCTGAAGGGGTCATTTTTGTGAGCGCCGAGCGGACAGCTTTCCGGGCATCAGGAATACTTTTGGGCGCACCTGCAGCTTGCTGCGCCATCATATGTTGCAAAAACAGCTGGTTGGTCTCCTGCTGCTGCTTGTTGGCCTCCTGCTGCTGCAGATTCGCCTCCAAGAGCGCTTTCACGACCGCCTCCATTTTGTCTGCAGTCCCAGGTAGCAGCCTGGCAGGTTTAATATAGGACATGCACAAAACAAAAACTTTTTCGTCGGTTGCTCCTAGCAACGGCCTCACTGCTGTGCCCGCATCCGACACCAAATGTGGAGATTAGCTCTGGTAGGCGACCGGGTGTCAGCAGTATAGAGGCGGAGGCAAACAGTTCAAAGTAAAGTCTGTGTTTATTTCACACAAAAATCCACAAAAGCATATGTCTATACAGGTTACATCACCTTTTCAGGAAACCACAGCATAAATGATACAGTCAGGCAAACAGCTTTTAGTCCTTGAGCAAAGGTCCTGTTTACAGTCAAATAGGCCTCAGGTCCGCATGAACAGCCTCCACAGGAGATTTCAGCCAGGCTCACAGAGTCTCACTCCCATGTGAGCTCTAGACAAAGGGCAGCCACAGCTGATTCCCCAGGCTATTTAAACAGCCCGCAAAACCCGGACCTGGGTAGTGGGATGGAGTCCCACCCTGCTCTACTCCATCCCAGTAAAGCCGTCCCAGGTTAGCCTTTCGGCTATTCTAAAGCAACAGCAGCAAACTGCCACCAGCAGCTGATGCTGGAAATCAGACTACACGACTTTACTGCACCAATGCCAGGTACATTGGTGCTACATACCTGCCGTCAATGACGGCCCCTTTCACCACCTTACCACAATATACGCTCAATATCATAAATAATTTGTTACCATGGCAATCCTGTTGTTATGCCACCTACAACGTTTGAAGCCTCTGACCCCGTGTAATTAAAGAAACACGGGAACCTTTAGGTTTTTTTATAGCACAACATGACAAAGTGCAAAGTGCAGCAATCAATACAACCAATCCAGTTGACTTTGAAGTTTCACTATGAAGACACTTTGGGTGGAAGCTATGGGTGGTTGCACAATGGCCTTTGCTCTTAGCCTTGAGTGTAATGTGTCTTTTATTGTTTGGATATGGCTTTGTGTATCTGTGTGTCATCAGCTGGATGAGGGCATGCTGATTTATGCTATTTATTGACTGATGGCTGAGATCAATTCAAACCCACTACATGTGTATAGAGGTGTAGCCAAAGCCTACAAGGAATAGTACTCTCTTATACAGGAAATGTTTTACATTTTTACATTACATTATTGTTACTTTAAAAAATACAGCCACCACCGAACCTACAGCATAGTCCAAGGTACTCCGCTGTGGAGCAGTGGGTTTTAGAGGGCTTTGTCCCGCTTTAATGTTGCTTGTTAACTAGGATGAGTCAGGAAAATTGATTTTTATAACATTAATGTTGCTTGGTGTATAGAGTGAGTCCGAAAAATGGATATTTATAACATTAATGTTATCTAGATGTATGTAGTAAGGAAATCTATCTTTATAACATTAAAGGGACCGTCCATGCAAGCGGTTAATGAACCCTACACGGGGTCGTACATAGCCTTGATGGAGCCCCATAGCAGAGCCCCAATCACAGGCCCCAGCATGGCCAACCCAGCACTCGATATAGACACTTACTGACCATGTGCCACACGGACGGCATGCTGTGGGAGGCGTTCAGCGCGCCCATTTCGGTCCACGGTAGGCACACAGTGAGTGTACAGAGGCACATGGATGGAGGCCAGGGAGAACCAAGCCGTGCAGCAGAACAGATGAGGAGCATGGCTGGGTAGGCAAGTATGATACTGGCACCAGGTGTACTTTCCAAAGAGGTGGTGCAGGTAGATTGCCTTATTCCATGGGCTTGGGGGCATGTGCCTGCACTGCCTCTATGGTATGTGCACCCCTGACCCTTCAGCTTCCTTACCTCTTAAGTCAATGTTGTTTGGCTGTGTCTGGTCCTTTACAGTGTCTGATTTGTCCCTCTTCCCTTGGGCTCTGCTTTGATGGTCAACAAATACAAATCCTTCATCTCCTGTCACCAAGGGCTGCCCCCAGCTCCCTCTAAGCTTGTGTACAAGCACAGCATTATATAACCATGAGGCCGATTCATTAATAGCGCCAGGTAGCGACAGATGAGCGCCAGTAGCGTGATTTTCACAGCGCCAGCTAGTATTCGCTGTGCTTGGCCGGGGTTTGCTTGTTGACAGCGACTCAGTCGGTGTGCGGTAATGTTGAATACGGGGTTAGGGGTCGCTGTTTCACAGGTTCCGCGTTGTATGGGTGCGCCTGACAACGAATGGCCAGAGCGAACGGCTTGCTGCAGATTCATTAACAAATCACGCTCAAATATTTCTCGCGCTGTGAATTCCTTGTTTAAACCCCAGAGCGCTGGCGGCGATGGGTGTAAAGTAGTTTTTAACCCCCAAACAACCATTTTTTTTTAATGTAAAAATTATCCAAGTTTTTCTAAACATTTTGTAATATGAATACATTAATATCAGACCTGTAATATCAATTCTGCACATTTTTTATCTTTTTTTTATTTTACCTTAAAAAAAAATCCTAACATTGCAGAAGTGGTCACAGAATTTTTGACATTAAAAAAAAAAAAAAACATTAATAGCAATTAATTATGATTATTTAAAGATTGCTCCATTGAATTGGTCATACCTGGCGCTGTGATGGGATTAGCAGCGGCGCTGTTCGTTGCAGTCGGCTACATGATGAATCCCACGCTAGCTGACGCTCTCGCCGGCGCTAGCCTCATTTAGCGTGATAAATGCGTCATTGTGACCGCCGCCGGGCGTACTTGAGTCGGTAGCCGCCGTTAGCTGGCGGTACCTGGCGCTCGTCAGACACTACCTGGCGCTAGCCCTTGATAAATAAACCCCCATGTCCATTCTCCCTCTGTGTATGAGAAAGAGAAAACAAAGGTAAAACATTCAAACTGTATATCTGAGCAACAAAAGCTTCTTTTTAAAAAAAAAAACAGGAAAAAGTTTAGGACATTCCCAGGGGTAGCCCTACACAATGCACCTTTGCATTGCCCACTGCTTCGCTTTAATCTTATTTATTAACCAGGGTGGGTTAGGAAAACGGATCTTTATAAAAACAATGCTGCATGTTATTTAGGGGTGGGTTAGAAAAATGGATCTTTAAAACAATAATGTTGTTTGTTATCATATTTATATTAGTGTAAAAAATGTTTGTATATATAGGGATAATAAAAATCAATGTGTCAGTAAGCATGCCACTTCGGAGCCAGGGGGTAAATTATCAGAGGCAGATGGGTTTTGGCGCCTAAGGAGGCAGACTGCTGCAAAACATGCCAGAATGTGAAAATCTCCCGATAAATCTGCATTACTGGCGTATTAGACACGACGCTTGCTTATTAGTGTAAATGTGATGGGAATGAGACTTGCAGTGCAGCTAATTTATATTCCATTTGTCTCCTCTGTCATAAATATTCAATATTAGCAATATTAGCATTGATAAACTAATAGCTGCATATCATTTCGATGCAAATACTTATGGATTTTTGCAGCATGTGTGTCTGGGAAATGTTCACTGTAGTGTTGCTTCTTTTCTTATTACAAGGTTGCCTATAAAGGCGAGACAAATGTGTCAGCATGTCAGCCAACAAAGGATCTAGTCTTATTGCTGCATCTAACACGGCAAATATTTAGCGTTTTGTGTTACTGGTAGAACAGCTGTAGGCAAAATAATTAATCCTTAGTTCTAATAAACTCTTTGTGCCTTTGTTGCTTTGTTGTTCCTAATGATTTCAACTAGTGCTCCCTCTAATGGAAGACAGCAAACCACAGCCTAACAACTCTTGGCTACAGTGTGGCCTAGGGCCTTATTTAACAAGGGCTAGCGCCAGGTAGTGTCTGACTAGCGCCAGGTAGCGCCAGCTATCGGCGGCTACCGACTCCAGAACGCCAGGCGGCGGACACAATCACGCATTTATCATGCTAAATGAGGCTAGCGTCGGCGAGAGCGTCAGCTAGCGCGGGATTCATCATGTAGCCGACTGCAACGAACAGCGCCGCTGCTAATCCCATCACAGCGCCAGGTATGAGCTCTCGCTACCTGGCGCTCTCCAATGCATTTCAATGGAGCAATCTTTAAATATTCATAATTAATTGATATTACTGTTTTTTTTTTTTTGTTTTTTTTTAAATGTCAAAAATTCTGTGACCACTTCTGCAATGTGCAGAATTGATATTACAGGTCTGATATTAATGTATTCATATTACAAAATGTTTATAAAAACTTGTGTAAATTTAACATCAAAAAATATGGTTGTTTGGGGGTTAAAAACTACTTTTAAGCCATCGCCGCCAGCGCTCTGGGGTTTAAACATGCATTTTACAGCGCGAGAATTTTTGGAGCGTGATTTGTTAATGAATATGCTGGGAGCCGTTCGCTCTGGCCAATAGCTGTCAGGCGCACCCATACAGCGCGGAACCTGTCAAACAGCGACCCCTAACCACGTATTCAACATTACGCACACCGACTGAGTCGCTGTCAACAAGCGAACTACGGCCAAGCACAGCGAATACTAGCTGGCGCTGTGAAAATCACGCTACTGGTGCTCATCTGTCGCTACCTGCCGCTATTAATGAATCGGCCTCCCCGTGTTGACTCCCTAATAGTCCACATGGAAGTGGGCCGCAGATCGGAAAATATGTAATATGTTCAATATTGCAAGGTGGAATCAAAGAAAAAAACATCTGCAGTAATGCACACAAAATGCTGCACAACACAAATGTATTAATCCAATACAAAATACACAATGAAGCACATTAAAACACATCTTGACATAAGACACACAAAGCCAACACAGGGGAGGTAGATGGCAATCATGAATATTTTAACATGTAACAGCTCACTCCTGGGTGCAAATATCTAATATCACTATCTAACAATTGATCCAGATCAATCCTACCACAGTAAAATAAATACATCTCACTAAATAATATAATATCTCCAAGAGGCTAACTACTTATCATGGTGTGTGAAATGGGGAGGCTGATACATTTATAGCGGCAGGTAGCGACAGATGAGCGTCTGTAGCAGGCATTTTCAGAGCGCCCGCTAATAGTCGCAGTGCTCGGCCGTGGGTTGCTACTTCATAGCGACTCAGTCGCTGTTCAGTAATGTTGAATACATTGTGAGGAGTCGCTATTTGACCAGTACAGCGCTGTATGGGAGCGCATGTTAGCGACTGCTCATAGCGACCGACTCACACCATATTCAGCAAAAAAACAGCCTCACAAATCTCTGGCGCTGAAAAATGCTTGTTTGAAGCCCACAGCGCAGGAGGCGGTGTGTTTAAAGTGTGTTTTCCAGCATCTATCGACTAGTAACAAAGCGAAAACATATGGAATTACATTGTAACAACATTGTAACATGAACACTTTAATGGCAGACCTGTAATGTCATTTCTGAAGAAATTTTTTTTAAATCATAAAAATGTGAAAAAACAGCTTTTTCAAGGTCAGAAGAGGTCACAGAATTATTTGTGATTTTTGGAAAAAAAAAAAAAAAACCCGGTTTAAAGAGAAGAAAAGGTTCGTCCATTGAAATGTATTGGAGAGCGACAGGTAGCGAGAGGTCATACCTGGCGCTGTGCAAGGCTGAACGCTGGCACTGTTCGGTGAGGCTGTGAAAATGATGAATCAGACGCTACATGGCGCTATTCCAGTCGCTAAACAGATTCTGCTTGATAAATGTGGAATTGCGTGCCGTGACCGGCGTTCACCAGTCGCTATCTGTCGCTACCTCACATTAATCAGGCGCTACCTGACGCTATCCTTTCTAAAATAAGGGCCTATGTCAATATAATCAGAACACAAGTGAGCAAAGTACACACAAATAAAGCATGAAGAAAGACTCAAATCAACAAAACAGGATCAAAAGAACTATTGGAATTAAATAATATATATAAATATAAACTAAACATTACAATAGCACTTTAGTTAGAGATTTCATTTTAACCCCCTGAATGAGAAAAAAATCCTGAAACTGAAAAAAATGTTGCATGTGCCTCTAATAGCAAGAGGATCTGCAGACACACATTGCAGTGCGTGGGGTCATGGCACACAGGATCTGCAGTCTGCTCAGGTAAAACTTTTTTTTCTCAACATGGCACGATTGAGTGTCCCCCACCAAAACAGCAAAAGAAATAGGTTAGAAAATTAAAATAAATGTTATTGTAACAGGGTAGTGGCTTATCCACCACCACTGTTAAGGGGTTAATAGGTAGTTTAGTTGGAAATGTACACACATTTTCTTTTAATTTCACTTGTAGGTGCTGGTACATGCAACTAGATGGCAGCATAGGATAAGAAATGACTATTCTCATAGTAGGCAGGAAGAAATGTTGATACAATAGGATGAGTCTGAGGGCACTGATAGGCTGTAACTAGCAACAAAGTTGTCTAGAATGAATCATAGGGCTCTGATTGGTTGTTGGTGGAAACAGTGTTGTCTCTGGTAGGAGCTTAGGCCTATATAAAGGGAACCCAGGGAATGTGAGCTTGTCTACATTTGGGAAAGCAGAACATGTATACTGAGCCGGAAGAACTTGGGGAACTGAGTGAGCACCTAAACCTTCCCTACGCCTTAATGGTCTCCCTATGGAAAAAAGGTTGAGTTTTGGGTCAACCCACACTCCCTCTATGTGTAACTGAATCCTACCCAGGGGCATCCCAAAGTATGCTGTTGTCCCTTCTACATTATTATTGAGTTATTAAAGGGAGTTGGGGGGGTTAAAGGTGGGATTTTCATTTTTGCCTACAGCTGACCTTTAATTTTGTCACTGGACTAATGGTCTCTCTTCTGCACTGTTAGATCTGAACAATAAGAAAGGTCCTGTTAAAACCACCTCACTAGTCTGCAATATTCAGTGTTAGTAATGATTCCCAGCTGGGCTCACTTTAACTGCTCATACCCACCTCCTTGACCCTATTTGTATACTAATCTGATTTTGGTGTGCTGGACTCTGCTAGCAGATTCTAACACTTTTGGTCTTAAACGCCCTATTGAGGAACAGGATGTCATATGGATGTGACCCATCCCCTATTGATTTTGATGGGAGATGCAGGTACTAGAGTAAAGCAGAAACATGTCATCAGAAAGAGAAGCCACCTCATGGAGCAGTCAAAATAAGAAGCACTAGCTCAACTTTGTTGGACTATGGAGGGCCTGTGGTCAAGACATACACTGGATCCCTTGGCATGTAAATTAAGGGACAGTCCAGGCAATAGAAGTATAATACAACAAGGAGCCAGGCTCAGTGGCTCCTTTTATTTAGGCTTCCCCTGCCTCATCACCTGTGTGAGGTCTGGAATCAGGGAACAAACCTGTAGAGGAATGAGGAATGTGAACTGGGTCCTGAAAACCCGGCATGGATCGTGCCTGATACAGCATAGCAGGGGAAAAATACACACCATTTATTACTTTTCCATACACCTTACCACAATATATATACACACACACACGAAAAAGGTAATTTCCATTTTCCATTTAACCAACCAGGAGATAACAGCGAGGTGAGACGTACCCTTTGGAATCATACATCACAAGCTATATCCAGGCTCATATTATCATTGAAAGCCAGGAGTCATTCACAGACTCTTCAACTGACGGAGGCTTCCATCTTAAGGATGCCTTTCATCTGTAAGGATGAAATTGAAAAAAGGTTGTTTCCAGTAAACGCTTGAGAGATTGCCAGCTTCGGTTGAGCAAGAAAGACAAACCTTTAAATCTGGAAGAAACAAATTGTTACATCTTGAAACAGAAAATATCCCCTTTTTCATTGTTTCACAAAACAAACAACTTATCTCTTTCCTAGGCATTAAACCGGACCAACAGCCTGGCACAGCTGGAGTAAAAAAACTTCTCCAAACTCACTTGCCCCATCTGCATGCATGATACTGAAGCATTGTCAGCACTTACATTTGCTCCTGCATCCACTGAAACGCCACCTCAACGATTTTCCAGTGGTAGCAGACATTTTTTTTCAGCATCTCAGCCATGCTGCTGCCTGGATGCAACTGACATAACTGACAATGCTTAGTAACATGAAGCCCAGCATCACTTCCTGTTTGCAGGTGGCCTGCTGATACATAGGCCACCATTTTGTTTCTTAGAAAAAGGTAAATTGATTTTTATGTGCAGCAATCTGAATTGCCCTGAAGAGGGATGCATATGTGCACAGTTTATTGTGTCGGACCGGTTTAAGTCATTTTTCACTGTTGGTCAGCTTTAGGTTTAAATATATTTGTCAAGCACTACTCAGCTATTACTATTTACTATAGTAATACTGTACTAATACAATTTTTTTTTAACTTTACTAATCTGTATGCAAACCATTTGGCACCTGACATTAAGACAAGGTATTGTCATGGCTCTGATGTGGGGGCCTTTATGTATACTGTAATATGTTCTAAGTTCAAATTGAGGATCAATTTTAGGGAGTGTGATTTTTTTTTTAGTTTAATTGGTACCCATTAAGAAAATGTTAAATATGTTATTAGGTGTAGCTGTTCCTAATAGCCTCCATTAATACTGTATGGCAGCAGCTTTTAGAAATCTCCTGTATCATCAGAACCCTTTTCTTACGAGTTGACAATAGAACCTCATCACAGGGGGAAAGGTTGGAGTTGTACTGGATTTATAGAACGTTATGGATATAATTAGGGGCTGTGGTTATTGTGTGTAGGGTTGTGAGCTTCAAAGGTGGATGTGTGATGTGCACAGACCTGCAAAAAATCACAGGAGCCTCTGGTCCTAACCATCGTCTCTATAAAAATAGAAAAAGAAAATACTAATTGGGCCCCTGGGTAAAGCAGATATTGAACGTCAGCTAAATTAGCTCAATAAATCCAATATTCTCTTTGTTTAATCAATAAGAGTCATTGTCCTTAAAGGGACAGCCATATAATTAACCTTTTTTCCTTTTGGTAATTTGTAATGTTTTGTTATCTGCTATATAAAAGTATATACTGGTGAGTCTTCCCATTTACACTGGAAGCGGTCCAACACCCATTTTACCCTAAATGGGTACTAGACTGCATTTTGATAGTTGCGGTTTAGCATCCAGATTTCTGAAGCCAACCACAAAGGCAGCTTTCGCTAACCTTCACCGCAATCCCCTGGTGAAATTGGGCACCACAATCAGCTTTTCAGTGGTCACACGATCCATGTGTCTGCCGGTGGCCAGAAAAGCAGAAGCGTCTCTGTGCCGCTTGGCAGCTAATATCGAGCAGGATTTCACTGGGGGATTGAGCTGGAGGTAAGTTAAAGTGGGGTTTGCAGGGGTCTATCCATGCTCCAGCAATCTGGATGAGCCCATTGCATCTATCACAATCTAGTCCATTACCCAATCTACCCAGGAACTACAGACAGTGCTGCTCATTGTGATGAAGGTAAACTATGTACAGAGAATTGAGGCTGCAAATGCTTGTAGGCTCTCTTAGGATATCACATTCAGTCACTTGTTCTCACATTCAATTGCTTGCCACCTCCTGCCATCTCCAACTCAAAAATGTATCCCGCATCCTCCCCTTCCTCCAAAATCATAGTACATGCCCTGATCATCTCCCCATTAGATTACTGCAACACTCTTCTTTGTGGTCTACCAACAAACAGGCTGGCACCACTTCTATCTATCTATCTATCTATCTATCTATCTATCTATCTATCTATCTATCTATCTCAACTCTGCTGCTCAACTCATTCATCTCTCCTCTTGCTTTTCTAGTGCTTCTCCTCTATGTTAGTCCCTCCACTGGCTGACAAAATCTGAGTGAATTCAATTTAAAATACCAACCTTAACACACAACGCCCTCTACTATCAAGCTCCTGCATACATTTCATCGCTTATCAACAAATACCAACCCAGACGCTCTGCCCAGGACATCCTCCTATACTCAACCCTAATCACCTCCTCCTGCATCCAGGACTTCACTTGCGCATCCCTATTACTCTGGAATGCCCTCCCCTATGCAAGTCACCACTCCACAAGTCTTCAAGCCTTTAAGGGGGCGCTCAAAGCCCACCTGTCCAGAGGAGCATATCACTTGGCCTAAATAAAGGACAGTCCAAGCCACTTCAGATCACTTGCCATCATACTAAGTATATACTACTTGTGACCCTTTGTCTCCACCCCTTATCCTTTAGATTGTAAGCCCACAAGGGCAGGGCCATCTCTCCTAGTGTATTTCAGTATGAATATATATTTGTGCTTCTCTGTTATGTATTGTAAGCTAGTTGTTTTACCCTGTTTGTAATTTCACATTGAACAGCACCATGGAAGATGATGGTGCTTTATAAATAATAATAATTATTATTATTATTATTATTAATAATAATTTATTTGTTCACATTTATTCCAAAAAGTGTGGAAAGAGGATCTAGTGACACAGAGGTAGTAATTCCTGGTTTAATCCACTGTTGTCCACAAGGTTTAGGAAGAAAATGCTCAACCAGGTAACTCCTCAATGGCATAACCAGCCAGATCCAGTCACAAAAGGAACCTTCAATCATAACAAGAATATGTTACCATCACATGTGCAAATATAACACACCCAGGAAGTGATTGTCTGGACAACCCATTAGTTTTCCTTGTTATATGTATTTAGTTCTTGATTAGTTTTCTATTAAATTTAGTCTGGTTCTGCTCTCACCCCTTACCTCCTGTTATCAGCTTTTGGCAAGTTTTCTGGATTGCATCAGTTTTGCAACATTTTGGTGTTTTTTTGGTGCAGCATTTTGTTGTTTTCCTAATTATCAGATTAAGGTCTGCTGTCATTCTAAGCTTGCAATTAAGGGTCAAAGTAAACCTTTGTGTATATCTAGTGTCTTATTGGCTCCGATATGGACTGGGTCATCCTCTACTGATCGTTAAAATCATAACATATATGGCCATCATCATGGTACATTTGCCCAACCTGGCCAAATGCTGTAGCTGATAGCTACTTGTTTGGTTGGTTATTTTATGCACTGTAAATGACAGCAGCTTGCAGGTTTGGCCCTCACTTCTTTGCAGGATCCTGTGAGGTTGCCTCAATGCAGGAATGCTAACATAAAAAAAGAATGGCACCTTACAGGTGCATGTCTGACTTTTCCCCATAGGTCCAGGGAAGAAGGGCCCGGGGCAGCCAAGGGACAGGTAGCCCCCTCAGACCCTCTTTGGAGGTCCCCTGCTGAGCACAGCGCACCACCAGGATCAGTTACAGGGGGTGCTGAATGGGTGGCACATGGATCCCGACTGGATCACACTATTACCCTGATGAGGAAAGCAGGGCCAAGGACTGGAACTGTTTGCCATGGATCAATGCAGGCCCCAGCCCTCCACCGCTTGGGGCCCTGAGGTGGCACCCAATGTGATCATGGTTTGTATGCACCAAGGCCAGATTCAAATGGATTCACACAACGGAACTAGATACAGCTTCTACCTATAACAAGAAGATGTACTGTCCACACCTTGCAGGAACATAGAACAAGTCCACACAAATCCAAATGCAGAATTTAAGGGCTTGGTCCAAATGCCACCGATCCCAACTATATACATAGTCCCACAAATACATCAAACCTCTTCCAGCTATGTGCTAGCTTATTTTTCTAGTATACAGTTTATTAGTTGCAACTTCAAGCACTCCCCATAACTAGCCAGGTGATAACACCTGTGTCTTCTAAGTAGGATAAACATTTCCCCTGTATCCCATGCATGGCATATTATAACACGCCTCTGGCTCAGAGGAAGGCAACCTTAGGGTATACTAAGTCCCAGCTCCTAAATTTCCCTCTGTATTCCCTGGACACAGAAAACACTATACATGTACGAGCAGGATGGTCTGCTTAACACAAGTACATTGTGATTCATTTTCAGCTCAGATTATGCTCAGTCTATACATTTCTGATCTAAGAACAAACATCAAATTGTGTACAGCTTTCCCTGTACCACTGGTGGTACTCGATATCTTATCAAGTGGTACTGGACCAGGCTTTCGTGGCTTTAGGCGAATGACAACCCATATAGAACAATCAGATAGTACTTGAGATAATTGGAAAATAGAAAATGGCACTTGATGAAAAGAAGTTAGGAACCACTTAGAAGTCGTGCATGAAGTCAGTTAAATGCCAGTAGTTTAGGCTGCACAAATTCAGACCAAACACTAACAGCATGGATAATGAATGAGCATGTAACTATAGAATAAAACCCTCCCCCTACTACTATAACCCTATAAACAACCCTATAAACAACTCATAAACATGACATGAAGTAAAATAATTAAATGTTAATCAAAATAAATGGTTAAAAACCCTCAACCAAAAAGAAAGCCAAAGAAGCATAAATATGGCTCAAAGAGGATGAATACATTTATATTTAATTGCTTTTAAAACCTATACATCACCATCTAGAACATGCAGTAATATCACACCATCTAATAGAATTACATAATATGACTAAAACCACCTGCAGAACTTTTGCGCCTATATTGGTGGTAATATTTAGTTCTGTTAGGCGCTATATATATATTAAATGGATATAATTTGATATATTTTTTTATCCACAGTTGCTTCTATGGATTGCTTCTCACTTGAGGGTTTTGTATGTGTTTTAACTATTGATTTAATACTAATACTAATAATAAGTTTTATTGCTATACATATTTTGATATTATTTGAAATTTGTTAATAGCAACATAGGTGGATTAAAAATCTTTAGACTGGGCATGGCAGAAATAATTCAGTTATTTTCAGAGACCGGATGTACTTGACAAGACAGGAAGACATCACCTTCTCATTTAGGTTTAGATTGTTGTAAATGATACTTGAATGGGGGAATCCCTTGCTTTCTCTGGCTTCTCTGCTTGGCAGATACAGACAATATAGAAAGCTGCAAAGTGACCAGAGGTATGGATATTCTTCAGGATTGGTGATTTCAATATGCTGTTGCCAGGCATGCCCTTGGATATATATCGTTTACACATTCCCATCAGCTCTCCTGTTCTCCACCTTGTTGCTCTCCTTCCCCCCATACACTCCTATCCAGTGTCTCCTGTCTTCTCTCACTATCCATCTCACAGCCTCCCTCCTTCCTTCTCTCTCACATCAGGCGGAGTTTCCAATCCCCAGCTGAGAGACCTCATTCTCGTGCTGGAAAACACACACACGCACACACACACAGCTTGTTAGGAAGAGGTGAGGATGGGCCACAGCAGAGGGATCCCCTCAGCTCTCTGATAATCCCAGCAGGACCTGGGAGGAAGATGCAAAGCTTCTCTATCGCTCTTGTCTTCTGCCAGAGGTTCTGACAGATGCTCCAGAATCATTGCTCCAACTTTCTATCTGCTCCACGGCTTGTAAGGCACATGACGCCTGTTGCCTATGAGTCAGCTTGTGGGGGGACCAGATGTGGAGGACCTCAACTGCAGGTGTCTTCAAGAAGAGACAGGACCACGCAAGAACATGCCGGTAATATCCTATCTAGCTTGTTTTTTAATTATTGCTATTTTCTGAGTAGGGCATATAGCCGAAATATTGCTATTTTTGATTGGCTGACTTAGTAGTAGGTTAAAGATAGCAAGTTATTAGGGCAGTTCAGGTCTTGATATAAGAACAGAAGTGCCTGCTTTAAAATGTATGCTCCCAAATGTGGACAACAGGGTAAAGTGGAGAAGACAACTATGATAGCTGCTATGCATATGCAAAGATATTCTAGCACATCTATTGATCAGCTTACAAGAATTTAGCTGAGTAAGCCTCAGTTTCTACAGCAGTTCCCATAAAGTGGAAGTCCTTTATGATGTCTGTATAAAGGGCTTGCTCCAGCATTGCCTCCAGGGATGGGAAGCTCCCTGATTGTTCCAATACTCTTGAGGGTGTGTCTGCTCTGCAGGTTTGTGTATATCAGAGGTAGTGAACTTACTAAAAGACCTCCTGGATCCATCCTGTTCTTATAGTCAGGACCAGTATTGGGGGGGGGGCAAAGTGGTCAATTGCCCGGGGCACTATCCTCATAGGTGCTTCCTGCTTCACCTGCACCTTCCCGTTGCCCCCTGTGCAAAGCCCTGGCACCCTGTGTCTGTGTGGGAGATTGGGATAATTTGATGTTGCTAGGGGGAATAAGAGGATAATTCATTTAAAGTTTCTGGATAGGAGATGCTGTGTAGTGCGAGACTCTGGAAGTGGATGCTTTAATTTTGCACAGGGCTAAATGTTGTCTAAAACCTGCCCTGCTCCTAAGATCCACTTATTTGAATCAATCAAGAACACCACCTTAATTTGAAGTCCGGGTGAGTGAACAGTATTCATGCCTTAGATGTTAATATAATCGCTTTTATTGTGAAACTGTAGACTATATCAGAAATATATACTTCCTTTACACTACAGACATCCTCTCCACCATAGCATTGGGGGCTGATGTTGCCTCCTCAGCCAGGCTCCCTGTTCGTTCCCCCACGTCCTGCTCCACCAAGCTTTTGTCTTATTTCACAAAGGTGTGTAATTCTGCAGGCTCCCTTGCAGATTGGACAATGTAGTGCTCACAGAATAATTTCAGATGAGTCTAAAAGGGAAGTTGGACTCATGGGAGCTTGAGGGGAACACAGAGCAAATTAGAAGGAGGTGCCTGTGCTGGAAATGGAGTATATGGAGTAGGATGTATACTTTCTGGCTGACCATTTTGTTTTTGAAGTCAGATTTTTATGGTCCCATACTTCTTTCTCACTTTAGACCAACAGCCTTTTTTATCCATTACTATAAAATAAATTACAAAACAGCAGTGGCCTGACTTACTTGAATTACTGCAGTTTGACTATCCTGGGTTTTGGTCTTTGCCCCCATGAAATCGGGGGTGCCCCGCTGTGTGAAACCCCCCAGGTCGTCAAAACCAACTCACCTCTTCCCGGTCCTACGGCGCATACGCGGCCACTCGTCCAACCAGTACGCTGACAGCTGCATCCCCCGCTACCCTCTAACAGGGAGCATGTCCACACCGGCCATTCACAAATGCCTGGGGCGGGCACCCTGCTAGGGGGTTAGTGTGGATGCGGTCGCAGCTCGTTGGACCGGGAGTCAAGGTAAATGTATGGGGCGACCTGGGGGGGTTTCACCACACAGAGGGGGAAACCCGATTATTATCCCCCCTGGGGGGAGGGAACCGATCGGCCCAGGAATCTTATAGACCGGTCTAATTTAAAAGGATTCTGGGTAGGTTAGTCCAAAGAGCTGACTAATGCCATTTGTTAAAGCACAATAGTTTAGATTAGTGGTTCGCAACCTTTTTATGCTAAGTATCCCCTAGTGAAATCAGTTACCCCCAGGGAGGAGATCAACTACTAATATACTACCAAAATAAGTAAGTCATTGGAGCCTAGGACTACTTTTTGAATCAATAAAATAGTCTTGTACTGTTAAAATAGCTTTTCCAAGACTTGTCAGACCCCTCTTTTGGTGCACCCTTGAACATCGCAGATTACCCCCTGGGGTACTTGTACCGCAGGTTGAGAAACAGTGGTTTAGAGAATAATATCAGTGCTAACCTCCTTTAGGCAGTAATACTGGAGGTCTGCCATCGCACCAATTGCTGTCAGTTTTGCCGATGGGCATGGTTGACGGGTCTGATCCTTCAGGACGTACATTTATGATGTGTTTGTAACGAGTTTTCTGAAACCAGCATTAGCAACATTGAGTTTGAACACAGCAGGGTTTTATAGACACAGATGCAGTGAAAGTCTAACCTGTCATGCACATATCATTTATATATATATATATAGTGGAAAATAGGCTGGGCTGAATCAGGGAAGACAGGAAATCTTTATAAACATGCTCAGGGAATTGGGCATCATTTGAAGACAAAGGAGTCATGTTAACTATGCTGAGGAGATGTCAGAGGGTCAGATTTGGTGATAACTATACTTTAACATCAGCTGACAGGCCTTACTCTCACCATAGCAGTTTATGCAGGGTCCAAGGTTAGGGTGGTCAAGTCAGGCTGTAGTATTTTGAGTCCCTTAGCAGCAGTGCATCTAATGAGCCCGGCCTTACATCATGATGGAAACAGGCTCTGATTCCATGCTTTGCTGATCAGCTCTTTCCTAATCTTAGTGTCCACAAGTTTGTTTGAGAGTGGCTATCTACCACTCAGTACATTAGCATAAAGGGGAATGCATAAAATACCCCCCATCGTACTGACTGGGACCAAAAACAATCCAGGATTTTACTGGTCTTAGCCAGTCTACAAGTCACTGGGCTCCAATGCATACCCCCCAACCATCCCAATTTTCCCAGGACTGCCCCGATTTTTATTACCTGGTCCCGCGGCACATGCTCTTGTCCCGCGCCGTCATGTCCCACGCCTCCGCCGGGGAGTTGCCGCGGCCTCTTATACGCCCCCCACCGCCGGCCCCGAGTGTAAGCGCTCAGCTGCACACTCGGGGCTGGTGACAGGGGGCGTCCAAGATGCTGAGGCAGCCGGGAGTCTGAGAGGTAGGGGTTTTTTCTATTCTCTCTCTCTGCTTTGATGTCATTGGTGGTTCAGTGGGTGGGGGCGGGACTCCAGAAAGGAGCCTCACACAGGAGGGGAAATGGCCACACTGGTGAGTGTGTCTGTGTGTGTTTGTGTCTGTGTGTGTGTGTGTGTGTGTGTGTGTGTGTGTGTCTATGTGTGTGTATATGTGTTTCTGTCTGTATGTGTGTCTGTGTGTGTTTGTGTCTATCTGTGTGTCTATATGTGTGTGTGTCTGTGTGTGTGTGTCTATGTGTGTGTGTGTCTATGTGTGTGTGTTTGTGTCTGTCTGCGTGTGTGTCTGTGTGTCTATGTGTGTGTGTTTGTGTCTGTGTGTGTGTCTATGTGTGTGTATATGTGTTTCTGTCTGTATGTGTGTCTGTGTGTGTTTGTGTCTATCTGTGTGTCTATATGTGTGTGTGTCTGTGTGTGTGTGTCTATGTGTGTGTGTGTCTATGTGTGTGTGTTTGTGTCTGTCTGCGTGTGTGTCTGTGTGTCTATGTGTGTGTGTTTGTGTCTGTGTGTGTGTCTATGTGTGTGTATATGTGTTTCTGTCTGTATGTGTGTGTTTGTGTCTATCTGTGTGTCTATATGTGTGTGTGTCTGTGTATGTGTGTGTGTCTATATGTGTGTGTGTGTCTGTGTGTTTGTCTATGTGTGTCTGTGTGTCTATGTGTGTGTTTTTGTCTATGTGTGTCTATGTGTGTATGTGTCTGTGTATGTGTCTGTTTGCCCCTAACTGGTTGTGTAACGAGGGAAGGGATGCCCTATTTAATTCTTAGGTGGTGTTTCCCTTTAAGGGCGTGGCTGGGGGTGTGGCTTCTTTTGTCCCTCTTTACGGCTTTCAAAAGTTGGGAGGTATGCCAATGTGCCTCCCAGACAAGCAACAAGTGAGTTTCTGAGCTAAGGTAGAGACAGATAATGGGCAGGGGCGGGTATGGTTACTACTAAGGCAATTTTACTGAAGATTTATTATTGTAGGTGCACATACTGTGGCAGGGGTGCTATGGCACCCACAGACATGGTACTAAGGCATTGCAGGGGCAGAATCTTGGCTGGGGCTGAGTATAGGGAGAGGGTTAGGGTACATTTAATTTAGTAGACAGGCAGTGGAGGTGTGTGGAAGAAGTATAAGTGAGTTCCAGCACAGGCTATATGTGAGGTGGACTGCATGCTGGGAAATGTTCTCAGCGCAGCCAGTGTAATGCAATGCGGCCACTTCATCCCTGCCCCTATCTACCCTTGCTTTTACAGTGTATAACATGAGTGAAATAGTGTTCTGCCAGCAGTGTTTAATATGCAGGGGTGTAACTTGAGGGATTGCATGGGGTGCAACCTCACTGGGGCCCAGAAAGTTAGAGGGGCCCATTTTTGTTGCTCCTCCATCCTATTTATTAAATTGGGCTCACTTGGCATCATTTAGAGAAAGGAAGCACCATGTGTCTTTGCTGTTTCAGTCTATAGTTATATAGCTGAATGCAACTGAGTTAAAAGTCATAAAAAGTTTACTGTATGAGCTGTGAAAAGGCCCATTTAATGTCCGCACATGGGCCCCATCACATTAAATTACGGCACTGTTAATATGTTTGTGATTGTAGTTGTTGCTATGGGAACCCATGGTTTGTAGTGACTAAATTGCTTCTAACCTCCACCCCTAAAACACAGTTACATAGTTAATACGGTTGAAATAATATGTCCATCAAGTTTAACCAAGGGTGTTGGGGTAGGGGAATTTTTTTTTTTTTAACTGATAACCGCTAATAGTAACTGTTAATGATATTTTCTTCTAAATAAGCATCTAATCCTTTTTTGAAGCTGTCAGCGGTTGATGCTGTAACAAGCTTTTGGGGGAGGCTATTTCACAGATGATAGTTCTTATGGTAAAGAATGATTGTCGCCACCGGAGACTGCATTTCTTTTTTTCCAGTTGAAGGGAGTGCCCCCTTGTCTTTAGAGAGGATTTTACCTGAAATAGTGTTTCCTCATATTTTTTGTATTGGCCATTTATATATTTATACAAGTTAATCATGTTCCCCCTCAGTTGTCTTTTCTCAAGACTAAACAGATTTAATTCCCATAATCTTTCCTCATAACAAAGATCTTTCATTCCTCTTATTAGTTTGCACCCTTTCCAGAGTCAGAGCGTCCTTTCTATGAATGGGGGCCCATAACTGGACGGCGGCATATTCCAGATGAGGGCGCACCAGTGCCTTGTAAAGAGGCAAAATTACATCTCTATCCCGTGATTCCAGGCCTCATTTATTGCATGATAATATCTTGGTGACCTTGGAAGCAGCTGCTTGGCATTGCATAACTGTTATTTAGCTGTGAGTTCTGCAAAAAATTACATGCCCCCCTCCCTGAGCCAAGTAGTCTGACACCAGACATAGGGGCTGGTAAGCCAGGGCAGAGAGGCCAAATGGACCTTACGCCCTTCTGCACAGGTGTGGTGCCCTTGGAAGAACACACCGGGCCCATGCCAAAAGGACTGGGCTCTTCTGCATCCCCACTGCCCAAGAAAGGAGGCAGATTGATGCTGGCCCCCCTACCCTTTCCTGGACATACCCGTGTGGCTTACCTATACCCCCTGCCTCATTACCCACATTTCCAATAGCCAGGAGGTGCGGAAGAGCCTGGCGCCCCTCAGCATGGGGCCGATGTTCTTCTGGGGGCCCCCGGAAGAGCACCAGGCCTATGCCAAAGGTGTCTGGTGCCGGGCTCAAGGAGGGGAGGGTCATGCTTTATTATTTTTAAAATATAAAACACAAAAACACATTATATTGAAAATAAAACATGTGGGGATGTGAAGAAGTATTTGTAAGAAGTATGAACGAAACTCATACAAATATTTAACGAAACATTGCTGTATCGCCAGACTTTATACACACGCATGTTTTTCAGCAGAACTTTTTCTGCTTTTTGCATATTATATGCGCTTCTGCAAGATTATAACCAGTTTTACAGAATAGAAACGTACATATGCAAACTTTCAGCTTCAGAAAGTATGCGAAAATGCATTCTCATCTGGTGGTGAATTGAGCCTAAAATGTTTGAAATCAGACTGTGAGCAAACATCATGGCAGACTGGATTACATTAGTATAAAAAAAAAAAATCGGCTATAAAGAAATAATGCAAGATCGCTTACATAGAAAAAACAAATTTTTCATATTTGTGCTCAATTGGCATCATTTGGAGAAATGAGGCTTCATTTGCCTCCGCTGTTTCACTTTTTAGTTGTCTAGTTCCATACAATTGAGTTAGAAGACAGAAAATGTTTACTGTATGAGCTGTGAAAGGGCCTCATTTAATGTTCGCACCAGAGCCCCATCACATTTAGTTATGCCACTGCCTGCTCTGATGATGGCCTTGAGTCAGTGCTTGGGGCCCACTACAGGACCAGAACATTCGACACTGGCCTGGGGCCCCCATTAGATGACAGTATATTCCTCTTCCTTTTCCAATGTTGCACGCATTTCGTGGCTCATTAAAATAAGAAAACAAAAAGGTGAGCAATCAAGTTATATATTCAAAGTCCAACTGACTCTAAAATGTGTTTTTTTAGACTTCGCCAGCATGAGTAAAGGTTGCAATTAATTTTATTTTAGCTGTCTGTGATCCTGATGCGATGATACAACCTCACTTTCTGTGTATCTTTATGAAATAGAAACCAGAGAGAATGAAAATCGTTATTGTTCACAAGGTATATACAGTACATTACATACATAATAGGATTCTTTGTGGCAGGAAGTACATCATGTTAGGGGACATTAATACATGTACAGTAGTTAGGTGGGGGAGGGGCTTGTTCTGTATGATAACTTCCCAGGCAGCCATTTCAAGGAGTCCAGATCCAAAGAAATGGAGGCCAGTTAGGGGTAATACACAGAGGATTGTGAACACAGAAGGGGCTCTCCTGTTCCAGGAGTCACCTGCCTAGGCGATCTTTCCAAGGTGCCTTTGGAGAAGCACAACAGAGGTAAAGGCAACAGGTCCTCTTATATAATAGTATAACATGGCTACTTCCCCAGAAGGCAGAGTATAATGGCAGAAAAAGTTTTAGGCATTTTAATAGTCTAAATTTCACTACTTAACGGTCCCATGTTCTTTCTTCTATCCCGCACTGTGCGTCATCCTTATCGGGTCCACCAGGTGATCTTCTGTCCCACATTGATCTTTGCCAATCTTCGAGGCTCTTCTTTGCTCCCTCCGCGATCTACTTGCGTCGGCATTTATCAATACTAACAGCAGCCTCCCCCATAGAGAAAACAAAGAGTCCCATCTTCTTTTATCCCCAAGTTTGGGACAGGGATGAGCAACCCTTTTATGGTGAGAGACTCTCTGGGATCTTCCCCACATGACTACATACATCACAGGAGGGCGTTTTCCCCAGGAAACGCCGCTCCCCTCCTCTGAGGGAGATCACGTGGGAATATCTTTTGAACATTTGCCTCGCCACCCACAGCCTCTGAGCCCTGGGTTACCAGCCCTTATACCTGTTGCCCGGATTGGTTGCTGTCAGGAATCTCTTACCTGGGCCCCGTTCCAGCGCTGTCCCCGGGCAGCCGGCCACAGCAGCAGCTCCCGCTCGGAGGCCGGCGGTGGTAGCTGGCGCGTCCTCGAGCACGGCCGTCCTCCCTCCTCGTCCCCGCCTCTCCCTGCCTCGTGCGCGCGCGCGCGAGCATGTTCTTCGTATGCCCTCCGGCGGCGCTGCTCTCAGTGCGTTCGCCAGAGGCAGCTATGTTAGAGCCTGCGGGCTCAGCCAGGGGAGGTATTCCTCCCTCTCCCTTCTCAGTGGGCCAATGAGCCCTAGTGTTGTTCTTTGGGCCAATGAGCCCAGGTAGGGATAGTTACACTCCCCTATTGTTTCTGGCCAATCCTGGCTGGTATCCTACGTTGCACCAATCACGTCCCTGTCCCTCTTTCCTCAGTCATGTCTGTCCCTATAAAACTGTAGTCCAGCATTCACTCAGTGCCTGTGATAGCGCCTCGTACCTAGTTTTGACCTCTGTGCATTCGTTATTGATTCCTGTTGCCGACCACCGCCTGAACCGACCAATCTTGATCTGAACCCCTGTTGCCAACCACCGCCTGAACCGACCATTCTTGATCTGAACCCCAGTTGCTGACCTTCGCTTTGAACCTTGACCACGAGTTGCCTAATCCTTTGTACTGCCACGATCTCTGTCTTCCCGTTGTCGACCTCTGTCCTGTCTCTGGACTTCCACTACTAACGCTCTAGCCATTAGGTTCTCCAGACCTCCTACCAATAAGCTCTCATCCTTTGAGCCATTGAAGTCCTGGGGGCAACCGATCCCGGGCAGGCGTATTCTGCGTCCCGGCAAGCGGGGGCTCCTACAGGTGAAGCTGGCTGCGGAGATTGGGGGTTGAGGGCTTATCTGGAGGGCTGGAGTTACCCCGAGCGTGACAGTTGCCTTTTGGAGAGGGCACACATTTTTTTTGAAACATATTAGACTAAAAAAAAAAGCTATTACCGGCTACAGTGGCTACAACTACAACTGTCATGTAAAATTTTGGATGAAAGTGAGAATTCTCTCCAGGTTTTCTCGTATGCTTCTCACACAGACGGGATGATCTCTCTTGTGTCCCTGATTCATCTGAGAGAATGAGAATTCCCGCTTGCGAATTGCAAATCTTTCACCCAGCCCATTTTTTTATTCTGAATGGAGCCTATAAGCTTCAGACTTGACCCCTTTGGTGGGGAATTGAATACTAACCCCCAAAATGTGAATTTTTGATAGAATGTTATTAGCATACACATGAATCTATGTTTTTGATATTGTGTTTTAGTAAATAGTTTATATTCTGTCACAATCCATATTTTTTCATATAGTACCTACTAGTGTCGAAATCAAACCATGAACTTGGCCACCTGAAGTGCACAAATACAGCTGGAATCTGGCAGGGAAAGCGTTAATAATGGGTAAGAACAGGTTAGGATCTATCTATGTTCTGGCTGCAATCAACCACTGCTCCAGATTTTCAATCTTTATCTATGGGCGTAGCCTCCAACCGAGGATTCTAAGCTCAGATGCATCAGAGCAAAAGCAACACCAGGGAGGGCTCTTTCAGTGTTACACAGACTGTTTGTGCAGCCGTGGACCATTGTAACAGGAGATGGAGGGGGTTAATTTCAGAGCCGAGTCAGGAAAACAGCAAGCAGCCATCGAACCACTAAATATCCAATTATACATTAATGAATCCATCAACCTGTCAGTGGTTCCCGGCCATTACAAATCAGGATGATGAGCCGTAGTATGGAGGCCATTCTCCAGTTAAGGAGGAATATTTGAATGCACTGAAACGCTGATATTTTTCTATAAAATGGCTGATGTGGATCCATCATTAGATAATAGCTCCCCTCCATATGTCATTATTTAAAGTAGGCCTCTTACAAATCTGACCTACTGAAACAGTAGCATGTGGATAAACCTATGAGTACATATTTTATCTACCTGAGTTGCTGAGCTGCTTTTTGTAATAGGAGCATAACTACTGGAACTGAGCCTATCAAGCCAGGTTTATTTCATCAAAACATGGGAATGCTGCGTTACTGCATCTGCCTATGTGGCTACTGTGAGCTGCCACCTGTAATGTCTGTATTGGGTTATGGATGATGTTAGACACTTGGTAGCGCATTTACAAACATGTAATTTATCTTTAAAGTCTGGGGTAACACCCCAATTCACACCCCTTTGCCCTACCAATAAATGCTGCCTTCCACTGCTAGGGGCCACCATGGCACGGGTCAGGTGCTAAGAATAGGAATAGTCGGAATAGACAAAAGCACTGGACTGAGCAGATCATCACTTTGGTCAACTTGACTACTCTCCTTAGTAGTACAACAACTGAGGGGCTGGAATAAGTCTACAATAGCTGTCCCCAACCTTTCCTACTATAATACACCAATGAGAGATTGTTGTGAGCCTAATTCAGCATTGCAAAAGCCATATAACCCTTATTGGACACGCAGGGCCTCCTATTGGAGGAAGCACCAGCTGCTCTACTATATCCACAAAATACAGAGGCGGCAAAGCTCAGAGAGTCATATATTGGGATGGGATGTTAAAATCTTGGGATGGGCTGTCTCTCCCTCCTGCTGAGACAAAAAAAAAACAAGATTAGTCATTCTGAAAAGCCTGCCAGCTTCCCACTGGGAGGTCCATTGTGTTACATTATTTAAGCCAAATAGCAATTAATTTATCTTAATTGTTTCTATTGTAATCACCTGTCATACTTTACCCAATATTTGAATTCAGATAGCTTACGTTGCAATGTGATGTGTGCATCGCACTGTGGGATGGAAAAGAGATTGTCTCTGTACAATCCCCACTTGAATGGATCCCTCAACTCCAAAGAGGTTAAATGGGAAAATCAGGTTTGGTGGATAACTGTAACCGTTCACATGTCTCAGCAGTTTCCAGTCGGAGCAGTCTCTAGGCAAAAAATCCATCCAATGTTGCCGCTGCTGTCCAATACTGCCAAATAGTGCCACCCTGTGCCTTTAGCTTAGCAAAGGGCAGTGTCCCTTGCCATGACTTAGCCCAATATGGGTGTGTGGCCAGTACTACTAACAGTGGCCCTGAGCCCTCTGCTAGAACAAGAAGGCTGGAATAAAGCTGCCCCCCCCCCTATACACACTGCCCTTGACAGTACAACAAGAAAGACAACCAATAACACTATCTAGTCATGCTGATGCAATCAACACCTCAACTCCCTACTGTTTATGGTAGACAGAGAAAGTGGGTTGGATTTAACATTTATTGTTGCCAGATTCCTGTTCATTGATTCTGAATTTAGAATGCGGATTACTAGCGAAATGTCGTTTCGTAATTGTTTATTTTAGACCCTTCTTTATTATTCAGTTATATATAGGCCGATAGCTAACTTCAGTGATACAGAAAAAGATACCGTAGCTGCTAGGAACTATACTAATGTACGAAGGTAACGACCATGACCTACCGTATTTGTTCTGGGATGGATGTGAGAGCTAATGCAGTGATTAGAGTGGTGTTCCTGCTCGTTTGCCTACACAATGAGCCTGGTTACCACCCCGCTCTTCTGTTGTATTTGCATCGCTAAGGTTCCCTCTGTGCGTGTGCTTCTCTCTTAGATGGTCGTAAAGCCAATGAAGTGTAATCACTGATGATATTAATAAGCCCATGTCATCCTCGCATTCAGGTGAGTACTTACTGATTCTTTAACAAGAAATTCCATTCACCCTAAAAATATTGCTTTACTTTTTAGCAGACAGGTCCTTTATATGACGTGTAGCAGAACATGTGGACGCAGGGCGGGCGTCAGCACTGGGCGTAACCGGGCAGGTGCCGGGTCCCTTGTACCTTGGGAGGGCCCTTCCTCATTCCCTCTATCCTGGGCAGCCCTTCAGTATGCAGGGCTGTGCAATAACCAGGACTAAGGACTGTCAGGCAGATTGGCCTCTGGGAGAGACTTAGGGCCTTATTTATCACGGGATAGCGCCAGGTAGTGTCTGAAGAGCGCCAGGTACCGCCAGCTATCGGCGGCTACCGACTCAAGTACGCCCGGCAGCGGTCACAATGACGCATTTATCAAGCTAAATGAGGCTAGCGCCGGCGAGAGCGACGGCTAGCGTGGGATTCATCATGAAGCCGCCTGGAACGAACAGCGCCGCTGCAAATTCCTTCACAGCGCCAGGTATGACCTGTCGCTCCCTGGCATTGTCCAATGCATTTCAATGGAGCAATGTTTAATTAATCATAATTAATTGTTTTTTTTTTTTTGTTTGTTTTTTTTTTTAATGTCAAAAATTCTGAGACCACTTCTGCAATGTTAGGTTTTTTTTTTAAAGTAAAAAAAATTAAAAAAAAAATTTTGTGCAGAATTGATCTTACAGGTCTGAGATTAATGTATTCATATTACAAAATGATTCAAAAAACATGTATAATGTTACAATCAAAAAATATGGTTGTTTAGGGGCTAAAAACTAGTTAACACCCATCGCCGCCAGCGCACTGGGGTTTAAAGAAGGAATGGACAGCGCCAGCAAATTCGGAGCGTGATTTTTTAATGAATATGAAGCAAGCCGTTCGCTCTGGCCATTCGTTGTCAGGCGCTCACATACAACGCTGAACCTGTGAAACAGCGACCCCTAAGCCCGTATTCAACATTACTGCACACCGACCGAGTCGCTGTCATCAAGCAAATGCCGGCCAAGCACAGCGAATACTGGCTGGCGCTGTAAAAATCACGCTACAGTCGCTCATCTGTCGCTACCTGGCGCTATTAATGAATCGGCCTCCCACTGTCGGCCCTTCTATTCTTTGTTTCTTCCTTTCATTCTTTTCTTTCCTTCTATCTCTTTCTTTCCATCTATTCATCTGTTGTTTCTGCCATTCCTTCCCTTTCTTTTTTCTTCCTTCTCTATACATTCCTGCTTTTTTCTGTCATTGCTTTTATCCTTTCTTTGTTTTTGTCGTTCATTAATCCTCTTTCTTTCTTCTTTTCTTTAATTACACTTTGTTTATATTTATTTCCATCTGTTTCTGTTTTCTTTACTTATATTCTCTCTCTTTTTTGGGTGATTTCTTTTCTCTCTTTCTTTTTTGTCTGTTATTTCTTCCATTCTTTCTATTACTTCTTTCTTTCATTCCCTCGATTTCTTATTTCTTCTATACTTTCTGTCATTCCTTTTATTACATTTTTCTTTCTATTCTTTGCCAATATTCCCTGTACATGCAACTTTACTACCATGTAAGGAGTGTCATAGCTCACCGCAAAGGGCCCACTGAGACTCTATCACCCAAGGGCCTACATAAACCTGGAGCCAGCCCTGAGTGGACGCACAGGCCCAGATTCAATAAACTAAAAAAAAAAAAAGAAAACACTCACACTACTTCAGAGTCATGGGTGAGAGAGATAATGTGTGAGCTAGAGAAAGAGGAAAGGAAGTTAGTGGCCCATGTCACCATCCACATTCCCCATCTACCCTTTATATAACAGTCTAAAGAAGCAACCAATGTCCTGTTTATTTTTAAAAGTCTATGAAGCCAGACCAACACCCGTTATTACTTTATTATTAGTTATACCCGTTTTATTATATTATACGTTTTATAATACCCGTATATTATTTATATATTATTTATACCCGTTATTACAATACAGGTGTTGGTCCCTCTCTCTGCTGATAGCAAGAACCTCAGGGGGCATCCAGAACACTGGAGCTGCCGGCAGGACCTGTCCATGTGACCGCCCGGCGGGCAATTGCAGGACTCCTTTCTCGTCGCTGGCTCGTAATGAAGGTGAGTATTCTCAGCGTTCTGTGCAGTCAGGTGCGAGGGGGCTCCAGGGTTCTGGATAAACCCCCCCCCCCCCGAGGTTCTTGCTATCAGGAGAGAAAGGGACCAACACCTATAATAGAAATAACAGGTGTTGGTCCGGTTTAAGCACATCTTTGCACTACTCACCTTTTCTACCACCCCAAACGAGCGATACTCCATGGACAGGCCAGAAACCACAGGTAACACTGAAGAAAAGGAGGAAGTGGCTCCTGCAGTGTTTCATGAAGTTACTGGTCTGCCTACATGTAAGATCTATTACTCACTTGGTGCTATGGGAGAGGGGTTTTGGTGCAGCTAATAGGGTAAAGGTCTTTAAATAATGAAAGGAACATATCGATATAGTAAGCCTTCCCGCATTTAAAGGGCCCCGCAGCCTATTAATTGCAACACCTCTTCTACTGCCCCAAGTAAGGGATACAATTTTTTCATGGACAGACCAGAAACCGCAGGAAAACTGCATTTTTTTGCAATTTCTGATCTGCCTACCTTGTAAAATGTATACGTCACTGGCCGTTGGAGAGGCGTTTAGGTGCATGTTATAGGGTAAATGTCACCTTTAAATGTTGAGAGGAAGCATATCAATATGGGAAAGTGCAACAGGCTACCAAATGAAGGGCGAAACTATAGGGGGTGCATGAGGTGTAATCGCACCGGGTCCAGGAGGTCAGAGACCCCCTTCATTGTTTCTCCTCCACCTTATATATCATATTTGTGCTCATTTGGCATCATTTAGGCAAAAGAAGCAGCATTCATCTCAGCTGTTTCAGTGTCAGTGTTATCTAGCTGCATCTAATTGAGTTAAAGAAAAAAATGTTACTGTATGAAACTTGAAGGGCCCCGTTTAATGTTCATACCAGGGCCCCTATTTAATGTTCATACCAGGGCTCCATCATGGTAAGTTATGCCACTGTTCCCAATTGATACTTCTAATGGGGACCTGAAGCCTATTAAACATCTCTTCTGCCACCCACATCGGTCGCTGCAGCTGCATAGGTGCAGGTCCGCGGGTCTAGGTTGCAGTACCAGCGATTGCCGGATTGCACCATGACCCTGTGCCTAGTATTTTAAAAAGCTGCTGTTTAAACATTGTGATGCTGGTTCCTCTTTCAGTAAGTAAGAAAGGCTGCTCCCGGGTCCAAGATGTGATGATGTTGATGTCCGGGAATAGGCCGCCAAAAACACATTTGGCAATACGTCAATGTTATTGGGAAAAAATAGGCTTTTGTCTGCTTTAAAGTGGAACAAAAGAGGCCGTGGAGGCTATAAGACTGATTCTCAACCCCTCACTGTGTGAAACCCCCAAATATCTGGTAAAACGTGATTTAAAGGTACATGCACAGACTGCGACTGCAATACCCTTACTTTTAGCCAGGTGCATTTGTCAATGGCCAGCCCAAGCAAGAGAGTGGCAAGTATACAAAGCTTCCTAGACAAGTGGAGTCTAGCAGATAAAGCTTGCAAGACACCCACTGGTGGCCTCTGGGACATCAACTGAGCACAGTGCCACCAACAGAATGCATATGGAACATCAAGCTTTTTGCCTTAAAATGTTTTTCTCAGGGACTTAGGCCCTTATTTAACAAGGGATAGCGACAGGTAGCGACTGGTGAGCGTCCGGTAATGACAGGCCCCGCCACGAGAACGCCGGCTCCCCACCACAATCACACATTTATCAAGGCGATCCTGCTTAGCGACTGAGATAGCGCCAGATAGCCACTCATTCCAGCCTCAGCCCAGAGCGCGAGCGTCCGACCTTGAGCAGCGGCAGGTATGACCTCTCGCTACCTGGCGCTCTCCAATGCATTTCAATGGAACAATCTTTAAATATTCAATGATTTGTTATGAATTTTTTTTTTTTTTTTTTTTTTTTTTAAATGTGAAAAATTCTGCGACCACTTCTGCCATTTTAAATAATTTTTTTAAGGTAAAAAAAAAAAATGTACAGAATTGATATTACAGGTCTGATATTAATGTATTCATATTACAAAATTATTTTACAAACTTGTTTTTTTTGGTTTCCAAATTTATGGTTGTTTGGGGGTTAAAAAACTACTTTTAACCCATCGCCGCCAGCGCTCTGGGGTTTAAACATGCATTTTTGAGCGTGATTTGTTAATGAATATGGTGGAAGCCGGTCGCTCTGACCAGTCGCTATCATGCGCTCCCATACATCGCGGAACCTGTCAAATAGCGACTCCTCACCCAATATTCAACATTACGGGAAACCGACTGAGTCGCTATCAACTACCGAACAACGGCCAAGCACAGCGACTACTAGCGGGCGCTCTGAAAATGCCGCTACAGTCGCTCAACTGTCGCTACCTGCCGCTGTTAATGAATCGGCCTCTTAGTGGTGTTGAACCACACCAGGACAGACTTGGGGGGGGGGCATCCATATCCAACCCCAAGTTTCACTCACCTGAAACACAATCCCCCAGTGAAATGTGGCCCATCGTGGAGCCGCATTTCTTTGGGAAATTGCGGTTCAGATGAGTGAAATTCAGGGTTAGGTGATTATGCACAAGGGGGACAGCAATCGTCTGGATGCCCCCAAGCCTGTCCCGGCACATTTCAGCATCCATTTGCTGGAAAAGATTATGAGGCTTAACAATTCCTACCTTTAGTGATCATTTCAGCAGCAAGATGGTGAAATCTTCTGGATGGGAAAGAGCTGGCAATCTTGGTAGGGTAATCTCTACATTGGAAGACCATGTAATATATCAATCTCATTCAACTCAATAGTCCTTCTGCAACTGAAGACTGCCATAGCTAAATGATCTATGACTGGCGACAGCGATCTAATACAGCCCAGATAATAGTATCAATTTTTATTCATGTCAGACAATATTTTCTAAGGCCTGTCTCTGCAGACCTGCTGACGTAGATCCTTGTATTTCTATATAACAGACTAAACGACGACTACGGGATATTTTTCAGACACTATGTTTTCCATGTTGATCACGTGATAAACTAATCTGTTTAGTGTCTTTCCTTGTTAGAAACACTTGGTCACTCTTGAAAGGGTGATTCAAGGACGAGTAGAGCTTATGTAATATAAATCCTACCTCTCTATAATCATGTTGGCGTTTTGCCTCAGGTGCTGGTAAATACAAAATAAGTATTTGCCCTGATGGAAATGATTGTCTTATCTAATCGCTGCATACGAAAACAATATGTCATGCGAATGGCAAATGTAAGGGTGGATGAGTTTGCTCTGAAAGTAAGATGTACATTTACTGATGCTGGTAAATTAGGAGATGGGGCTAAATGCTTTTCTATTTATAGAAAATATGAGTTGCCTTTATGTTTTTGTTGTGATGAGTGATGTGTAATCTGTATCTCTGTGTACCCTGTGTCATGCCTTTGGTGCTGCTCATCTTTTGTGCCATTCCCTTGCCACGTCATTTTCTACTCCTTTTTTCCCCAATCTCAACTGCCTCTTGGTCTTGTCCTTGTCTACCAATAAGGCTTGGTGTTAACCCCACCTCCATCCGGTGATGGGTAATTGTGGGTTGTTCAATCTAAAGCAGTGGTTCTCAACCTTTCTAATGCCGTGACCCTGCAATACAGTTCCTCTTGTTGCGCTGACCCCAAGCCAAAAAATAAATTTGGTGGCTACTTCAAAACTGTAAATTTGCTACAGTTATGAATCGTAATGTAAATATCTGATATGCATTATGTATTCTCATTGCTACAAATCAAACATAATTTAAACATAGAGATTAATCATACAAACAAAATGTAATTATATGTTGAGAAATATTTATTACTAATTCCAATAAATAACATTTCACCATGGCATAGCATGTGTCGGAAACTGTCATTTCTCCGCCTCTTATTGAAATTAATAGGAGGCTGTGGCAGATTGTGTGGTAACTTGAGATTCTCGGGAGCTCTCTTCCACAAAATCTGCGCACTCACAATGAAATCAATAGGAGGCGGATTCAATGCCGGAAACCCCTGATTTCAGCAGTTTTCTCATTCAGAATATGGGAAAATAGTGGGAGATATGGGAGATAATTATACATTGGGGAACAGTGTGAACTACATCTTATAGTGGTCTCTTATAGTATAAGACCGATGTAGTTCACACTGTGTAAATGTATGGTGCCAAAGGAGATGGCTCAGGGGAAAGAATCCCACTTCACCACAAAGCAGGAGCACCAAAGAAATAAACTAACAATCTAAAGCGCAATATACATAATTTTATTAATAACAAGACAACAAACAGTCACATATACCAACATAAAAACACATTAAAAAACACTGCATGTCCATAATTAAAGCCAGGGCCAAGAGATATAAGGCATACAATCACTGGAAACTCTCCTAATGAACCTACTGTAAGGACTACTCATAAGTTGACCTAATATTTTGTGCCGGCACAAAAACCTAAACGTGGACCTAAACTCCTATTTGTTCCTAAAGGGAAAATCAAAAATACTGCAATGCTAACAAAGTGCAAAGTGCTAACAAAATACAATTATATATTCTCAAATAAACGCATGTGCGTTGAAGAAAAGTGCCTAGTGCTAAGATTATGTTACAAAAATATGTATATTTGAACAATATCAACACAGTAAAAAATTCTTATTTATATAAAAAATGTGAGTACATACAGACAGTGAACCATCTATAAAAAATCTACAAGGATCTAAAGTAGCAACTGATCAATGCCACCGAGAGTATATGGAAATATCAACAATCAAGCGATAAATGAGAAAATGCACAAAACACACAAAGGTCAAATACTTAGCACAGGACAACCGAGTCCAGACAATAAGGAGGAGAGTTGGACTAGCAGGTGGACACCTGCGCACGCGGCCGCCCGTGCCGCTTCGCTGGGTGAGAAGAAACAAAAACTTACTGTGCCCATGCTGTTTTATGTGCCCCGCCATTACCGTCCCGATTAGTGAGTAGAAACCGCTGTGTTTGGAACGCAGATGCGCGCCAGGCTCAGCGCGCCGGAAGTGACATACCCCGGAAGTACGATAAGTCTGAAGCTGGGGATTCAGACTACCAAGCCCTAATTCGTTTCACATATGTGAGTCCCCGCCCATCAGCGCGTGCGCATACTCTCAGATGCGCTCTCTGCATGGATCACTGGCCGGGGTTTAGAGCAGGCTGCTGCCCATATTATCTACACTGCGTCTGGAACGCATATGCGTGCCAGACGCAGCACAGCTAGTGCTGCACGCCCCATATGGAACATGGTAATGCAATTGTCTAATTATATAACTGGCCATAAAATTAAGTGCAAAACAATAATGCGCACATAGACACTACGCCTAATCAAAGCTGCGCTATCTATAGCAAGCAATGAAACAGAAAGGGGGGCAAGTCTAAATATTAATGCCCCAGAAACGGGAAATGGTAACGGCAGGACACACTATTAAAGCACGGGACTGATTACACACAAAGCACCTTACACTTACACAGTATTGTGTGTATGGTGTGTGTACTGTTTTTACATTATTACCCTTTTTTACACCAGCAGGCTGTCTCGCAGGCTCTCTTGCCTCTCTGCCTCTTGCCTCTCCTCCTCCTAGGCTTCTGTCCTCCGGCGCTTGCTGCGTCCGCCCACTGATGATGTCAGCAAGCGCCGGACACACGTAATGCGCTGTTATGGACTGTGGATCGTTCCCCCACGCTTCCCCCGCCCCTTAGGCCCCGGACGGATGATGCAATCACGTCTGCGCATGCGCGCAGGCATTCTATTTGGAACGCGCATCCATAACGGCGTGCGTTCCAGCTGAATAGCGCTGCTGCAGACGGTAGCGCTACTTCTCAGCGGCTAAAGCCATCAGAAATATGTATTTTCCGATGGCTTTAGGCGACCCCTGTGTTTTGGTCGTTCGACCCCCGCCGGGGTCCTGACCCACAGGTTGAGAACCGCTGATCTAAAGGGTGATCAGGACAATTTGTTCAGTTTCTTTGATCTTCTGATTCTTCTAAGTTCAGTGCCTGAGCCTCTGCCCTTCTGCGCCTTATTTGTAGTTCTATGCCTGGGCCTTTGGCCTTCTGAATCTTGCACCCTTAATAATCCTTTTTCGGTTTTGACTTTGTTTGATTTTGACTGTGTTGATTTTCCTTTGCAATCTGGTATGCATCGTCCCTTTTTCTGGGCCTGTGATCAATACAATACTGCTTGGAGGTTGTGTAGTCCTCACCATTTGGGGCTAAGCTGAATAAGTGTGAAGCCCTTTGGGTGTTGTGCCATTTGTGCTTTGGGTGGTCAGTTGTTTGTCTTTCTAGGGCACAGTTCTGTTGGCAGTGTGTGTTCTTTCCTCCTGCTCCCATTAATTGTTTCTGGTCAATCCCCCTTCTCTAGCAGATTTTCACATTGGTAATGGTACGCCCAAATGCCCTCTCCTTTTCTCAGAAGTGTCCTGATGTCTATGTATGAGAAAGTGTTAGAAGAAGATGAAAGTCATCAAGCCTTAAACAAATCACATCAGGGGGCCTCAATGGGACAGCTGCTTTGTGTCTTTACAATATAGATTGCATGATTGTGTTGAAAAAAGGCAGGATTTTCTGGGAGTCAATTAAGCTTCATTTAATTAAAACTTTAGGAGTAGGATAATATCTTGATGTTGTGTGAATTGGAGAAGGGGAGGGTCATCCTAATGTGTATTAACACACAAGTCTGTCTGATAGGAGAAAGTGATCGGTGTCACGATGTCAGGGGTAATAAGCGCTCTGAAGTCTGTGTATTATAAAGAAGCTAAATTGGTTTTTTTTTTTTTACTTCATATTAGAATTAGGTAAAAGTCAATATAGTGTTAAAAAGTGAAAATGTTTTTCAACTCAGGGGAGCACCCAAGAGGTGGTTCAGGGGTCTGAACCCCCTTAGACCTAAGGGAGCACAACCCATTGATGTTCCTGCAGCAGTCACATCCTCATGTTCACCACGTCTGTCACACCCCATACAGGGTCCCCCAGATAACATTTCTGTGTGCTCCTCCATTTCAGCTAATAGGGAATAAGAGATGACTTGACATCTGTGTATGATGAGAGGGGGAATGATGTACTGATGACTACATATGGGGTGAGAGTAAGGGGACTACGTACAAAGATCTATGGAAAACAATGCCTTTCCAGTTATCTTATTTTAGTAAGATATGTTTCCTAATGTCTATGACTTAATATGTTTTACAATGTGTTTTAGGCTACTTTTACCTGGGCAAATTGCTGTGCCGAAATAATGCAGTTTGGAGCAGGTGTAAAAGTAACCTTAGTAGAAGGCTAAAGATGTTTTATTTATGATCCTTTTCTTTTTTATTGCAGATAGCATGTAAATATTTCTAAATCTCAACGTCAGAGCCTCAACTTTCAAAACTCCTCCTTTCTGAGTATGCTGCTGGCCGGCCATGCCTTTCTTGGACTGGTACCTCCGGCGCTCATTGGCAACATGGCTTCTTTTACACAGCTTAGTCCTCATGTCTCTCTGCTTTCAGTCAGCTACAACTTTCCCCAAGGGCTGTCATGCCTCCCAGGAGGATGGCTACAAGACTTTGCGGTGCAGCAATGCTCAGCTCACAGAGATACCCAAAGACATTCCCAATGACACTAACCGCCTATATCTAGACTTCAACCAAATCACCTACCTCCCTACAGATGCTTTTCGGAATCTTCCTGTTCTTATGGAGCTAGATCTTTCCCACAATTCCTTAGGTCACTTGGATGTTACAGCTCTCAGGGGCTTGAGCGACCACCTACACTCCTTGGACCTGTCTTCCAACAAGCTAGTGTCCGTCGATAAGGAGGCTTTTGTTAACCTTAAGGCCCGAACAAACCTGTCGGGCAACCCTTGGATGTGTGACTGCGATCTTCAAGAACTCATTAGAATGATAGAATTGGACCCAAGTTCATCCAACGGGATCATTTGTGCTAGTTCTGTATTAGAGGAACATGCTGGCAAACCGTTCCTCCAAGTGGTTAAAGATATTGACTTGTGCAATGCTTACAAAAAAACTACAGATGTAGCCATGCTTGTCACAATGTTCGGGTGGTTTGCCATGGTAATATCCTATTTAGTGTACTATGTACGGCAGAACCAGGAGGATGCTCGACGCCACCTTGAGTATCTCAAATCCCTGCCCAGCAAGCAAAGGCATACAGAGGAGCCCTCAACACTTAGCACTGTGGTTTAACTAAGAAATAGAATGTAGGATTTGACCGGTCACTCAGATAAAGTGGAACATATTTATTTACCCTTTCATATAATAACTTTTTATACTTTCTGAGCTAAACAGTCCTATTTAAGGAAGTGTTGTTAATCAGTTTGATATTAATATTGACCTTAACATTTTTTGAAAGGACAGTCCTTTAGTTTGGCCTGGTTCAATATATTTACGAAAATCTAGCAGGAACATGTTCATGTGAGGGGAAACAATCTTTGGGAGCTTTTGTATAAAAAAACCAAGATTAACAAGGCTGTGCAAAGATGCACTAACTCAGATCACAACCAGCCAGTAGAGTGAAACAAACATTTTGGAATTTGGATTGATTATAATTGCTGGTTTATGCACAGTGCTTTTACCCTATTAACTAAGCCCTATAGACATATTCATCTAATGTTTAGATAAATGCAATCAGATTCAGTTCCTACTCTCTAGAACAGGGTTTCCTAACCAGTGGTACTTGTAACATGCTATCCTCTTGTGGTACTCAAGCCCACCAGTGATAAAAAAAAGTAGGGGGGTCAATGAGCACTGCAGACAAACTACTGCTGCACTTAAATGCACTGAGTTGCCTAGTTAGGCATGGATCATCTTGGGGAAATGTTATAGGTGGAAAAGGAGCTTGTGCCATTGGGTCACTCGGAGTACATACATTATAGTTTTTCAAGCAGACCTCCACCCTTTCGGGAAGCTGGATCGGTGGTGGTTGTGTGGTACTCCATTAAAAAGGCCAGGAACCTCTGCCTAGCACAATAATAGTACTATAGTACTAACACCTAAACAGTTGATACTTTAGACAGGCGTTTTCCACACTGTCAAAATTGAGATGCCTGATAGTTGCTGTTTGGTAGGCAATTTGAAGGCTGTTCGTTTGAAGATTGAGCCTTCAGTGGCCTACTAGGCAACCCCCACAACCATCAGCAAAGAAAAAGACACAACCATCAGCAAAAAAAAAGAATATCTAACACTGTCTGAATTAAAATAAAGGGAAGGAATAGGGGCTTCAACCACAGATTAGTTAAATTAAGGTGGGAGATTATATTAAACAGTACAACATTTTATCAGTACCCAGGGTTTCAAATCAGATATATTAGGTTCTGGAAAAAGCCTAAGGGGCCTTGGATGGATAAAAGGAGGCAGCACATGGTAAATACAGTATACATTTTAACCCACTAGTTATGAAAAGCTAACTGACAGTGTTGAAAATCAAACCAAACAAGTGACATTCTAATGGTTTGATAAGTGTCTTCCAGCTGCATGGCTAATTTTAACGAGGCACCCAGGGCATTTAACTAGTGTTACAATGCAAATGTTGTGTTAACCATGTCCAATGACTGATTCACCCATAACAGTTCTATTTTTTTTTGGCTTGCTTCTTGAAAAGTTATGAGTGGTCACATGCAAATGTTGGTGCCACCACTGGTTGGGTTTGTTCAAAGCTTTAATGATATTTTTCATGAATCAAGCTAGAAATGTCTGTAGGTCACTTTAAACGTAATATATGAAGGTTGTACGAAGGCCAGCTAAATAGGCATATATTAATAGGCATATAGTGGAAGAAATGTGAACAAAACTGTTGACTTCCAGTAACAAGGAGCAAGCCGCCTTATGCAGAGACCCCACAGAAATGTCCCCGATACAAGGGTGCAAGGTAAAGTGTGCTTTCCTAGAACAGAAAGTAATTACATGGCACATACAGATTCAAGGCCTTACCTATTATTTCGGGTTAGTAGGTGTAGTCACACAAATCATCCGTTTAAGTCTTTTTGTTATGATATCCCTATCTCAGAACTGATGTGCAATGTTCAGATATAGCTTCAAATATTAACACAACCATTACTTTCTACTGTAGGTCCTTGTTTCAGGTGCGTGGCCTTCAATAGCACAAAGCTGTAAGATGATGTCTGTATTAGAGCACCATAACAGAGGGACAAGCCACCACAAATGTTAGGCTTAATATAGAAGTATATAAAAGAGACCAAAAAAAACCCAATTACAGGTAAATCAAAAAGGAAGAGTGGAGCTATGAGTAAATTTACACTGTCAGTGTTGTTTGTGTAATGCGATTTTTAAAATGGTGCTCTAACTAACATGATAATAATTCTTTATCATAAAAGCAGATGGGGATATTGGAATATCAATTTCAGTTTACCATATAAACAGTATGCTGAAATTTTATTAATGAAACAGTAAAAAGGTCAGGGTCCATTAATATAGGTCAAACTCACCAATGAGGTATACAGGTCTTCTCATCAGTTTCCATTTTGAATGCCTTTTTATTGGACTGCATTTAGTATACATACAGACCTTAAATATTAAGCTCAATGCTTCCAGATGTCTTACCTTGTACCCTTGTACCCATTACATCATGTGACTGAGGAACTCCAATAAGGAAGAATATCTATATATTCATTGCCATGTAAAATTTGTATATCCAATAGTGATGCCTATATGGTCTTACCCCATTACCGTGCCACTCTCTGTGTTGCCCCCTCACCCCCAGGCTAAATGGAAATTTGCTGGCTAGAGAGCAGAAAGGGTCAGGAGCTGAAGGGCACCACTATGAAAAGTGGGACATTGAAGCAGCAATGTCAAGCATTGCTAAAAGGTGCTGACTAGCTCCAAAGGTCAGCACACCTTGCAGTGCCTTTTTGTGTTTCACTACTTAAACCGGACCAACAGCCTGGCACAGTTGGAAAAGAAAAGTAGCAACCATTTTGGAGCTTCCTCTCCCAGCATCTCAGCCATGCTGCTGCCTGGATTCGATTGATATAACTGTCAATGCACAGTAACAGGAAGCCCAGCAGCACTTCCTGTTTGCAGGTGGCCTACAATTGCACAAGCCGCCATTTTGTATCTAAAATGTACTACAGCAGGAATTAGAAAAGGATGAATTGTTATGTGCAGCAATCTAAATTGCCCTGGGAGGAATGTATATGAGCAATGTTTGTTGTGTTGGTCTGGTTTAAGTCATTTTTGACTGTTGGTCCACTTTAATTGTGCCATACTGGCATTCCAAGCCCATGCAATTCCTTGGACTAACCATATTAGGGAAATTTTGCATATTTCAGATTTATTTTTCATATCTTCAGATGCAGGCTTCCTTATCTCATGCAAACACGCATAATATTTACCTATAAATGCAATTTCTCTGAAGAACCATTTTGCAACTGACCCCTAAAATCAGATTTCTGTCAGCTCTGCCCTGTAAATGACCCGCAACCCCTGTTGATATACTGCATTCAGACATAGTCAGCATTTCCTTACAAACCGTCATACCAGGCTCTGGGGATTAGTATATTTTTTGGCTTTATACATATTTTCTATTTCTTTTCTAACAGGTTTTATCCCAAAGCAGAATTAATAGATTTACATAATATTTACATCCAAGAATACCAGCTGCATAATGTGGATGTAGCTGCAAACCCAAGCCTATAAGCATGAATACAAATCAACGTTTCTGGGTTAAAGGGAATTAAAGTGTTGTTATCCACTTTTCTCTCAATACATTTTGGATGACTTTTACAAGTTTTTTTTTAAAGAAACTTCAGATCTGACATTGACCAAAAGCTGTGAAGCTGTGTTCCGCTAAGTATCCTATACTTAATTATAGGGATGAATGCTTGAGTCACTTCATTGCAAATTGAACTCTAAAGGTAGGCACCTAGTGTATGAGCGATCAAATCCAAAAATGATAGAAATCATACCAGCCTTTCCTTCTTTTCTGACATTTGTAATTGAATCCTTTAAGTGTGGGGTGTAAAAAGAAAGTGTGTGTTTGTTCAGGAATCCTTTTGCTAAAAGGGTTAGTATTGTAAAAATGGTCTGTACACTAAAAACAAATTGTTTCCTCTATTTTGAAGGACTCTAAGCCCTCTTGTATCATTTGGAAGGACGTATTCGTCTTTAAAGTCCACTTTCAATGGAGTTCAAAGGATGTGCTCAATGTGCTGAGCTGATCTAGTAGTTTTTAATTCTTTCCTATATTACCAAATGTGTGAATGGAAAGTTTTCACTACCTGCAATTGGTTGCTATTGGAAACTGTACACCAAGTCTGTACACAGAGAGCACTTCTGCTATGGCAGCTACTGAGGTGAGGGAGCTCAATCAGCCTTCTACATGCTCAGCAGTAGGGATGGGCGAACCCCCCAAAGTTCGGGTCCAGCAAGTTCGGATGAACTTTGAACCCCGTCCCCATTAAAATCAATAGGGACCCGAACCTAGGGGGGGTGGCTGTGGGGAGGGGGGGCGCAGAGTGCACAGCAGTAAGCGTGTTGCTCTAACTCACCTCAGCTCCAATCATTTCCCGCAGCAGTGGCGGCGGCAGCGCTGCTGGCACTAGAAGTGTCCTCACTCAGGGTAGCCGGCAGCCATCTTTTTGTAGCTGCAAATTTAAACGTCGCCTCTCTGTCGCTGCTGATGAAGAGGATCTGAGCTGAGGTGAGTTCCAGCACCTTCAGCTTCTGCATCCTTTAGGTGAAGCGGGTGGCCCAGCAGCCCATCAACCATCTTTTTTCATGTTCGGCTGAAGTTCACGTTCAGGTTTGGGAACCCGAACTCGCAAAGTGAGCAGCAGCAGTGTTCTGTGCAACTATCTGTAATCTGTTGCTATTGGCAATGTACACCAAGTCTGCACTTGGTGTACATTGTCAATAGCAACGTATGAAAACAGCTTCCATAACTTTGCTAACATTAGGAAAGAATAAAACATGCTAGATCAGCTCAGCACATTTAAGACATACCACACAAAAACATATACACTTTCAAATATCCAATCAAAAGTGGATTTAACACTTTAAAATAGTATCTGATATAATGGCATTAATGCTAAAAAACCCAACACAGTTCAGCCTCTGTTATAGCTCCATATACTCTATTGGGAGATGGCAAGGCCCTTTATGGCCTTGGGGTCATTATGGTAATCTCATGTTTTTTTACCTTGGGGTGGTCATGAAAACCAGACTAACGTGTAACATTACATGCAGGGAATATATTGGATAGGTGACACCTTTGAAACCAATTTTGGGGCAGTCACAAGGTTCTTGAAAACCAAACCAATGTTCGTATCCCACAGGAAAACAATTAATAAGTTACATTTTAGTCTATACTCTTTATATGTTTTACCTCCCACAGCTCCTACGTGCAGCGCTGCCATCTTCTCACCGCTACTTGAAAACCATCCGCCAGCGCCACTGGTTGGGTCAAGATTAGGGCTTAGATTAGGTAAAGATTAGGAGTATACTTTGGAAACTGGTTGTCAGCTGTAGGAGGCTCCAATTATGCATGGTATCTAATCTTGAGGCTTGATTGGCTAAATCCATGAAGCACGTTATATTATTTTACAATATTTTGGATAGGATCAGGCTCAGTGGTGCTTGCGTTAGCTCTAGGCCTCAAGTTGCCTGGTAGGGGCTAGGATAACTGTCGCCCATACACATGGCAAGCTAAGCAAAACCATCCATCAGCCTGGCCTTAGGCTTTTTTGTTTTATGCCTGGACATTCCCTTTAGGCAATGAGGATCTCTGTTAGGTAGCCAAGTTAGGGACCCCCCAATCCCTGATGTAAGAAAATGTATTAATTTATTTCTTATATTTTTATACCACTGACCAAGTGTTTTAGAGCAGTGGTCCTCAACCCTGTCCTCAAGGCCCACCAACATGTCATGTTTTTGGGATCTCCAAATAGCCAGCTCTATTGCTCAGCAGCTGCACTAATTACTCCACCTGTGCATCTTTGTGGAGATCTGCAAAACCTGGCCTGTTGGTGGGCCTTGAGGTCAGGGTTGGGGACCACTGTTTTAGAGGACCCAGAAGCATTCTTGGGCCAAATTTGATGATACGTCACTCCTGGTTGGCCATTATAAAGGCAGGTTTTTGAAAAGTGAAAAAGAAAATCACCAGTCTGCAAAGTAAATGCGTGGTGAAGAGATGGCACTTCTCTTAAAAATGTAATTCAATATGGACACTTCTGTCTGTCACTGGCAACTTGTTTTATTGAGCGACATTCTTCAGGGTCACAAGGCCCCCTTGATAAAGACAGAGGTGTCCGCTCTAACATTGACCAAAACAAGATGCCTTCGTTAAGGGACATCAGTTACTAAGTGTAGTCTGTCTTGAAGCTGAATGAGAGTAAAGTTGAAAACCAAAGGAACCATTTTATATCACAACAGAAAAAGAAACCCTCCAGCAAGGCGATAAGGGGGTTTCTGTTGGGCAGGTACAGGGTATGGAGTTTATTTAGGGTCACCAGACAAGGTCGAACTTTCCACACCACCAAAGGTAAATTAGGGGGAAGAACCCCGCCTGCCACCCAAGCACTGAGGTATAGGGCTGGTTTTTGGGTGGATCACCATGACATAGAGGATGATGTCCATAGTTATAAAAATGCTTATAAAATACTGTGAATGCAGATCGTAAGTATCTGGGCGAATCTAGTCGAGGTTACGCTAAAGCAAATCCTAACATCATGACATTTTTAAAAACTGTCAGAGCTGTAATAATGTGATGAAAAGAAGTGTATTATATGGAAAATGAGAACTGCTGGGATTAGATTTTTTTTAAGTAGCCTTGTGCTTAGGCCATATTCTGTGTTGGGGAACATCTAAAAAATGATACAGAAAGATTATTGCCTTAATTATTAGATCTTATATGAATAAATATAGATTTTTATAGACAAAACATGACTGATAACTTTGTTAATGTCTTGTTCATTTGATGTACCTGTTGTGTGTAATATACAAACCTTGGAGGTCGTGAAGCTTTTTACCTTGTCAGATCTAAAATTGCAGTAAAATTATTTTACTTACCGTAAGTGGTTTTAAATGTCATCATCCTTCACTCGCTATGATGACCCATGGATTTAAATCTACTGAAAACTATGGGTTACACAAGTAATTGTATTCTCAAATAGAAGGATGTGCTTCATACTGGTGGTGTGGTATAGAGGCGGAGATTTATGATCTATATTCTGTATGATGCAAACTTTCACTGTGGCAGATCTGGGCCACCAACTTCCATAGTACATAGTACACCTAAAGGCTAATTCAGGGATGGTTTTGGACAAACTGTGGCCCTGGACCCAATTAAGAGTGGAGGGGGGCTAGGCCACACTGATCACTATAGGCCTGGCAACACCTTATGTTAATGCCACGCCTGTTTTTTTCTTGTTTCCTTCCTCAGCCCATTCCCGTGCCCAAATAAATTATTATTTTGCCACTGCCAGTTCCAGCATTATAAAAAATGCCCTAGATATGCCACATTGTCAGTCTCCTTCTTAATAATGGTAGTTTCCTGGCTGCCCCTCCCATATGAGCGCTTAATAACTCATATGGGCCAAATGTACAAATAATGAGCTGTGACTCTTTCCAGCCTCTTAATTATGCCAGGTTAGTTTGGGTAATGGGTAATGATGTGGGGGACAGCAACCTCTGACTCCAGGTCCGTTTTCTCAATGGGCCTAGGAAATACCAATTTGGAAAATTCCCTAGAGAAAAAATTGGCATTGGCATGTGATCAGAAAACCATGCCTACTGGTGGCTGTTTCCTGCCCCACTTTGGATGGCGTTCCACAAGGAAAAGGTGAGTATCTCTTTAATTCACAGTTCACTTATAGCTTGAGGGGGTGGATTAGATGGATTAGACCCTTCCTGGCTCACAATTGCAAGGGAGAGTTTAGGTTCACTTTAAACTCATTTTGGAAGTCTATTTGGAAAGCAGGCTAAAGCTTACACTTAAAACTTTTGCATTTGCAAGGGGAAGTCAAGATATCTTATTTGATTCTAAATATAAGGAAATATGGCAGTACAAGGCCAAAAGCTTAAAGAGATTGTAAAGGCAATAGCTTACCTTGCCAAACGTTCCTCCAGCGCTGTCAATCTTCTCAGCTTGGCGCCATGAGTGATGAAATCCTCTTCCTCACTTGGGGCTCTGGCCACACCCGGCCCATGTGGTCCACGAATTACCTCTGAGGTCCCCATAACTGAACCACGACCCCCCTGACTTTAATGGCTCTCTGACATCAAGCCCAGCTAACTCCTCCCTCCCACCTCTCTGCCCCGCCTCCTCCTAGCTGCCCCCTTTCCCAGCACTCGAACTAGAGACTCCTCACAGTGAGGAGACACACAGAGTGGCACTGCTGTGTCCGGTGCCCCCCCCCCCCTCAGCCACTGACACCCACGGTGGGGGAGAAGGAACACAGCCCGGTGATGCCCCCCCACAGCTCTACTCATGAGGTGGGGAGAGAGGAATATGCCCCCCAGGCCGGCCCAGTGGGAAGACACACATCGCGGCCCTGCTGTTCCCAATGCCCCCTGTCCCCCTGTCCCTCTCCCCTACAGGGGAGAAGGAACACAGCCCCCAGCCTGGGAGAGAGCAGAGGCGCCTAGAAACACTGCACTGCTGTGTCCTGTCTGCTGAATTGTGTAGGGGGGCTCACATGCTCCCCCAAAACCATGAGCTGTAAGGGTGAACCATAAGGGTATGCACCCAAACACAATACACACACACACACACACACACGCACACATACTCCCAAACATACATGTGCATACTCCCAAATCAAATGCACACACTCCAAAAGTGCATGAGCGCACACCCAAAGCGCTCTGGTAATGCGCACATGTGTGTTGGGAGTGTGCACATGCATGTTTGGGAGTGAGCACAAGTGCATTTGGTAGTGCACTTATGCACCTAGGGAGGGTGCGCATGCGCTTTGGAAGTATACGCATGCACTTTCGCAGTGCACTCAAACACGTATGGTAATGCGCGCATGTGCGATTGGGATAGTGGTCTTGTGTATCTGGGAGTACAGACCCCATCCATTATGCCGATTATCATGCAGCTTCACCAGCATCACACCACGCCCACTTGCTTCAGAAGATAAATCATATGGTGAATCTGTAAACCTCAATATCTCAACCATTACTTCTTCAATTTAAAAAATGGAAAACAGTTTAGCATAGTGCCAAATGTAGCCTGACGCAATGGTGTAACAATTGCTTTTCCCTTTAATAGCACTATAAATGATAGCAACACACTTTTCCCAAGGACCCTTAGTAGACTGGTGGGAGTAAGCCCAACTCCAATCCATGATAATCATTGTTGTATGTCACCAAAGTGCCAGCCCATTCTAGCTGCTTATTTATTTGGTTCTTGGAGTTTTATTAACAAGTCAGATAAAGCAGCTATATACCATACATTCACAAAGAAAGGATTCTGCCCTGTAAGAATATGTTCTCTAAACTGATCCCTAAACATGTGAATAGGTAAACCCCACCATCCTTGAGGGGTTGACTGGTTGCATAATGATGAGACACTGATAAAGCCAGGTCTATAGATACCCTTTCCTTTTGTATAGCTGTTTAACTGAAAATAGCTTTTTAACTTCTCTCCTCTCCCCTCCTCTTGATCAATAGAAAGCAAAGGGTTAATGTTGGCATGGTTGGGCAGCAGAAGGAAGTTGATTTCTAGGGTATGAATGATGGATGCGGACAACATTGAGTTGAAAGATAAGGTGGCATATCTCCGCTGCATACAAAACCACCAGGTAACCTAATCTCAACTGCTTTGTTCTCCAGAAGGCGATCCCTGCTCCGCGAGGCCGCCGTTGCTGTGCAGCCGGATATATCTATATCAGACACTTGGGAATCCCACTTCCCAGCAGGATTCATTTACCTAAACAGTCTTGGCCACTGATAGATGATACCACTGTTCCTGTTGTTTGCTTGGTTCTGTTAAATGTCATACCAGCTTTACACTTACCAAGGGACAGATTAGAATGACATTGCTCCTGTGTTTTGAGGTCTAGGCCAAACTTTCAGGGACATTACCTAAATAAAAAAGTTTCAGTGAAAAAAAAACATATTGTTTACCCCAAAGGTACAATTTGGCCTTGTGTGACACTTGATGTGACATTTCAGATTGTTCAAGGCATAAGGCCTGATTCAGGGCCTCTCTCACATGCATTCCCACCAGTGGGAATTACATCAAAGGACCTTATTTGGTCTATTTTCTGTGTCGGGTGATTCAAATCCTTGTTTTTGTGTTCTTTTCGTGGGAAATTACAGTATGTGTACACCAAACTGAGTGTTCGCCGTATAAATACGGCTCAAGGCATCCTTGCGTTCGTAGTTTTACAGGTTTAGCCTGCGCTTGCATGTGATGCAGAGCCCTGATTTGTGGGTATTCATACTGTCAAGATATGGGGCAATGACTCTGAAGACAGTTCATGGTCAAATCATAAGCAATTTATTGAAAATAAATTCCAACAGACAAAAATCTCTTAACTTCAGAGTATGATGCAGCATACAATGCAGTACAGCAAGCGGTTACCTCACCAACTCTAGCAATGTCCAGTGTAGGATAATGACAGCATATTGCAAGTCCTTGTTATAACAGGTCCTCTTTCAGGGCATACAATGTTAATCCACAGGTTCCAGGAACTGATAACGCATAAAGTCCTTCAGCTGCAATTTCAGCACTTTCAGTATTGGGAGCAGCAAGGCCCGGGCTCCTCATCCCAGGCTGTCCAACACCACTCTGAAAGCCTCAAAAAAATTCCTTTTATAGGGCTTCCTTCAATTAGTCTCCTCACCTGGGAAGACCTGTGAGTAGGGGAAAAACCCGTAGAGGACCCGGGATGTGGATTGGATTTCTGATATCCCGGCATGGATCATGCCTTCCTGAAAAACTTATGGAAAAAATAGACCCCATCCACCTCTTTTCCATACACTTTACCACAATTCCTAGCTGCAGGTGTCCAGTTCAAATGTAGGCCATATTTTTGCTAGCAGTTGTTTGTTGCTAGTGAAAATAGAGCCTACATCCTCCACACCTACAATGGAGCCCCTTGATGACTTCTGTGAAGAGTATGAGCACCTCCAGCAGTGGGGGGCTTTACTCAGAGTTGCGGCCATGGTAATTGAAAGGGGCATGTAATTGAAGATATGGCCAAATTGCTTGGCTGCTTCCAATTTTTAGACAATGGCTCTTTCCAGAAGCTAGGGGCACTGTCTGCTGGCATGTCGCAGCCTTCGCTGAGCCATGCCCTGACTAAATATCTTAATGGCATGGCTGTCCTGCAGGAGAAATACATCTCTTTCCCTGACAGTATGGCAGCCTGGAACACAGTGAGGTTGGGTTTTTTCAACATTGAGAATATGCCAAGTGTCATGGGTGCCATTGATTGTATGCATGTGACCCTGGTTCCTCCAGCGTCCCTTTGTCTCAATCTGTCTAGGTCCACATTGCTCCTCCTTCTTGTCCACTCACCTCTCTTGAGGCTAGCTTAAATCCCCTCCCCCAAACAGCTTCCCTGTACCTCAGTCTGTTTAGGTCCACATTGCTCCTCCTTGTAGCCCACTCTCTTCTCTTGAGGATAGCCTAGCTCCCCCCCCCCCCCAAACAGCTTTCCTGTGTCCCATTTGGCCCTTGTTTTACTTTATTTTTGCTGTTCATTTGTTGTTGCCAGTCTAGTGACCCTTTTGTTTGTGGCTCCTTTTCAGCAACCACAAGATGGGCCACTCGCTTAAACCAAACCAACAGCCTGGCACAGTTGGAGAAGAAAGGTAGCGGCCATTTTGAAGATTTAACTAAAATGCACAGTAACAGGAAGCCCAGCAAGACTTCCTGTTAGCAGGTGGCCTTCAAGCCCATGAGCGGCCATCTTGCTTTTAAAATTTATCCCAGAAAAAGGTAAATTATTTTTTATGTGCAGCAATCTATATTGCCTTGGGGAGGGGTGCATATGAGCACCATTTGTTGTGTTGGTCTGATTTAATTCATTTTTGACTGTTGGTCCACTTTAACGTCCAATGTGTCGTGAGACCAGATCTTCACTTTTTCAGTGTTTTGACCGGCTTCCCTGGCCCGTCCCATGATGCATTTATCTTGAGGAGTTCCAGTTTATACGCACCGTTTTGAGAGGGGCAAGCTGACTGGCGGTTGGCTTGTGGGTAAGTCTGTTAATTGCTGGAGTAGATCTGCCTGTTTATTGTTTACGTTGCACATGTGCAATGTGTTTTTCTTTTGTTATGTGCCCCCTATTTGTAATTGGTTCAAGTTTATCGCTCTCCCTGCCCTCCATCACTTCAACTGTGCTCATGCCCCTCCTTGAATGTCCCCTTCTCCCTGTTACAGTTGCCTATTAGTAATTTAGTTTCCATTTTCATTTGTCTTTTAGGTGATTCAGGTTATCCCTTGTTGCCCTGGCTCCTGGCGCCCTTCTTAAGGTCCCAGACGCCTGGCCAGGAGGCTTATATTGGGGCTCACTGCCGCACACGTGCTGTAGTTGAGCGTGCCTTGCTGCCCAGATTTTGCTGTCTGGACCACACGGGGGGGGGGGGCACCCTTCAATAGAAGCCAGAGAAGGTATCATGGTGTGCATCAGCCTTCATTACTTTCCCTTGAGCAAGAGGGTGGCAGCATATTTGGAGGATACAACCCCTGCTTCTGCTCCAGAGTTTCCTGGCCATCTGTTTGCAGGCACCCAGAGCCGTGTGGCCCAAAGCATTCGCCAGCATTTGGTGGACAGCTCTTTTTATTGAATTGTTTTTTTTTTTTTACCAACTATTTCATTTGTGATTAATTATATCCCTTGCCTTGTCTGGGTGTGATTAAACAACATCCAAACAAAGGTTTGTGATATTTATTCTTTAATTACTTGTTCATTTTCACAAGTTGTTGGGTTATGGCACAACTGTGGATGCAGATCAACAGAAAATTGATCACATAAATGTGCCTGTCTGGCGTAACTAAAGCTTGTGGATCCTCCACAACCCAAAGCCCAGCATGGCAGGTTAGGGGGATGTTGCCCAGCTTTGGGTGTTTGCAGCTTGCTGTGCCTCAAGCCTCTCCTTTGAAGGGCAACCTGGTTGGCCTCCACCAGAGCCCCAACCAGTGTCTCCATCTGCTGGTGAAGGCGCAGCCAAAAAGTGGTGCTGTTGGCCCACCAGTTTGCCTCCATGATTTGGCACCACGCTACCAGGTGGCACCTTGCTGAAGGTCGGTATTGTCTTTCTCTTGGGCACTCTGTGGAGCCGGTGGGCTGCTACTGACTGAATGAAGCAGAAGCAGCCGGGAGGAGTGGTGATGGTCAGTGTCTGTGGTGCCAGAAGCTGGTGGAGGTGTCCAGATGATATTGGGGGTCTCATCCGGCTATTCAGAGTGCCCTTCCTCCAGCTCACTAATTTTATTAAGTAGAGGTGCCACCTGTGTGGAGAAAGGTCAACATAAGTGTTCGTTTTTCCCAGTGTTACCTCACAGCTCTCAGGGCCTCAAACTTTACCCTGGGTTCACGCCCCTCCTCCAACCTGCCCCTTGCCCTTTGCCTATTAAGCTCACTCATTTACTTCATCACTATCTGGCTCCCTTGGTGGCCGGCTGGTGGGTGGGCCCAGCCTTGATGTTGCCTTGGTGGTAGTAAAAACCAAAGGGGCCAGCTGTGGCTGCAGGTGGTGGGACTTCGGGCGAGGTGCTGCTGCAAAGTCAAGGTACATGCACTGGTAGTTTCTCTTAACAGTATATGTCTCACTTTTAAAATCCCTACAAGGGATACACACTGGATCCCGCATCGACGTGAGCCCCCAAATTTTGGTCTGCTAACACCCATGTTAGGGATTACATATAAAGGTTGCTCTTGTTGCCCTTGTAGTCACACAACATATGTTGCACAGGCAAGCCCTCAAAATTGGCTGTGAATGTGGGAACTAAGGTTGGTGGGTGGTGTGTTTGGTTGACCTACTCCCCCCTGTGCCAAGCTACAATTTGCTAACAAGTCTTACCACAGGTGTGCACATGCCACATATAGGTGCCCATGGTGCCCGACACCCCCTGGTAGGTGTTGGGGAAGAGCATCCCCAACACCTGCTCATAAGCATGGGTAAATTCAAGAGTTTTGGGGAGGCCCCCACAAGTTTTAAAACTAGATTCAAACAAAGGACAGGGTGAGTTGTCCAATGTTTCCTGTACAAGCAGTCCTCTGGTTGTTCAGCGCTTACCCCTCAGCCTGTTTCTGACGAACCACCACCTTCAGGTCTTCCCACTTTTTCTTGACCTGGGCACCATCCTTGGGTTCTGGCCTCGCCCCATCATATTGCGGGTGATCATAACTGCTCCTGCAACACTTTGGGGATTGAGTGAAATCGGGACCCAGCCAGTCGATCATCATTTTTGGCAACACCATCCATCAGGACCTGCAGCTGGGCATCATTATATCAGCCACTCAACTTGCCCCTTTTTAGTTTGCACCTAGGGTGAGTGGCAGATGCTGTGGTCTTCTGGGTGGTGTCTTGGCCAAAAGGGGGTGTCACTATGCCCACTCCCATGCCCAGAACGGATGGATTCCAGGATACAAGCCAGGGAAAGAGCAGCCTGGCTGTGGCAACGCTGCTCAGCTTTTGGCTTCCCCTTTGGCTCCACATGGGGCTTCACTGTGGACACCGCAGTGGGGCCTGCTCAGGGCTCTGTCCTGGGGTTCGCATAGTGCTCCGGTGTCCTGACCGTTGGTTGGTCTGTGGTGGGCTGTGTCAGGAGCCCTGGTTCTCTGACACCTGCTGCTGATGCCTTAAACTGCTGCAGGTGACACACTCAGAGTGGCTAATGTGGGTATCAGCAGGGGAGTGCCTGCGGGACAAACGGCGGATCTAGGTGGTGGGGTGCAGTACCTGGGCTGGGTGCTGCCAGTAGCTCGGCCATGTCTGTGTTCCTGGCTGTGGGGGCTGTAGTCGCCCTTACACACTTTGGAGTTGACGGCAATGACCCCAATATAAAGAGAGGCAAATCGCAGCATGGGGTGGGGGTCAAAAACCTACCAGCTGCTCAACTGGGGTACACTGGACAGACTCACTTTCATCTTTCCTTCCAGCGCCCACCCTCTGCCTGGGTTCCAGACTCGACTCTCGCTCGATCCCTGGAGGCTCTTCACAGAGTTGTGCAGGTTCACCTGCCTTCGTCCTTAGCTACACCACAGATTCTCACTGTTCCACTGGGGCTCTCTTTTGTACTAGAGGCATGGATCACATATACCCACCTAGACTCTACCACACCATAAAATAGGCTAACTCCACCCACCATCTACCCTGGTTTCATGACTTCTCTAATGAGGGCTCCCCAGGGAGGCTCTGCCACCAACCCTATGGTGGATGACTCCCACCCAGGACCCATTCCTAATCCCACCAGTTCTTTAATGGACTGGAAAAGGGACTCTGATGAGCTGGGGGATCCTCCAGCCCTAGAACCCATACTCGAGGAAAAAGGGGATCTTACCCAGAACCTTCCTCCTTCCAGGCTATAACTGTGAATGGGCCACTGGGGGCATGCACCATGGGATGACCAGCCAGAAAGGTGCTCCTGGAGAGGGCAACCTAGCCAGAGTACGTGGAGGCCCCCTTATGCCCTGTCCATGCTACCTGGCAGATTCCACCCACAGGAGGCCCAGTGGAAGGCAACCCTAATTACAGGTAACCGATCCTAAAGGGGAAGATAAATCCAAACTCCCGTCTCTTAGACCACTCTGGACTAACTTGTACTTTACCTTTTGTTTTGCAGGAAAGGAACTGGTAAGACCCGAGGTTGCTGAGGAGACCCTGGACCACGCTGGGGAACTTCCAACTAGAGTGGGGGAGGCAGAGGAGAAGGGAACCCACTGACTCCCTGAGCACTGCATCCATGGCAATACCATCCTACCCAGACAACTCGCAATAACCCAATATGCAGAAATCCAACACCTACCTTTAGGACTTAGGTTCCCACCTATCCTAACACTACCCCAACTCTATCTCTACAGATTTCCTATAAACCACATCCCCTCTCCAGTGTGGAGAATGACCCCAGGACGTCTACAGTAGGGGCAGGGCCGGATTATGAGGGGGGCGCAAGGGGCTAGAGCCCCGGGGCCTCCACCACTTGCCCTACAAAGGGGGCCTCCACCAACCTTTGGGTTATGGTCTGATCCAGGAGAATTTTCAGTCTTTGGTCTGATGGGTCGCGGGGCCGGCAAACAAAGCTATCAGCGGCAGTGGGGGCGTGCCTGGGCAAGCCTTTGTTTTTGCCAACCTGCAGCCAAAGCCACCACAGGGCAGGATGGAGAGTCTAGAGCAGTAAAGCTGCTGTCAGCAATGCTACAGTGATGGGTGCGTGCAGAGCTGTCACTGCACATAAGCCACCAAGCACAGCCACAGCTCAAGGCAGGGAACTTTTTTCTGCTGGACCAGCTGGGTGACTATACTACCCCCCCACCCAGAATGTCAAAGCAGGAGTTCCCGAGCAGCACACACTCGCACAAGGGTGGCACAAGGGACTCAATCTGACTTTCCAGTAAGTAGGCGGGTGCCACACAACCACCAATCAGTTACTTGGTTGGACTGTTACTTTAAAGGAAAGAAAATACTTTATGAGGGGCCTCCACCAGATTTTGTGCCCAGGGGCTTCCACCGCACTTAATCCGGCCCTGAGTAGGGGGCATCCTTAGGATGCCGACATGCCAGAACCCTATACCTGGGGCCTGTTGGCTCACTATCCTGCCCATCCTACTCCCCTTAATAAAGCTTAATGCTTTAAAAGCAACTGTCGTGTGTAGTAAATTTTGTACTGTGCCACCCAAGATCATGCACAACTTCAGCAGCACCAGAGAGGGAACCTAGGGATGGACCTAACAAACACGAGTGTTGAAATGGGCACCTTCTTCCAGATGCAACCTTCTAGATCATCCTAGGAAACTGTAACCCTCAAACATAAGTATATTCAGATCTGTAGGCTTAGGAACAGGCCGAAACCAAAGACATTAGACAATGCTGCAGGGCTGAAGAGAATTCTGGGTTATATTGAAGATCAATATAATTTAGCTGAGAAACAACAAAGCAAGAGACAGGGGCCTTTGATCAGGCTGGTTGCATCAATACAAATAGAATAAAAAGGTTTCAACAGAAGGGAGGTGTTGTTCCATATTTGTTTAAAATGAATTATCTAGGACCCAGTACTGTGCAATCTGTCTCTTACATATGCCTTATACTTTTGTAGAGTGCAAATGCCTGATCTCAGGTTCTTGTTTAGTACTGTACGTTGGTTTTTTAAGCTCCGCTTGGACAATCACAAGGCTGGTAGACTAAGCAGACATTTCTGCTGCATTCTACTTTAAGGCATTAGCACAAACATAACAGTTTTGACAAAACCCAGTTAATGACTTGAATGCAAAAAATAACCTCAACCATGAAGTGTCCATAACCTCAACCATGAAGTGTCCATGATGCATTGCACCTAGTTTAGGTGAGTGCATTGCCTCACAAACCTTAATTTACAGGATGATTCCAAGACAATACGTTTTTATATACTGTATGCAGCCCCTGCCCTTTCATCACGTTACCTTAACAGCACATTGGGAATTAGTGGTCCAAATATCAGCTCACATTGTTCCTATGCTGTGTGTAAATCATGGCATATACACTTCAAAATTCATCTTAAAATGCAATTTCTAGATGGCTGAAAGTCTATTAGCCTCAGATATAATGGTCTGATGTGCATCATCAGCCTTAATTCTGGCACCGTCCCCTGTCCATTAACCTCTTCACCAATGGGAGGGAGGGGGTTACAGACTCTGCTGCATTAGCAGAGTGCTGCTGACAGATAAATGGATGCCGTGCCGAAGGGATTCACTCTCTGTATATCATATTTTGCTGACCCAATGGACCCTTTAATTGCCAGTGAAGTAGAAGACTGTTTTTCTTGGCCTGTACCTTGGAAAATTAATTAGAGATGTACAAGTGTGTTTCAGATGACTAGAAATTGGGCTGATTATCTGCTTGGTGCTCAGGAAAATGATAGATTCAATTCAATTACAGCTACAAAGATAGAAACAATGTACACAGCCTATTACCACAATAAATAAAAGGAGATACTAGGTGACTCTGGTCTATTTATGGGCGATCTTCGCTGCCCCCACCACAGCCTGTGAAAGTGGTTATTTGGTTCAGGATTGGATATACTAAAAGGCACTCTCAGGCTCTGTGCCTTGGGCAACCAACACATGCCAAGACAAAGCAACACATAACTAAGAGAAATGTAAGAACTGTTCATTGTCATCTATGTTCTCTAAGAAAACAGATTTCTGGCTCATCTTTCGAGACTTACACCACCTGACTCTTCACAGGTGCCATAGCTTATTGATCTCTTAAAGGAGCACTATCGCAATAAAATGACACAATGATAAATATGCTGGATGAAGGGAGGAGGAGGTTACCTATACATCCAGGTTCGGTCACCCCAATATATTTAAAAACCTGGAATCCCTGGATTTTATTCCTAACAGGAAAAAAATCACGCTTGGTGGAAGTTTTATTCAGTTCTTGTGTATAAGTGATTGCTCCACTCAATAGCCAACGTGTTTATATGGATTTTGGATAGATTTTTATTATTACACAATTTTGCAATAGACCTTCTTTAACTAATATTGGTAATAACTGTCCCCTCCCACCTCAGCCCCAGTATTAAACTTTTTTCTTCTTGTCTGTTCCGGTTTCTATGTCAGGGATGCTGGTACTGGCCATGATGTTGCTTTGTCGCATCAACTACCTTGAGGTAGATTCCAAATCTAGGCACATGGGATCATGAGAGCGTGGATAAGACTGTAAGTGTCTCTCCCAGTGACCTCTAACTACCCAACCATGTGCCACCCTCCTGCTTCCACCACTCTGACCCCAGATAATGTCTCAACCCAGGGCCGGAGCCAGTGAATGGCAAAGCGGGTCAGTTGCCAGAGCACCTGCCCACTGGGGGGGGGGGGTTGTAGACGCTGCATCATTCCCATGATGGTTCCAACAGCAACCGCAGGGAGGTTGAGCAGGCACAGAATCCCTGCTCCCATTGCTCTGTGTGCCACTGCCAGCTTGTCATGTGCAGCTTGTCTGGTGCACAGAGTGCAAAGAGCCGAGAGCGCAGGGATGCTGCCACTGAGGAACAAGTTAACAGCCGGGATCAGACTGAGCACCAGGGGAGGGGGGCAGAGAGGGATGTTATTACAACAGCCTATCTTCTGCTGCTATTTGAGGCAGACTAAAACCCAGGGTTTTGGTTCACCCCTGGGTTTTGGTCAACTTTATAATAGCATCCCTGACAGGGAGACTGCGGGTCACGTGATGCAACTATCAATCAGCGACCTCCGAACACACAGCCCGCTTTCCCAAAATCCTGTCCGTTCGCCCGCCTAGCGGGACTAAAAGACCCAAAGCCTACGAACAAACAGAATCTTGGCTGAGGCAAAAAGATCGCTTTTGAATTATGGTGGAATGAATACAAATGTCGTTCTGAGAAGTGAGTTACAGGTTACAGTGAGTTACACACAGAGATACAACCGTCAGAGTTACCTTAAAATGCAGATGCTGAGTAGTGATGATAAGCTCCCACATGGAGGTGAGTGGCAAGCTTATCGATGGGCACCTGCAGGACGCATGCAATGCGACCTCCCCAGAAGTGACAACCCCTGGCCCAGGGTCACCCCCCTTTATGCCTCGGGACCCTTTCACCCCCTCCCTTCTGTGGAGCGGACTGTTCCCTACCTCTCTTGTGGAACCTGCTTTAGAACCTAAAACCCTTTAGGGGTTATAACTTTGGGCGGGGGGGTCATATGGCTCTGGACTAGGCTGGATTCCGGGCATCCAGTGAGCCCAAAGATGGGATCCCTAGATGGGTCAGAACCCGAGATCTCCATTTCTTCAGGTTCCCATGGTCGCATGGCCCTGAGAATCAGACATCTACGTGAGGTTTTGTGGTTCCGTTCTGGTTCTGTATCTGGCTTGGTGCTGGGCCACTTTTGGGCACACTGGTGTTTGATGTGAGGAAGCTCACAGCCAGGGATCACCTTTGCTTCAGTCTCAGCCAGGCCTTCGCGGCTCAGAGGTGTGAGAGAATCAGCAGGGAGTCTGTGATCTGTGCTCTGCTCAACTCACAGATGCTAATTCGCCTTCCTAGGGAGATTAGGTCCTGTGCATGTTTATGGCTAGAAAGCCTTAATGCTACAGAGGGAAATAAAGGCCAACATGTGCTAAGAACAGAGAATCTTAAAGGGGAATGCCGGGCATTAGCAATAAAATGACATATAATATTTGCCCTATTCCTCACAATCCCAATTTGAGATGCCCCTGTTTGTGAATAAAACTCATTACCCCATCTGGCAATCCCACTGTGCATTTGTCAGTTCAAGGGAAGTAATGAGTGAACCAGGGGGCTTCACACAAAGGGGCATCCAAGATCAGAATGCCCCTGGGGTTCTTATTCACCTGACTCTAGATGCTTTTAGACTCGTAGATCAGGCTCCAAATGTGGATGCCTCCTAGAGATCATGTTATGTAGACAAAAACGCTATAGAGTTTGGTCCACATTAAAGCAATCTTCCCTTATCCACATAAGCCAGCCACCAACTGGGGACACAGAGAAATACTGCAGACTGCAGAGACACACCTGCTGATTGGTGTAGATAGTGCTGCCGCACACAAACAGTACACAGCAGTTTCCTTGTTTTACCCTGTTTGCAGTATGCTGAAGGGGGGAGAGGTGATGTGACTCTCCATCACAAAGGGGCTCACTGAGATCACGCCGCCTAAGGGCCTGCATAGCCCTGGAGCTAGCCTTGTCTCGACCACAAGGACACTGGAGACTATGAACCAGAACCCAAAACTCAACCCAGCAGCACAGAATCTGTGGACAACCCGGGTCCACACAGGAGCCTCACTCTAGGGACGGTTGGCAGGGCTTTCTGAAAAGCTCCAGGTCATGCCATGAGGGAATCAAGGGTCTGGGCATGAAAGTAGTGATTCCCTGTCCCAGGTAGACTGGCAGCAGCAAGAGGAAAAGAGCATGGTCAGGTGTAGCTGGAGCCATGGTCAACCTGGTAAGCAAAATCAAAGCCAGAAATGGGAACAGAGGCACGGTAAGAAAGGATCCTTGAGAGACCTTCCAACACAATCTTGGTGCTACCACTTCCTACAGTGACAGATCTCACAGGTATTGAGATAGGATTTTGAAAAGGCAAGATGAGTCATTCTGAAAAGCCTGCCAGCTCCATAGGAAGAGTTACATTTTATTACATTGTTATAGCCAAGGAGCAGTTGATGTATTATCACGGTTTCCATTGTAATCAGATGTGATACGCTGTAAAGCAGTCATAAGCCTGCTTTTCAAATGTAAATAGTTAATAGATAGCTTACAGCTTTCTGTGATGTGTGCATCGCACTGCTGTGATAAAAAGAACACTGTGATTGTCTCCTCTAGAGAAAAAAAATCAGACATACTCTGAAGAAGCCTCCAAGTAGGGCAGAAATGCATTAGTAATAATTGTAATAACTGTAAATATTCAGACAGGATTTTGCTTCCTGTGACTTTTATTGTACAAAAATTTAGCTAATAGTGCAAAATAGGAATTTTAATACTTTGCAAAAAACGTAGTACATAGAAACATAGTATGTAAGGCTGAATAAAAACCTTAGTCCATCCAGTTCAGCCTGAATATAAAAGAGGATATCCTTCCAGTGGTCTAGTAGCCATAGCTGGTAATGTTATTGCATACAAGAAAGGCATCCGGATCACTTTCAAATTCTTTTTAGAGCACTCTTCGCAACTTCCTCCTCTGGCAGAGAGTTCCATAGTCTCTCTACTACTTACAGCAAAGAATCCCCTCCTATGTCAGTGAAGGAAGCTCTTTTCCTCTAACCTTAGTGCATGTCCTTGTGGTTATGGTTACACTCCAGGGTATGAATAGCGGGACAGATCTTTGTATTGACCCCGAATATATTTATGCACAGTTATAAATCTAGTCCACCAACTGCCCCCCCATTCCATTAATTAAAAATGTTTACAAAAAAGATAAAAACATACCTTACATAAAGGAATGGAAATTCAATTCAAGGTCTACATTTCTAGCTAGTTGTCTGGATGTCTATGTATGTCTGGAAATCAAGACCATAGCAACATAATGGAATGAGAGACTTATTCCCCTGACAGCTGACACATTACAAGCCTGTGAAACCCCACATTGATTCTTCAGGTTTGCACATCTCTCTCATACTGAGACTTGTAAATTTTTCAGGATGTAAAGCATCCTGGGAGCATCCTGGAGGATTAAACACTTTTTATATATTTATGGCCTCTCAAGCCGACACACTGGAGTAAATAGGTGATACAATAACTGCTGCTGACACTTGCTCATATAACCATGCAATGGGAACAAGTAACAAATCTGTCCATTAGCAACAAGATCAGTGTCTTAGATTTCTTTTACACCATCGCAAGCCACCATGTAACCAGACATATGTTAGGCTTATTATAGGGGGCTAAAGAGACCAAAATACTCTACTCAAAGGTAAAGGAAACGAGGCGCTTTCCTAGAATGGAAAGTATTTACACGGCGCACAACACAAGGAATAATAGATTTACCCATCAATCCTTGTAGTGGGTGGTGCCATGCAAATCATCTCTTTAAGTCTCACGCCCATCCAATGCGCTCAGAAAGCCCCAATGCCAAGAATTAGCCTAAAATGTACACAACCAAACATCTTTTACTAGTGGACACGTGTTTCTAGCTTGTGGCCACTCAACAGCACAAGGCCATTGAAAGTCAAAAACACGTTTAAATAGAAAGTGATGGAAAACAAAGGATTGCTTAAAAGTGAACTCTAAAAGGTTGGTGAACACAATGCAATTAAGTCTCATTTGCAAATAAAATGCATCCCCCCCCCCCCATCAGCATTCCTTCCCCAGCCACATGGTGGAGCAGAGGTTTAGTCAATGAGCACACAGGCTCTTTTGTGTCTTCGAGTTGCTAGCAGAATGGTGATTTCACATTTAGCTTAGCGATGGGGAGAGAGAACAAATATATCTATCTATAGAAACAAAGGGGGGGTGGCAGCCGCTCAGACCATTTTATAACTAACCTGGGAGGTGCACGTTAGCAGGGCAATTAGAATACGAAAGTCTTAAAGGAGCCACAGCACTCAACCCTGTTAGCTTGCAGGCCAGCCTATAATCTGTCCCTAAACTTGGTTAAAAACAGAGGACTCGGTCACACACATCTGCAGAAGTATGCTTAAGCTGCACCACTACGCCAAAGTGCCTCTGTGGGGTGCAGACCTAACTCTAATCTCTGAGAGCCCATTTGGGACATGCAGTGCAATAGATAAATTGGGAGCAGGCTTACCTGAGGTTGCCCTAAACCTCTCAAGTGCAAGCCATGGGGTGGAAGGGTCAAAGACCTTGCAATACAGCCTAGACCCCACACACCATGTGCTTGCACAAATTCAAAAGAAACAAAGGGGGGGGGGTGGCAGCCGCTCAGACCATTTTATAACTAACCTGGGAGGTGCACGTTAGCAGGGCAATTAGAATACAAAAGTCTTAAAGGAGCCACAGCACTCAACCCTGTTAGCTTGCAGGCCAGCCTATAATCTGTCTCTAAACTTGGTTAAAAACAGCATACTTCTGCAGATGTGTGTGACCGAGTCCTCTGTTTTTAACCAAGTTTAGAGACAGATTATAGGCTGGCCTGCAAGCTAACAGGGTTGAGTGCTGTGGCTCCTTTAAGACTTTTATATCTATCTATAGATAACTATTAGTTTTATTAATTCATATATTGCCATAATCTTACTCATGCTGTGCAAATAGGACACGTGAATCCCCTCAATGTCCCACCCCTCCAGTTTTACACCAGTTTTACACAGAGCCACATTGGTGGGGGCACCCCAAATCAGAATGCTCCAGGGGCAGTAAGTTGGGCGGCCCTTTAGACTTCAGGGCTGACATTTTAAGGTGCTCTATAATCAGTGTTGCCTCTCTTAAAAGTCCTAGATTTTTTTTTGCAGCAGAGAGACTTGTTAAATGAGTAACAAGCTTACAAAGGATTTCTGTTTTGCCTGGATTCCTCTATTTTGTTTTTACTTCTGTATTGAACGTAAAATCAAAACAATACAAGTCAACTGTTAAACTCCCCTTTAGGGAAAAAGAACTTTACTGGGAACAACACAGTGGAACATTGGGCTAGATAGAAGGTAGGGGGGAGTGACGAAGGGGGGAGGAAGGTCAGCCTCTGGAGGTCCAACAGTAGGTCCTGGAATCAGTCAGCACCCTGGGTTGGGTCAGTAGGCCCCCTATAGGAAAAAAGAAAAGTAATGAAGGATCCAAAAGTGTCAGGGAAGCTGAGGTAGATTAGGATGGGACACCTACCTCTTTACCTTGCCTCTTATGGAGACTTTCTTTGGGGTTGTGTCATAGTAACATAGTATGTAAGGCTGAATAAAGACTTTAGTCCATCCAGATCAGCCTGTTTATCTCCTTCCAGTGGTCTAGTAGCCATAGCTGGAAATGTTATTACATGCCAGGAAGGCATCAAGGCCACTTTTGAACGTTTTTACTGTATCCATCATTACTACCTCCTCTGGCAGCGAGTTCCATAGTCTCACTGCTCTTACAGAGAAGAATCCCCTCCTATGTCAGTGGAGAAAGCACCCTTTCTCTAACCTTAGTGGATGCCCTCGGGTTATGGTTACACTCCGGGGTATAAATAGATTGTGGGACAGATCTTTGTATTGACCCCGAATATATTTATACATAGTTATTAGATCACCCCTCAATCGTCTTTTTTCTAGACTAAATAAACCTAACTTGGACAATCTTTCAGGGTACTCTAGCCCCTGCACTCCTTTTATTAACTTTGTTGCCCTTCTTTGAACGCGCTCCAGTTCTGATATGTCCTTCTTAAGCACAGGTGCCCAGAACTGTACACAGTATTCCATATGGGGTCTGACCAGTGACTTGTACAGGGGTAAAATGACGCTCTGGTCATGAGCACCTGTGCCCCTCCTGATGCACCCCATGATCCTATTTGCTTTGGCAGCAGCTGCCTGGCATTGATTACTACAGTTGAGCTTATTGTCAACTAAAACCCCTAGGTCCTTTTCCATTGTTGTTTTACCAAGTGTTTCTTTATTTAGTGTGTAATCATGACACAGATTTCTCCTTCCCATGTGCATAACCTTACATTTATCTGTGTTAAACTTCATTTGCCATTTAACTGCCCATGCTTCCAATTTATCTAAATCTGTTTGTAGCTGCCTGCTGTCCTCTTTTGTTTTAATTACTTTACTCAGCTTAGTATCATCTGCAAAGATTGAGACTTTACTGTTTAATCCATACCCAATGTCATTTATATATATATTGAAGAGAATTGGTCCCAGAACTGACCCTTGTGGTACTCCACTAGTAACAGTGACCCAATCTGAGTGTGTACCATTGATAACCACCCTCTGCTTCCGATCATTAAGCTAACTTCCCACCCTTCTGCACACGTTTTCCCCCAGTTCAAGCATTCTCATCTTTTGTACCAGCCTTTTATGTGGCACAGTGTCAAATGCTTTAGAAAAGTCAAGATATATGATATCCAATGACTCCCCCTGATCCAATCTTGAACTTACCTCCTCATAAAAGCTGATTAGGTTTGTCTGGCAGGAGCGATTCCTCATAAATCCATGCTGATATGGAGTAATAAGGTCATTTTCCCCAAGGTGTCCTCTGGCTCAGGTAAAGGGGTTGAGGGTGACAGGGTAGGGTTCCTCTTTAGACCCCTATGTAGTGGGACAAGCCCGTGATCATCCAGGCCCTGTGGTCCTCGGTGTCCCCCTTACCCAAGGGTGAAGCTGAGGCCCCAAGCACTGGGAAGTATTGACTATAAAAGAGCAGGGGCGGAGTTATCAAGATTAGAGTGTGGGAACCGGGAGCGTGAGATAAATAACCCTCTCCCCTCTGAGTAGGTCTCTACACTTTCCAATGCTATCTATCTTGCACGTAACAGACCTACTGAACTATTTTTTCCAGAGCAGAGGTTATTGGCAGTGATGTGCCCTACTATCACACATCCTGTGCAACCCATCCATAACTCATCCATAAACTAATACATATAGAATCAGCATGTGCTCTATTCTTCTGCACTGAAGGCCCCTTCTATGAGACTCCAGGGCAGGCATGCTCACTCCCCCCTGTGTGAAACTCCCCAGGTCACCCGAAAACTCACCTTCTTTCCCTGTCCAAGCGCTCCTAGATCTGCTGGCATTAGACGAGCTCCTGAATGAAGGGGCTCGAGCGGATCTGAGCGCACTGATTGGACGAGCAGCTGCGCATGCTTTGTAGGACCGGGAAGAGGTGAGTTTGTTCTGGCGACCTGGGGGTTTCACACAGTGGGGCACCCCCCCCCCGGGGGGGCAATGACCAAAGCCCAGGATAGTCAAAATCCTGGGTTTTGGTCCACTTTAACTGCTTTCTACTGACTACATGCCTTCTCATTATTTTTCAAGTACCAGTTAAATCTTATATAAGCTTAAATGCCACCAGTGAAGTAGGGTAGTACAAACAGCCAGGAAGGAGTGCCCGACCACCGGTCCTAATGATAGCCCTGAGGCAACTTCAGCCTGACCTGCTCTGGGTAATTCCAACTCATCAGATTATTTGCACAGCTCGCCGCTATGACTCACCCACTCCTTCACCCACTCCTCCTCCCAACCCCACTCAACCCAAAAATTTGGCCTGCATGGAGGCCATAAATTAATGATGCCGGTTAATTTAAAATAAGAAAAACAAAATGGGTGTTTGTCACAGCATAATCCAGCATGGGGGCATCAAAACTGACGCATGACCCCCACACTGACCCATGCATTAACCCCCTGCAAACCCTGTTTTTGTTACCTTCCTCCCCATGCCCCCAACAAAACCGAACCCTGCAATTGGTAACTAGTGCTCAAGGGGGTATTGCACCAGCCCCCCTCCCACTAAAGCTGTGACCAACACTCATTTTGTGTAAAATGCATGTTTTCCGGGCTTAACAATTAGTACAGAAGGAAGGAAGCATGTTTTAGACAGGTAAAAAAATATACTACAAAAAGAAAGAAATCAATAAAGTGGCATATTGCCAAGTTTGAAAAATATTTAGCAGATGAGATAATATCCCACAGCCTATGATGGAATGTAGCTACAAAATAGATAAGGAAGATAATAAGGAAGGGGAGGAGGTATGGGAATCCTTTTTAAAAATATGTGGTCTAAAGCTCATTCAATTAATCATTAGAAGGAAATAGAAGAAATTGGGAAAATTTTAAAATGCAATAGAAATAATGCAAAAAAGGATGGAACCATTTAAATGCCTTCCAGAATATAAAACATTATCTCTAGAAACGCAAAATAAATTAGAAAAAATGGAAGGAGAGTAAAGCTATCACAGCCTCATAACCTCGTAAATGAGAACTGTGAACAGAGAGATGGAACAACCAACAAGATTTATAAAAGAAAGAAGACCCAGGAACAGGTGGAATAGGTGGAAATAAAGGGAATGGTGGTATTGGGAAGAAGACACTAAGTGGCATCCTCAAAGGACAAACAGTAGAAATTGGAGAAATAGAGGGGCACCCCGATCTGGACCAAAACCCAGGATTTTGACTATCCTGGGTTTTGGTCCACCCCCCCCCCCCCCCCCGGGGCACCCTGATCTGGCGTGCCCCACTGTGTGAAACCCCCCGATCGCAGCAGCCAACTCACCTCACCGCGGCCCTACGGCGCATGTGCGGACGCTCCTCCAATCAGCGCGCTCGGAGCCGCTGAGCTATGGTCGTCTAAGTGACGTCTAAGCTCAGCGGCTCTGAACGTGCTGGCGGCCGCATCTCGCGCTTTCCTCTAACAGAGAGCACGCCATTTACAAATGACCGGCGCAGGCACGTGCCCTGCTAGAGAGAAGCACAAGATGTGGCCATGGCCCGCGTATGCGCCGTTGGATCAGGATTCAGGTAAGTGCAGCAGGCATCCTGGGGCGTTTCACACAGCGGGGCATCCTGATTTTGGATGCCCCGTGAGGAGGGAATGGATCAGCCCAGGAATCTATAAGATTCCTGGGCTGATCCAGCTGGGTTTTGGTCCACTTTAAAATCCCCCCAGTCGCCCCATAGTAAATAGGAGAGACTCTTTGACTAGTCATTTGGGACAGTACATAAACTACTTTTTACAACTGTTGGTAAAAAGCCTAACGTCATACATAAAAGACCCGGGAGATTTCATACAAATGATCAAAACAATGAAGGACTGGGAAAACTGCCTAGTAGTTACCGTGGATGTTTCCACTTTATACACAATAATTCTCCATGAGGAGGGTCTAAAAGCAGTTGACCACCGCCTAGCAGAGATACAACAGGTACCAGAAGCGCCAACAAAAATGTATTGGAAAACGAATGATGTTTGCATTGCAACACAACTACTTCTGGTTTGCAGAGTTTTATTTACAACTGATTGGTGCGGCAATTGGGGGCAAATATCACCCAGCCTTGCCAACCAATTTATGGGCATGAGGGAGTCGACAACTGTTTCTTTCTATGGGCAGGGCCAGCAGAGTCCCTAAACAAATGTATGGAGAACCACAACACTAAAAATATTCACTTTTTAACTACCATCCCATGGAGATACAGTTTCTTGATTACATAGTTACATAGTTACAAAGTTAGTACAGTTGAAAAAAGGCATATGTCCATCAGGTTCAACAAAGGGATGGGTTGGGGAAAGTTATTCTTCTTTATTTTTTAACTGACAACAGCTAATAGTAACTGTTAATACTACTTTCTTCTAGAAAAACAGCTAATCCTTTTTTGAAACTGTCAGCCGTTAATGCTGTGACAAGCTTCTGTGGGAGGCTATTCCACAGACTTATAGTTCTTAAGGTAAAAAATGATTGTCGCCTCCGAAGAGTGAATCTTTTTTTTCCAGACTGAGGGAACGCCCCCTTGTCTTTAGAGGGGATTTTAGTTGAAATAAGTTTTCTCCATATTTTTTAGTTTTTGCCATTTATATATTTTTACAAGTTAATCATGCCCCCCCCCCCCACCAGACATCTCCAAACAGATTTAATTCCTGTAATCTTTCTTCATAACTAAGATCCTTCATTCCTCTCATTAGTTTGGTGGCTCTCCTCTGCACCCTTTCCAAATTCAGGACGTCCTTTCTATGAACTTGTGCCCTCACATATTCCAGGTGAGGGCACACCAGTGCCCTGTAAAGAGGCAAAATGACATCCCTATCCCATGATTCCAGGCCTCTTTTAATTCATGATAGTATCTTGGTGACCTTGGAAGCAGCTGTTTGGCATTGCATGCTGTTATTTAGCCTGTGGTCTGCTAGTACCCCCAGATACTTCTCAACAAGTCTTTCTTACAGTTTTACCCCCCTGAGGATAGATGTGGCCTTCAGATTATTAGACCCCCAAGTGCATCACTTTAAATTTCTCCACATTGAACTTCATTTGCCAAGTGGATGCCCAGACACTCATAGTGTCCAAATCAGCTTGGAGCTGAGAAAAATAGAGACTTTTCCCCTTCTATACCATTTATAAACAAACTGAATAATAGTGGGCCCAGCACTGAACCCCGGAGTACACTGCTTACAACTGGTAACCATTCAGAGCAGGTATTATTAACCACAACTCTCTGCACATGATCCTTCAGCCAGTTTTCTATCCAGTTACAAACTGTATTTCCTAACCCTGAAGATCTCAGTTTTCCCAATAAGCGTCTATGGGGGACAGTGTCAAATGCTTTTGCAAAATCCAGAAAAACTATATCTACAGCCACCTCTCTTTCCAGGCTTCTACTCACCTCCTCACAGAAGCCAATCAGGTTAGTCTGGCATCTTCTGTCCTTATTAAAACCGTGCTGGTTGTCACGTATAATATTATGGATAGTTACATATTCGTGTATGTAGTCTCTTAAGAGTCCCTTAAGCAATTTTCCCACAATGGATGTTAAGCTTACAGGTCTGTAATTACCCGGTGAAAGACCTAGAAACATTGTTAAAAATGGGCACCACATTTGCCTTGTGCCAATCCCTTGGTACTATAACAGTTGTTAGTGAGTCTTCAAAGATGTGGTGGTTTATAAAGAAATCTCCCAATTAAAAAGCAAAACCTTTTTCAAAACAATGGAAAGAAACAGTTTTATAACGATGGACAGTTGCCATCATCCACATTGGATTAAAAACATCCCCAATGGCCAATTAACAAAAATAAAACTAAATTGCTCTGACTCCCATGTATATCAGAACAAAGCAAATATTCTAAAAGATAAATTCATAGAAAAGGCTTATAAAGAACAAGAATTAGAAAGAACAGTACAAGAAGTAGCAGTTCCCAAGCAGCCACAAGAGCTCAAGGATGCAACAATCAGAAAAAATACAAAAGTCAACCCTCTATAACATTTTTACCAGGTTTAAATAAACATATGGAAAGAATTTCACGGAAACATTGGAGAGATATTATACTAAAGGCCCCGAATGTAGCTTAAAAGCTAGTACGAAAATATGTTGATGCCCCACAAGGAAAGTAAGAACCCAATCCAAGTGGTTTTAGGGCCTAAGGACAATGTAGGGGCTGCAGGTCCTGTACAAATAAGGTGAAAAGAAGACAGAACTAAATGCATAGGGTGAAAACATTGAATTGAATAAAACAGACATGTGCAACAAAAGGAGTAATTTTTCTTTTACAATGTACTTGTCAATTAAGATATGGGGAGGGAGAAAGATTTCGACTCACAGAAAATATATGGAACATAGAAAAAGAGGTCTTCACACAAAGCGTATTTTCAGATTTTACAGAGAAATTTGACAATAACCCTAAGGATCTGATATTCTGCATTTTAGAAAGGATAGAACGTCATTAAAGGGGTGGCAGTTGGATCAGGGAACTGGCAAATATAGAAACCCTGTGGATACAAAGATTAATACACTTACCCCACATGGTCTTAATATATGTTTGTTTTTATATAGATTTTACGGCCAGTTATTGCACTGTCAGGAAACAAAGAAGGGTGTGAGTTAAACCCATCAGAGAAGGAACTGAAACTAACCAATCACAGGATGTCTCTCTATGCCGTGGAGGGTATCAATCATCAAGGAAAGGAAGTGATAAGGAAGGTGATTGGCTCCAAGGACATCAGACGACGAAACGTGCGTCAGCCAGAGGACTTCTCATGGTAGAAGAGGCGGAATACAGGGATCAGCATGTCTTTTACCTGTAGAATCCTTGTTTTAAATGGGTGATGGGGCAGCATTTTGATAAAGAAAAGCACCTTTGCCCCCTAAAAGTTTGTTTATTGTGACGGCATCACAGGACAAACATCGATGAGAGGAATGGCAATACAGGATGAAGGAGCCGATGGTGTGGTTGTGAAGGTGCCCCTGGATTTCTAGCTTTCCAGGTGGCACAAATCCTTGGCTGAGGTGGTGTGTTTAATATTATATATATATATATGTTCACTACTTAGGTGTCCAATTTGAGGAGGAATGTATTGGAAACTGGCAGAATAGGAGATTAAATACATATCTGCCAGCTTCAGCATATGTATAAAACCTTTAGGTGTATTGGGAAAGAAGCCAAACCAGTGGATGAAATGTCAGCAAGAAAAGTTTCCATACACATACAGATTTGGTAGTACCTTTTTTTGTTTTCGTTGACACTTTTAATTATTGGGTTGACCAGCTCTGGAAAGAAACTGCTGAGACTTAAAATTAATTGAACACAGCAACACATTTTGAAACTAAAGTGAACCAAAACCCAACCTGGAATCTATGAGGCTCCAAGGCAGGCATACTCGCTCTCCCAAGGGCATCCAGATTCAGGATGCCCCACTGTGTCAAACCTTGAGGTTGCCCGAAAACTCACCTTCGTTCCAGGTCTAACGGTGCATATGCAAGCAGCGGCCACATCCCTGCGTCAGGTGTTTGTGAATGGCTGCTAGGGGCACGCTCCCTGTTAAAGGGTAGCGGGGGATGCGGCCGCCAGCGCTCTTTCGACGAGCTCCTAGACGAAGGTGCTGGAGTGGATCCAAACGCGCTGATTGGACGAGAGGGCTGTGCATGCGCCATAGGACCGGGAGAGGATGAGTGAGTTTGGGCGACCTGGGGCGTCTCACATAGTGGGCCAGGGGGCAAAGACCAAAACCCAGGATAGTCAAAATCCTGGGTTTTGGTCCACTTTAACAACACAACACTACAGCAACCTAAATTGGTGACATGTTTGATGGTAAAGTGAATAATTCACCAACAGATGTTGCCTTAGTTAAAAATATCTTCTTCCAGTTGCCTTCCAAATTATTTTATTTTTTAGCTATGATGTCTATGGATTTAATGTGTAAGACATTTATTCCTCTATTTGCACTTTCACTGCAATGGTTTATTGCCTTATTGACACCCTGATGTAATTGTTATTATGTTGCTTGTTATCGGCGGGGACAAATGATGTCACAGCGAGTAAAGGGCTGATCTCCAGCCTGGGGCTCCAGATAACCAGTGGAGGGAGTCTGAATCTCATCAGACAGACTCGGAGGTCACCCAATAATTGAGAAGGGCTGGAAGACCAAACATTAGCACGTTTTCCAAGCCTTCCGGACACGCTTCCATCCATTTGTTTGTGTGCTGCCAGGCCCTGTCACATCTCTGCATGTTGAGCAGCATTCACCGTCCCGCTGGCTCCAGCTCGGCTGAGAGATGTGATCATAATTGTCAAGTTTTTATATCTTCTAAAGCAATTACTGGTCTCCTGCCCAGCATGGATTTTCTGGGATTTCTCAGAAATATACTTGAAAAGATGGGCAATGCAGAAGAGGCAACAGTGGACAAAATATATTGCATTAGAATGCATCAACATGTAGAGACGGAAATTGTTCATGTTTTCTGAATCAGAAGAAGATTTTCAGTATAGGAATAAATGAAACATTAATGCAATGTGATATGGCACTTTCACATGATTACAAATAAGAGCACTATATGTTAAAATTGTAGCCTTATAAAATGAACCAAAAATACATTTAATAAGAGAAGGCATTGAATAGAATGAGAAAGCTGGTTATTATGGAAAAGAAACCAAAAAAGGGGGAAATTACTGCGCTTATTTATGAATTGCATCCTTTAGCATCTTTCTGGTGGCTATAGCACCAGTTTGGAGAGCATGCATCTGCTATTTTTGATAACTATGGGGTTTATTCATCAAGGGATAGCGGCAGATAGTGCCTCGTAGCGGTTGGTGAGCGGTGGGCGCTGTACGCAATACCACATTTATAAAGGCGCTTCTGGTGAACGACTCTAACAGCGCCATGTAGCGTATGATTTATCATTACAGGTGGCTTAGCGTATAGTACCTGTTGCTACCTATTGCTCTCCCATACATTTCAATGGACGTTCCTTTTCTTCTGTTTAAACATGTTTCTTTCTTTTTCATTTTTCTCTCAAATAATAGTGTCATCTCTGGCCTAGAAAGAGTCATTTTTATAAACGTTATTGATTTTTTATATTTTTATGCAGAATTGTCATTACAGGTCTGTCAAAAAGTATTAATGTCACAGTGTTATAACAATGTAATTCCATGTGTTTTTGCTTTGTTACTGGTGGATATGTGTTCATAACCAGACTTTAATCACACAGCGTCTGGCACTCTATGCTATAGCGCCCAGAGTCTGATAGCCGATCACAGCGTATACTAGCGGATGCTCTTAGCGCCTCTGTACAGATGCTCCTCTGCCGATAGCTGGCGCTAGTAATGAATCAGCCTGTAATACAGCTCTGACCATTGTGCTCTATGGTATCATGACCTACAGCGCCGGGCTCTGCAACCTATATGACGCTAGTGTTAAATTAGACGCATGCTGGTGGTCACAGAACATTGAATTAACCCAACTGGGGGACTTTCATGTCACAGGAGATGGAATCAATAATGTGCTGTTTCCTATGTGGATACCTACTGGATACCCACCCCCCCCATTACCAGGGAATTTGGGAATGTAGATACACTAGCTCTGGGGGTGAAACAATAATAGTGCTGACTCCAACAGACTAAAGCGAGTTGCGAATGGGGTGCCTATATTTAAACCAGACCAACAAGCTAGCACAGTTAAAATAAAACTCCCCTAAACTCACTTGCCCCATCTGCATGCATGAAACTGAATAGTTTTCAGCACTTACATTCACTCTTGCATCCACTCCAAGCTGAAACGCTACCTAACTTATTTTCTCCTTGTTGTAGCCATTTTGGAGCACCCGGGAAGTTTCTTCTCCCAAAATGAGACCAGGAACAAGATTAATTTGAAACATAGCGGCAAGATAGTAAATACTGAGAAATAGTGGAATTTCTTTTGGACTTGAAACATACAAGAAGTCCTTAGCACCTTGGGGCTCCACTCTTCTAATTAAAGCCTTTGGCACATTTGCACTGAGGATATTTTTCAAAGTTATTCACAGAAATCAAAGCTCTGCGGAAACACACTGAATATATTCAGCACGAAGACTGAAATCATTTATATAACAATGCCTTATGTAGGGCTCCTGCTGGGACCCCTTGCAAGGAAATATATTGCCAAGGTTAAAAAAGCTGACACCTTGAGGCATCCCAGCTCGTGAGTCACCTATGAAAAGAAAAGCCTGTAGGAAACTCCTGCTGGGTCCTCCAACGAGAAAAGGTTCTCCCTCTGGAGAGTATGCATTTTCCACTGCGATATTCTCAGAAAAGGTCAATTGGCATTAGCTGAAGCTTTTCTGCAGAGCTCAGGCTGGACTGGCACCCGCGGGATCTAAGAGGGTAACACTGATGCCGCTGTAAGGCTGGTGTGATTTGTGTTGACACTTTTGTGCTTTCAATATATTTATTCCTTCAATGTGAAGGTGCAGCTAGTTCTATGGAAGCCTTTTTAACCCCTCAGAAAATGGAGCTTAGGGACGTATTTATATGACACTAACTGAAGGTGCTCAAAGTCTATTTTCCAAGTCTGCTTTGAACAAAACCATGATTAATGTAAAAGGGTAACACATTAGCTTATACAGTATGTTATTTTTCTTGTCCTTGATACAAATCCTTTACAATGTTCTTGAAGCATCCTTACAAGGCTCACTATACATGAAGGTTTAAGCAGACCTCTAATCTTGGATGGTTTTAGCATATCGTTTTTTAGTGATTTTAAAGTGTCCAGCTTGTTGGTAGAATAAAACTTAGCTTTTAATCCTGGATTTTTAATAAAAGCGAGCACAAATCCACATATGAAAGGTAGTTAATATCCAGCATGCATCTTCCAGATCAAGTGAATAGAAAAGCCCCACCACAGGGACCTTGTAACGCGTTTCGGGCTGAGGGCAGCCCTTGATCATATACACCCTCTCTCAGCTAGCTTTGGCATAGATAACTTTTGTGATCCCATGTATTGCATGTAGCTGCAGCAAGCTCTTATGTGTGTACCAGAAGACAAGCTTTCCAGCATACCATCTAGGAACCATGTACGTTTGGAAACATGTCATGCGCCTACTTATTAGCAACCACTCAAAGGTGTAACGAAATGTGGACAGGCCCTGGTGCCGATATTAAATGGGGCGCTGTTATGACCTATACAATAACCTTTTTCTCCTGTAACTTTAACTAAATTGGATATAACTAAATTACTAAAGACTGAAAGAGAAGACACATTTTTTTTTAGATCATTCATGATGTCATGTAAGCAGAAATCTAATAAATAAGGAGGAATCGCAATCAATGGGCCCCTGACCTCATATACATGGTTGAACATGTATATTTATTAGCAGCCACCATTTGATTGGGATGTGTTGAACATGCCTATTTACTAGCAACCACCATTTGAATTCAGAGGCATTGAACATGCTTGCATGAGTAGGTATGTTCCAGTTGTGAAAGTCTCTAGAAAGGATCCTATTCCAAAACATAGAATATAAATGTCAGGTGTGGGTACCAGCCACCATATCGTATTATGAGGTTTCTTTTTCCTTCCATTCTGCCAGCTATGTTCTTCACTTTTTCTTGTTTCTGTAATGTAAAAATGATAATAACCAGAAGGCCACATATGTCCTTGGGGGAAGTAAAACTGGGAGAGTCACTACTGAGAAGGATCTGGGGGTACTGGTAGACCACAATCTAAGTACGCAATGCCGAGCAACTGCTTCTAAGTTGACCAAGATAATATCATACATTAATAGAGGTATCGAATCACAAGACAGAGATGTAATATTGCCTCTTTACAAGGCACTGGTGCGTCCTCACCTGAAATATGGCGTCCAGTTCTGGGCACCAGTTCATAGAAAGGAAGCTCTGATTTTGGAAAGGTTGCAGAGAAGAGCCACCAATTTGATGAGGGGGATGAAGGATCTTAGTTATGAAGAAAGATTATGGTAATTACATCTGTTTAGTCTTGAGAGGAGACTATTAGGGGGACATGATAAACTTGTATAAATATATATATATATATATATATATGGCCAATACAAAAAATATGGGGAACAATTAGTTCAACTAAAATCCCCAAGGGGGCATTTCCTCCATCTGGAAAAATAAGATTCAATCTTTGGAGGCGACAATCATTTTATACCATAAGAACTATAAATCTGTGGAATAGCCTCCCTCAGAAGCTTGTCACAGTATTAACAACTGATGGCTTCAAAAAAGGATTAGATGCTTTTCTAGCAGAAAGTAACATTAACAGTTACTATTAGCTGTCATCAAATAACTTCCCCCAACCTCGTTCCTAGGTTGAACTTGATGAGCATATGTCTTTTTCAACTGTATGTATGTTTTTCAACTGTATCTATGTAACATTCAGAGTACAGCAACAGAACATCTTTTTCATGATGTAGGGAATTGAAAACACATTTAACTAAGCCAAGTCTAATATGTTTGTGATAGAATTCACATAAACCGGGCCAAAGGTCAAATTTGACTTTTGGTCTAGTACTGATGGTTCCTATGGGGCATCCTAAGGGACATCTTGATTTGGGATGCCCCCTAGGAATCATATATGTAATATGACTTTTGGTCCAGTTTAAGATCTCCCCATCTAGGAAGCCACTTCTGTAAGGGGATCGGATCTAAAAACGATCATACCCCCTACAATTACCGGGAAGTTTTGTCCACCTTAAGGGGGTGCTCAACAGGATAAGTTTAAAGTTCCTGCTATTTATGGCCAAACCACCAATGTAGACCCCTCTCTGGCTTGATTGTAAATAACATTTTCTAAAAGATCCTTACAACTACTCTCATGCATTAATCCTCCGTATAATCAGGATCAGATTGAATGTTGTCAAATATTTACATATATTGGAGCTATATACATGTTGTAATTATTATTACTACATTTATTATTATTGTTTCTTTATATAGTGCATCCCTGACCCTTCTGGCTTTCTCTTCACTGACCTCTCTGGCTTTCCCTGTGTTGATAACACCTCGGGTCTTTCTTCTAACATCTCTGCAGCCACCACTTTTAGTTGTCTTATTGGCTATTTTGTAAATATGCAAAAAAATAATTGATACAGGCTTTCTTTATATATCTGGTATTACACCTGGTATTGCACCAAATATTCAACATAGATGGAAAACTAGACAACATGACTGGTTTCCTTTAGCTCTTTATGTTGCTGATTGCCTTTACTTATGTTAAAGGACATGTTGGATTTTTTTTATTGCAGGTCTGTCTTGTAGCTCATAATTACAGGTCCCTCTGTCCAGGAAGGACATTAGCAGGCTCTCAAACCTGAGTCTTTGGCTCGATGTAAAGGGAGACTGTATTACTTTTTAGTAAAGGTTTCACATTTAAAAGTGTGCAAACAGATTTTTCAATCTCATACTGCTAGGTTTCTACAAGATGACACTATAATGCTCAGGATCTAATGCACCCTTTGTAAGTTTAGAAAGTTGAAATATATCAATGTCTATGTGGTACAATTTCTAATCTGATCTCTGCTTACATCCTGCTAATTAAGAAATCAGTACCAAGACTGGTAACAGGTAAAGCATTAATTGCTTTTAATAAACTACGGATCTCTATAGCCTTATACAAACTCCATTCTCTAGCAATTAAATGCCAAGTAACATTGAGCGCTGAGAGATAGTAAGCAAAAGAATCTGTTTACACATTTAGATCACACAATAATGGGTACATTATTTTTATTTGTGTGGAAACATGTTTTTTCTTTCACTTTTTTTAGGAGATTTGCCAGCACCTAACTGACCAGCTGGACCTATTTTAGCAAGTTTTACTCCGGTAAATTCTCCTCAGTTTCAAACTAGTGGTATAGGGCCAGGATACAAAAATAAAAACAAAAGTGCTATTAGATGCTTAGTAAATAAGGCCTGTCGAAGTTCACTACAAGCACCTCACTGGGTTAAAGATCTGCTGGAGGGATTAGAGACTCATAAAGGGAAAAATTAATCAGATCATCAGGTATCTGCCCTCAACTCAGCCCCCTAAATGGGCTCTTTAAAACAGACCAAAACCCACATTTTTAACTATCATCCCCTAAATTGCTCCCCCTAATACTAGACCTATTTTAGTAAAGCTCCGCCTCCCCCATTCATTGCCGCTGTTGTGTGTGGCAATGATGTCATTGTCACATCAATGCTATGATTGATCGCCTGCCATCTTACACTGAGGGACATAAAAATAATCTGTGTTCCATAAGAATTCGAAAAGCAAAAATCTCCATTTCTATACCCTAAGAAGGGAGTATGGGCAGGGGCTTTGACCAAATGTATTTCACAAGCACAGTGGGCTTTGGTCCACTTTAAATAGCTGATCTGAAGATTAAATGTAGGATCCATAATAGAAATCATAGAAAGAAAAATAGATTTGATGAATAATAAAGTCAATGACCATAGCAAACATATATAGTCTCTATTTGATCAAATCAAGGAGCTCCAACTGAAATTGAAAGAGATGGCGAATAGATCCAGAAGGCAGAATTTATGAATTGGTGGAGTTCCTGAGCAAATAAAAGAAACTGTTAGAAACCTTAAATTTGGGGATTGACTTGCTATATAGAGAGATTGATCGGATTCATAGAGCAGCTAAAGGGCCCAGAAATGATGGTTTACCTCGAGTCATAATTGGCAGATTCCATTTTTACTCCACTAAAGAGGCCATCATATTAGCTTTAAAGGATAGAGACAATCTGCTAGTCAATGGTCAGAGAATTAAAATTTTTGTGGCTATATCCCCAAGCATACTTTGCAAGAGGAGATCTATGGGTCCAATTCTTCAAGAGTTAAAAAGTTGGGGTTAAATATAGAGGATCATTCCCTTTTAAATTGCTATTTTATTATAAATTCCAACCATTATCTTGCTCAACAGTGGAAGAGTGTGAAGGAAACTCAGGAAACTAGGCTCACATCTAAAATCAAACAATACTCAAAGAGATCAACGCCTCAGACCTATTTACTCTCTGTGGCATCCACCATAAAGATGGCTCAAAAATTGAATTTCAATGTTAATATATTTTAGTAATAGAACTTTAATGTATTAAAACTTTTTAAAGTGATAAGACTGAGCCCCCAACAATGTGGACCTAAACATACTGAAACATATACCCCTGAGCAGCTGGGGGAACCAGGGCCACATGTGTACAATTGATGACACCCATAACACTTGGCATATTCGCTATCCAATCGATGGCAGGTTCGCTATCGGCTGCAGATGCTCGTACTGTTCACAGAACTCATCAAGGGGTTCTATCGGTGGGGCAGAGGATGTAGGATGTATTTTCACTAGTAAAGTATTCCCGCTAGCAAAAAGATGGCATAAGATTGAAACCTTCAACTTATAGTTCCAAAAACGCACAGATCAGGGCTCAGAATGCCTTGAGCCATATTTATACTGCAAACATTCACTTTGGTGTACGCATACTGTAATTTCCAGCAAAAAGATCAAATCGGCCAAAAAAACAAGGCTCAGAATCACCCGACAAGGAAAAGAGACCAAATACACTCCTTTGACGTCATTCCCGCTGGCCGGAATGCTTGCAAGAGAGGCTTTGAATCAGACCAAAGAAGTGCCATTTTCCTAGCCGGAGAGCCTCTGAAATATAATTGGCTACACACAGGGAGCTGCTCCTCCTTCTACTGTACTTTAAATTTTGAGGGATTGAACTAATAGACATAGCCCATCAGGGGTGGCTTCTCTGAGCAGACTGTTATCATCATCTGTGTACTCCTCACATTAGGAACCCACCTTCACTAGAGATTAAGGGTTTTCCTGTTTATTTCTTCTAATTATTTTGTTAGCAAGTTTCCATATTTTGTATGCTCTACTGTACTGTAATAATTTTTCTTGTACATTATCTGCACTGCCGCCTTATGGAAATTCAATTTTAAATCGGACCAACCCGCATGAGGAGTGGGTATTGGTCTCCGCCGCTATAAGATAGGCTGGGGAGGGAGGCATCCAGAATGCTGGAAACCCCCCAGAATGCCCGTAAATCTAACCTTTACCTTGGTCCCCTGTCAGGAATCCAGTGCTGCCTGGCACCCACGTAATGTGCCCACGTGAGCGCCAGCAGCCAATTGCGGCACTGGATTCTGGGCAGAGGACCGAGGTTAAGGTAAGGATTATGGGCGTTCTAGGGGGTTATGTTTGGGGGGGTCCAACATTATGGATGCCCTACCCAGCCTGTCTTATAGCGGCAGAGACCAACACCCACACCGCATGCGCATTAGTCCCCTTTAAAACTCTATAATGTGGCCTTCGGTTAACTAACCCTGGAATCCTTTTAACTCAGGAGAGACATGTTTGCTAAATCCTGTGCCTTGAATTCTTGACTTGATTGTGTTACTATCACTACTAGTGCAGTAGGGGGGGCGCCGGTTAGCTTTGCAAATCTGTGTGTGATTGTATTGTGCATAATCATGACCTGGCCCTAACTGTGTGACCTGGTATTCTGACTGTAGCCAGCAGTGTCCAAAGGGATCTCTGATAAAGATCTGTGTGCATCTAGGAGTGTATGGTGTCTAGCAGCCTTGAATTGTCGGTGGTGTCAGCCTTACCAAAGATATGTGTGTGGGTAAAGGGCGATTGATTTTTTTTCCCCCAAAGTTGGAGCATTAATGTAAATTTATGAAGGACCTTATCTGAATAAAATAAAAGCATATGATACAAATAAAAGCAATAATAGAAAGGGTTGTGACCTCCCCATGTCACGCAAAGACTCATCTGATGGCCACAGATGTGATCTCGTAAGAGGTGAGTGCTGTGGCTGGGGGATCAGTGCTTTGCTGCACGGTATGTGGTGCGGGGTATTCAGTATTTTAGCCTTTGGACTACCAATAAAGAGGGGCAACACTCATTTTTGTATATTTTGCTGCTTTGAAGGGGCCCCACCATGACTTACAGAGGCAACAAATCTTACGGTGCCATATATTGGGATCGGTGTTTAAAAAATTGGGGTGCATCATCTCTTCCTCCTGCTGTGACTATAACAAACAATTACATGAGTAATTCTGAAAGTCTGACAGCTTCCTGCTGAGAGTTACATTGTGTTACATTTTTATAGCCAAGGAGCAGCTGATGTATTATAATTGTTTCCATTGTAATCAGCTTTGATACATTGTAAAGCATTCATGATTCTGCTAGTGAATTGTAAATATCTCAAAGATAGCTTACAGCTTCCTCTGATGTGTGTATTGCACTGCTATGATTGGAGAACACGATGAAGATTGTCTCCTCTGTACGCAGTAAAAAATTCTGTTGATTTTAATTAAAGCACTAAAACCAGAAACAAATGGTGCTTTCTTTTTGTATATGATGACACCTAAGCACTAATCCGAAAAACCGAGTGTAGGGACAAGAATGGTGCAGCAGGTCCCCCTGTCCTCATTGGCCCAGGGGTGGTCGCTGCCTTTGCACATCCTGTAGTTAGGTCACAACTTACGTAAAATTTAAAATAAAAAAAAAAAATTGTGAAGATAAAATCCAGTAATTTGTCACCCGCAGGTCCTCCAAGCAGGTGAGGTGTTCCCCCACAGCTCTTCTGTCCAGTGCTGGCATCCTCATACTTACCGAGAGCGGGGATTCAGGGATTCTGTCTCCCAGAATGGAGCCCTAGCATGACGATGCGTATGGGACAAAAGGTCAGTATAGACAGTATAAACTTTTTTATTTAATCCCTGGGCAGGGACCGTACGTAGTTGTGTACAATATGTAAAAAATATGTAAATCATTCTGCAATTCTTGACGCTATTGCTCGTCATTATGATTCATATCTTTGTCTGTTTGTTGGCTAGTCAAAGCTATAATATATAATGTATAAGCTATAAAGATATAATGTATAGCCCAAATAATACTCATCATTTCAGGTTCCTGGGTCACTTGCAGCTGCAGCTGTTCATGCATATCATTACTGACAGCTGACAGGGTTAGGGCATGCCCTTTAACTTTAGATCTGCTTTATGGGAAGAGGGCTCATCCCTAATCCCATGATGATTGGCTGGTAATGGCAGAGCAGACAGTGCCTTAAGACTCCTGGAATAGCCCATCACACATTTTAAGACTGCCCACCGGAACCTACTTTGCTGCTCATTACAGTCAAATCATTTCACATTATACGTGATTGTGCAAAGGCACCTAAATATCAGCAAATTGTGGTCTTGTTTCATTCATTTGCTCAACAGAACTCCCTTTTCTATTCTGCATATATACAGTGACAACATCATGGCTGTTTTTCTCATCATCCAAATGATTCTTTAGCTCCCGTTGCTATTATGGTTTTCCTATGTGTGTATTCTAGTAAGGACAGAGCCTGTGCCTGGTAGCCCCATGGAGCCGCTGATATATATCACTGTACAAATGTAGTTGTCAGCTTCAGAAGACCAGGCCTGTCAGCAGGATGCACTCTCTATGGATGTGTCAAGCCTTCAGATTATCTCCCAGCACAACCAAAGCAGCTTTATGCTTGCAATTTCATGCGCAGGGTTGTCACTCTCGCTAATCATCACTAAAGCCATCCCGGCTTTGTTCTGGTGATCCAGACTTCATGCTGATGCGAATGGCTTGTGCCGCAAGACCGGCTTCATTAGGAAAGCGACATTATAAAATGGGCATCGGGCCATGCTGTTCATATAAACTTCTGTGAGCTTGCTCATTGTTAAGAGGCTATTTTGTTCTGATTATATGTCACGGGTTTTAAAGAGTTAACAGTGACAGATACTAAGGATTAGAACCCTCTCAGAGGAGAAGGCCCTGAGAGCGATTTTAATAAGGTGTCAGATGGTAAGTGTAAATAGAAATCCTATGCATTGCTATGTAGATTCAATAGAAGTTGCAGCAATAGGAACTACTGTAGATGGCAGGAATGAGATGGCAGGTTCCTTAGAGGATAATGGTCGTGGCGTCAGCTAAAGTTCACTTTGGGTTTTGGAGGACATCATCCTTAAGTCATGCACTGCATGTGGTTAGTACATGTGCAAAGTGTGACTGGGAGGGACTAAGGGATGGCCTGTTAGTTGTTACATAGGTTAATATGTAATCATGGAATTTCTAGAATTATGTTCATCTGGGGGGATATGTTTAATGTTGGAGAGGAGCTTGGGATCCACAGAGAGCTCAGAAGAAAAAAAGGAGTCTGTGGCAGCCCTGAAAGAAGTTAGGCTGAAAGAGGACCTGAACACCTTAAGTTGGGGTTAAATCCAGCAGAGCCAGAGGATCTTAGGTGGAGCTAAAGTGCTGATGAATGCTGTGAAATACTTTGCAAGTTGTGATATGCTGAAATTTAACATCTGCAGTTGAGGAGTAATCTAAAGTGTTTGGAGAATAAAGAATAAAAAATGGAGCTGCAGAGAGAGAGGCAGCCAATCAGGACTCCTGGGGAGAGAGTGGGTAGTGTTTTCGTTCTTGGTCCACAAAAGGTTGATTGGTGGACCAGGTCAGCGGGGTGGGAATTGAAAGCTGAATGAGGAAGTAATTTCCTCACTAAGTAACAGCGCTAGAGCCACTTAATGAAAGGTAAGCTACTGATTTTTTTACATCGCCAATCACTTTAAGGTGCATTTATGCATTTTTTTATTAAACGCATAAAAGGATTATATTGGATGGTGCTACTTATTTTAAATCACTTGTTATCCTGTTGGTGGAGTAAGCCCTGTAAATAGCTAATAGACTCTCACAATGTATGCAAACTACTGTCCCCACAGTGAATGGCATAGGACACCTTTAGGAATCCTGTCATGCTATTGTTTCTTTGAGGAAATATTACAATTCACCACACCCCATGAGTGCAGACACTCCTAGTGCCAACTGGTAATGCTGCCACAAGGAGTGTCTGCACTCATGGGGGATGGCGGCCATATTCCTGCTGCACACTCTGCGTTCGGAGGCCACAAACCCAAAATTTTAATCAAAGTTCGTCTGAACTTGTCAGACCCAAACTTTAGGTGGTTCGCTCATCCCTATTTAGAAACCTTACTCATGACCAGAGAACCACAAGCCATATGCTATAACAGGACAGAAGAAACCCTCTTCCTTTAGGCTTTTGAGCATTTTGAGACATTGGTCTAAAATTCTTTTAGTTTTGCTTCTTCACCCCGTATACTGCTCAGAAGGCCATATGGAGTTTGGAGTACTCCAGGAGTACCTGGAGTTTCTTGGCTGCATTTGCCTGGGAGATGTGGATACCTTGCTTACGTTTAATAATAAAAAGCTATACCTAGTCTTTTTCAACTAATAAAAACCCAAGTCATGAAGTGTACAACTCTGTTTGAACAGAAGGAGGATGTATTATTTTTGTCCTGTTCCTACATACGCTAAAAAAAATAATTAAACAGGACCCTGCTACTAGCCAGCTGCACAGTACAACTAATTATCTAACCTTATTTTCTGCTTAGGTTTGAATAGAACCACTGTTGTTGCACTTCATTGTTGTCACTAACAATACTATTAATAAATCAACACTGGGAATGTCTTGGTCATGTTGAATTGAATTACTGTAGTATCACCAGGGAGGACCTAGAACATATAGCCTTTTCAAGAAAATATACTCACGGTTTATACCATCCTGAGATATTAAAGACCCCTCTGTTACATGTTGTATTTGTTGGAGATACTGTGCAACAGCTTACAGCTTGTCTCTGTAGGTGATCTGCATCTATATTGCTAGTTTGGTAATGTGTATGGAAAAGTGATAAATGGTGTGTATTTTTCCCCTGCTATGCTGTATCAGGCACGATCCATGCCGGGTTTTCAGGACCCAGTTCACATTCCCCAGATGAGGCTGATTGCAGGGGAAGCCTGAATAAAAAGAGCCACTGAGCCCTGTCAGTTTGCTGTTGACCAGCCTGGAGGAAGGAGCCCAGGCTGTACTGCTCAGTGGTGAATGAGAGACTGGATTTAAGCCGAAGGACTTGGCTTCTGCAACCCCAAATCTTGTGGATGAGCAGCGTGGGCGTGTATGCCCTGTAAAGCGGAACCTGATATCCCGGACTTGCAGATTGCTGGAGTATCAAACCTGGGACTTGCATTGTGTTGGTGAAGTAACCACTTGATTTATTGCATTTCATGCTGCAACCTCTGAAGTAAGAGACATTCCTTTCCTGCTGAACATTGTGGTTTTCAATAAAACTGGTCTTAAATTTTGAAGAACTGTTGTCCGTGTCCCAAATCGCTCACACTAGGTTAACACAGTTTACCTTTATGAGAGTAGATGGTGCTGTTACATATATCTGTGTTTAGTCTCTGTTGTACATTCTCTGCTGCATGTTGTGTTTTGCGTACATTAAGGCAATAGATACTTTTAACTCTTTTAGCTGCCAGCCTAATTGAGATTTTGTTACCCTCTGTTGACGGGTCATTTTTCACCATTTTGCGATGTTATCCACCATGTAATGCACTGATGTTCCAGTAAAACCAGTTCCTGTTACACCACAAATGTCGGGTTTGACTCCGCTGCACCTAGCACTCACACTCTGCAACAAGTTATGGGCCCTGTGATTGAATGAAGTCACAGAGACTGGATAAAGCCCAGTGACTAGACGCGACCTAGGCAGAGCAAAGCCTAGAAAGGGAGACAGCGCGGCCGATGTGCAGATCAATATACTGCAAGGAAGCTTCCACAGAGACATCTCCTGTATACAAGTATAAGCCCAGAGCTTAAACTCTCTGTGGCCAAGCTGATCAATGACAATTATCAGCTATGGAAGTTTAAACTGGAAATGCTATTTTCCAGAGATGACTTAATAATCAGGACTAGGACAAGAAACACAGACAGGCACAGGCCACCATAAGCTTACTAGAAGATGACGATCAGCTTTTTCATATACGCAGTGAGAATACAGTCATGTGGGGTGTACTGAAAAGACTGCATGGCTTAGCAGAGAGCAGGACATGCAGGGGCATATGCATGCCATTACACAACTCAGATCAGTTGTGAGAATATAACACACATTCACACAGCAGCCATGTTGTTGTGCAGCTTACCTGATACATACATTGCACTGGTCAATATGCTGGAGACCTGAGACAGATCTAGCATCAGCGAAGAAAGAAGCTTCCGCATGACTCCACAAAAACCAACACCAGGATAGCTCTTAAAGCTACAGACACAAGGTTACACAGGAAGGAAACCAGGGTGTGCTTTAGATGCCACAAACAAGGACATATAGAAAGCAGAGCAAATGAGATACCATCCCTCTTATACCTAGCAAAGAATGGCAAAGCCTTCCAAGTGAAGGTAACTGGAATGCCACATTTAAAGTAACAGACAACAATACATTTTAAGGCTGGTGCATTGACTCCGGAACAACCAGTCACATGACAAGTGATAAAAGCTTTTTCACAGAACTTGATGTGAATAACAAAGAGACTACCTTGCAGATGGAAGTAAAATAAATGCAGAGGGATATCGGCATGGAACCCTTGTATGCCCCAATGAGGCGGGACATAATTTACCCATACCAGTAAAATATGTGCCTGATCAAGAAGGACTCTTCTGTGAAGCGTCGTACAGCCAAAGGACTCACTGTAAAATTCCAAGGTGACATATAAGTACATAGCGAGTGCCAAGCTGGATGATCATCTGTATCACCTCAACACAGGGAAGGAAAATGTGAGACTATGCACTCATAAACGCAATGACTGTATACATATGAGGCACAGGTGTCAAGGTCACAGACACACAGAATACATACAAGAACTACAAAAGAGGAACCTGACAAAGAATCTAACAGTAAGTATCCCCTTGTCCAGTTTGTGTTAAGTGTGAATGTTGCATCAAATCCAAAGCTACAAGAGCAATGCTTCCTATATTCAGCCAGAATAACGTTTTCATAGACCACAATTCAAGATACACAGTTACTTATCTAATGCAACACAAGAATGGTTTTCTTGACAAATTACAGGACTGTGTAGTAAAGACAAGTAACAAGTTTCAGAGGAAACCTCTCATACAGTGATAATGAAGGTGAATTCACAGGACACAAAGTACAAGAGCTCTTAAATCAAAACCCACATTTTTAACTTGCATCCCCTGAATTGCTCCCTCATGAGAAGTACCTTTTGGTAATTTGCACTTCCCTGTTTCACTCAAACCCCCTATTAATGCCACCTGTTTTACCTGTAATGCTATGCCTCCCACATTCATTGCCAGTGTTGTGTGTGGCAGCTATGTCATATATATATCAAATATCTATTTCCAGTTCTAAACCCTAAGAAGAGAGCATCAAAAGGGGCTTTGGCCAAATGTATTTCACAAATTAAGTGGCTTTTGGTCCGCTTTAAAGCAGAATGGAATAGAGCATCCTATACACACCAGAGCAAAATGGGGCAGCCGAACTCTGACTGAAATGATCAGGTATATGCTGAAAGGCTCTGGACTACCACAAAAATACTCGGGCAAGCCAGCAATGACAGCCACTTATTTGCAGAACAGACTCTTTTCTGGAACAGTGGATAAAATATAACCTACTGTATGGCACAATGAGAAGCCGAGTGTAAAACACATAACAATTTTTGGATGCAAAGCACTCATCTACATTCCAAAGGAAAAAGAGCATTTGAGGGAATCTTTGTTGGATACAGTGACAATGTTAAGGTTTACAGAATCCCAAAATACCGAAACAAACAAGGATACCATTAGCAACAGTATATATAACTTTTGCTGAAGATCTGAGAGACAATGTGATGACAACAGAGGACATAAAAACTGACACTGATCATACATTAGTTGTAACTTAAAAGCAAACACAGAACCAAGACTCTCAACAAGAGAAAACAGACGTTAACCACCTGTAAGTCTCTCATACAGTGGAGCGATACAAAGCAAGACTCATATCGGACTATGATAAGACTTTTGCTCCAGTAGACAAACATGCTACAATAAGGACTTTGATGACAGTAGCCACCACAACGAAAATGCAAGTGAAACACTTTGATGTGACAACAGCGTTTCTACATGGTGAGTTAACAGAAGACATCTACATAGAACAACCACCAGTATTCAAAGATGAATAAAGGCCAGACCTAGTATGCAAACTTCAGAGGAGTATATATGGTCTAAAGCAAGCCACCAGAGCATGGAATATAAAAATAAATAAAGTGCTTACACATGAGGTCTTTCAAAGGAGTAAAGGAGACCTCTGCTTATACACAAAGACAGATGGATCTATGTGCTCATTTATGTGGATGATATCCTAGTTTGTTTTGAGCACGAAATGAGGCAGAAATCCCTTAGCACTTTGAGACTGATTGATCCTCAAGAGCAGGGACTTCTTGAGTTACTTTATTGCCCTACAGAGGATATGACTGCAGATATCCTTATCAAGCCCTTGTTCACTGAAAGACACTCAAGGCTTACAAAGAAGATGTGTTTAAAAGACTAAGCCTCAGTTGTTGGGAAGGGGTGTTGAAAGAAATGGGGCAACAGCCTACAGCTTGTCCTTGTATGTGATCTGCATCTATATCTGCAGCTATATTGTTAATGCAGTTCACATTTATGACAATAGATGGCACTGTTACATATATCTATGTGTAGTCGCTGTCGTACATTCTCTTCTGCATGCTGTGTTTCCTGTACATTGAGGCGATCTCTATTACTTCTTTTTTCCTGTCTATGTTATCCACAATGTAACTACGGCATTCTCTTACTGCACTCATGTTCCAGTAAAGCCAGTTCCTGTTACACCACAAATGTCTATCTGGATTTGCACCCAGCACTCACACTCTGCAACAGTATTAGTATGCCTTTGAGGTAACTGACTGCCAGCAAAGACTTGTGTCTAATTTCAGAGATATTAGTTGAAGAACAAGACTAGTGAAGGGAATGATAGAAGCACAGCAAGGTTAATTTTTGGAGATGATAGGATCTGGAGAATCATGATTGCCCGATGCATCCAGGACAACAGAATCTTTTAGCTTATACATCCATACTCTCTGGGGAAAAGCATTCTCTGTAGATGAAAGAACTCAGTGCCCACATATTCAGGAGACACATTTCCTAGTTAATTTTCTCTTTTATATCTTACTGCTCCAGAGTCTTGGATTCAATTAAAATATGGGACAATATCAATGTGGATTTGCCTTTTAAATTTGTACCCCAAAGGTGCATTACACTTACAAATTAATTTTTAGATCATGTGGGCCAATAACACCGAGATCAGTTTATGTAGTAAACAAGGCAAGAAAAGTAATAAAGAGCTGATTTGATATGCTCTGTCCATTCCTCAGTGACCACATTAATAAATCTGCTCTATCAAAAATCTTCCTCTCTACATATCACCCTCCCTAACCCACACCTCCTACTGAATGTGAAGTACACTGAGTAAATGATGCTCATTAAATCAGGGAGCCTTGTAATTACTCGGTGGCATTAATTGCAATAATGATAACAGTAATTCCCTTGCATGTATTTTGCTTCATGATTGCAGAAGCAGGTTAAAGAAAACGTCTGTAATAAAATGAAGCAGAATCCCGATAATTACTTGTAGCTGAAATTGCCTGTGGCATCACTTATAAAAGTGTTATTTGACAAGTTATTTAGGGCAGATCGTAATGCCGGACAGAGTTGAAATGATTTCAGACACAAGGCCCCAAATCCAACACACATTAGACCTTTATATAAGCCTCACTGATCGCAGGAATGAGTATACAAAGCTAGCTGGTGCCTGAGAAGTATGCAACTAATGAAGAACCAGAACAAATCAGATGGTATGTGAGTTTTTAACATTGTTATAGGTTACTCACAATCCCTAGGTACCACTCAGGTAATATTTGACATAGAATGAAAATGGAAAGTGGTACTTGCTGTTTGTGAACCTGGGTGTCATCAATGAAGCCCTGATAATGCAGAAAATATGAACGTGGAAGCCAATGGCTTCAGTCAGGCAAAATTTGGGGAGGATGATTAAACTATGAGCCAATAGTTCTTGGCTTCAAATCAGGTCAATGTCAGGATAGTCCAGGTATCAAGATTCAGAGATCAGAGCTAAAGCGGGTGCCTAAGGAGAAAAATGTGAAATGAACTATAATTCTTTGTGCATATTCTGGAGGTCAACTATGAGGTAGGACAAAATATAGAATTTCCCATGGCTGAGCAGGGGCTTTAACTATAGTTAAAGTGTAGATCTAGACTAGGGATTGAGTACTAAATAAAGACGGGTGACTTGCTGAAGCATTACAGTGGTATTGGTTAAGGTGTCCATTACAAGATTCAGTGTTCTGAAATTCTGTGAAGAGCAACAATAATTCCTGAATTTCTCTCATTTATCTACAGATTATAAGCACACCCTGCACAATTCAATATTTCTTATGCAAATACATGTTGAGGTAATTCTACATGACCACCTTTACTACACAGAAAAACAATGCACAGTTTTAGGTAAATATAAATTACCCAACTTAGTGCTGGTAAGCTGCAGAACACATAGACTTTAGGACTAAATGTCCAAAAGGTCTCACAGGACCACCACCCCTTTGGCAACAAGATTTAAGTTGCCCTTCTGTCTAAAATCACCTAGGAAGCTCAAATATTAGACATAATACTCATCCCCTCTCATACTGGCAGCCACATCCTATGGATGGGCTGCACACGCCCACCGGACCAGCACCATAAGGCACCAGCAGTCACATGGGGAACATGGAAGCAGTTCTGGAATGTAGACCTGATAATTTTACTGCATCATGAGCTTTTCATGGTACTTGGCATAGTCAATGGGCATGCCAATGCAGGATCCCAAGGAAGGGTAATACAGGGGTCCAGGGGGTGGTTGCAAGGCTGGAGGTTCTAATTTAATTAGTGGCAACTCCCAAAGAACTTCATATTGCTACAAATAAGATGTGGGGAGGTGTTTGATCTACATCAATGGATTTTTAACCAACAGATGAGTTTACTTAATATTAAGCCCAACTGGTTTCATTCATACATAGTACACAATTCATATTTCAAGTGATCATGAAATTGCACATGCATGGAAGACAAAGTGATGATTGCATGCAAAAATAACACGATGATCCTTTCATTAATCAAGGCCAATGCATGATGCGCCATCAATAGTTTCAGGAATCAATCTATGATGACGTTCACTATACTGAATTTTGAGCAAAATAGATAAAACTGAATCAATGGTTCTAGGAAGTTATACGCAACAACAACAAAGGCTTTGAGCAATTGCACATTATAAATAAGGCAACAATCATTAAAGGTGAAAGTCTTTATCGTTCAGGCATAGCATGAAGCTAATGGAGTCAGCATGATGTAAAGCTTTTTTCCGACACTTGACAGGAAATAGGACAAATGGTTCTCTGAGCCTCATTTGACTTCAGCGGACATGGCACCAGCGGCATGGCTCAATCACATGGTCATCAGACACATGGCCCTGTCATTGCTGCTGCTGTCCGGTGACGCTTAGCTGTCAGATAGATGTATTTCCAAGCTTATCGCTGGCTGGTTGTTATTCAGAATCACAGCTGAGTTTTGCCCCTGGCTCTGTCTGCAGTGAGGAACTAGCCAGAGACCTGATTACTGATTTGAAAACTTTTGGTTTAAAGACGCATATGTTACCGTCTACAAGATGTGCGCATTGCCTAACGTGCGTCACTGCCATGCCTTGGTCTAGTCTTTGTCAATACTTTTTTAAAATAATATGACTGGAGATTGTCCAGGGGTTTAATTAGCTGGATTCATTTTTCCACATCCTGGCAACTAAAAACTGAAAATATATGCTGAAAAAGATAATATCACTTTAATGTTTACTCTCAGTTACTCCATGATCATTTTTAAAAGAATTTATGTATTTCTGGCATATTAGCAAAAGGTTCCTCCCAAAAGGTATTGTGTTATAATGTACGTAACATACATATAACATATAACTGTACAATGTTTTATTATACCCAAGCACATTAAGACTTTGCATAGGGACCCAGGTGGGTAATGTACGTACAGTATACATTTTTTTTTAGAGATTTTTGAGAGATCAGTCAACACAGGACACCATTGTAAATTCAGCACCACGTGAATTTTATTTTCTCATTTCTCTTGTTTTGTTTGTTGTCCTTGTTTCATTTAAAAAAATGTGCATAGCAAAAATTGTGTTGCATTGCACTGAGGAAAAAAATAATGAGAAATAGCTTTTTCTCTCAAGACAACCTGGGGGGAAAAAATCCCACAGTGTTGAATCAGTCCCGTCGTCTCCCTTGGATACTACTCCCTTGGATACTAAGAGGTCCTTCACTCTGAATAAGAGTCTATCTTATATGTTTCCCACACCCTGTACATACAGATTGCTCACATTAATCCGGACCTTCACCCTTAATAAGAGCCTATCTTATATGTTTCCCACACCCTGTACATACAGATTGCTCACATTAAAAATCATCCTACCTGCATCTACTGCATGTTATGAGCCTTTAAACATCCAAGATGGTGGCTCATGGAACATCAGGCAGCCTGCAAACAGGAAGTGCCTTCTGACTGTGATGCTTTGCATTCTGGGATTGCTGACCTTTTTCTGACCCCAGCTCTGCTCTGTCTGTGCAAAGCACAGTTATAACCCACCCCCCTGTACTTTATCCCACACTCCTCTCCTCAGTAAGTGTGATGCTTCTGAGTCAAGATGGCGGCGCCCATATCCTAAAGTCCAGAAAAGAGTTGCAGCCCAGTGGGGGAAAGAATAATAAGTAAGTGACTAAAAACTTAAAATATATTAATTTAGATGCTGGGGAATAGTATTATAAGGGTTTGGACTTTTCAATGAATCATGGTGAAGGTCCGGTTTAAAGGTTAATGCTTGACCAAAGACAGACAATGTGACAGGGCCTTAAACGCATGTACAAGGGCAGTTATATATTTTAACGTAACTATTTTCAACAGATCGGTGAGCAGGGGTACCATTTATACAAGGTGACCTTTTTTTTCTTAGAACAACATTCTCTTTGAGGTTAGAAGGGCAACAGCGCCAGCAGGGTTGATCCTGGGGGGACATTGCCTAGACTGCAGAAATCTAAACTTTAATTGTTTTTTTATTTTTTGTCTGATTCTGATTTTCTTTTTCTTCTAAATGTCCAAAGGATCTTTGAATTAACCACTACTACCGTGGTAGTAGTGATACTGTACATAGATTTATAGTATTTGAGAGAATTAAAATGGATAACATATATGGTGTATAGAGTGGAGTGCACAAAGATGATCGGATATAAGAGGGTATATGCTCAGGGACGAGACATCACAGTGTTGGTTTTGGTGGAATGGCATAGTACAATTTCTTTTGGTCAACTTTTATCTCCAGCAACATGTCAAAAAGCACTCCTTCAATGGGACATTCCAAATCTCTAAAACATAGGAGAACTTGACACAAAACAATACCCATGCGCAAGAAAACACAGCGTTAAAGGAGCAGTAAAAAAGATAAATAATTAAATAGCCACACAATAGCTTCTAACATGTGTATAAATAATGTGGCGCTAGAAAAAGGAAAAAATATATGCCTTTCTTTTAAATTGTATAATGACAATGGCTCAGTCCATTTGCTGAATAGGGGGATCTGCTGGGTTGAATTTAGTGAGCTGCTTCATTTAGCCCACTGGTCTCCTAGCAACACTTTACCTCAGAGGCTGACGCTGTAATCAGTGGTAACGGCTGTGTGTGTGTGAGGTGCTGCTTTTGTTATGAGACCAGGTGACTCAAATGTGTAAAATCTATACAAAATAAACTAAACTGACTGAAAATGACTGAAATTCTTCTTTGAATAACTGTGCAGGAAAATCTAAAGGTATTAAAATGGAACAAAACACTGAGTGGCCGACCCTGAAGTCTATAAGACCCAACCATTGACCTTCCCCCTTGGGCATCCTAAAGCGGGATGCCCCACTGTGTGAAATGACCCCTGGATAACCACAGATCCCCCCATTTTTCTGGCGCACTCACGCAGATAGTCATTTAGACAGGCCGGGCGGCCAGGAAGGTTACTGCTCAGGCTCCCCATCTGCATGCAAACAGAGCCAGCCAAGCAAAGAGCGCTGATTGGATGAGAGCCTGTGTATGCGCTGTGGGACAGGGAAAGGTACGTTTTCACAGGCGAACATGGTGATTTCACATATCAGGGCATCCCAAGTCAGGATGCCCCTAGTGGCATAAAACAAAACTCCCGATAGTGAAAATCCTGGGTTGGGCTTTGCTCAAAACACACAAAGCTGAAAGAAAGATCATATGGAAAAATGTGTTGTAAGAATATGAAAGAGAAAATGGTAAACTGAAAGATTCTGCAGCAGAGCCAACATGAAGGGAAAACTGTCAAAATAAAAAATGTTTAGAGCAAAAAAACAGGATGTAAACATAAAAATCCAATTCTGAAATAAAATAACCCCCCCCCCCAACAAAAAAAACTGGTGAGTCTGAGATCCGAACCAATGACTCTCTGGTTCAAACTGACATTGAATTTACCAATGAGCTAAATTACTTCTAGAGCTTTTCTTTCTGTTTTAGATATATGAGTTCTGGCCAGGCAATGTTGCAATATTATGCTGGACGGCTGCCAGCACTGAACAGCTGATTACTTTGTTACATTGTTTCCCCCTCTCCTCAGCGTGGAACAGGCGAGAGTGTCGGGCCCTGACACTCAGAAGACATAAACATGAGCTATTAGTCTCCAGCTGCACAACACAGACATCATTTTTTTCTAAATTTGTAATTCTTACTCCAACACTTACCTACATTCAAAGTACCATTTAAATATAAGTCACCAAGAAAAATTCGCGATACTGCTCCTTTAAGTCTGATTACTAGGGCTACAGCTTGTACAAGGAGCATGCTTACATCCAGTCCTTTGAGATCTATTTAGCTAAAATGTAGGTTACCAAGTCAGGGCAAAATTAATCTGCAGGGACCTATGTGAGGAAGTCAATTGTCTACAGTGGCTTAACACCTAGGCTTGCTTTTCTAAATCCTCTCAATACATTATTAATAAGAAAAGAAAAAAAAATAATGTTAATGAGCGCTCTCTCTATATATATACATATATAATATATATATATATATATATATATATATATATATATATACACACACACATACTGTATATAATCTGAATAGTTACATTTTTCAGTATTTATCTCCCCCCAGGTATTGAACCAGTACATCACAATCTACAATAAAATTCAAAAATCTCTGTTTCTTCATTTCAGCAATGACATACTAGTAGAATTAATAATAAATTAAATAATATAAGAAAGCAAGATGAAGGGATTAGGGAACAGTCATAAAAGCAATAGCGCTGAAGGTCCCTGTGCCATTGTTTAATAAAATGTATATTTGTTTTTACTAGTGAATATAAGGCACAAAATCCACGTAGCCGCAGCACACTACACATATAGATACAATGACTATTAAAAACAATGCATGTTTGCATGTGTGATGCAAAGAGAGGAAGTTTTTTTCCGGTCATTCTGTACACATTTAAAATAAACCTGTTCACAGACAGGCCTGGGATCTATTTCAATTAGATTTTGGCACATTTGCTTCTATCTCAAATATCTGTACAAGGACTGTAGAATAATGTATGTAGATATTAACTGGCATGGGCTGAACTATACATGATTGTCTAAGGGGGCCAATTTACTCTCCCCCATTAACCCCTTACCACCCAGTAATGAAAATAAACCACACATACCACCATGTTCGACTTGGAATTGATTTATTACAAAATCGTCCACAGCCTAAACCACTAAACATTTTAATATAGCTCACAACAATAATAACACATTGACATATTAACAGTCATACATGCATGTTTGCCTACATTTTGAGGGGCTAAAACTCAATCAAAACAATTTACTTAAACCAGAACCAAACAACGTGGAAACTGCTCTTCCTCTCCTGACGTTTGCTCAAGCTCTGGAGAATACTGGGCCTCACCAGTCACCACCACCAGTCCTTACTCGTTACCGTGAAAACATAGCCGGATAGAGGACCTACTCCCCGTAACTCCGAGAAGATAACAATCAACCTTGCTCCCACCGAGCTTCTCTTAAATCTGGAACACCGCCAGCCCCTCAAAAATGCAAATGGGACAATGCCTGCTGTGACAAAGGTGATCTCTATATAACTTGACAACCACAGTCAGTCTTTGTCATTATGGCCTCCTGCCCCTTCTTCTTCACCTGCTGTAACACATAGTCGAATGATGCATATGTCACTGATGAAAGCTCTTTGTCAATGCCTTCATTCACCAAGCCACCTTCGGGAAATGAGGGCTGATGAATAAGCCAAAATCTTCTCCTTCTTGGGAACCCCTAAAGGTGACACCACCAAGTTCTCGATTAGAGAGGATGAAAAGGAACCCGCCATCCCTCCAAGTGACACCTCCTTTCGAAGCTTATACCTTATAACTCCTAGGTGTGATGTGGCCGAGCGCAAGTTGCGTCGCACCCCAGCTTTTGGTGTGGATGAACAAGGGATTATAAAACCATGCAAAAAAACATTAGCAATTAAATTGTCTGCCTCACTCTCTGGGTACGTATTTAGCCAGGGAAGCATTGCCTCTACCCTCACTGGCATCTCCCCCTTTACCAGGATACTTGTGTCTTTTGTGGGTACCTTTACCCTTCCTAAAGTAACTGCTGGATGACCACCCCTGCATCCTGAACACTCGTGTCTGAAGCAACACGCTGCTCCCCATTTGCACTGGGACTCGTTAAAGTCCCAGCATGTGCCTTTTTACTGGGATTAGCTCCCCCTGCTCCTGCAGAGATGCCCACCGCTTGAATAGGCTGCTGGCCAGAAGCAGAGGTATATCTACCCCCCGTCAAGTTCACAGCCAACAGTCAGATACCTTTCTTACTGTGTTCCCAGCTTAACTTTGGACACACTGGCATCCTTTGACTGAGCTGCTCATCATTCTCCAGCCATTTGTTTCCCCCATAAACACAATGCACCTCTCAGATGGAATCCAAGTAGCAAAAAAGCGGTGAGCAAAGTTCAGATTGTGAACTTGAACTTGTGAACAGATTACAGATTGTGAATGCCTGCAGCCAATTCCCAAAAGTTTGCAGAACCAGCCTGAACCTACACCTATACTCGTCCTCCTCATTCCCCCTTTCCCATTTTTTCCCATTTTTCCACATTAAAATGTTCCAGAGGTAACAGCGTAAAGATATCAAAATATTCTCGCTGCCATACCTTTTTCTTAACCTCTGGCTTTAAGTGACCCCCAAGGGGCCATTGGAACATATATAGGAATGACCCTTTGCATGGTCTGAAATTGGAGTGGGCTTTTCGCCTAAACCTGAACTGGACTTTGAAGCGTCATCCCCCGTCGCCATTTCTAACCCGACCGCCACAGTGATCTGACCTTGTCCCTCACTTCTACCTACTGCCCTGGCCTCCAATGTAACCCTGGGTTGATGGCGTCACCTTTTTACTTATTTTTTACTTATGCAAAAGGTTTGGTGGCCCTGGGCAAGTCGACACCCAAATCCCATTTTCACCAAATTTCATTGCCAGAAAGAATATTTGTGTCCACATCTGCTTCCAGATCCAGGAACTGCACAGCACCTCCCACCCTGCAATATTAAGTAGCCCTTCCTCATCTAGCAACCTTAAAGGGATTTTCCAGCCATGTAGTGAAAGCATCCACTAATGCAACTTACCTTCAGCTGTGTCAGCTCTGTGCTCTTCTTTCCCTGTGCCATACCAGGGAGGAGAAATCTCAATTGATTTTTCTGCCTCTGACACCTCCCCAGCAACACCACTCGCCAATTCTCTGGACATGCTGTGATTGCTGCCCCATTATTCAAATTCATCCCCCCTTGCTCCCCGCCCTACTGTCTGATTATACATATCATGATAGAAGACAGAATGTTCCCGAGCACTGATGGCCTTGTTTTACAAAAAAAAAAAGGCCAGCCCCTGGCATGCCATGACACCAGCTCCTATGCCCTTTGGCACAGGTCAGCTCCTCCAGGGATGAACACTGGGCTCACGCCGATGATCAGCTTTTCCATTCTCCCCAGGTCTTTCGGAGTATAGGTAATGGAGTGGGGGTAACTGGAAGTCACCTGCTACCATGCCAGCAGGTAACATGTTGCCCCTACCCTTTGATCTTGTATAAGGATCCTCTGGACCCCTTGCTTGTTCAGTCTAGTGTAACTGTATCATGGGATGCCCTGGCTAGGATGGGATACCACACATGCACTGTAGCCCAGTAGGAAGTCCAGAGAGATGCAGACAGGCCTAAATAAAGTACCATTTAGAGGTAGTGGGTACTCACTCAGGGTTCAGTCATGTGTTGGAGTTAGAAGAAAAGAGATCACCAGTCACTTTCTTTAAGGGCTTCCAAGCTTTATTAAAGACAGTATTAGCAGGATAATAATCAGTAACAAAAGCATTAATAGCAGTACAGTCCCACAATGATCATGCAAACACATTCAATAAAGTTCTCTTCACCTTCCCCAAATTGGGCTCTACAATTGCTGAGCTGATCCTTCCCATCTGTCTTACTATCCTTTACTTCTGAGAATGCAACTTGGAAAGGTGCTCTCAAAAGCCCTGGATCCCCACACAGCGGACTCTTCCAATGAGAACAGATAATGAATTCCTAGGTTCTGATACAACAGAACAAGCCCCTTACAAAGGCTGCTTTTTGAGTATTTGGGTCAAACCATTAAATAGAATCTTCTAAAAACTAGCACCCCTTACAAATAAGTCTGATCCAGCTTCCCATTATATAACACAGATTTCTTAATCAACAGCTCCATCTACTGGCTACTGCAAGTAACTACACCTCTATCTGAATATCCCAAGCTAATGATTTACAAAGACCTGCAGTGGACCTAAAGGTGGAAATTTTCTAACCCCTTACACTAGAAAAAAGTAAAGGAAGAAAAAAACACACAAACATTTTTTATTTTTCAGGGGACCTATGCTAGTTCAAAGTGCTTGCATCACAGTGCTTAGGCTACACCATATGCTTGAGAGAATAATTTGTAAAGTAAATCCTCAAACCTCATTGGCCATTTCGTCATCAGTTTTAAAATAGAAAACAGTTTAGGACGTTAGCAAGTGAAGCCCTATACAGTGAGCTATGCCTGGTCAATCCCTTTAAAGCGGTGCCCCGGCAACTTGACCGTCCAGAGGCATACCCTACAGTATATTGTGACAAAAAAGTTTAAAAAACAACAGTGCAAGGTGAAACAAACAGTAGAATACTCAACTTTAAGCTATTTGAGCAGTGTCTAATCCTGCAGGTGGCAAAAAATCAAAAAAGCCCACGTGTTCCATGGTACCTAAACCACTGCACCAGGGAAATAAGGTTTTGCTGCCTGCAGTGCCATAACATAAAATGAGCTGTACTAATGGGCAAGTGAGTTCTGATGTGCGCCATGGGAGGCACTGGCCATGATGAACAACCTAGCTAAATAGCTAACACTAATGATTACCTGTATGGGCCTGCCAGCTGGCCAATCCATGAACAGTATAAGTCAAACATGTGCCCGTCCGGCATTGCTAAACACAGTATAAAGTCAGGGATAAAAATTAACAAAGGGGCAGTTTTGTTAATTATTATCCCTAGCTTTAAACTGGCCAGCTGGCAGACCCATATGGGTTATCATCATTAGTGGAGGCTATTTGATGCCTTATGCTAAGTATCCCCCTTGCACCATTTTCCTATTATGCTTAATAGGGGAGGGGGTGGGCTTGGTCTTCTGCCCTGATTGGTTCTTGAGTTGTTCATAATGGCCAGCGCCTCCCATGGGGCACACCTGAACTCACTTGCCCATTAGCACAGCACTATTTATGTTACGGCACTGCAGGCAGCAAAACATTATTCCACTGATGCATCGGTTAAGGTACCACAGAACGCGTGGGCTTTTTTGATTTCTTGCCACCTGGAGGATTAGACACAGCTCTCATAGTTGCTTTTTGATCTTGTTTGTCACAATATATAGTATTTGTATCCCCTCTTATTTAGGTTGTATATGGGAAAGTTTGATTAGCACTTGCACTTTGAAAATGAAATTGTAGCACCTTATTCTATTGCAGCACTTTATCTATTGTTGCAGACTCCAGTTTTACTATGGTTCCTCCAGTGTTCTACTCAGGTCATTGTTTTAATGAGTACATGTAATCTTGTGGTATGAGTGATATAATTTAATAAATGTATTTAATTTTGCTATATGATTGGTTAATGTGAATTTTTGGTTGGGTTGGCAGTCACCCAAAGGCTCTTTGGGGAGCTGCACACTCTTTAATTTCTTTTTCTATTAAGTACCTGGGTATTAACTTGCCCAAACACCCAACAGACCTTTTCTCGTTGAACTTCATCCCCCTGTGGTCTTATATCAAAAAAGACTTAGCCAAATGAAACACCTATAGACTATCTTTGTTTGACCGTATCTCGGTGCTGAAAATTACCTCCCACGCCTATTGTATATAGGGGTGATTTACTCTGTTCTTGTCCTGGTAGAAACAAAATCTAGGGGGTGACAGGTTTGAATTTATCAGGGGTGACAGAACCTGTCAAGCATGATTCCTCTTCCTTCCTTAAAAAAAAATCAAAACAAGCCTGGCTGGTTATTTCTTGATGCCGGATGTATAAGTGACCCACTCCATCCTTCATCCAGCATATATATATATATGGTTTTTCATGCTATTCCTCATTTAAAATGAAGTAGAGAGTGGAGCTAGTACCCTTGTAAGCGGTGGAGTGCCTAGGAGGATGTGTAAGGGTGCTGTAGGGGTGGTTGCAGGTGCAAAAGTGTCATGGGAATAATAGGCACTACTAAAACAAAAACAAAAAAAAGGGGGAGCAGGCCAGACTGGATGTCATTTGATACTGAGGGAGGGTTTTGGCCCAAGTCATATAGGGGTCTTATACATTTGTGGATATCAAATTGGATATGGTTGACACAGTCACCTGCAGCACGGCTCTTTACCCTGTGGGCACTCTCTTGTGCATGAGGTCAGACAGACTGGGGCGGGTGGGTCCGACATGTGTGGTACAATGTAAATGAGTTACTGTATTATGGAGTAATTGGATTGATAAAACATGGTAATGTATACTGTATTATGCTTGTCTCTTTCTTGGATGTTAATAAAACAGATTAAACAAAAAACAAAAGAAGCCAAAACTCCAGGAGGAGCAAAAACTGAGCCAGCTGGTGGAGCAGATTCTGGAGTCTTCAATTCAATTGAAGGCAAGAATGGAGCTAGCATGCCAAAAATTTGCAATCTTAGTGGAAAAGACACCAGATCATGGACTCCAGGTGAATCAAAGACTGGATCCTGCAGGATGGAGACAGGAGCCTACCATCTAGGTAGAGCGGAGACTGGAGCTAGCACTCTAGATGGACCAAATACTAGATCCCGCACTCCAGATGGAGCAAAGACAGGAGCCTGGACTCTGAAGCTAGCACTCTAGATGGGCCAGAGACTGAAGTTTGCACTCCAGGGTGGAGACTTGAACTTATACTGGTGCCGGCACTCCAGATAGAGTAGAGCCTGAAGCCCATAGTCCAAATGGAACAAAGATTGAAGCCTATACTTGAATCAGAGTCTGGAGCCAGCACAGATGTGAAGTAGATTATAGAGCCAGCAACCCAGGTGGGGAATACTGGAGTCTGAAATTCTTGCATGCGCTGGAGCCACATCATATGTGCATGCACTGGTGGTGGCATTCTGGGTGGAGATTTGAACCCCTGGGGTTGAGAATAGAACCAAAGAAAACTGGCAATGGCAAGGGTGTAACCACAGGAGATGCAGAGGTCTGAACCACATCGGGGTCCCTGAGGTTAGGATCATTGTTCATCCTCTGACTTATTTTTTTCAGATTTGTACTCAAGAACAAAAAGGAAGCACCATGTGTCTCTCTGCTTTAGTTGCCAAATATTTCCAACTCGGTGTTAAGAATAGTGTAAAGATTGGCCTAGTGTATGAGCCATGATAGGGCCACAATATATGTTTGCACCAGGGCCTTGTCATATTTAGTTACGCCAATGCTGAGAGGGCTGCAGAAAAGACTGAAGCAGAGAGAAACTAAGAGTTCCAAAAGTGAGATTGGGATTTATTGTGGGAAAATGTTTTATTATCTTGCAGGTCAGTTGTCAAACTCAACAGAAGTCTGGTCCTGTGAGAAACAGGCCTTTGCCTGTAAATGAGATGACTCTTGAAACAAAGGCTTTGTTCATATTTATTGTCTGACCTATTTTACCAGTCAACTTCAGCAAACACAAAATAGGTATTGATATTTTGTAAAGCAGAACAAAACCCATTAATTTGACTCCCAGGTTTTGTTCCGTTCCCTGAGGGCATCTCAAATTGGAAACCTCCCAAAAAGCCCCAAACAACTCACTTCTTTCACATTTTAACAGCGCAACCAATGTAAGCTATTTGCCCTGTTTTCTCCTTCGGCAAACATCTCTCATTGACGACGCTACCGCATCCCCGGCCTTGTGCGTGCCCCTGCCACAACCTATCTGAAAGGCTGGGAAGAGAATGCATGCCATCCCTATTCAAAACAATGAGAGCCGCATTCCGAATGACGTGATCACAGCAGGCGGCTCTCATTGGACAAGAGCCCACGCATACGCCATTGGAGTGTGGAAAGGGGAGTTTTTATGGGCGCCCTGGGTGTTTAAAGTGGACCAACACCGAGAGGTGATCGGCCCGGAAATCTATAAGATTCCCGGGCCGATCACCTCCCACCCCGCGGGACATCCGAGATCGGGATGTCCCGCGGGGTGAAACCCCCCCAGACACCCCAAATCGCTTACCGATCGGGGTGCCCCGCCGAAGTGGACCAAAACCCAGGATAGTCAAAATCCTGGGTGTTGGTCCACTTTAACATAGTGGGGCATCCCAATTCAGAGAAAAGCCAGTGCCTGGCCCTGGAATCTTTTAGATTCCAGGCTGTATGCTGGTGGGGTTTGTTCCGCTTTGAAAGGCTTTATTTATTTTAAGTTTTAAATATTAACTTTTTCTTTTAGCAAATTTTCCCCTAATTTTTGTGAGCCACAGAAATCTTGACCTCTACCACCACTGATGCACAGTCACATAGCCTATGAAACATCAAGATTTATATGTCTGCAATAAGTTTTCCTTATAATTATATAAGACTCTTGAAAAGTTCCTTCTCACCAGAGAATCTTGTAATTTCTCATTAATATGAAAACAGTGGGGAGCTCCCAGCAAGAGTGGACTACAGAACCTGATCAAGAGTAAAATTACATTAGCTGAATATTGAATAGAAACCTCTCATATGCGGGATTAAATCTTACAAAGCTTTGGGACACGTGACCTGACAGTTCACGAATATGCGGATGCAGCTCAGAATAATGAGCATACCCCCTTCATCCTCGGAACACAGAAATCAGCTCCCATCATTCAAATGTGATTATAGGATGGACAATCAATGTACGGGAATTATAGGATGAGGAGGCAGAATAAAAAATAGCTGCCAGATCTTGATATACTGTATGCTTATGAATGCAAAAATAGATTTGGTCTCTCTCTTCTCTCCGTTCAGGTGAGAAATTAACCCCCAGGTAAAAATATCTAAGATGCATATGTTTTAGGGTTTAGTAAATTGTCAGTTTTGAGGTTTACAGCAGTGTGGAGGCACAAACATATACTGTATATAGCATTGCTGGAATATAGCACTGCTTAGTCTGAAGCATTTGAAGTGGACCGAAACCCAGGATTTTGACTATCCTGGGTTTTGGTCCTTGCCCCCTGTGTGAAACTCCCCAGGTTGCCTTAACAAACTCACCTCTTCCCGGTCCTACAACACATGCATGGCCGCTCGTCCAATCAGTGCGCTTGGATCCGCTCGAGGCCCTTGGTCCAGGAGCTCGTCTAATAAGAGCGGACTGGCGACAGCATCCCCCGCTACCCTCTAACAGGGAGCGTGCCCGCACTGCCATTGGACCAGGAAAGAAGGTGAGTTTCCCAGGGACCTTGGGGGTTTCACACAGCAAGGCAATTCTGGATGCCCCGGGGGGAGGGAATCCGGCGGCCCTGGAATCTTATATATTTCAGGGCTAATAGGATGTGAGTTTTGGTCTTCTTTAAACTGAATTTTAAAGAATTTTCTGGGTTGGTGTCATCCAAACCTCAAGTCTACAGTTGAACAAAAATTCTAGCAGCAAAAATTTTAAAAAGCAACTGGTGCCTCTGAGTTGTAGTCCTGCACATTAGTTAGGTTTTGGTCCCACGTGGCCGGTCTCCTTTCACTCTTTACGAAACTATATCAGCGTAAACTAGCAACCTTCATCTTTCTGGTAGCCCAGCAAACGATTGCTACTTAATGGAAAAAAACTCAGTGTTCTACTAGTTCCGTGCTGGGATTGAAAAACTCACAGATACCCTATGCAATAAGCATAAAATCTGGAACCCCTGGATTTAGAATGCCAACCCAACTCTTAACCTGAATAGCACAGCAACCCCTTCCTTTTCTCTCTAATTGTTCTTTTCTCTATTAATTCTATATACTTCTTTATAAACGTTTTTCTTCTTTCTCCTTTAGGTTCATATTAAAGCCCAGAACTAATGTGAGGTTAGGAAAATCAAATAAAAAAGGTATTAATAGATGGTTCTATATGACAGGACAGAAAAAAACTGCATCAAACTCAGGTAAATATCCGAGCTGAACCCAGTGAATAGCTATTGCCATAACTGGTATGCTAGCACCACCTGTAGAGAGAAAATGATATATTACTGTAGATTTTTGATGAATGGTTTGTTTTTTATATCGAAATAAAAACGTGTTGGTTGACCTGCTCAGTGATGTTTGTGTTCTTTATGTGCTCTTATGTGCTCTGATTATTGGCTTCTAACCTGGTATCATGCTTGTGAGGATATCAGCTCTTGGAATGACTGCTTAACAAGCCACAATTAAAATGGAGATTAGGTTAGGCTGGCATTTGGTTCAGTGCAATATTCTGGATACCACTGCTACAATTTGTAGGGTCTGTACTTAAAAAATATGGTTGGGGGATCTCTGTTTGCACAGCCATTCAGTTGTGGTGGGCGGGGCCGCTCACAGCCAAGAAGGGAGGCGAGTGATGCAAGCTCCGGCCTCGCATTCGCCGAGGATTCGGGGGGGAAAGGTAAGATTAGCGGGCACCCTGGGGGTTTTCACACAGCAGGACATCCCAGTTCGGGAGGCCCCAGGCAAGGGAGTGAGCCTGGTGGGTTTTGGTCCACTTCAAAGATAAGCAGCCGAAATGTGATGGATAGCAACAGAAGGTGACAGGGCTGAGCATGTATCTGCTCACAGAGCTTTTAAGTACGGTGCTTTTGTTTGGAAAAAAGGACGAGGGGAATTTTTTTTTTAATAAGGTATTAAAGTCAAATAGTTTCTTTCGTTTCAATAGTTTTTATTTATTGTTATATGTAAACATATACAGTACATTTGTGTAAGTATTACAATTTGTCCAGTTGCTAATAAAGAAAAAATAAAAATGACATATTGCAAATAATACTCTATGTATTAAAGTGTTTCTTTTTCGTACTGAAAGCACCAAAAAAGTCAAACCAAATGAGTAATTCTGTTTCCAAACATGTCTACACAAAAAAATCTATATAAATTAAATAGCATAGTTTGTAAGAATATTAAACTGGACCTTCAGCATCATTAAATGAAAAGACAAAATCCCTAAAAAACTATTCCCCAGCATCTAAAATTAATATATTTTACATTTTTTGTCACTTTTATTCTTTCCCCTGCTGGGATGAAACTCTGTTCTGGACTCTAGGATAGGGGCTCACCCATCTTGCTTTAGAAGCAGAAGCATCTAATACTGAGGAGAGGAGGCAAACATACAGGGGGGCGGGTTATAGCTGTGCTTTGCACAGACAGAGCAGAGCTGGGGTCAGGAAAAGGACAGAAATCCCAGAATGCAGGCCAACACAGTCAGAAGACACTTCCTGTTTGCAAGCTGAGACTCCATGGGCCGCCATCTTGGATGTTTAAAGGCTCAGAAAATGCAGTAGATGCAGATAGAATGATTTTAATGTGGGCAATCTGTATGTACAGGGTGGGGGAAACATATAACATAGGCTCTAATTCAGGGTGATCAATCTTTTTCAAGGCCCTTGTTTATAACAATCAATAATAAGCAGCAGCAGATGGTTATTTTAGTGGTGATAGATAATGAGTTCTCCAATCTCCCCTGTCCCTTATACTCAGTGTCTTCAGGGCAGTTTCTAGGCAAAATAGTGCCCAGTGTGGGAAGGATAAAATTATGCTCCCTCCTTACCCATCCTGCTACCCTATACCGGTAATTGCCATGCTGTGCCTCTACTTTAGCAGCAGGCAGTTCCCCCTCTGCATGACTTCACCCCATATGGAGGGATGAGGGGCCTGCTGTATGGCTGGCACCACTAATAGGGGCCTTAACCCTTGCTGTAGAAAAACAGGATTGCTGGGCTAAGGGTGCCCCCAATGGCCTTTGGTGCCCAAGGCGATCGTCCTGCTCAAATACATAAAAATTGCAGACACATATCAGATGTTGGTTCACAATGTGGGCGCTGGTTCCAGGCTTTATTCAAGAAGAGGTGGATACCTTTGTGCACCAGCATCTGGTATGTGTCAGCAATCCTTATGTATTTAAGCTTTATATGTATGGTGCCTGTGGGGAGGCCACTGCAGCACTCGTCTGTATTGTTACCTAAGCCTTTGTCTTTTTTTGTCACTGCTATGATCACCCTCTGATCACTGCCTTGGGTGTATCCATGCTGCTCCAAAGTGGGGGTGCACCTGAAGTCAGGCCACGTGAGGCAGCCACCTTAGGTGGCACTGCAGCGGGGGGTATCAATCATTGGATCTGTTTTTTTTATTATTTTTTCACTCCCATTAGTGGTTCAGTGGAAATCAGGGGTGCAATGTACGCTGTCATGTTTTTTAGGCCAATCATTGGTGGCTCAGGGGCTTTGGCCCCCCACTCCCCGGATAGCTCTATTGGGGAGTGGAGCAAAATGTCTTGGGGGCACCTTTCTATAGTTTGCTGCGAGCAGCAGACAGATTAGGTTCACCCCTGCTCCAAGCAGGAACAAAAAAATACAATTCTGTGATTACTCACCTGTAGAATTGGTATTATACGTATACAGCACGTCCTGTTCCAGAATATTCCTTACACATGGGTAATACATCCACAAGATGCTGGACTGCAGAAAACAGCTTGTGGCTCCTCCCGGCCCTATATAAGTCAGGGACCTCCCACAAATTCCCCAGTATTGGCAAGCAGTTAACAAGAAGCCGGGAGAACAATAATAACCAGAATTCAAAAATGAACATATGAACAGTCACCATACAGAGGTAACTAGAAATAATGATAACAAGGGTGGGGTGGAACAGGACGTGCTGTATACGTATAATACCAATTCTACAGGTGAATAATCACAGAATTGTAAGTATACAGCACGTCCTGTTCCAGAATATTCCTTACACATGGGACATCCAATAGCAGTGTCCGTAAGGTAGGGTGGGATCCCCAAAAAATAACAGCGGGCAGTTTGAACCACTGCTGCCTGCAGAACTTTGCGACCAAAAGCAGAGGCCCTAACATCAACCTTGTAAAACTTAGAAAAGGTATGAACAGAAGATCAAGTAGCGGCCTTGCAAACTTGTTCAACAGAAGCTTGGAACTGAAAGGCCCAAGAGGCACCAATAGCATGAGTAGAATGAGCAGTAAGGTGGAAGGGAGGCTCCTTCCCCTTAGCAGAATAGGCCTGTAGCACGGCCTGATGGATCCACTTGCTGATAGTGGACTTGCTGATAGCTGGAGCCAGACCCTTCTTAGGTCCAGACGGGAGCACAAAAAGAGCATCAGTCTTTCTGAAGAATTCAGTGGCCACCAAATAGAACTTCAGAGTCCTGACCACATCCAGAGAGTGTAAAACCCGCTCCTCAGGGGATTAGGGCACAGAGAAGGCAAAACAATGTCCTGATTGATATGAAAGGCAGACACAACCTTAGGTAGAAAATCTGGTTTAAAACGAAACACCACCTTGTCCTGTTGTCTCTCAAAGTAAGGGGTTTTGATGGAACTCAGAAACACGCCTAACAGAAGTGATAGCCACCAAAAAGACTACCTTAAGAGTCAAAATGGACAAAGGGGCCTCACGCAAAGGCTCAAAGGGAGACCCCTGCAAGGCAGACAAAACCAAGTTCAAATCCCAGACTGGTAACATAGGTTTACATGGAGGACGCACGTGAGTAACCCCCTGGAAGAAAGTCTTAACCAGACGATGGTGAGCAAAGGATCTTTGAAAGAAAATGGCTAAAGCAGAAACATGATCTTTGAGGGTACTAAGTTGAAGACCCAAATCCAAACCATGTTGCAGGAATCCAAATCCAATCCAAATCCTAGGGATAGAAAACACCCGACAGGGAAGCGACTTAGACCCACAGCAGTCAATGTAAGCATGCCAGACCCTATAGTAGATAGATGAGGAGTACTTCTACCTAGCCCGAATCATGGTATTAAAAACAGAGGCAGGCAGCCCCTTTTCCATCAAGATGGAGGTTTCAGCAGCCAGGCCATCAAGGCCAGCGCTTATAAATTGGGATGGCGTAGCTGAGCTGACCCCTTCCTGAGCAATCTTGCGCAACACCTTGCCCAGCAGAGGAAAAGGAGGGAACACATAGAGAAGCTGAAAGCTCTTCCAAGACATTGCTAGTGCATCCATGGCCAAGGCCAGAGGGTCCCGGGACAGAGAGACAAAGACTGGAAGCTTGTGATTGTGATGGGACACAAACAGATCCACATCTGGCTGACCCCAGCGGTGGCACAGGGAGCGAAACACCCTGCTGCTGAGGGACCACTCTCCCAGACAAGAGGTCCCCCTGCTGAGGGAGTCTGCCTCCAGATTCTCCACCCCCCAGGATGTACACAGCTGATATGCAGGGAACATTCTCCTCCGCCCAAGACAGTATCAAGGACACTTCAATGAGGGCCCTCTTGCTACGGGTCCCTCCCTGATGATTGATGTAGGCAATCGCTGTCTGGTTGTCCCAGCGGACCTGAACCGCCCCACCCGAAGGTGTGTAGAGGTGTGGGCCTCCTAAGGGCCCCACTGACCCTGGGATTTCAGGGATTTCCAGAAGCCCCCCCAACCTGTCAGACTGGCATCAGTGGTGACTGTCTCCCAGCACGGGGTCAGAAAGGGTCTACCCACCAACAGGTTTCTTGAGTCCAGCCACCATGAAAGAGACCGTCTGGCCAGAGGGGACAGAACTAACACCTGATCCAGGGACCGAGGTTCCCGATCCCAAACTGACAAGAGGTGAAGTTGAAGAGGTCCCATGTGAAACTGAGCATATGGAACCGCCTCGAAGCAAGACACCATCAGGCCCACCAGATGCATCCCCTGCCGGATGGAGGGATGAGGGCAAGACATAAGGAACCTGGCCTGGGCCTGAAGACTCTCTACCTTCTGCTGAGGGAGAAAAATTTTGACCTGAGATGTATCCAGAGTCATGCCCAGCAAAGACCTCACCATTGACGGTGACAGGAAAGACTTGGGGTGGTAGATCACCCAGCCAAAGGACTCCAGTGTGGACACCACCAGCTGAGTTTCCAGCTCGGCCCACTGGAGGGACTGAGACGTGATGAGAATGTCGTCCAAGTTAGGAAGGATGCGAATGCCATGAGATCTCAGCAGAGCTAGTACGCCCGCCAGCACCTTGGTGAATACCCTGGGAGCTGAGGTGATACCGAAAGGCAAGGCCACAAATTGATAGTGCTGATCCTCCAGAGCGAACCTGGGGAATCTCTGATGACCTGGAAAGATTGGTACATGAAGGTAAGCATCCTTGATGTCTACAGAGGTCATGAAGTCCCCTGGGCGTAGTGAGTTGACAGCTGAGCGCAGAGTCTCCATGCGAAAATGTTTGAATCTGACAAATTTGTTGAGGCACTTTAAATCCAGGATAGGTCTGATGGACCCGTCTTTTTTGGGAACAGTGAAAAGATTGGAATAGTAGCCTCTGCCCCTTTCCCTCAAAGGTACCTGGCAAATGACCCCCAACTCCAGAAGGTTTTGGACAGCAAGGCACAGACCCTGAGCTGACAGGGGGTTTTGAGCCATCCGGGATTTTATGAATCTTGTAACCGGAGGACACTACCTCCTGAATCGACCGGTCTGAGACGTGAAGCCTCCAGACGTGAGCAAAGAGCCAAAGCCGTCTCCCCACCCGGATGGGTGAGGGCGCCCCTTCATGCCTGAGGGGGCTTGGGTGAGGGTTTTGTCTTGGGACCCCAGGAGAGGCCAGGACAGCCACGTCATCTGCCCCTTCCCCAGTGATCTCCGCGGGCCCCAGTAAAGGAAATTCCTTGGCCCGTTCTGGAGCCACGGAAGGATGGGAGAAAGGCACCCATCCCCCGAAAGGCCCGGGACGGCCTCCTACGTTGAGGTAACCTACCACCCCTGGCAAACAAAATCAAGAGTTCACCAAGAGGTGCAGGGAAACCAGTGAGAGCCTTCTTAACAGCATTATCAGCTACCCACTGACGTAGCCAGACAGAGCGGTGTATAGCCACCAACAGGGCAGAAGTTCTACCACACATTCTAATGGCATCATCCATGGCAGACAGAACATATGCAACAAATTCATAGCAAAGCAGGAGAGATCTATACTCTTCTCCTCCCGCGTCATCAGAGGCCCCCTCTAAGAGACTCTTAAGCAAACCCTTAATAGCAATAGCTGTAATGGCAGAGGCACAAACCGGGCGTAGCGCGGTCCCCACACAGGCAAAAGCATGGCAAGCCAGTTGGTCCATGCGCCTGTCCTCACCATCCCTCAGGGTAGTAGTGTCAGGAGAATGCATGACAGATGTATTGGACAGCCTCAGAACGGGCGCGTCCACCTCGGGAGGACATGACCAACACTTAAACCGGACCTTCAGAGTGATTTAATGAAAAGCCCAAACTCTTAAAAAACGGTTCCCCAGCATCTAAAATTAATATATTTTACGTTTTTAGTCACTAACTTATTATTCTTTCCCCCACTGGGCTGCAACTCTGTTCAGGATTTTAGGATACGGGCGCCGCCATCTTGAATCAGAAACATTACACTTACTGAGGAGAGGAGAGTGGGATAAGGTACAGAGGGGCGGGTTATAGCTGTGCTTTGCTCAGACAGAGCAGAGCTGGGGTCAGGTAAAGGTCAGCAGTCCCAGAATGCAGAGCAGCACAGTCAAGAGGCACTTCCTGTTTGCAGGCTGCCTGATAAGATGGCGGCTTCCATAAGCCGCCATCTTGGATGTTTAAAGGCTCATAACATGCAGTAGATGCAGGTAGGATGATTTTTAATGTCGCCAATCTGTATGTATAGGGTGTGGGAAACATATAAGATAGACTCTTATTCAGAGTGAAGGACCGCTTTAATCACATCAGCAGGAAAAGGATACCTATTGTCCCAACTCTTGAGCACCCCTGGCAGCTTGCTAGGCCGCTCCCATTCTTCGAGCACCATATTATTAAAGTGCGACTCCTCCGGGAATTCCAAACGTGGTTTAACCGTATGAAACAGCTCACCCTGCTGCTGCGGAGTCACGGCAGGAGGGGAGATACAGAGCACTTTAAAAATATCAGCCAAAAGCCTGTCAGTGTCATCTAAGGACCATGGATCTTCCCCAAAGGGAGACCCTGTACCACCATAACCCCTAGGCTGCTCCTCAGATGATTCTGAATCAGAGAACAATTCCCCCTCCTCCAGGGGGGAATAACCAGTAGTGTCAAAAATTCCCTCAGCTTCCACAGGAAAGAGGGAAACGGCGGGAGATAAATGCCGCTTCTTAGCAGAAGCCTTACGCGATGCTGGCATCCCGTGCAGCCAAATCAGGCTGAGGCTCCCCACTGGTATGCTCCTCACAGGGGGTCAGATGTAAGCGTGGGGGGGTAGGCGAAGCCCGAGGGGGCAACAGGTAACCCAGACTGCAGTGCAAGTACCTGCTGGGTGCAGGATACACATACCCTGACATCATCACCAATTGGGGATACCCCACACGCAACACATAGCCGGGCTTGTCCCGAAGGAACCCCAGGCCCATTATCCCCAGAAGCCTCCATATGGTGATTTGAATGGCACAGTAGGCCAGTAAGGGTTAACGCTAAAGAACTACCCGGGATGCCCCAATAAACCGCTAGGGAAGTGGGAGATAATGAGGGGAGAAGGCCGGGAGAAACCACAGGACTGAGGCTTTAACCCGCCTGAAAGACATAATCAAACATTCCCATGAGAATAAGGCATAAGAACGACCCAGAGAAAAAAATCACCACATCGGGGTTACTCACGGACCGCAGAGAGCCAGCAGCACGCAGCAGGAGACAAAATGGCGTCCGCAGACCTCGAGGGACGTGCCGTGGAGATATAAGGTAAAATGCATCATCCACAGAGCCCGCACCCCCGAAAGAGCGCGAAGCGCGCCCACGTGATCCGGACGGCCAGTAGCAGCCCGGTATCTCTGAGGTGAATGGGACTTTTAATAAAAGTGACAAAGCACAACATATGTATACAGTCTTAAACCACTAGACAAGTCCCCCCCCCCCCGGAGATCTCCCAAGGGGAGAGTGAGGGAGTATAACGGCAAAATTCCCAGGGAGAAACGGCACCCAGGGACTAAGATGAGGAGTGAGGGTGGCGGGGGAAAATGGGCATAGGGTTTAACTGCACAGGATAAACCTGGCAAAACCCATGAGGCAGTGGGGGCATCCCAACAGGCTCACCATTAGCCTAAACCGCCTACCCTGTTAGAGCAGGGACTGCGGTAGGAGCCTAGCTCCTCAGCACCATAGTGCTTCAATAGCCTACCTTCACCCGAACCTTATCATCCGAGGCTGGGAGGCAGTAACTGGAACGGGAAATAGTCCTGCAGGGCAGCAGGCAATAAGCCCCGCTCACCTGCGCCACAAGAGGGCTGTCTTCTATCTTCTCAGCGCAGACTGCAGAAAAGAACTGGGGAATTTGTGGGAGGTCCCTGACTTATATAGGGCCGGGAGGAGCCACAAGCTGATTTCTGCAGTCCAGCGCCATCTTGTGTATGTATTACCCATGTGTAAGGAATATTCTGGAACAGGACATGCTGTTTACTTAGAATAAGTCTATACTCATCTGCAGCTCCAGCTACTTGCTAATGGCAGGGAGCCAGCGACTCCATCTCCCAGCACTGGTAGCCACTCATGGAGGCATCCATGGAGCCCACTTTATGGCCTCACAAGCCTACTCCATTTATTGCAATGGAGGAGTTATCCTAAAGAGTATTCTGCACACTTGGCCTCGGCACGCCCCCTCCAGTCTCTGCAACTTAAAAAGAGGAGGCTTAATAAGGTTGATAGATTGCAAGGAGAGCAATATAGGAGGGGCACATTGGCAAATTGAGGTGGCAGTGATGGCTTGGAGGAACATGGTGACATTAATAGTGCAACACCACCCCTCTGGTACCATATGTCTAGCACTGGTAGGCTTTTAGATTGGGCTAAGTATTGGGAATACAGTTATGACTTGGGATTGTTGGGGGGATGGGAAATAAATATTGCTTATATAATGGTGAGAAAAAGCTTGATGTTCCGATTTTGCTACAGAAAATGTATTGTTATTATTGGTCAGAGTTGGAGCTTGAGTCAGAGTATGGGCCTGATAAAATTGAGAAGTCAGAGTCAGGCTTTGACTTACTCCACAGCTCCTCTGCACAGACAGAGCAGGGCTGAGGGTCAGGGAAAAGGACAGCAATCCCAGAATGTATGTTTGCAAGCAGTCTGAGACTCCATGTGCCACCATCAGGGAGGTCAGGTGCAGGTAGGATGATTTTTAGTGTGGGCAATCAGAATGTACAGGGTGGGGGAACATACAAGTATGAGGCAAAAGCAATCTGGGGGGTTTCACACAGCGGGGTATCCCGCATTGGACCAAATAGTCAAAATCCTGGGTTTTGGTCCACTTTAAGCTACCATAGATGAGGAAACTTGTCTAGAATGGAGGATCTGTATGCCAGTGGCCATCCTCACCATTGGGCGACTGTTCTTGGGCTCCATGGCACTGAAGAAACCATTTATTTTAATGACCAGCATACTTCCCCACCTTCCCCCCATCTTCTTTGCTGTGTTTATCTTTTAGCAGAAGGTGACTGGTAGATGCCACTCATACATTTGTTTTTTAAAGATTGTTTTTTTTAAAGCAGCAACAAGAGGAACTAGTTTACAATAAATACCTTTGTTTTGCTATCTCACAAAATACAGCACACAGGTATAAATCAGTGCTGCTTGTTCAGCTCCTGACTGACTGTAAATTCTACTCCCTAAAATAAAATAAAAGTATTAAGTATATGTTGTAAAGCCTTATTTAGTATGTTGGGAGTACTGTAACAGTAAATCATTGCTGAAATCATTGATCACCCCAGCTCTGGTCACAAATTGGAAAGGACACCTGTTTACGATTGCCATGTTTCAAGTTAACAAGCCGCGATTTCATTTTCTTCAAGCACCTGCCTCTTGACATTTATCTTTGAAGGATATAAAGAAGAGGGGCTTTGTGGCTTTAATCAGAGGCCACTTATGTTATGACAAGGGCTCTTCAGGAGATTATTCATGCTCATGAAAGGAACCAAGGACCACTTTTCTGGCCATAGGATTTGGGGGGCATTTCACATTTAGTAGTTTTTATATGTGGAAAATACGACACCTATTTCATTGGGCTTAGTTTAATATCTTAATTTAAAGCAGAACAACCAGGTTTTTTACTGATTGCAGAATAAATAAATAATAGTAAAGGTTTGCAGAGCTCCTTCTGCATTCCAGTAAGTAGAATGGCTGCTTGGAGTGATTTCAGGCTCACTCGTAGTGAGCGAATGTCGCCTAAGCACAGCTGGGCTTCAGCTTGTAAGTCAGTAGCCCGCCTACTGGAGGCACACTGGCAAGCAGTGTGATAAAATATCTGACCTCTAGTGGTATTTGGGAACCCAGCCTCCATTCCCAAATTCTGGGCATATTTTTCTCTCCGGCAATCCCAGGCACCCCTCTACATCTCCCACCCACAGCGTCCGCTCTGTATGCCCCAGTCCCTGACTCTCCTCTGCATCTCCCATCCTCTGGCATCCATCAGCCCCTCTGCCTGCCCCAGTCCTGGGCTCCCCTCTGCATCCCTCATCCCCGCTGCCTGCCCCAGTGCTGAGCTCCCATCTGTATTCCTCTTTATACAACATACCTTATCTCCTTTACATGATCCAGTCCCAGGCTCCCCTCATCACCTGGCATCCCTTTGCATCCCCCAGTCCTGGGCTCCCCGCTGCATCCCTCATCCCTGCTTCATGCCCCACTGCCTAACTCCCATCAGCATTCCTCATTCCACAGCCTCCCTTTACATCAGTGGTCCCCAACCCTGTCCTCAAGGCACACCAACAGGCCAGGTTTTGTAGATCTCCACAAAGATGCACAGGTGGAGTAATTAGTGCAGCTGCAGAGCAATAGAGCTGGCTATTTGGAGATCCAAAAAACATGACATGTTGGTGGGCCTTGAGGACAGGGTTGAGGACCACTGCTTTACATGACCCAGCCCTCGGCTCCCCTCTGCATCCCTCATCCCCGCTGCATGCCCCAGTGCTGAGCTTCCATCTGCATTCCTCCTCCACAGCATCTCCTTTACAAGACCCAGCCCCAGACTCCCCTCATCACCTGGTATCCCCCAGTCCTGGATTTCACTCTGCATTCCTCACCCCCAGACACCTTCTTGAATCCCTCAGCCCCTGTGCCTCTACATCTCCCACCCCTCTACATCCTTTACCCTCAGACATCACCCTTCATTCCCAATACCAGGACATTGCTCTGTACCCTTCACCTCCCTTTCCCAACCCCTGTGTACCCCTCTGCTTTGCCCCAGGCATCCCCCTTCTATGGGCATCCTTTGCATCCCTCACTTACCTCCTTACTTTCCCTACAGATTCAGATGCAAGAAAGGGGTTTGGTAGTTGATGGTTTTCCAGGTGCTAACTTGCTGCAGGGAAACTCCCTGCAAATTGTCACCATGGGTGGTATATCTGAAATAAAGAACCGAGTTAGAGATCAGTTACTCACTGTCACAAGTCTGGAACCAGAACCCACAGGCTCCTAGAATTTTAGTGCTAAGTATCCAGTGGTTGATCCTGGTGTTTTGTTTTAATTTGGATGTGCCTATCCATAGTACAGTTAGTTGCTTACACCTAAATGTATATTTCTAAAAATATATTATACCTCATGAAAAAAAATAATCAAAGAGGTGTAGATATTTCATTTGTAACATTAGCAGTATAACATATAATAATGTTAAAATAAAAACGTGGTGAGTCCTTTTCCTGTGTAAAAATGCGCTTTGCGCATTTGCAGCTGTACAACGCCGACATGGATTTGTCGGCAGCCCTGAGCCCGAGCTTTCCTGTTTCGGTTAGCTTCACATTACCATGCCTTGAATCAAAAACAGGAAATGACTTGTCGCTGACAGCTGGAATATACTGATGCATGAGATGAAGAGGAGGCTATGCAAAGAGTTCCAGTAAAGTCAAACCATTTGCAAAATGTCATAACCAACCAGCCATGAAAGGTCATATCAGGCTCTGGAATGTAAAGCTGCCACAGATGTTGGTTTACAGCTGTGAAGTGGCACCTCTGATCAATTCAACAGACAATGAACGGCCCAGCATTTCAGTGACCTACTTAATCTATCTCTGGAGGTGTCAACCACAAGTGATAGGCAGGGCAGGCCTTGCCCCAGTGGCCTACAAGACTACAAGACAAGTGTCTAGATAAGTTGAGGCCAATGCATATGTAAACAGTAACCCCCCCAATAGCCCATAGAATTGCTTTATGTTCCTTCAACAATGTCTGGTGACTAGCTTAACCCCTGAAGTGACTAAGGCTAAAAAATACGTGCTATGCCAGTTTCTTGCTTCTGGAAGCCCCAAGTTTAATTATGTAACTTTTTCACTTTTTAAAAATATTGCAGTCATTACATAATCTTCTTAGACTTCTAGGTACTAATAGAAATTACAGATGATCCATCAGTGAGCTCTCCTTCATGTATCCTCTTTCAATATTTTGATCCTAAAACTCCAGGCAATGGTTAGGGTGAGGAAGGGGTTAAAGGAACAGTCCAGGGAATGGCAATAGTAAGGCAGCGAGGAGTTTGTCCGAATCCTCCTCCACAAAATAATTCCTTGTGTGTACTGTATATGCTTGGTGATGAATAAATAAACTGACCTGACTTGAAGCCTGTCCCCTGTGCCTCTCTTCTCCTCCACTGTGTCCTGCAGTGTGTTGTAGATGCTGTAGCAAGTCTCTGATTCCCCACATTCCAAATGTCACACAGCCACCCTGTAGCACCCTGTGCCCGGCATTTATGACCACTGTTGCTTGCTCAGGCTGAGAGTGCTGAGAGACAGGGGTGGCCGTGTGACCACATGTAGAGCGTGGTTGTGACAAAACAGAATTAAATGGAGAGGCAAATTTCTACACCTGCTACAACAACATTCAGAAAATGGAGGAGAGGCACATGGAACAGACTTCAGTTTAGTTAAAGCAGACTTCCACACCCCCTGACAACAAGGTCCTGGTCCCTAGGGACACTAAAATCACTTAATCCACCCATTCATGCCATCGTTGAGCCCTGAATTAGAGAGATATTCATCTTTTGAGAAGATTCATACGATCGGGGGCAAGAAACAGCTGCATGCACATATGACAGCTGCACCTCCTGCAATAGGAGGCCCGCTTTTTTACAGCGTGCAGCTATTTCCTGTCACCTATCATTCAGAGTTGCATGCCTGTTTTGGGCTTCATTAGGATCTTTAGCTTTAGGGACATCCCAAATCATGTTTTCTAGGATTATTTTTTTTAATATTGGTCTATTTTAAGTGTTAAATGCCCTGTCATAGAAAAAAATGTACCCTCCTTTCCAATATAGTGACATGCTGCAGGCTTTAGGATAAGCAAGTGTCAGGGAACCGCAGGTCACGTGATCCAACTAACAATCAAGCAACTACAATCACGCAGCCCACTTTCCCAAAGCACTATCCATTCGCCCACCTAGCAGGACTACAAGGCCCAGCAGCCTATGGACACCCAAATTCTTGGCTAAGGCAAAAAGATTGCTCAAGTTAAATAAAGGTTTTAATTCAATAAGCACACTAGGCAGTGATAACAAACATTTGACTATGGTGGAATGAATACAAATGTTGTTCTGAGAAGTGGGTTACAGGTTACAGTGAGCTACACACAGAGATACAACAGTCAGAGTTACCTTAAATGCAGATGTAGAGTAGTGATGATAGACTCCCACAAGGAGGTATGTGAAGAGCTTATTGATGGGCACCTCCAGAACGCATGCAACGTGACCTCCACCCAGAAAATGACAACCGCTGGCCCAGGGTCATCCCCCTTTATGCTTCAGGACCCTTTCACCACCTTCCTTCTGTTCCCTACCTGGGTTGTGGAACCTGCTTTAGGACATAAATCCCTTTAGGGGTTGTAACTTTGGGCAGGGGGGTCATATGGCTCTGGATATGGCACCAAATGATTGGCCCGGATGCCGGGTATCCGATGAGCCCAAAGATGGAGTCCCTAGAAGGGTCAGAACCCGAGATCTCCATTTCTTTAGGTTGCCATGGTTGCATGGCCCTGTGAATCGTACGTCTACAAGATGTTTTGTGGGCCCATTCTGTTTCTGTATCTGGCTTGGTGCTGGGGCACACAGTGGCCCAGCTATGGTCCTATTTGTGTTAGTGCCAGATGTCTGAGGCACTGGTGCTTGAGGCGAGGGCGCTCTCTCCCAGGGTCACCTCTGCTTCAGACTCAGTGGGGCCTTCTCAGCCCAGAGGTGTGAGAGAATCAGCAGAGTCTGTGATCCGAGCCAGTGCTCAACTCACAGATGTTAATTCGCCTTCCTGGAGAGATTAGGTCCAGTGCGCGTTTATTGCTAGAAAGACTTAATGCTCTGGGAGGAAATAAAGGATGACATTTGCTAAGAACTGGAAATTTTAAAAGGGGGGAGCCGGGCATCAGCAATAAAATGAAATATAATATTTGCCCTATTCCTCACAGCGGGTATACTTACAGCAGAGCTGTAGGTCTTATAGCTTAGAAAATGAGGAAAATATTTCTGATGTTTCCCCAGTGTTGCCGCTATGGCACTTAGCATGTTTATGCAATCTTAACATCCTGTCTTAAAGCAGACTAAAAACCTCTAACCCCTCCCATGTCCCCAACAGTCCCATCCTCCTGAGTACCTGGGATGACGCTGTTGACTGGGGCGGTGGCTTGGTTTAAAAAATATACACCTGTAGAATTGGTATTATACGTATACAGTACGTCCTGCTCCAGATATAATACTTACAATTGGGTTATCCTCTGCCAGAGCGCGCTGTGCACTGCAGACATGCAAAAACAGGCTCCCCCCCCCTCTTCATATACCCAGGGACCTCCCACAAATCCCCAGCATTGAAAAGCAGTGAACCAGAAGCCGGGAGAAACCAACCACCAAAAACAACTGGTAATGGTAACAATAACAACAATCACCATACAGGGGATCCAGAATAATGCAAAAACCAGGGTGGGGTGGAGCAGGACGTACTGTATACGTATAATACCAATTCTACAGGTGAATATTTCACAGAATTGTATTATTCTAAGTATACAGTACGTCCTGCTCCAGATATAATACTTACAATTGGGACATCCAATAGCAGTCTCCATAGAACAGGGTGGGATCCCCAACAAAAAAAGGCAACAGCAGACAGTTGAAAGCACTGTCACCTGTAATACCTCGCTACCAAGAGCGACACGAGCAAAGGCTCTAACTTCAACATCAAAAACAACCCTTGAAGGGGTACAAAACAAGAAAACAAGTAGCGTGCAAGCAACCTGTTCAGCAAGGGACAAGAGACAATCCAGGAAGAAAATTCCAGCAGCTATTGAGGGAAAATAGATTCCCTTGCCTCAGCATTACAAGGAATAAATCCCAGCAGAAGGATAATGTCACAAAACCGGAGCCTAAGACACCACCTTAGGCAGAAGAACCGGCGTAAGGCGGAACACCGCCTCATCTCGGTGAAGATACAGAAAGAAAAGAGGGCTAGCTAGACAGATCCGCCCGCTCAGGCACACGGGCGACTGAGGTACCAGCCCCAGAAGGGCAACCTTATGGATAAGAACAGTCAGACAGCATCCGGAATAGAGCCAAAGGGGAACACCCCGCAAAGCAAACCAAATAGAAACCAATCCCAACAGGGACCCTAGAACTACGTGGGGGATGTCACTGAGCAATCCCTGAAAGAAAAGTCAACCCAGACAAGGAACTGAGTAAAGACTTCTGCAGAAGATGGACAGGGCAGAGCCTGAACCACCAGGGCACCGAGTAGGAGAGCCAACTCCCACCCATGCTTTAATAACTATAAAAACCCTGGGAACAGAGCGCGCCCACAGGGGAGAGACCAGAAACTCACCCCAATCAATATGGGTAAACAATACCCCACAATAGACGGAAGAAGATGCAGAGGAAGCCAACTCCTAGGCTTCCAGAAGTCACAGACACCCAGAAGGTACACCCACTTCCATCAAGATGGATGAATCAACCGTCAGACCATCCAGACCAGAGTCTGTAGATAGGGATGAATAGAAAAAAGGGGGGGGCTGAGTGAGCAGGCCAGCTCCTGACAGGACGTACAGGTCCGCTGTCCACGTACCCACATCTGCAACCACACTTCACTAGGCCACCCAAGGGCCATCAGTATCACTGGTTCCCCCTTCCAGAGCAAACTTGCACAGAACCCTGTCAAGCAGGGTGAATGAAGGTAAGACATATAGAACAGAATGTCCAGCATAAAGTTACGAAGCCTCATGACCAAGGTCAGAACAATCTGAGACAGGGAAACAAGGGCCTAGGACCCACGATAGGGACGGGCCCAGAAATGATCCACACTAGACGGATCACATGGAGACACAAGAACAAGCACATCCTGTCGCAGAAGGACATCCACAGAAGTGAATATCGCAGATATGCAGGGAACGCTGTCCTCCACCCAGATCAGCATCAGATACCTTCCTGGGGGATCATCCTGCTTCCAAGCTCACACAGGTAATTAATACAGGCCATTGTCGTCAGACAGACCAATGGGCCCCCAAATAGCCTGATCCCGCAAGGGAGAAGTCCGTCGACCTGATAGATTTGGTATCCAACTGCAGGAAGACGCAAGGAAGGGGGCACCCCCTGACTGGTACCCCTAGTACAACAGTCTTAGGGGAAACCACCGTACCAAGGTGGAAGGGTACACAAACCCAGCTCCAGGGAAGCTGGAACCCAGTCCAGCATTTACAATAAGAGTAGCAGAAGAGCCCAAGGGCTCTGAGCACGAGGGACAACCTTTGAACAGCCACCAACAGGCCCACCAGCTACAATCCAGCCTGGTGAAGAGACGGGAACAGCAAGAGGGACCGAGCCAATGCAACCAGATTGTCCAAGTATAGTCAAGGAAGCAGGTTCCTGTCTGAACCGAATCCAGGTTCAACCCTAGGAATGGAGATACCACTAGGGGGAAAAAGAGGAATTGAGGTGATCGAGCACCCATCCAAAGACTCCCAAAGGACACCACCAACCGAGTAACAAACTCGGTCTGATGCAGGGATTGGGAAGCAAAGAGGGGACGGCCCGGCAGTTCCTCGCACGGACGCCCCCTAGGTCTCAGTAGAGATATCACCCCCGTCATCGCCTAGGCGATCACTCTAGAACCAAGGCCAGATAACAAGGCCACAATCAGCAGTGTTGGAGCGCCAACACTCGCTTGTAAGGTTCTTGGTGCCCGGAAGGCACAATGGCAATGAACTAAGCGTCTTAGGTCCCCACAGACGGCAAGAGGTCCCTGGACACAAGGCACTGGCGGCCCAACTCAGAGGAACCATGCAGAAAAAGTCCGCCTGTGAATGTACATTGACTCACCTATGGAAGGCCATAATGGGCAGAGTGTCTCCTCCTTAGGAGGAATGTGGAAAGGTTAGTGTAGAGGCCCCTGCCTCTGTCTGTTAAGGGCAACCAGCAGGTGACCCCAGACCTCGCAGACCGCGCGTGGCCTGCGCCAACACAAGAAGAGAGGCAGGGACCAGAAGCATCCTGAATATCTCGGGAAGGGGCCACCCAGCAGACACAATCCTGCATCCAGAGGAAACTTCCTCCTGACTCCATCAGAACGAGGCATGACGCCTCCTGATAGGGGCAAGGTGCCGCGGCCATCCCCTCGCCCAAGCGGGCGAGGGCGCCCCATCATGCTTGGGGGGTTTTGGTGAAAGGTTTGGACTTAGACCTGCCGGAGGGACCACGGCGTTGTCTACCACTCCTGGGGCAGGGATCTATACCAAAAAGCTGGAAGGACACCTCTGGTTTGGGTTTGACACTAACAAAGGGGGGTGGAGGGGTGCCCCTGCCCTGAGAAGGCCGAGACCGCCTTCTGTAAAGGGGTGTTTTGGCCTTTTTTTCCAAACAGGTCCAGACGGGCCCTGAATAGGCGTCGCCCTCTAAAGGGAAGCCCAGTAAGAATCTTTTTGGTAGCATCTTCAACACCCCACTGTCGCAGCCAGACCAGTCGGCGTATAGCTACCGCAAGGGCGGAAGTTCTTGCGCACATGCTGATGGTGTCATCCAGCGCCAAAAGGATAAATCTTACAAATACATCACAACTGGAGAGTGCATTAAACACCTCCCAGGGGAGATCCTCAGGTTGATGATCAATCAACTTTCTGATGAGGGTCCTAGCGGCCACTGCAGCGATGGCCGCGGCACAGACCGGGCGCAGAGTTGTCCCTGCACAAGAAAAGGCGTGGGAAGCCAGCCTATCAATGCGCCAGTCCTCAGCATCCCGAAGGGTAGGATAAGTAGGGGCCGCAATAAAGGGGGGGTTAAGAACCCCAATGATCGGTGCATCCACCACGGGAGGTGATGACCAGCAGTTAACCACATCAGGGGGAAAAGGGTATTTCCAATCCCAGTCCCCTGGAACCCCTGGAAGTTTACTAGGGCATTGCCCGTCTTTGAGCACAAGAGCCTGGAAGTGATCCTGCTCCAGAAATTCCAAACGCGGCGGCGCTGTGTGAAAACTCTCCCTTCTAGGCCTGAAAGCCTCACCAGGGATAGAGATAGACAAGACCTCGAAGATATTTATCAGTAATTCGTTGGTGTCACACAGTCCCCAAGAACCGGGGCCCGGATCATCATGACTCCTCAGCCCCTCGTCAGATGAGCCCGAGTCAGAGAATAGCCGACCTTCATCAGAAAGAGCAAAACCCTGCTCAGCAGTGAACTCTTCAGATTCAGAAGGAATGGGCGAAACCGGAGGCGTCAGGGACCGCTTCTTACCTGAGCCCAAGCGCTCTGCCAACCTCGAAATCACCTGATCAGCCGTAGGCCATCTGCGCGAAACGACTTGCTGTTCATTCCCGCTCGAGTGCGACTCATCAGCAGTGAGATTTAAGCACGGGGAGAGAGGTGTATTGAAACGAGGCGCAGCCACTGGCAACCCTGACTGCAGGACCAGTACTTGTTCAGCACAGGGTCTGCAGACCAGTGCTCTGTCCGCATCAGCATGGGGCATTCCACACGCTGTACATAGCCGGTCTTGTCCCGGAGGGACCCAGGTCACATAATTCTGAGATGCCTCCATATGGTGATTATTAACGTGCTATATACCAGTAGGGATTTACGCAATAGGCAACCCTGGATGTCCCAAAGACCCGCTAAGGATGTGGGAGAATTTGTAAGCCCGCTACAATATATGTTAGGCCGGGAGAAGCCACCGGACTCTTCGACGTCTGAAAGACAGAAGGGGAATAATGGGTGCCAGGGCCATGCGCAACAGAAAGAGTGCTAATGATGAAAACGCCCGCGAGGGCACTCACCGACCTGGGGAGGAGAAGGACCACCAACACGCGCGCGCGCGAAGATCAACAAAATGGCGCCGACCGAACCTCGGAGTGCGGGTCTAAACTGGGCGTGACGCGGAGCGTGCCACGCCAGGTCCCCGCCTCCCCCAAAGAGCGCGAAGCTCTGAAGCAGCCGTTAAAGGCTTGACAAGCCAAGCATAGAATATGCCAGTAAAGGCATCTGCTAGTGGATACTAGTAAAGTCTAAATACGCCGCCACTATTCTGACGCCCGTAGGCGTGCACAAAATTAGTTTCCTGCCCAAGATGCAGGATAATAAGGCAGGACGTGCTGTACACTATTGAATATTAAATTGAGAAAGAGAAGGGCAGCGCGGCTCTGACACCTAGATGCCGGTCAGGGGCAAAAGCACGGCCATAAGCGTGACAATACCGTACACTGAGACCGCCAACAGACACACACCCCCCCCTTCTTTTCCCCCGAATACGGGGGGAAACGAGGGAGGACGGCGACCCTTTACACAGGGTCCACCTCTACATGGGGCATGGGAGGGACATCCACTATGAGGCTCACCATCAGCCTAAACCGACTACCCTTTGGTGGGGGACTGCGGTGGAGAATGGCTCCGTTAAGCACGCATGGTGCTGCCTACCTTCACCCGACCAGCGCAGCCCAGGCTGGGAGGCACATCACACGAAGGACGGGTGGGAATAGTCCAACAGGGCCGCAGGCTGTAATAGCCCCGCTCACCTGCGAGAGAGTGATACTTCATGTCTTCGCAGTCAGCACTGCAGAGAAATCTGGGGAATATGAAGGGCCGGGAGGAGCCTGTTTTTGCATGTCTGCAGTGCACAGCGCCCTCTGGCGGAGGATAACCTAATTGTAAGTATTATATCTGGAGCAGGACGTACTGTATACTTAGAATAAAGAAACATCTAACACCCCCCTTGGGCGTGGAGGACCCCCCTGCCTGACTAAATGGGAAATGGACTTAAATGTTACTTGGGCACCCAAGGTTCACAAGAAGATCCTATCCTTACCGCACAAAACCTCAATCTGCACCAGATATCAAGAATGGAGCTATAAGCTGCTGACCCGGTGGTACAGAGTGCAAGTGGCTCTACACAACTGGTTCCCGAGCGTTTCAGTGGAATGCTGGAGGTGCGGGGCGTAGATGGGAGATCTGCTGCATATGTTTTGGGTGTGCACAAAGCTGAAAGCGTTCTGGGACACCGTGAGGGAAGTGGCAGGGAGGGTCTCGGGTTCGGCCATACCTGCGGACCCGGCACTTTGTCTTTTGCATGTGTCGGAGATCCTGCTAAAGAGATACCACGACTCTCTGCTGTGTCATCTGCTAAACGCAGCTAAGGCATGTATACCGCAGGTGTGGAAGAGTGCGGAGCCCCCCTCTATAGCCTTGTGGTATCAGAGGGTTAACGAAATAAGTGGCTTGGTGTTTTCCCCCCTTCCCCTTTATCCTCTCCAGCCCCCCCCCACAGTTTTATTTGCTGTCTGATTGAATGTTATATCTTTCATTGGTTCTAGGTCGTTCACTCAGGATAAGATGAGCTGGGCCTTTTGAACGGCGTGCCCCGCTTCGTTGTGCTATCTCTCCACAGGCCCCGGTCCGGGGGGGCCCCCTTCGTGGATGCATTGACCGGAACAGTTGGGGACGCGCCTGTTCGAGACCAGCCTAATATTATAATAAATAAAGAATGCATTAAAAAAAAAGAAACATAGCCACTCCCTCTGGAAGATTTGAGTTCGGCGATTGGGTGATATTCAATCTGCCAGCCAATGTGACAAGCCCGCTGGCTGCATCCCTAGCTTCCCTTGCATTTGAGACATGCTTCCACCCCCATCCTATCTGAATGGCTGGGCGCTGAAGGGCTGAGGGGAAGCCAGAGATGCGGCCGCGGAAACGTTGTGGGAGCCCTGAGGTTTTTTTTCTTTTAGATAAGATATTATATGATAGGCTATAGAACAAATAAATATTTGACTAATAGTACACAAATCACTTGATGGAACAGTTCAGTTGACAGTGACAGCTGTGAATTATCCATATTTTGTTCTAATTACCAGGTGGTGACCATCAATTATGAATTACTCACATAAAGCAATAAAATGGTCCTGATCATTTCTACTTTAAGTGCCCATATACCATACTCTCCCCTTCTACCGTTCCCCTGTCTAACTCCAAGTTGAACAATCGCAGGAATAATAATATTAGCTATAAGCCCTATCCTATTTATTCTGTTAAAATGGAGATAATTTTAATTTTGTGAATAGTATTACACATTTACTTAAAAGAATTAAAGTCCGGTATTAACCTTCATTAAACTCCACCATCAATATGCACAAACCAGCTAGACTATATACACAGGGTTTCTGATTTCAATCAATTGGATGTAGGTCCGCTTCAATGTGGGCTCCAACCGCTCTTAATATCTCCAACTTGATCTCTTTTGTCAAGCCTCTTATCGGCCTTAATAGCGTTTTTTTTCCCCACCATTAATTAACAGTGGGCATATGTGAGGAAAGAAAAAAGGAAAAAATCCAATCGTATAGTATTATTTCAACCGAGTAGCATTCCCAATTTTTATTATGCTTAACAAAAATATCATATAAAACACACTCAACGCACAGCCAATATTATTAACAGCCGGTCAGCGAGTTAAGCCTCCAAAATAGCGTTTTAATACAATTTTAATACATTAGCCCTTTTCAGCATTGGGAATGTGCAGAGAAAATATTTTAACCGTAGGAAGAGATGTCTAAACGATTTTAGGGCTGTGAAACCCCCCTCCCACCTGCCTACCTCCACGGTGCATGCTTTACCCTGAAGACAATCAAGACTGGCAAAGAAACAACAGAGGGTGCAAATATTGAATTTTGGTCCGTTTTTTTAATTTATTTTAATTGAGAGAATTTTGCAGGATTGTAAAATTCAACCCCAGAATGTTTTCAAATACATAGAAAAGATATTAAATTCAAAGTTACAAGACTGCATTTTTACTCTACTTAGCCAGAAAGATATTTATGTGGTACTGATATACTAACAGGGATGGGCACGTCATTCTGAACCATTCAAGAGGAACCATGAAGTGTTTTCAAAAGATCGTCTCAAGTATTGTTTTGCTTGTAACTAGAAATGGGTTTTTCAAACCCAAACACGTTCTTCAGCCAGAAGTTCATGTTCGAGTTCAATGCCTGACACAAACACGGAAAAGCAGGTAGATGGGCTGCTTCACCTAAGGGTGCACTCAACTTAGCCAGTGGTCCTTAGCAGCAGTGTTAGAATTTGACCAAAGCCGGGGCTACAGAAATATGGCCGCCGACTCCCATGAGTGAGGACACTTTTAGTGCCAGCACTGCCAGCTGGTACTAGAAGTGCCCTCACTCATGGAAGCCATTGACTGGGACCAAATGCCACTCCACCGTTGCCACTTAGAGGAAGAGGATCGTGGGCTGAAGTGATGTACAGCAGCATGCTTACCCCTGGGGCATCCCCCATATCACCAGTAAATGCCTACAGTATCTTTCCCTGGTCCACTGGTGCATGTGCGGGCTCTTACCCATTTAAAGCTGTTTGCTGTGCTTATGAAATTCAAACTGGCTGGGGCTGGAGCATGTGTGCCTCTGGGAATGCGGCTACTCTTGCTCCCTGTTGAAGTCTGTCAAAGCTGTTTGACAAAGTGGTCTCGACAAATAGCTCTGACAGGATGAAAGCTTGCACATGCGCTGTTGGACCTGGAAGAGGTGAGTTTTTCTGGGTGTTCTGAGGAGTTTCACACAGCGGGGAATCACAATTCGACATGCCCCAGGGCACGGACCTAGACCCAGGATAGTCTAAAAATTGTTTTTTTAGCTTTAAATTCCTGTTTGCCCTCTGTGGCCCGGAGATTGAGTCTCAGGGACCATTACCAAGCTTCCGGGGGCAGCAAGAAAATAAAGTTCAATAAGACAAGACAGAGTTCAGGGCCTGGTAAAGTCCGATAAACAAATACAAATTCCAGGGCTGGCGGCCCTGAACTGTTAAGGTAAAGGAAAAAGTCGTAAAGGTTAAAGTTTCAAAAAATATCATCAACCATATTAAAAATGGGAAATATTTTGGTTTAAGTGTTGATTCAATACCAAAAATATCCCATATTAACTAACTTTTTTATAGTAAGCTATGTCAAAGAAGAGGGCTCACCAACTGAACAGTTTCTGCGCTTCATCACAAACCCAGGACAGCGTTCAGAAAGGCTTACAGAAGCAGTACTGGACACACTTAAAAATTATGACTTGGACATTAATAATTGCATAGGGCAGTCTTATGACAATGTCAGCAACATCTCTGGTCACTACAGTGGGCTACAAGCAAGAATTAAGGAATTAAGACCCTGCTCTGCACGGTCTTTGAAATTAGTTGGCGCATGTGCAGCAGAAAGCTGTAAAGAAGCATGTTCTTTCTTTGAACTTTTACAGCACTGGTATGTGTTTTTACCGCATCCACAAATAGATGGGAAACATGGCAAACCTTTGGGGATCTATTTTGGAAAGATTTCAAGCCTTTAGCCGAAAATTACAACAGATTGAAATAAAGTATTGTATTGAGAATTGTAATAGTACTATATTGTAGTATTGTAATAGAACTATATGATTCGCTTGTGCAGTATGTCAAGCAAATCAGGGAGATGTTTGACACATCTGAGTCAACTGCTCTAAGTAAATTAAAGCGGTCCTTCGCTTTGAATAAGAGTCTATCTTATATGTTTTCTACACCCTGTACATACACATTGCTCACATTAAATATCATCCTACCTGCATCTACTGCATGTTATGAGCCTTTAAACATCCAAGATGGTGGCTCATGGGACATCAGGCAGCCTGCAAACAGGAAGTGCCTTCTGACTGTGCTGCTCTGCATTCTGGGATTGCTGACCTTTTCCTGACCCCAGCTCTGCTCTGTCTGAGCAAAGCACAGCTATAACCCGCCCCCCTGTACTTTATACCACTCTCCGCTCTTCAGTAAGTGTGATGCTTCTGAGGCAAGATGGCGGCGCCCGTATCTTAAAGTCTTGAACAGAGTAGCAGCCCAGTGGGGGAAAGAATAAGTAAGTGACTAAAAACTTAAAATATATTAATTTTATATGCTGGGGAATAGTTTTTTAAGGGTTTGGACTTTTCAATAAATCATGGTGAAGGTCACGTTTAAGTGAAAAAAATTATGATCTTCGCTTTACAAAAAAAAAAAAACACAGCAGTAGTGAAAGTAAAAATAAATACGAAATAATTTTGGGGTATCTGAACTGGAGCGCAGAAAGTCAGCCTATAAAGAATATTTTGAGAAATTAGAATTTTTGTCAAAAATAACCAAATTGGAATTTTTTGTTGTAAGTTAGCAAGCTGAGTAACTTATAGCGTATAAGAAAGAAAGCCATTGAGGCACCTGATTTTATCACGGAAAGCCTACGTTTGCATGGGCATCTTTTAAGCCTCAATGAAGAATACAGCACACCACTTAGCATTCTCATAAAGATCAGTAAAGATGAGCTTCAGGACATTTATTGTAATGCGGACATAGCATTAACATGGCATAACATGGCATGTTTTTGCGCATGCCAGCAACCAACTGTTTTGCAGAAAGCGCCTTTTCTGTATTAAAGAGAATTACAAATTATTAACTACCATGAAGGAAGATCGCCTAAATGCTTTGGCAATGTTGCCAATTGATAGTGACCTTGTAATGTCTCCGAATTATGATGATATTATTGACAGTTTTGCAGCCCTGCAAAAAAGAAACACTATGGAGAATGCTGAAATGTGACATTTTTTGGGCCTCAATTGCAGAAAGTTATGCCTAATATTTCAGTTGCACTCATTTTTAACTGTTAATTATTTGTGTTTATTTTATTATTCTTTTATGTAGCATCATTAGTTATTGTTATTAGTATGTTGGTGCTATAGTAAAGCTTAGGGCAATTTTTTTCCAGTTGCACTAGTAGTTATTCTATATTAATATTATTGTTATTTATTGTTAATGGTTATTATTACCATGGTTTTATTTTTGGTGAAGCCTGCAGCACTATGTGTTCATTTAAATTATTATTACTGTTAATTATTATATCTACTGTTATTTATTATTGTTTATTGCTATTGAGCTGGAGAGACAGTCTGCTTGGGATCCAGGAAAAAGGATTCCAGCACTCCTCCAGGAAAAGGGGTATTTAAACTCTAATGTTCACTTCCAAATCCTTCCTTCATTTAATTTGATAAAAATCATTGTGGTCCCCCACATGTGCCCTTTTTTCCTGAATGTTTAATGTATTTAATCAGAACATATATTAGTTTATGAAGTAGGTTAATTGCTTCTGGTTGTGCACATGTAATTGTGTACAGCAGACTCCCCCACCCCTGCTGATGTCATGATCTCTTCATCAGGAAAATACGTTGCTGCAAAATGGTTGTAGGGCAGTTTATTTTATATTATTTGATATAAATGCTCCCTAATAACTATTAACCAGCAACTACCTGACTTGGAGGATCAGTTGGGCAATTCCTTTGTCCTAGTGGCATGCCAGTTCACGACGCCCCGCCGTGTGAAACCTCCAGGTTTGCCAGTATTCTTACCTTACCATTGATACTACGCTGCATGTTCAGGCTGCTGGCAACTTTCCCGTCATTCCTGTAGCTGCTGCATGAATCGAAATGGCTAGTGCAGGTATGCACAGCAGAAGGGATATGGTTCCCTAGGGATGTCTGCAGCATTCTTCCATGTAGAGTATTTTGCCTCTCATTAATGGGCACAGCTAAAAATGCTGATCAGAGGAAAGACCACACATTTGCCGTGGGATCACAGTCCAGGTAAGAACACTGGTAAACATGGGCGTTTCACACATGGGGGCATGAGGGTCATTTGTGTTTAATAACAAATAGTAGTTGAGTGTCCACTTGTTCCGGCCATGTGAGGCTCATTTGTGTTTAATAACAAATAGTAGTTGAGTGTCCCCTTGTTCAGACCACACAAGGCTCATTTGTGTTTAATAACAAATAGTAGCTGAGAGTCCACTTGTTCAGGCCAGGCAAGGCTGATTTGTGTTTAATAACAAATAGTAGTTGAGTGTCCACTTGTTCAGGTCACTCGAGGGCAATTTGTGTTTAATAAATAGAAGTTGAGTGTCCACTTGTTCAGGCCACATGAGGCTCATTTATGTTTAATATCAAATAGTTGTTGAGTGTCCACTTGTTCCAACCACATGAGACTCATTTGTAAATAAAAAAAATGTGTAGTGTCCACAAATTCAGGCCTTGTGAGGGTCATTTGTGTTTAATAACAAATAGTAATTAAGTGTTCAATTACTCAGGCCAAGTCCTCTTGTTCAGGTTATTGCTGTTAAATATTAGTGGAGTGTCCATTTGTTCAGGCCACTTGGAGATCACTGCTGTTTTATAATAAGTATTAGCAGAGTGTCCACTTGTATAGGCCACTTAAGGATCAATGCTGTTTAATAATAAGTATTAAAAAATAATAATAAAACACTGCGCTTAAAACATTGTCATAAAATCATTATATGCTGGTTCTTTAGAGTTCAACCCGCTGAACCACTTATTCCAATAAGTCCAAATAACAAAATTCTCATAAAAAATTTTAAAAAGCAAGTCCGGGGGGGGCGTGGCTAGCCGATGGCGGGATAGGCTGCTTACCTCAGGAGCTCTGCACCTTAAGCGCACGGACTGACTCTACAGGCACTACCCGGAGCAACTGAACCGATGCCCAGACGCAGAACAGCATCGAGAGTGGAGGGGAAGCGTGGGTCGGCTCCCATCTCCACCTTCTTTGCGGCTGTGAGGAGAGAGGCGGAGGTCCCTGCCGGGAGCAAGATGGCGGCGGCGAAGAAGAGGGACCACGCTGCGGGAGGGAAGGCAGCGGCCCGAGATTGCGATGAGCCGGCGCCCGTGAGTACGGGAGGAGGGGAGCGGGAGGAGGAGACACGGGGAGACCTCGGCGACCGCGCCGAGACTGAGCAGGCGGCGACAGCGGCCGCGACGGCAGCGGAGGCTGCAATGATAGTGACGGCGGTGCCGGCCACACAGGCAGCGGCTGGGGAGGAGGAGAAGGAGGTGGGGGCCGGCGTGACAGCCGCCTCCACGGGCACAACTGACCGGACTCAGATAAGCTTAGCCCTGCAACACCCACTAGAGTCCCCTGACAGGCTTGGATCCACCTCGGGGGGGAGCCCGGGGTGGAGTGGACCCGTGGGATTCGTGACCCCGGACATGGGACAACTTGTTAAAGCCACAGGCTGGCAGCAGACTGGCCACACAATACAGCCCCTTGACATACCCCAAAGCCCTCACAGGAAACGTCCTGAACCAGATCCTGAGGGACAGAGGCTGACTGGGGGTAATGTAGGCGACAGAGAGACTGCCCACCATCCTGTCCCCCATATTGTCGCAGCCTGGCAGCAGAATGGTGCTCCGCAAAATACCATGGCCCCATGCCGCCAGCTGGAGAGCACGGTGCTGGCGCGGCCTCGGGATGCCCGGGATGTGGGGGAGTGCAGGGGCACCCAGATGACGCCCCTTTCACCCGGGAGCGATTGGGGCTCGGACCCTGTGAGATGGAGCGCTGGCTGGAGCCGGGCGACGGATTCCCCGGGATTTGAAGATGACCTGGAGCCAGAAGCGAGTGAGAGCCGGACCCATCCTGCCCTGGAGGGACTAGCCCGGCCGCAGGGCGGGAGGCCCAGCGCCCCCCCTGACGATGTGCTCATGGAATCTCAACCCATGTCTCCCTCACTGCTATCGGCCCTAGCGGAAGTTGTCAGATCAAATATAGCTGACGCTATACGGACCCTCCCCTCCCGCTCCGACTTTGATGGATACGTTTCCCAAATGGAGAACACTCTCCGTAGAGAACTCAGCACGCTTCAGAACTCGGTTGCGGAGATCTCCCACAGAGTCGATACAGTGGAGCAGGATCAGTCAGCTCTGGCCCAGAGAGTGGCGGCACTGGAGCAGGCAAGACAGGAGGAGAGACGTCACCTGTCTGCCCTCTATCTCAACTTAGATGACGTTGAAAACCGAGGCAGGCGCAACAACCTGAGACTGAGAGGACTTCCGGAAGCGATTGCTCAACCAGACCTGGAACGCGCGGCCCTACGCATCTTCAATACAGTCTTGGGGGCTCCCCCCACGAATGACATTGCCATTGACCGGATCCATCGCACCTTGGGCCCAAGATCTGAGGATCCTCGACGGCCCAGAGATGTGGTCTGCAGGATTCATCTTTACAAGAACAAGGAAGATATTCTTAGGAAGGCATGGGAGAAAGGCCCGACAAGTTTTGAAGGAGCCTCCATTGTGATCCTCCCTGATCTGTCCCTCAGAACACTTCAGATGAGACGCCTGATGAAACCCCTTCTGGGGCTGATCCAACGTCAGGGGGCCTCCTACCGTTGGGGGTTCCCGTTTCACCTGATCGTCCGCAGGAATGGAGGATCCTTTACCTTGAGAGCCCCCGACCAGCTTCCGGCGCTCTTTGCTTTTTTGGAGGCTGAGCCGATCCAGATACCGGACTGGCTGGCTCCAAGTCTGGCCCCACCTGCCGGGGGGCTGGGGCGGAGGGAGCCGCGGAGGCCGTTGAGAAGGGGCCCCGGGAGACGAGGACCCCGCCCGGTCGCCAGGGCCTGAGACTTAATTGATGATTGATGGACCAAGATATGTGTTACAGACGTTGACCCAGTGACCCGCTCATGTCCCCGCTTGATGTTTGAACGCTGCCCGATTGCGGGGGGCCCGGCGTGGTGGCGCCCTCCCTTCTGGGGGGTGGGTGTTGGGGGCCCCTGCGCGCATCTGAATGGGGGCCCGGCGGGGCCTCCCGGTCCGGCTCTCCCCCTGGCGCGGGGGATGGGGTGCCTTTCCTCCCTCCTCCCCGCCCCGGGGCGGCGCGCGGCGCGACCTTGGTATGGAGGTCCTTCCTGGGCTCTGCCCCGGGTTGGGCACTTAGGCCCAGGGTTTGTACCCAGTTGCAGCTGCCGGGATGCTTGAGCCCTTGGTGGAACCACAAGAATCATCGGTCTTCTTGAGTCATTGGGTTTGTTGCCCAGCATTGTGTGGTGGCTGGGGGCTCCTCCCCTTCCCCCCCGTGGGGACTTGGGGGGGTGCGGGCTGTGCCGGTTGCGCGTCTTGCGCGGGCGGCTCTGCCTTGCCCCTCTCCTCCCTGGGGGGGGGAGGGGATGAGCGGCGGGCTGGAGTGCCTCGCTTTCTGGTTGGAGCTGCCGTGGTGCTCTGTGCATGGGGACCCGGTGGGCCTTGCCCCCACCCTCTCTCTCTCTTGTTTTTTCTTTTGGTTTCGGGTTTAGAGCGGACTGTCCTTTACACCCATAAAGAGGGTCGTACCCCCTGTTAGCATGTTAGCCTGTTAGATTTATTAGCCTTGTTCAACTCGTTATTAAATGTAAATCCTGTTCCATGTTCACTTGTTAATGTGGGCATCGGGGTGGTAGCGCTTCCCCCCCGCGGGGGTGCGGAGGGCCCGGGTCCCCTTTAGTGGGCCCCTCCTCTCCCTCCCCCGCGGTGGGGGTAGCTGGATGGGCTCCGGCCTTGGGGGCCCCCCCCCCCAGGTTCCACTTTCACTTATGTACTCGGCCCCGTGGTTGGGTATCCCCTTGAAGTTGAAATTGTTAAGATGTTTGTGCCTGAAATAGAGTTACTAGTCTGTTCACAATGTGTCACTATTGTTCAATGTGTGCATCTCCTACACCTTTGCCTGCTCTCGACTTACACTTCCCCAACTTAGGTATCCCTGAAGGGACCCCGCCCTGGGTATCTCAGAGCCGGCCCGATTAGGGAAAGGAGGAAGCTTGCGGTGCGACAACACCGCAGGTACCCCTCGCTTAGAGTCTGCTGCGGACTTGCCTAACCCCGGCAACCCGCTATTTTAAGTTTGTGTTTTCCCCTTTACCCCTGTTTTTTCTGATTTGCAAACCCCTCCCCTTGTTTGTCCATCTGCTTTCCCTCTATTCCCTCCCTCCCTCTCTCGTGCCCCCCTCGCCTCTCTCTCCTCTGGCCTGAACTCGCCTCTTCATTTGCCTCTCCCCTCTGCCTCCGCTTCTGGATCCGTGCCTCTCACCCCGGAGGGTTCCGGCCGTGCTGGGGGCGCTCTCTGCTGCTTGCCTCGGGGGAGGAGCATTGTTGCGTGCCTTGGCTCCTGCCTCCCTCACGCAGGATGGCCAGACTGACGTTCTGCTCCTTGAACATTAAGGGATTTAACATCCCGGAGAAGCGCTCGAAAGTATTATACGACCTCCACAAGCAGAGAGTGGACATTCTCATGCTTCAGGAGACTCATTTTCAGGAGGGTAAGGTGCCTGCCTTCTGCAGCAGGTACTTCCCCACTTGGTTCCATAGTACCAACCCGACCGGTAAATCACAGGGTGTGTCAATAGCAATTCATAAGTCGGTGCCACACACTGTGGTTGAGCATAAGTTAGACCCTGAAGGGCGGTTCGTCTTTCTTAAGGTTGAAATCCACCAACGAAAATACACGCTGGCAAACTTGTACCTTCCTAACCACGACCAGGTGGCGTTCACTCTAAAATACCTCCGACAACTAGAAGACTTTGCGGAGGGGATCATCGTGCTGGGAGGGGACCTCAACCTGGCGCTGAATCCTGCTCTAGACACGTCGGCTGGCAGGTCCTCGGTGCCCCTCGGGAAATTGCAGTCCCTACGAGGGGCTCTACACAGCCTGCAGCTAATGGATGTCTGGAGGCTGGAGCACGGACAGGCGAGAGACTACACATACTTCTCGCCGGTGCATAGCTCATACAGTCGCATTGATTATCTTCTGATGAGCCACCACGCCCTGCAATGGCACCCTAAGACCAGCATAGGACCTTTTCTGTGGTCCGACCATGCACCGGTCTTCATGTCTTTTGTCCTACCGGGCGCTGCTCCAAAGCAATGGAGCTGGCGCCTGAATGACAATCTTCTCAGGGATGCGGCTTGCATGAACAAGATCAGAGAAGCGATCACTAACTTTGCTTCGGACCACGGGCGGGACACTTGCCCCCCCGACGATCAAATGGGAAGCACTCAAATGCGTGTCGCGAGGAATTTTCATTCAGGAGGGATCGAGGCTGAAGAGGGAAAGATCATCATTAATTGCTGAAACACTTCAAACAATACAAGACCTGGAATCGAAACACAAATCTGATCCATCGCCGGCCCTACTATCAGAGCTTTCGCTCAATAGAAATAAACGTTTGCAGTTATACGACCAGGCCTACCTCAAATATAGAGACAGACTGAGAGCCTCAATGTACGAGCATGCAAACAAATGTGGAAGACCCCTGGCCAGGTCCCTACGGGACAAAACTGCAGCGACATTTATCCTATGTGTGCGGTCGAGTGGGGGGGAGATGGTCGTGGATCCGGTCAAGATACCAGAAGTGTTTAAAAGCTTCTACGGTGACCTTTATAATCTTCAGCCGGGGTTGTCCCCGGGTTCGGGGGGGGGACTGGAGAGGGAGATACGGGAGTACGTGAGTGAAACGCCCCTCCCGGTGCTTTCAAATGAGACCGTGTCGGAGCTGAAGGCCCCCTTTACGGTGCTGGAGGTTTTGAAGGCCATTAAGGAGGTGCCATCCGGGAAAAGCCCGGGCCCCGACGGCTTCACCCCAAGATTTTTTAAGGCCTTGGCGGCCCAACTCGCTCCATTCATGGTGAAAGCTTTCAATCACGTGGGGGGGAGCGACCCCTTCCCAAGACAGGCACTGGAGGCCACTATAGCAGTGATACCGAAGCCAGGCAAAGACCCGTCAGCATGCGGCAGCTACAGGCCCATCTCTTTGCTCAATGTAGATATAAAGCTCTTAGCCAAGATCATAGCCACCAGACTCCAGCCGCAGATACCCCACCTGATACACCTAGATCAGGTGGGATTTGTCCCGGGCCGCGAGGCCAGGGACAATACAAACAAACTGATTGACCTGATTGCGTATGTCCAAAACAAGGGTATTCCGACATGCCTGCTCTCCTGTGACGCTGAAAAAGCGTTCGACAGGGTGAGCTGGAGCTTCCTCCGAGCCACGCTGGCTCAGATCGGCCTTGGACCTACCATAACTTCCAAGATTATGGCTTTATACCAGAATCCAACAGCACGTGTCAGAGCCAATGGCATATTGTCGGAGCCCCTTACAATTACAAACGGCACCCGCCAAGGATGCCCCCTCTCGCCTTTGCTCTACATCCTAACGATGGAGCACCTAGCGATGGCAATCAGGAATAACCCGGACATAAAAGGCATAGAGTGCGCGGGCCGGCAGTACAAAAGTTCAATTTTTGCGGACGATCTTCTCCTCCATCTGACATCGCCAGTTGTATCCTTTCCTGCAGCGCTTAAAGAGTTTGAGCGTTTTGGACGGGTGTCGAATTTCCGTATTAACTACGCAAAATCAGAAGCGCTGAACCTGACCTTGCCTCAGCAGCTAGTGGATACCCTCAAGAGTAGCTTCCCCTTTAAATGGCAACCCACAGCAATAAAGTACCTGGGAATACGCGTCCCATCGAACCTGAAGGACTTATTTGAACTCAACTTCCAAGATCTTAAATCTAAGACTGCTCAGAGCCTCTCAAAGTACGACAGAGGGCGACATTCATGGTTCGGGAGGATCAGTATCCTGAAGATGGATGTCCTCCCGCGATTCTTGTACCTGTTTCAGACAGTCCCCATCCCCCTCCCAAGATACTACCTCAAATCTATTCAGTCAATGTTCCTGAAGTTCATTTGGGGTGCACGGAAGCCGCGAATCCGGTTTGACGTACTGGTTAGGCCCAAGAGTGCAGGGGGGATGGGTGCGCCAGACCTGAAGCTCTACCACAGCGCTGCAGTTTTGATGAGATTGATAGACTGGACGTACAGGAGAGGGGACAAGCTCTGGGTCCAGCTGGAGGGGTACATGCTGGGGCTCAGCCCAAGAGTTCTCCCGTGGGTGCCTGTCTCTGAAGAGGGAGACACTCCCTATCTGACCCGGCACTTCCTTGCCAGCTGGAGTGGGATTCAGAGACAAGGGGCCCTGGTGAACAAACCGGGCCCTCTCACCCCCCTGTTTAACAGCCCGGAGTTCCCCCCGGGCCAGCGGACCCCTCGGTACTTGATCTGGAGGGAGGAGGAAGATGTCAGGTTGAGGGACATTCTGGTGGCGGGGAGACTGCCCTCCATGAACGACCTCAAAGCACAAAACCAGGGGAGGCAGGTGTCGTGGCTCCTACATCGCCAACTAGTGGCATACCTCTCATCGGAGGGGCGACTAGAGAGAGCCCTTCTCCCCTTGACTCCCCTTGACTCCCCTAGAGGAGCTCCTCACACAGTCCCAACCTCCGGAACATGTGGTATCAAGGCTCTATGCCCTACTGCTGGCTTCCAGACATACTTCGGAGCTGGGATTCCTCCTCAAGTGGGAGAGAGATCTTGGAATTCCCATCACAAGGGAGATGGCCAGCAAGATTTTTGCATTGACACATGGACTTTCAGGCGCCAGCGCAGCGCAGGAGAAGAGCTACAAGGTCCTCACGAGGTGGTACCGCTGCCCAGCGGACATTGCCGCATTCTCGCCAGAAGAATCAGGAGCCTGCTGGAGGTGCGGGGCGGCCAACGGGGGCATTCTCCACATCTGGTGGGAGTGTCCCAGGATCAAGAAACTTTGGGAGACTGTATTCCGGATACATGCAGAAGTGGAGGGTCAAGAAATACCAAACAGGCCGGAGACGGCCCTATTATCCCTTGTTCCGGGCCCGCTCTCCAAGGGAAAGAGGGGTATCCTCAGACACTTTTTGACGGCAGCTAGGACAATCATTCCTAGGCGCTGGAAAACTCCTAGCCCCCCAACTGTGGTGGACTGGTTTACTGAAATGGACCACATACGAAGGATGGAGGACCTAGTTTCTGAGTCTAGAGAAAACCCAGAGGCATATCTACTGACCTGGACAAACTGGATAAGTTTCAGAGAGTCTGACGCGGCAAAGGCCTTTCTGGCGCTGGACGCTGGCTGAAGCCGATGTGGTTCCCCACGGGGGGGCGATTCGGTGGGGCGTCGATGCTGGCCTGACCTGGCTGGGGCAGAGAGGCTCCCTCCTCCGCTCGTGTTCCTCGGGATCTCCCCTCACCCCCTCCTTCTGATGCTCTCTTTCTTCCTGGTCTTTTATCTCTCCTCTTCTCTCCCCTCCTACCCACACTTCCTTCAGTTCCCTCCCTGATTCCCTCGTCCTCCTCCCTCCTGGACCCGCCTCCCCTCTTTTGCTCCCGCCCCGCGCCCTGCTGCCCTGCTCCCCCCGCCTCCCACCTCGCGGTGGAGAGATGCGGTATCCCCCTCTCGTCCTTAACTGGTCCCGCTGGATCATCTGGAGCCCCCCTGGCACTGGTTCACAGAGAAAATCCTGGCTCATCGATAGGTTTAGCGTGATTAGAAGAGATTGAGACGCCTCATGGGAACTATGCGCTGGATATGGTGCTGCACCATGGGCGGTCTAACGTATCTTCCCCTGTGATTGGGTGCGGCTATCCATGTCATGGACTGGTGGGCGCACCTAAGTCCGCTGGGGCATGAGATCAACCGGCTACCGAGAGATGACGGGCGTAGGTGTGAGATGCGGACATTATCCAGGGTTGCTCTCTCGTCGGCGCCCCCGGGTGGGCGTGGGGTGCGGTTGGGACGCGTGGGTGGGATTGGGGCGGCTCTGGGGGAGGATTCTATGTCTTTATATCTGAGCTAACCTTTATTGTGTTTTACCCCTTTACTTCGTAATGTGTACTTGTTTTCCCTGTATTGTACAAAATCTCAATAAAGACAAATTGAACTAAAAAGCAAGTCCAAAGTCCAAAATAGAAAGTGGTCCTGTGGTGCATGCACTTCATAAAAACACACACGTGCCCTCCACCATTCCAATGTACTCTTACCAGACAGTAGATGGTACTGCAGCAGTAACTTATATGCTCACAGAGAAAATACAATTCTGTGATTACTCACCTCGTAGAATTGGTAATATAAGTATGCAGCACGTCCTGCTCCAGAAATGATTCATAACCGTTGGGATTACCTCCGCCAGAGGGCGCTTGACTGCAGCGATGGCAAAAAGAGGCCCCTCCCGGTCCCATATATATCTGGGACCTCCCACAAATTCCCCAGTATTAAAAAGCAGTAAGGAGAACCAGGAGAAGCCAATGATAAATAACAAAGTTAACAAGGATAACAATCACCATACAGAGGATCCAAGATAATGTAAACAGTGTGGGGTGGAGCAGGACATGCTGCATACTTATAATACCAATTCTACAAGGTGAGTAATCACAGAATTGTATTATTCTAAGTATGCAGCACGTCCTGCTCCAGAAATGATTTATAACAGTTGGGACATCCAATAGCAGTGTCCGTACATAGGGTGGGATCCCCAAAGGCAACAATGCGCAGTTCAAACCACTGCCGCCTGCAGAACTTTGCGGCCAAAAACAGCATCAGCTGAGGCCCGAACATCAACCTTGTAAAACTTAGAAAAAGTATGAACAGAAGACCAAGACCAGCTTTACAAACTTGTTCAACAGAAGCCTGGTGCTGGAAGGCCCAGGAGGCCCCCACAGCACGTGTAGAATGAGCAGTAACACGGAAAGGAGGATCCTTTCCCCTAGCAGAATTGGCCCTAAAAATAGCCTGCCGAATCCATTTGCTAATAGTAGACTTAGCAGGAGCCAGACCCTTCTTGGGACCTGAAGGAACCACAAACAAGGCATCAGTCTTTTTTGAAAGGTGCAGTAGCCACCAAGTAGAACTTCAAATTCCTGACCACATCCAGAGAATGTAAGGCCCTCTCCTTGGAATTACCAAGGAAGGAAGCACAATGTCCTGATTGAGATGGAAGGCAGAGACAACCTTAGGCAAGAAGTCTTTAAAGCGGAAAACCAACTTGTCCTGGTGTCTCTCAAAGTAGGGGGCCTGACCGAGGTGATGGCCACCAAGAAGGCAACTTTAAGAGTGAGGATAGACAGAGCAGCCTCATGCACAGCGCTCAAATGGAGGGCCATGAAGGGCAGACAAAACCAAATTCAAGTCCCAAACCGGCAACAGAGGTTTGCGAGGGGGACGCACATGAGCAAGGAAGAAAGTCCTAACCAAAGGATGTTGAGCAAAAGATCTCTGGAAGAAAACAGCCAAAGCAGACACGTGACCCTTAAAGTGGAACAACACCCAGGGGTCATCGGCCTGGGAATCTATAAGATTCTATAAGATCTAAAATCTATAAGATCACCTCCCTCACCGCGGGACATCCGAGATCGGGATGTCCCGCGGGGTGAAACCCCCCCAAAACCCCAAAAAACCTTACCTTATCGGCGGCGGCGGCAGCTGCCGCCTCCGGCGCGCCCCTCTAGACGTGCGTGCGCCCGCGCCAGCCGTTTGTGAATGGCCGGCGCGGGCGTGCGCCCTGTAAGAGTGACGTGTGGGAGGCGGCGGTGGACGCGCTGTCTTGTCCATCGCTGTCACCCGCTTGTCCGTCGGCGGGGATTGGACGGCGCGGTCACGTGGGAGCGTGGTGAGGTGAGTTTTGGGGGCTTTCTGAGGGGTTTCACACAGTGGGGCACCCCCAATCAAAACCCAGGATAGTCAAAATCCTGGGTGTTGGTCCACTTTAAGCGTGCTGAGCTGAAGTCCCAGATCCAGACCATGCTGAAGGAACTCCAAAATCCTAGGAATGGAAAACACCCGACAGGTAAGGAGCCTAGACCCACACCAGTCAATGTAGGCCTGCCAGATCCTATAGTAGATGGTAGAAGAAGACTTCTTCCTAGCCCTGATCAGAGTATTAACCACAGAATCAGAAAGCCCCTCATCCCTTAAGATGGAGGTTTCAGCAGCCAGGCCGTCAAAGCCAGCGTTTGTAAATTGGGATGGCAAAGCCGCCCTTGAGTGAGAAGGTCCGGCACCAGGGGCAGAGGGTACTGATCTACCGCCAGCTGAACTATATCTGTGCACCACACCTATCTTGGCCAACGAGGGGCCACCAGGAATGCTGGCACTCTTTCCGGAGCCAGCTTGCGCAGACCCTGCCCAGCAGAGGGAATGGAGGAAAAAGATACAGAAGACGGAACTCCTGCCAGGATAGAGTCAGAGCATCCACCGCAAGGGCCAGGGGATCCTGGGACAGAGAAACAAAGACTGGGAGCTTGTAATTGTGGCGAGATGCAAACAGGTCCACTTCCGGGACCCCCCTGACACAGGGATAAGAAGACCTCGCTGTTGAGAGATCATTCCCCCAGGCGAGAAGTCTCCCTGCTCAGAAAATCTGCCTCCAGATTCTCCACCCCCGGAATGTACACCGCTGAAATGCAAGGGACATTGTCCTCTGCCCAGGACAGAATCATGGACACCTCCTTGAAGGCACTCTTGCTCCGAGTCCCTCCCTGATGATTGATGTAAGCAACAGCCGCCTGGTTGTCTGAGCGAACTTGGACTGGCAGACCCGCAGGTGAGGAGTCAATTGGGCCAGAACCAACTGAACCGCCCTCAGTTCCAGAATGTTGATAGGAGCATGGGCCTCCTGAGGGCCCCACAGCCCCTGGAATTGCTTGGGCTTGGACCCCCAGTAAGAACCGGAGCGGGCACGACCTCTGCCCCTGCCCCAGAAGTCTCCCCTAGAGCCTGCAAAGGAGACCCCTCTCCCGGGCCTGGTTCTGCGGTAGGAGGGAACAAAGGCTCCCGAGCCCCGAAAGGGCCGCAACTGCTTCTTACGTTGAGGCAACTTACCCCCCCCCCCCTTGGCATACAGGTCCAAGCGATTACCGAATAAGCGCAGCCCCTTAAAGGGGAGTCCCGTGAGGGCCTTCTTAGCAGCATTATCAGCTGCCCACTGGCGCAGCCAAACAGAGCGGCGTATAGCAACCACCAATGCAGAGGTTCTACTACACATCCTGATGGTGTCATCTAAGGCAGAAAGGATATATGTAATAAACATTTCACACTGTGACAAGGCCCTGAGCTCAGCACTAGCAGAATCATCAGGAACGCCTTCCAACAGACCCTTGAGGAGAGACGTGATAGCAACAGCAGTAGCAGAAGCACAGACAGGGCACAAGGCAGAACCCACACAGGCAAAGGCATGTGAAGCCAGCTGATCAATGCGCCTGTCCTCACTATCCTTAAGAGTAGTGGAATCAGGTGAATGGACCACAGAAGTCTTGGACAACCCCAATACTGGAGCATCCACCTCTGGAGGGGTTGACCAACATTTAACCACATCAGCGGGGAAAGGGTACCTTTTATCCCAGCCCTTGGGGATTCCCGAGAGCCGGCCAGGACACTCCCATTCTTTGAGAACGAGATTATTGAAATGGGCCTGTTCTGGAAATTCCAGACGTGGTTTAGCAGTACTGAAAAGTTCCCCCTGTAAATTGGGAGCCGCAGCAGGAAGGGAGATGGAAAGCACATCAAAAATCTGAGTTAACATTCTATTGGTATCATCAGCATCTCAATGATCAGTGCCACAATTAGCACCACTGAAACTCTGAGTCAGAGAACAATTCCCCCTCCTCAAGTGGGGTATAGTCAGACAAATCAAGAAAATTCTTCATCTCCATAGGAAAGGCAGACGCACCCGGCACCACATGCTGCCTTTTAGCCGGGGCCTTACAGGACGCAGAGCTAAAAATCAGCCTCTCAATGTTGGCCAACCTGGAAGACACGTCAGGCTGAGACTCCCCACTAGTATTAAGCTCACTGGGAGTCATAATCAGGCGAGGGGGAATGGGTGAGGGCATAGTGGGCGCAGGCCCAGTCACAGATAGCCCAGAATGCAGCGCAAGGGCCTGCTGGGCGCAGGGTACACAGACCCGCACATCATCACTCACAGGGGATGCCCCACACACTACACACAGCCAGGCTTGTCCCGAGGGGACCCCGAGCACAATATCCTGTGAAGCCTCCATATGGTGATTAAAGTGGCACAACTGACCAGTAGGAATTACACCGTATAAGCAACCCGGGATGCCCCAAATGTCCGCAGGGAAGTGGGAGGATTTAAAGCTTTTGGCCTCTAATAAAGTTAAGGAAACTAATAGAAGGGCCAGGACCGGGAGAAACCTCTTTAATACAGTGTTCTCCTGTCTGAAAGATATAATAAAAAAGCACCCATAAAAACACAACAGTGATAAAATGGATATCAAACAATAAAGCCGGAAAGGGCACTCACAGACCACGATAAGGGGGCCAGCAGATGCTTAGAGGCAGGCAAGATGGTGCTGAAGGGACCTCGAGGGGCGGGTCGCATGAGGGGACGACGCGGTACGCGCGCCCGATAGGCCATGCCCCTCTGCAAGGCGCGTAATTGGCCTGCATAGTCAGCCAATAGGAGGGCCAGAAAAATTGATAGTGATGCCGCCGCTGACCGCGGACGCCGCAGGGCGCGCGTGTCAGTGGCGGCAAATTTAAAAGAAGACAGGGCGCGGAGCCCTGACAGGAACGCAGTAAAACAAGGCAAAGTCAATAAACTGACATGCACATACACACACACACACACACACACACACACACACACACACCCGAAGGAACAAGGAGAAAGAGGGGGGCAGATAATGGGAGACCCTTAAGGGGTCCCACTAATAGATCAGTGCATGGGAGGGCAAAGGCGGACGGGGCATCCCATCTCAGGTTCACCATAACCTGCACCGCCTACCCTTTGGTGGGGGATTGCGGCCGGAATCAAGCTCTGTAACAGAGCACCAGTGATAGGTGCCGCCTCCCATGCATACCAGGCATAAGAACAAGGTGGAACGGGTGGAAATAGTCCTACAGGGCCAAGGGCTGCTAAGCCCGGCTCACCTGCGAGAAGAGAAGCCATCTTCTGACCTTCGCAGCCGACTGCAGAGAAGGAACTGGGGAATTTGTGGGAGGTCCCGAGTATATATGGGATCGGGAGGGGCCTCTTTTTGCCATCTCTGCAGTCAAGCGCCCTCTGGTGGAGGTAATCCCAACTGTTATGAATCATTTCTGGAGCAGGACGTGCTGCATACTTAGAATAAGGTTTCCAGCTGTAACAAATTAATGTTTAAGCTGAATGCAAACAACAGCTGGTAGCACCAATGCGCAAATGTAAACTGAGCAACTTCACACGAGTTAACATGAAAAAAAGAAGCATATAGAGAGAAATCTATTGTACTCCCATTTGATAGATAGAACAAATATTTAATACTTCCATAAATGCACTTCCAAACACATAAAAATGATAGACTAATCTAAAATAGTACAAATAGGCAGGCAGGCAGCGCTCACCAGCATCCCAAACCACTACTGCCGCTCATAAATGAAGGCTAGGTAAGTAGTCAAACAAGGTCTGCCCTCCAGATGTAAACATATCCAGATGAAGATATATCCGTCAATACCCCTGCCTGATGTGTTTCGTCGGTATAAGTGATTTTAACTAAGGCTTGTTACTAACGCGTTAATTAACAGCATCTTCTTTCCCCCAGTTTGGGCAACAGGGACAGCAGCTTCCTCATCCCCAGCATGGGTGAGGAAGGAGATTTACTCATTTAGGGCGCTGACCAGAGAAGAATGGCCAGCGCTGGAGGAATGTTTGGCAAGGTAAGCTGCTGCGTTTTTATTTTTATTTTTTTTGCCTTTAGAATGACTTTAAAGCACACATAATGACTTCATGTACCTGCTGGAAGTTGGAGTGATTAAGTTTCTGCTTTTGACTAGAATGAATTCAGCACCAGAAGTCCATTTCTTTGTAATGCCTTGAGCAGTATATCCGAGTGTTTAAACCCGACCTTCACCCTGAATAAGAGTCTATCTTGTATGTTTCCCCCCGTACATACAGATTGCCCACATTGAAAATCATCCTACCTGCACCTAGTGCGTATTCTGAGCCTTTAAACATCCAAGATGGTGGCTCATGGAGCATCAGACAGCCTGCAGACAGGAAGTGTCTTCTGACTATGCTTGTGGGGTTGCTTTCCTTTTCCTGACCCCAGCTCTGCTCCGCTGGTGCAAAACACAGCTATAACCCGCCCTCTGCACTTTACCCCGCTCTCCTCTCCTCAGTGTGTGTGATGCTTCCGAGGCAAGATGGTGGCACCTGTATCCAAAAGTACTGAACAGAGCTTCAGCCCAGTGGAGGAAAGCCTAAAATATATTAATTTTAGATAGTGACATAGTAACATAGTATGTAAGGCTGAATAAAGACTTTAGTCCATCCAGTTCAGCCTGTTTAACTCCTTCCAGTGGTCTAGTAGCCATAGCTGGAAATGTTATTACATGCCAGGAAGGCATCAAGGCCACTTTTGAACGTTTTTACTGTATCCATCATTACTACCTCCTCTGGCAGCGAGTTCCATAGTCTCACTGCTCTTACAGAGAAGAATCCCCTCCTATGTCGGTGGAAAAAGCACCTTTCCTCTAACCTTAGTGGATGCCCTCGGGTTATGGTTACACTCCGGGGTATAAATAGATTCTGGGGCAGATCTTTGTATTGACCCCGAATATATTTATACATAGTTATTAGACCACCCCTCAAGCTTTTTTTTTTTCTAAACTAAATAAACCTAATTTTGACAATTATTCAGGGTACTCTAGCCCCGCACTCCTTTTATTAACTTTGTTGCCCTTCTTTGAAAGCGCTCCAGTTCTGATATGTCCTTCTTAAGCACAGGTGCCCAGAACTGTACACAGTATTCCATATGGGGTCTGACCAGTGACTTGTACAGGGGTAAAATGATGCTCTGGTCATGAGCACCTATGCTCCTCCTGATGCACCCCATGATCCTATTTGCTTTGGCAGCAGCTGCCTGGCATTGATTACTACAGTTGAGCTTATTGTTAACTTAAACCCCTAGGTCCTTTTCCATTGTTGTTTTACCAAGTGTTTATTTAGTGTGTAATCATGACACAGATTTCTCCTTCCCATGTGCAGCATCTAAAAGTATATAAGTAAGAAATGAGTGTGTGTTTACAGTACATGTACCTGTGTGTGCCTCTGTGCGATAATCATACCTGAGTGCTACTGTTCCCGCATCTTCTCTTCCGATTCCCTGCCGAACAGCTGATGCCCCTCCTCTGCAGACAGGTCCAGGGGTTGTTCTTCAGGACTTGCAGAGGAGGGGGAGGACTTCTTGCATTTTAGGCCCGACCAGTGCTGGATGATCTGGGTGTAGGTGAAGGTGGTGTCAGTTTCCTCCTGCAGCTTGGCTACTATGTCCAGTGCCAATGTCCATTTTTGAAAGCTGTTCGGCAGGTAATCATACCGATGTGTCAGCATCATCTAAAAGGCGCAAGAAAAACAGATGTCCTTAAATAAAGCATCATACAGATCACTTTCATTGTGCAAGCAGGTTATTATTATCACTCCCCCAAACATGTTAAATCATTGTCAATGTCTGGACCTATCCTTGGATATTACATATGTTTGTTGCGCACATGTGCGCACAAACATTCGCTTATACATGTGTTTAAATCTACATTTTTGGCCCACTTGTTTTGCCCGTGATGCCTAAACGCCTATGCATGCATTTGGCGTGCAAATAAACGCCTGCAAATAACACTCACGTGCATAATGGTCTTCTGCTGCTAGCGGGTTAAGAGCGTGGGGGCCATCTTGGGGTGTTTCTCTTTGGTTATGTGGCGAGCCCCAGCGGTTTCCGGGGCGCGTGCGGCCGTACGCACTGACGTCATAGACAGTGACAACTATTTAAAGGGTAGCCGACAACACAGCTATGTTTCTGTTCACACATCAAGATGACTGGGAAGAGACGACCCCAAAAGAGCCAAAAACAGCATAGATCGCAGGATTGACGTGGAGAATGCAAGCAAGAGCCTGTGTCTTCAACTTCAAGGCAACACAGTGGGAGACCAGCTACCAGGTCCAGCCAAGGCACTTCTAAAGATAGTGGTGAAGGAGGCCATTCTCAGTCATCTCAGAATGTTCTGGCTACCAGGGCTTCTAAAAGGCAAAAAGATAATACTTTGAGGCAGACTGCAGCTCAACCAAAAATTACCCCAACCCGGAAGCCTAAGGGATGCTCCACCAGCCATAATGCTCCCCTTACTCAAACATCTAAAGCCAGCAAGTGTAGTAAGGCCAAATGGCAGGGAAGGCCAAAACACCATAGCCCCCCAAAAATACCCTCTCCTGTTAGAGGCAACTTGCCTGAATCAAATGTAGAGAGTCCTGTGTCACCGTCTGCCTCAATGGCTGATTCTTCCTGGGCCAGCCAAGCAAACACACCCAGCCCCCAAGCAAGTCCTGCCCACTCATTTGCCAGCGAAAGGTCTCATCCGCTAGTCAGGCTCAAATGTCACCTATTTTGTCAACTACCCAGGATGAGGCAGACAGGTCATCAGTTGGCAGAAACCTGCGCCATGGCAGTTTGAGCGGGCGGTTTAGTGAGCCCCAATGTATGGCTTTGGCTACTGGTGTCTCCAACCATTTCCATGAATTATATGGGAGCAGATCCAAAGCAACCAGCAAGAACAGAAAAATGGAAATTTGGGAGGAGATCACCAGGCAGGTCAATTGCTCTGGCACTGGCATTGCTCTGGAGCGTAAAGATGTCGAGCAACTGCAAAGAAAATTTTCTGACTTGAAGTATGCAGTTCGTCAGAAGATTAATAAGCCCAAATTGCTTGGGTAAAGATGGCTGTTTGGGTTGGGCAGGTTGATGGTGGTTGGTGCATGACCTTCTAAATATTTTTTTTTTTAGTTTAAGGTTGCAAACAGGAGGTGAATACCCAGCAAAACTCCTATTCATTGCTGCCGAGGAACTGGTGTTAGGTTTAATACACCCAGCAACACCTCAGGGCGTGGCAGGGAGGATGGACATTATTATTGAGCCAGAAGGTTAGTATTACAACTAATGGATGATCTTTTTTGGTCACAAAAATGTTCAAAAAATGTTTAGGACCACAAGGTATGTGTGTGTGTGTTAACCTTAGGTTACCATGTAATTTTAGCACAACAGTTCCAACAGTTCCACGGATTGCCCAACAACAACCAACAGTTGGACGATCAGGTGCCACTTCTTCACAACAGCCTTTAGCAAGGAGCGCTATTACTGAACAATTACATCTGGTAAGTGTAATGTTTCCTACCTGGTGATGCATGTGAAGCAAGATGACGGTTTCCCACTGGATATTTGGAAAGCACTAGCTAAATACTGTAATTTCTGTCCCTACAGACACCACCCATTATGGCAGACATCCATGAGCTTGAGGAGGATGCCAACATGTCACTGTCAGCCCAACAGGAAACACAGCAACAGCAGCTGCCACTGCACCAGCTCCAGCCTCCCACAAATCCTCTGCAGCAGACTCAATCAGGCCCTCTGCTGCAACAGCACCAGCATGGCCAGCAGATGCCTAACCAACAAACAGTTACATGGCCAAGCTCTACTGCAGAGGATTTGGGCTCACCATCTGGAAATGTCACTAGCCCTGGCCCACCAGCAGCTGCACGCCTCCAAACCCGGGTAAGAGGACGACGGACTCAGCAACATCGCCATCTTACCCTGGTGAGGTGTGTACAGCTGATGGAGTCAGCTTGGAGAAGTGATAGCCGCAACTTCCGCCAAAACAGCGAAAGATTTCAACAAAATATGGCTACAAACATGACCCAAGTTAATAATACTCTGCAAGCCCTGCTGGAGGAAAGCCAGATCAGCAATAGACCAAGGGAGGAGCAGTGGCAGATGCTGAATTCTACCCTTGCCCAGATGGTGGCCATTCTACAGGCCGCACAACAGCCATACTTTGTCCAGCCACCATACCATTAAATTGCTTGGTAAATTTTACATTTGCTATGTAAGGCCAATTGTTCATGAGTGCCAATCATGTCCAATTACCATTAAATATTATTTTACACTTAACAAACTTTTCTTTTCCAAAAAATAAAAAAAATTATTTATCATAAACTAAGTTTTAATTTGGCAAGGAAAAAAACAAATAAGTAACAGAAAAAAACACATATTGCTAACAAACACAAAACATAAATCTTAACTGAAATGACTGGAAATCAGGTGCTCCCTGACAGACTGACCAGAGGAAATCTGGGTGCCAACATACAGCTCTTCTGGTATGTCCAGAAGTTCTGGAGAGGGAGATACATCAATATATTGGGGCACCTTCTCCATGATGGCAAAATTATGTAGAATCATACAGGCACATATAATTTTGATAACTTTGGCAGGCTCGTACTGCAGAGCCCCCCCCCCCCCCCGTATGATAGAGGCAGCGGAAACGACTCTTCAGCAAGCCAAATGCCCTTTCAACTACAGCCCAGGTCTTCTGATGGGCTGCGTCTGAGGGTGAAGGATGGGGGTCATTAGCCACAGGAGAAGGGGGTATCCCGAATCACCTTTAAAAAAAAAAACACAATTACTCTCAATATCATAATTACATTGTATATCATTTAATCAGAGGGGAAGACCATCATATGTTGAGGCAGGGGACTCCTAAATTTTTAGTAGTTACACATTGAAAACCCAAGTAAGCTATTAATAAACACTTACCCAGTAGCCAATCACCATACAAGTTGGCAGACTCAAAACGCCCATAGAGACTGGAATTCCTAAGAATATAGGCATCGTGGGTAGAACCAGGAAACCCAGCCATGACGCTGAGAAAGCAAAGGTCTGGACCAACAACACACTGGACGTTTATGGAATAAAACATCTTTCTGTTCCTGTAATTGCAAAAGAAAAAATACATTCTAAAAAATATATGATACATTTTCATTTCTAATTGTTAAGGGGTCCTTATTAGTTAATATTGGGTGAAACCTCTTATCTAACAGTAAAAATACAAAGTAGCTTTACATTTAGATTTAGGTCAACATTAACATATACAATGCAAGGCTACATTAGGTTACATAAATGGAAGGATGGGCATAAAAACCACATACCTGTATAGATGTTCATCCGCTGCTGGAGGCACCAGCGCTACGTGCGTACAGATCGCCCCCATGATGTTAGCCATATCGGCTATATCATAAAAGCCCAACTTCAACGCATTCCAGGCTACCACGTTTTCTGTGAAACAAATGTATTTTTGAAACATGGTAGCCATGCCATCAAGAAACTTGTTTAGTGCGCGGCTCAGCGTAGGCTGGGACATGCCCACGGAGAGGGCACCCAGCCTCTGGAACGAGCCGTTCGCTAAAAATTGAAGGCAGCCAACCAATTTGGTCATGCCTGCAATTGCATGCCCCTTTCTTGTGGTGGGGGCCAACCATGGCCGCAGCTCACTATACAGTTTCTCGAGGGAAACGCAGTTCAGTCGGGTGAGCTCGAATAGCTCAACGTCGTGCGAGCGATATCCAAAAGTGCGTGATGCAACCTGAAATCTGACATACAGATGCATAGTATGCCGCGTCGCTGCAGGCGCTCATATTCCTCCACATAATCCTCCTCCTGCAACTCACACAGCAACAGCAAACTTTCACCAGGAAATACACCCCGTAAGTTTAGCGGAAACACCCTCGATTTATTTGAAGTGGCTGTTTACTTGTCCTTATCCTATAACTGTTTCAAGGAAAAGGTAAGTATTTAGGTGCGCTGTAAGTTGGAAAAAAGGTTAGTGGATAATGAGATTAGCACAATTAGAGGTAAGATGACGTTGCAGGTGATTCTTCCAAATGTGCTTGTTGTAGGCTGATGGAGAGAAATTAATTGGTTAGGGTTAAGAATGTTTGAGGTTGGTATTTCTACCACTTAATCAAACCAGCGACAACCAGTATCATTGCCTCTGGCTGATTAGGCCTCAAAAATCTCCAAGGTTGCTGGAGATTTTTCCTCTGCCTGGCCCCCAACTTAAATGGTTACCAGGGTTGTAAGAACCCAGTGCCGTGTGTGGCCCTATTGGGTACTTATTATAAGAATGTATACACAATAGGTTATATAATTACCGTTGGTGCACAGTGCTGGACTCACCTGTCTTCTTAGGGTTGATTGTAGTTCTTGAATCCTTTTTCTGTTTTGTAAGTGTTGATTTGCTTTAGGTAAGTACTTGAGAGTGGACTGGGGTTCCTGAAGATGGTGTTTTGAGTGGATAATAAAGGTTTGTTTGGAGAGAGTGATGCAGATGATATAGGGTTGAACTCTGTAAGTAGGATGTTAATAAAAGGTTAATAAAGGTTTTTAAGCTTAGAGTGGTGCTGGTTCCCCAGTAAGAATACTTGGCAGAGCAGAGTTAATGATTGTAACTATGCCCTATGTGCGAGAGGTAAGTTGTTATTGCGATCTGCAATGAGGGGTGTTTAGGAAGTTCCTCTACAATACTAAAGCTTCAGTACCATTGCTTTGTGGCCATATCCACCTTTTTACATGATCTGTCCCTGCAATGCTATACCTCAGCTAATGAGCACACTCATCGTGCTTGAGAAGCACACTGGAGACTTGATTTTTGGTCCCAGACAATATGAACCTCAGCATGGTTTGGGCAAGGTGCACATTTCCATCTGAGCACTAGATCTCATTTGGCAGAGTTGTCATTTAATAGATCCAAGTCTACAAGTGTTTGTTCTTCTTCCGAGGCAGGATCTGCAAATGTTACTGTAACTGACTTCCTTCGTGGGAACACTCACCATCTCTCTTCTAGAAGGTGCTGTCCCTAGCGCACGCATGTTACAAATGTGGCCTGCATAATTTACCCCTACATCTTTGATCAGTCAAAAATAAAGTCACGGGGAAACTGAAGAGCACATGGTGTCTTTCAGTTTTTGTTTTCACAATTTGTAAAGAGGACAGTAGATAGTATTTAGTATTTATTTTTATAAAAAACACAAAAGGAATCCTCTCTCCTAAAAAATGATGAACTAGGTAAGTATAATTTATTCTATTTGTCTATGTATGATTGTTTATATCTGCAACCATAATAGTTACCACACTAGTAGTTTAGTACTGTTGCTTAAACCGAAACATCACCCATATTTTTGTTGTTCCAAGCGCATCCCAATTGCCGATGCTGCCCTGCGCATTAACGGTCCCCCCAGGGAAATCCGGAGCTCTGATTGGCGACGTGGGTGCCAGCCATCCGAGTTTACGGATGAGTGCTGGCAGCCACATGACCATGCCGGCCAATCAGAGTGCTGGATCTCCCCTGGGGATCAAGGAGAGAGGTAAGATTTCTCCCGTTCAGTGCCATTAACACACGGGGGGGGGGGGGGGACATTTGCACTGAACAACACTCGGTCTAAAGTGGACCTATAGTCCAAAATGTAGTGTCCCCCAAAAAGAAGCCGGAATGAGGTGTATAATCTCCAGCTGGACATATACTCACCTTGATCTGATTGCACATGTGTGGATGGCCAGAGACATCCCCTGCAGGCATCCACATCAGCAGGGCTGAATGGCTGGCGGTGGGTGTGTGCAGCCAGAGTCGATGGCTAGTGGGAAACATGCGGAAGCCCTTCAGTACTGTGATCATGTGTGACCCAATTTTTAATAAATGGGAAATTAAATTGCTTCAATTCAGAACCTATGGGTAGCGGGCTTAGGTGGGTTAGGGTCCATGAGGACTTGGACCTGACCAGGCAAAGAGTAACCAAGGAGGTTTTAGGTCTGCTGCAAAGTGTTTCTAAAGATGAGAATATATCATATATATTATAATATATAGTATTTAATACATTCTATGGAGCAGACAGACACCGGTCTCCCAAATAGATGCTTGATGTCTGGGCAAAAAGTATGAAGCACACATGCTCACTCAGTGTATCGTTTTCTGAGAATGGGTCCAACACTATGCTACGGGCACCTTGTACGGAAGGTGGGCACAAAGAAGTGCCTGGCACTCCCGTTCCATCTCTGTGAACAGAGCACATTGTTTCAGACGGAGAGGCCGATTCATTAATAGCGCCAGGTAGCGACAGATGAGCGGCAGTAGCGTGATTTTCACAGCGCCAGCTAGTATTCGCTGTGCTTGGCCGGGGTTTGCTTGTTGACAGCGACTCAGTCGGTGTGCGGTAATGTTGAATACGGGGTCGCTGTTTCACAGGTTCCGCTTGTATGGGTGCGCCTGACAGCGAATGGCCAGAGCGAACGGCTTGCTGCAGATTCATTAAAAAATCACGCTCAAAAATTTCTCGCGCTGTGAATTCCTTGTTTAAACCCCAGAGCGCTGGCGGCGATGTGTGTAAAGTAGTTTTTAACCCCCAAACAACCTTTTTTTTTATATGTAAAAATTATACAAGTTTTTCTAAACATTTTGTAATATGAATACATGAATATCAGACCTGTAATATCAATTCTGCACATTTTTTTTTTTTTTTTTTTACTTTGAAAAAAATCCTAACATTGCAGAAGTGGTCACAGAATTTTTGACATTAAAAAAAATATAAAAAACAGTAATAGCAATTAATTATGATTAATTAAAGATTGCTCCATTGAAATGCATTGGACCACGCCAGGGAGCGCCAGGTCATACCTGTCGCTGTGATGGGATTAGCAGCGGCGCTGTTCGTTGCAGTCGGCTACATGATGAATCCCGCGCTAGCTAACGCTCTCGCCGGCGCTAGCCTCATTTAGCGTGATAAATGCGTCATTGTGACCGCCGCCGGGCGTACTTGATTCGGTAGCCGCCGATAGCTGGCGGTACCTGGCGCTCATCAGACACTACCTGGCGCTATCCCTTGATAAATAAGGGCCAAAGTCACAAGGTGGAGTGACAAGACCCAAGAGTAAATCCCAGGCATGTGCACACCTCACCGTCTGTTGCAGTAGAAGGATTTGATTATTTCCTTTTTTACAGCGGACCAAAAACCCACATTTATAAGTAGCATCCCCTGAATTGCTCCCCCCATGAAGAGCATCTTTGGCAATTTTCGTTGCTCCTGCTTCACTCTAATCCCAGCTATTGCTGCTTGTTTTAGTCGAAAGTCCGGCCTCCTCAAGCCATTGCCACTGCTCTGCTCTGAGTGGCAGTAATGTCATGTCCGCACCTGTTCAATGACCAATCACCTGCCATCTCACAGAGAGTGGCAGCAAAAAAGGTTCCAGGACAATTCCATAGGTTGAGGGCTTTATTCATCAAGGGATAGCGACAGGTAGTGCCTTGTAAGCGGCAGGTAGCGGCAGGTGAACCCCGGACACGGCACGCAATTACACATTTATGAAGCCGAATCTGGTGAGCAACTGGAACAACGCCATGTAGCATACGATTCATCATTATCCCAGGCTAAGCGTACAGGGCTTGCAGAGCGCCACGTATTACCTGTCGCTACCTGCCGCTCTCCCATACATTTCAAGGGACAATACATTTCTTCACTTTAAACAGGGTTTTATTTATTTATTTTTTTTAAAAATTGTCAAATAATTGTGTGACCTCTCCTGGCCTATTTAAAGTCATTTTTGAAAACTTTTTTTGATTAATAATATTTTTATGCAGAATTGTCCTTACAGGTCTGGTATTAAAGTGTTCATATTACAATGTAATAACAATGTAATTCCATTTGTTTTCGCTTTGTTACTAGTGGATACATGTTCAAAAACAGACTTCAATCACACAGCCTCTGGTGCTATGGGCTACAACAACCAGACTTTGAGCACCGGCGCTGTTTGAGCAGGGCCGTATCTGCCGCAAGGCAAACCTAGGCATGGGCCTAGGGCGCTTGCATGGCAGAGGGGTGGGCGCGTGTGTCTGCTAAAAAAAAAAATATATATTTTTTTTTCCTACCTTACAGCCGCGTGCCCGCGCACATCGCAAGCTCCTCCCCCCACCCGGATCAGCTGTTCTGGTGCCCGCCCGCCGGCCTCCAAGAAGCAGTGCCGGTGCGGGGCTCCAGCACGCGTGCCCGCCCCCCCCCCCCGATCAGCTGCTCCGGCGCCCACCAGCCTCTAAGAAGCAGTGCCGGCGCGAGACCTGAGAGCGGCCAGTAGGGTCCGCCCACCCGCTGAGTGAACCCCGATCTGATGATTCGAAGACTCGTGAGTCGCGACTGTAGCTGAGACCAGAGGACTGCGAAGGAAAAGGAAAGGAGAAAATATAAATAAATTGAAATTAAAAATAGATGACAATTTTGTAGAGGGAGGGAGAGAGTGTGTGTGTGTGCATCTAGGGGTGCTTGCATGGCAGGGGGGGGGGCGTCCATGAATGCAACAACCAAATAAACGTTTTTTCCCAGTTCGGCCGCGGGGCTTCCGGACTCATGCCCGCAGGGGCGCACTTGCCTGGAGTCCTTCCCCAGGGGCATCCCCCACAAAACTCATAGACACTCACCTCTTCCCGGTCCAACGGTGCATGCGCAGGCTCTGGTCCAATGAGAGACGGCCACTGTCACTAGGTAAATCGGCAGGGGGTCTCATTAGAATTAATTAGCCTGTTGAATTACGTAGTGACAGTGGGCGGCTTTCATTAGACCAGAGCCTGTGCATGTACCATTGAAGCCAGGGAAGGTAAGTGTTTACTGAACTTTCTGGGGGGTTATACACAGCGGGGTATCCTGGGACAAAGCCCACGGCTGGTCCTGGAATGTTTTGTTACGCTTTAAAGTGGACCAAAACCGAGTCTATAAGATTCCTGGGCCGATTGATTCCATCCCCCTGGGGCATCCAAAATCTGTGCAAACCCAGGTCGCCACGTTCACTTACCTTCCACCCCAGTCCAACGGCACATGCGCAAGCTGCGGCCACATCCCCACTATCCCTATAGCAGGGAGCAGGCCCGCGTGTGCGTTTGTGAATGCCAGCACGGGCACGCTCCCTGTTAGAGGGAAGCGGAGGATGCGGCTGCCAGCGCGCTCGGCGCCACTGGCCTTAGACTCCATCTTAGATGGTGTGATGTGAGTGGCTCCGAGCACGCTGATTGGAGGAGCAGCCGCACATGCGCCGTAGGCCCAGGAAGAGGTGAGTAGGATTGGGCGATCTGGGGGGTTTCACCCCCACGATCAGGGTGCCCCTGGGGAAAGGACCAAGACCCAGGATAGTCAAGATCCTGGGTTTTGGTCCACTTTAAAGAGGAATATCGGAGACTCCAGGGCCATCCTAATTTCACTCCTTGGGGCATCCTGAACTGGGATGCCCCGCTGTGTAAAATCCCCCCGGAAGCTGCATTTCACTCACCTTGTCCCATCATCGTGTCTCTGCAGCACCACCGCATCCCGGCTCACCTCTGCACGCACCTGCGCTCAGCCTTTCTTAATAGGCGCAATGGGTTTCTATAATTCCCCTTTAATCATTTGTTTTCCCCTTCGTCCTGCTCTAATTTTTACATTCTCTCCTCCTACTTTGGTTCTTTTTTTCATTCCCAAATCCCCTTCTGGTTTTATTTACACTTTCTATTTCTCTTCCACATTTGTTCTATCTTTCTCTTGTCACCTTTTTTCACTCTCTCTCTTATTTAAAGTGGACCAACACCCTGGGGTGATCGGCCCGGGAATCTATAAGATTCCCGGGCCGATCACCCCCCTCACCGCGGGACATCAGAGATCGGGATGTCCCGCGGTGAGGAACCCCCCCCGAAAACCCCCCAAAAACTCACCTCCTCGGCGGCGGCTGCGGCCGCCTCCCGCGCGCCCCTCTAGCCGTGCGCGCGCCCGCGCCGGCCGTTTGTGAATGGCCGGCGCGGGCGCGCGCGCTGTCAGAGGGACGTGCGGGAGGCGGCGGCGGACGCGCTGGCTTGTCCGTCGCTGTCAGCGCTTGTCCGTCGCTGTCACCCGGCCACGTGGGAGCGTTTTGAGGTGAGTATTGGGGTGTTTCTGGGGGGTTTTACACAGCGGGGCACCCCTAATCGGGGTGCCCCCCTGAAGTGGACCAAAACCCAGGATAGTCAAAATCCTGGGTGTTGGTCCACTTTAACCTTCTCTATGTCCTCCTATTTTTCCACACTCCTCACTTTTCTACATTTTTCTGCTCATGTTTTATTACCTATTGCCTTCACCTCTCCTTTACGCATTTTGGCCATCTTTCTCTTGTCACCCCCCCCCCCCCCACACCATATTTTCAACTTTTCTATGTTTTCTTCTCTTTTCCACATTCCCTCTTTCTCTTTTTATAACCCTTCTGTTCATCTCTCTTTTCCACATTCCTCCCATCTTTTTCTTGCCACATCCCATTCATTTTCGTATGTATTCCTCTTTTTCCTGTTTTACACCAGTCTCTTTTCTACCTTACTTTAGACATTCCTTCTTGTTCTGTGCACCATACACCTTGTTTTTTGTTGCTGCTTTTTCTTCTCAAGGTGAATGTATGTGTGTCATCCTAACATCTTGTACAGGTTGACCTTTACCAAAGACTGGCCCTGCTTTTTACATCTGTTTTACTTTTTCTCATCTGTTTCCCTCTTCTGCTTCTTTATTCCCTTTCTCCTACTTTCTTTTTACCTGTCTGTCACCCCCCCTTTTTTGATAGAGTGGGACAGGGTTAGAGCCCTTTTTTTTGATAGGGTAGGACAGGGTTAAAGTCCTTTTTTGATAGCTTGGGACAGGGTTAGAGCCCTTTTTTGGATAGCTTGGGACAGGGTTAGAGCCCTTTTTTTATAGCGTGGGACAGGGTTAGAGCCCTTTTTTGATAGCTTGGGTCAGGGTTAGAGCCCTTTTTTCCTAAGACATTTACTTTGGTATTGTAAAGCAGACTTACCTGACACACACATTTATGCTATAATCCCATCTTTCTCCCACCACCATCACCACTTCCCTGCTGTGTGGAACCCACTGGGGTATACATAAACACTCACCTTTCCCTGCTCAAACAGCACATGCATGGGCTCTTGCCAATTGAGTGCCCTCAGCCATGACTATGAGGCCGATTCATTAATAGCGCCAGGTAGCAACAGATGAGCGCCAGTAGCGTTATTTTCACAGCGCCCGCTAGTATTCGCTGTGCTTGGCCGTTGTTCGGCTGTTGACAGCGACTCAGTCGGTGTGCGGTAATGTTGAATACAGGGTTAGGAATCGCTGTTTGACAGGTTCCGCGCTGTATGGGAGCGCCTGACAGCGAATGGCCATAGCGAACGGCTCCCAGCATATTCATTAACAAATCACGCTCAAAAAATTCTCGCGCTGTGAAATGCTTGTTTAAACCCCAGAGCGCTGGCGGCGATGGGTTAAAAGTAGTTTTTTAACCCCCAAACAACCATATTTTTGGAAAAAAAAAAAAAAACATGTTTTTACAAACATTTTGTAATATGAATACATTAATATCAGACCTGTAATATCAATTCTGCAAAAATTTTTTTTTTTTTTTTACCTTAAAAAAAATATCTAACATTGCAGAAGTGGTCACAGAATTTTTGCCATTTAAAAAAAAAAAACATTAATAGTATTTAATTAAGAATATTTAAAGATTGCTCCATTGAAATGCATTGGAGAGCGCCAGGTAGCGAGAGGACATACCTGTCGCTGTTCAAGGTCGCTCGCTGGCGCTGTGGGCTGAGGCTGGAATAATGATGAATGATTCGCTATCTGGCACTCTGTCAGTCGCTAAGCAGGATCGGCTTGATAAATGTGTGATTGCGGAGGGGAGCCGGCGTTCTCGTGGCGGTGAGCGTCATTACCGTTCGCTCACCATTCGCTACCTGGCGCTATCCCTTGTTAAATAAGGGCCTTAGTCATTCAGCAAACAGTTCTTATTGGGTAGAATGGGAAGCGTGCACTACCGCACACCTGAACTAAATAAAACTCCTGCTAGGCCTGTGGTTTTCTTAGAGGCTGATTCATCATTAGCGGCAGGTAGCGACAGATGAGCGTCTGTAGCAGGCATTTTCAGAGCGCCCGCTAGTAGTCACTGTGCTCAGCCATGGGTCGCTTTATAGCGACTCAGTCGCTGTTCAGTAATGTTGAATACATTGTGAGGAGTCGCTATTTGACCAGTACAGCGCTGTATGGGAGCGCATGTTAGCGACTGCTCATAGCGACCGACTCACACCATATTCAGGAAAAAAACAGCCTCCCAAATCTCTGGCGCAGAAAAATACTTGTTTGAAGCCCAGAGCGCAGGAGGCGGTGTGTTTAAAGTCTGTTTTTCAGCATCTATCCACTAGTAACAAAGTGAAAACATATGGAATTACATTGTAGCAACATTGTAACATGAACACTTTAATGGCAGACCTGTAATGTCATTTCTGAAGAAATATTAAAAAAATGTAAAAAAATGTGAAAAAACAGCTTTTTCAGTGCCAGAAGAGGTCACAGAATTATTTGGGGGAAAAAAAAACAGTTTAAAGAGAAGTAAAGGTTCGTCCATTGAAATGTATGGGGGAGCGACAGGTAGCGAGAGGTCATACCTGGCGCTGTGCAAGGCTGAACGCTGGCGCTATTCGCAGAGGCTTTGAAAATGATGAATCAGAAGCTACATGGCACTATTACAGTCGCTCAACAGATTCTGCTTAATAAATGTGTACTTGCTTGCCGTGTCCGGCGTTCACCAGTCGCTATCTGTCGCTACCTCTCATTAACCAGGCGCTACCTGACGCTATCCTTTCTTAAATAATCCCCTTAGTTCTTGTAGAAAGAAAATCCAGGGGTGAGAGGTTTGAGTGTATCAGGGGAGACAGAACCTGAAACAGAAAAAAAAAAGAAGTCTGGCTGGGTATTACTTGATGCCGAGTGTAAAAGTGACCCCTTCTCCCACTATCCAGCATATTTAAATGGATTTTTATCATTTTTTCACGATAATCCTCCTTTAAATCTAAAACTCTTTCAAAATTGCATTTTGCTTCCATAGCTATGAGGCCGATTCATTAATAGCGCCAGGTAGCGACAGATGAGCGCCAGTAGCGTGATTTTCACAGCGCCAGCTAGTATTCGCTGTGCTTGGCCGGGGTTTGCTTGTTGACAGCGACTCAGTCGGTGTGCGGTAATGTTGAATACGGGGTTATTACAGGTTCCGCGTTGTATGGGTGCGCCTGACAGCGAATGGCCAGAGCGAACGGCTTGCTGCAGATTCATTAACAAATCACGCTCAAAAATTTCTTGCGCTGTGAATTCCTTGTTTAAACCCCAGAGCGCTGGCGGCGATGTGTGTAAAGTAGTTTTTAACCCCCAAACAACCTTTTTTTTTTTTATGTAAAAATTATACAAGTTTTTCTAAACATTTTGTAATATGAATACATTAATATCAGACCTGTAATATCAATTCTGCACTATTTTTCTTTTTTTTTTTTTTTTTACTTACAAAAAAAACCTAACATTGCAGAAGTGGTCACAGAATTTTTGACATTAAAAAAAAAAAAAAAAAAAAAAAAAAACATTAATAGCAATTAATTATGATTATTTAAAGATTGCTCCATTGAAATGCATTGGACAACGCCAGGGAGCGCCAGGTCATACCTGTCACTGTGATGGGATTAGCAGCGGCGCTGTTCGTTGCAGTCGGCTACATGATGAATCCCGCGCTAGCTGACGCGCTCGCCGGCGCTAGCCTCATTTAGCGTGATAAATGCGTCATTGTGACCGCCGCCGGGCGTACTTGATTCGGTAGCCGCCGTTAGCTGGCGGTACCTGGCGCTCGTCAGACACTACCTGGCGCTAGCCCTTGATAAATAAGGCCGTATGTTTTTCCTGTTAAAACACAATGAAAAAAAGATCAGTAGTGTAACAATAATTTTAGTGGTACCTTGGGTTTTTCTGTTTCCTTTTTTTTGTAAAAAAGAACAATAACAAAATGTAATATAGAAATGCATCACAAATAAAGACTGCAAAACTCAAAACACAATTTCTCCACATTCAACTGGACTTTCAGAATACTTTAATGAAAAGTCCAAACCCTTAAAAAAATATCCCAGAATCTAAAATTAGTTTTTAGTCACTTATTTATTATTCTGTACCTCACTGGGCTGCAACTCTGTGCAGGACTCTAGGATATGGGCACCGCCATCTTGCCTCAGAAGCATTACATGCTGAGGAGAGAAGAGGGGGAGCACTGGCAGGTGGGGGGTTATACCTGTGTTTTGCAGAGCAGAACTGGGGTCAGGAAAAGTACAGCAATCCCAGAATGCAGAGCAGCACAGTCAGAAGACAACCTCCATGGGCTGCCATATTCATCAAAAAAACAACCTCACACACCGCCGGTGCTTAAAAATGCTTCGCTGTAGCCCAGAGCGCCGGAGACTATGTGATTAAAGGCTGTTTTTGAACAAGTATCCACCAGTAACAAAGCGAAAACATATGGAATGACATTGTTGTAACATTGTGACATGAACACATTAATGCCAGACCTGTAATGTCAATTCTGCATAAATATATAAAACATGAAAAATATTTTCAAAAATTGCTTTTTCTAGGCCAGGAGAGGTCACAACATTATTTGAGATTTAAAAAAAAATAATAATAAAAACCCTGTTTAAAGAGAAATAAAAGAACGTCCATTGAAATGTATGGGAGAGCGCCAGGTAGCGAGAGGTAATACGTGGCGCTCTGCAAGGCTGAACGCCGGCGCTGTACGCTGAGCCTGGGATAATGATGAAGCGGACGCTACATGGCGTTGTTCCAGTCGCTCACCAGATTCGGCTTCATAAATGTGGAATTGCCTGCCGTGTCTGACGTTCACCTGCCGCTACCTGCCGCTTACAAGGCACCAACTGGCGCAATTCGTTCATGAATAAGGCCCTTAGTTAAAATGACAGTAAAAAGTACACTGTATGAGCCCTGACAGGGCCTCATTTGCATACCTCCCAAGTGTCCCTGATTTGGAGGGACAGTCCCTCTTTTGAGTCCATGTCCCTTTGTCGTTCTCATTCGTCCCTCTTTGAGGCGTAACATGCAGATCCTCATCAATAAATGATTCATTCACCTATTCAGTGTTTATCTTCTATCTATCCCACCCTGACACGTTGGTAGGTATGCATTTGAAGTTCATGCCACTGCTCTGATCGGCATCCTCCATAGAAAACTTGAGGTGTCGGCTTATTAAAGCGGACCTTCACCCTAAATAAGAGCCTATCTTACATGTTTCCCCCCTGTACATACAGATTGCCAACATTAAAAATCATCCTACCTGCATCTATTGCATTTTCTGAGACTTAAAACATCCAAGATGGCGGCCCATCGAGGTGCAGGCTGCCTGCAAACAGTGTCTTCTGACTGTGTCGCTCTGCATTCCGGGATTGCCGACCTTTTCCTGACCCCAGCGCTGCTCTGCCTGTGCAAAGCACAGCTATATCCCCGCTCCCCTGCACTTTTGACCCCTCTTCTCTCCTCAGTATGTGATGCTACGGAACCAAGATGGCGGCGCCCGTATCCTAGAGCGCTGAACAGAGTTGCAGGCCAGTGAGGGAAAGAATAAAAAATGATTAAAAACTTTAAATATATTAATTTTAGATGCTGGGGAATAGTTTTTTTAAGGGTTTGGGCTTTTCATTAAATGATGCTGAAGGTCCGCTTTAAAGTGGACCAACACCCTGAAGTTTTTTTTTTTTTCATTCAAATAATAACCCATGCCAGGCCTAGGACCCGTTAAAGATAATAAAAAAAAAAAACTTAACTTCGATGATCCTGCGCGGCGGCGCGTCATTTTTTGTTTCGCGTCACCATCTTTGATTTTCATGTAAGAGGAAGAGATCGTTTGACCTCCTCCTCTTGCAATTCTCGCGCATCCGCAGTAGCGCCACTTAGGTAAACTGAAGCGCCGCTCGCTCCCGTTGCAAGCGGCGCTTCATTTTACCTAAGCGGCGCTACTGCGCATGCGCGTTTTTTTTTTCTTTAGGTGAGCGAGCGTGCTCTGCAGAGCAGGGGGAAGGCGGAGGGAGTGAAAGTCGGGGATATGCCTGCGATAGGTGAGTTATTGATTTATTTTTCTATTTTTTACTTATGTTTTTTGTTTTTTTTCAGGAACTAGACCAGGGAGACGTGCACGCTCCCGAGAGGACAGAGGCCACGCCCCCCGATGACGTTGAGAAGAGCAGAAGAAAGTAAAATCACGCGAGTGAGGACAGCTTATCCACAGACAAGGAAGAGGGACAGCATGCAAATGGACGGACAAGGAAGAGGGACATCATGCAAATGGACGGACAAGGAAGAGGGACAGCATGCTAATGAACGGGACAGCATGCTAATGAACGGACAAGAGCTGGAGGGCGGGACTTCCGGCCGAGATTTTTGAAGAATACAGGCGCTGCGAGGGACAGAAGGCTGCAAGTCATCAAAAGGTAAGTGTCTTTTTATGTTTAACTGTTCAGAGACATGTTGTTTTGGAGGGTGTTGGTACGCTTTAAAGTGGACCAACACCCAGGGGGGATCGGCCCGGGTATCTATAAGATTCCCGGGCCAATCAGATCCCTCCCCGCGGGGCATCCGGGAGCGCGCCCACAAGCCTTACCTTCTCCCCGTTCCAGCGTGGGACGCCGCCGCCTCCCTCTAGCAGGGCGCGCTCCCACGTCGGCCGATTGCGAATGGCCGGCGTGGGCGCGCTCCCTGTAAGAGTGACGCGCGGGAGGCAGCGGTCGACGGACCTCGCTTGTCCGTCGGTGGTGATTCGCTGGAGCGGTCACATGGGAGAGGGGTCAGTTGAGTTTTCGGGGCTTTCTGGGGGGTTTCACACAGCGGGGCACCCTCGATCGGGGTGCCCCACCGAAGTGGACCAAAACCCAGGATAGTCAAAATCCTGGGTGTTGGTCCGCTTTAAACCTGGTGTCAGTCTGACAGACATTTCCCTACACAGGTTTGCTGTAAAACTTACAAGCAACATTCTTCTAGCATTTCAGCCCTGGTAGTTGTCTTATGACAGGTTCTCTTTACAGTCCTTTACAGTCAGTCACATATTGTGCTCAGCCCGCAGAGGGTGACAAAGTGTTAGTAACAAGGGATTTGTGAGGAGACGCCTCATGCGGTCCCGCACAGCTCTGAGGAGAGCCCGCAGTCCCCGCCCCTCAGGTGACGTCACACATCCTCTGCCCAGCTGGAGGCTCTCTCTCCTGTTACTCGGAGGCTGCACGCCTGAGGGAGAGGCACGTGGAGCGCGGGAAAGCTGAGGAGCCTGGGAACGCGGCAGCAGCAATATGGCAGGTGAGCCCGCTGACAGGATCCGCAGCTCGCTTAGCAAAAAATAAAGGCAACCAGCAGCTTCTACTGCTTCTCCAGTCACTGTGATAGGCGTTTCTTTAGTATATGCCTTGCATTTTATTTGGCTCTTTTTTTGTGTGTGAATATTCGTGACATTACTTTTCATTTATTCAAATATGTCGAAAGTGCTTTTAGTGCAATGGAATTACATGTAATGCTGCTTAGAAATAAGAATGAGCAAGCTCAGAAATGCTGTATTACACAGGTGAGCAGCAATACACCATTTCTGAGCTTGCTCATTCTTATTTCTAAGCAGCATTACATGTAATTTCCACAGTGTTGCCACTTTTGTGCGCCATATGTTCGCCTCTGGATTTCACAGCACAGCACCCATCAATCTGGGCCATTGTAATTTGGGCTGACTGGCCATAGGGAGACCCGGGAGAATGCCTGGTGGGCTGCACTGCTCGGTGGCCAGTTGGGCTGCTACTTCTTATACTTTCGTTCTATACTTGTCTCTGTAGTGTCTTTCCCAGCACCCCTGTACCTAGCCTCACTGTACCCTACTAGCCATGTTCTTCCCCCAATGCTATAGCCTCAGAATGATGGCTGCGGTTTCAGTCAGTACTAGCCTCAGTACCATAGAGCTGGTCATATCCACCGCTTGTTATCACCTGTCCCTGCAATGCAGTAGCCTCAGCCTTAGAGGGGATTTTGGGCCTTATTCATGAAGGGATAGCGACAGGTAGGGCCTTGTAAGCGTCAGTTAGCGGCAGGTGAATGCCGGACATGGCACGTAATTCCACATTTATGAAGCCGAATCTGGTGAGCGACTAGAACAACGCCATGTAGCGTCCGATTCATCATTCTCCCAGGCTCAGCGTACAGCGCCGGAGTTCAGCCTTGCAGAGCGCCACGTCTTACCTCTCGCTACCTGGCGCTCTCCCATACATTTTCATGGATGATCCTTAAATCCCTTTCCTGATCCCTTTTTTTTTTATCCCCAAAAAACACAAACCTTCTGACATGTATTCTGGGCAAGAAAATGAAATTTTTGAAAACTTTTTGTATAAATAATATTTTTATGCAGAATTGTCATTACATGTCTGGTATTAAAGTGTTCATGTTACATTGTAATAACAATGTCATTCCATATGTTTTCGCTTTGTTACTAGTGGATACATGTACAAAAACAGCCTTTAATCACACAGCCTCTGGCGCTCTGGGCTACAACTACATGATTTTGAGCGCCGGCGATGTTTGTGGCTGTTTTTTTTTATGAATGTGGTGTTAGTCAGTCGCACTGAGCTGTTCGCTCACATACAGCGTAGTATAGCGACTCACGTAGAATATTCATCAATGCGGACTGCGACTGAGGCCCTCTGAAACAATGATCCATGGCCGAGCATAGCGACTACTAGCGGGCACTCTGAAATCCCCTCTACAGACGCTCATCTGTCGCTACCTGGCGTTAGTAATGAATCAGCCTGTTAGTCAACAAAAGCAACCAGTGGCCAGCCTGGGATGAAAAAAATTATAGGTCCGTCCGGCGGCTTTCCCCCTTGAATTGGGATTCCCACCGAATCGGGGTGCCCCAGTGTGTGAAACCCCAAGGGTGCCCGTAATAACTCACCTTTTCCCGCTCCAAGGGCCTATGTGCAGGCTCTCCTCCAATCATAGCCAGAGCACAAACACTTCAGTTTTTTTTACAATGGGAGTGCATGCTGCCACATCCCCGGTGATGTGTGTGCGTTCAGATCGGCTGGGGCAGGAACGCACACGTGGCCGCGGATGCAGGAAATGCGGCAGCGCACGCTACTCACTAAGGGCAATCAGAGCCCTTGGCCGAAGGATCACTCTGATTGTACGAGAGCCCTCTCATGTGCCATTGGATTGAGGAAAGGTGAGTTTTACTGGGCTTTCTGGGGGCTTTCACACAGCAGGGCATGCCAATCTGAGATGGCCCGGAACAAAACTGGCCGCAGCTGATGGGCCACAGCCTCTACAAGCCTAAAAACTAGACATTTATCCACAGTCTTGTGCCACTTTTATGCTCCATGTGACTACCAGTTCCCAATGCTGTTTGATGGGTGGGCCACAGCATCCCCCACGCTTTGAGCATCCCAATTTGGGATGCCTGATCTCTGCTGGTCCCAGGCAGAGAGGTGATCATACAGTTGTGGCTGCTGTGACTGTGGATGGGTATTATGGGGCATCCCAGTTCGAGATGCCCTGGGAAGAGGGAATCACCAGCACTAGAGTTTCATAGACTCCAGGGCCAGTTTTGGTCTGCTTTAAGTTGCAACCCCCACCTCCTGCTTTTCGACAGCTTGAAGCTAGTCCTTCAATAGGAGGCTTTCCCATTTACTCAGGCTGGTTTCACACCAGTGTGATTGCAGGGCACTCATGCTTTTGGGTGAGTGCCCTGCAATTGCTGTGTTCAGCGTCTGAAAGGCATATTAGCATTTGCACTCTCCACTCAATGGAATGGAGTCGCAAGTGCTGTGGCCTCAAGGCGCTGCTGGCAGGACTTTTGCGCCGCACTCTGCAAACGCCCAAAAGATGTGTGAAAGCGCCCATAGATTATTACGGGCAGCTCTTCACAGGTGATTGTGGGGCGCTCACCAGAGCGATGGTGTGAAACAGCCTCCGAGCTGAGTTGCTATTTTAGGCTTCAGTTCATGTCTAGGTACGCTTTAAAATTAGCTGAGGCTTTCCAAATTTTCAATGATTTTTAATGATTTGGTTTTAGAATGGAGCAGGTTTTGCAGGTCCAACTTAGGAGAATGTGTCATAATGGGGGGTGGTCTGATACATTGTTGTGCCAAATTCTGACTTTATGACTGCATTAAAATGAAACTCCAATGTGTTTTACCTGTAGTTGCCCTCGGGGTTGCTGGATCACAGCTGGTTTGGAATGCCCGTGAACAAAAAATCCGGGTATTTTAACTCACCTGGCCTGCATTCATGCGCCCAAATAGGGGTTGCCTGGCAGTGCTGCCCGTGCAGTTAAAATGCCAGTGTTGCTACTGACAATCAGCAACGGATAAGTGGTTTTCCCGGGTTTTTATTCTGTTTTGATTTTATATCGGTGTTAATGTATTTTTTATGTTCTGTTTGCAGATATTTTGGTATTATCTATCTAGCTGTCCCTTTGGTGCTAAGGCTCTACCAGGGTGGGGTTTAGGTGTTTTATAAAAAGTAATAGTATGCAATAGGCTTTCGGCCTTATTTATCAAGGGCTAGCGCCAGGTAGTGTCTGACGAGCGCCAGGTACCGCCAGCTATCGGCGGCTACCGAATCAAGTACGCCCGGCGGCGGTCACAATGACGCATTTATCACACTAAATGAGGCTAGCGCCGGCGAGAGCGTCAGCTAGCGCGGGATTCATCATGTAGCCGACTGCAACGAACAGCGCCGCTGCTAATCCCATCACAGCGACAGGTATGACCTGGCGCTCCCTGGCGTGGTCCAATGCATTTCAATGGAGCAATCTTTAAATAATCATAATTAATTGCTATTACTGTTTTTATTTATTTTTTTAATGTCAAAAATTCTGTGACCACTTCTGCAATGTTAGGATTTTTTTTTTAAGTAAAAATAAAAACAGAAAAAAAAAAAATGTGCAGAATTGATATTACAGGTCTGATATTAATGTATTCATATTACAAAATGTTTAGAAAAACTTGTATAATTTTTACATATAAAAAAAAAGGTTGTTTGGGGGTTAAAAACTACTTTATACACATCGCCGGCAGCGCTCTAGGGTTTAAACAAGGAATTCACAGCGCGAGAAATTTTTGAGCGTGATTTTTTAATGAATCTGCAGCAAGCCGTTCGCTCTGGCCATTCGCTGTCAGGCGCACCCATACAACGCGGAACCTGTGAAACAGCGACCCCTAACCCCGTATTCAACATTACCGCACACCGACTGAGTCGCTGACAACAAGCAAACCCCGGCCAAGCACAGCGAATACTAGCTGGCGCTGTGAAAATCACGCTACTGGCGCTCATCTGTCGCTACCTGGCGCTAGTAATGAATCAGCCTGTTTGACACAACATAGGCTTTGACACATATTCAAAGTGGTATAGCAAATAATTTACACAGGTTTATGATGTTTTAAAGCAGTCCAGTCATTGTAGATATGATAGCAGCTCCAATAAAAAAAAAAAAATCCCAGCTCTTGAATCTGCCACCAGAAAGATGCTAAACAGCGCAATTTATAAATAAGGCCCTCAATGTCATTGGGGAGTCGGGACCATCAACCACCAGTAACATGCAGTTGTGAGACCCACTCCTGAGTGCACACTCTTCCGTTAAAACGCTGTTTGTTATGATTGCAGTCTTTTAATATACATCCTTGTGGCTAAATATGTGAAACCCCCCCAGGTCGACAGAACAAACTCACCTCTTCCCTGTCCTACAAGCACGGCCGCTCACCAATCAGCGTGGTCGTATCCACTCTCGGCCCTTTGTCCAGGAGCTCGTCTAATGCGAATGGATCTGAGCTAGTATGCCTGCCCTGGAGTCTCAAACCTATCTGCTTGCGCTGCATTGGCAACATAGGCCCTTATTTATGAAGGATTAGCGACAGGTAGCGACTGGTGAGCGACCGGTAATGACGGGCACCGCCACGAGAACGCCGGCTCCCCACCACAATCACACATTTATCAAGCCAATCCTGCTTAGCGACTGAGATAGCGCCAGATAGCCACTCATTCATCATTATTCCAGCCTCAGCCCACAGCGCCAGTGTCCGACCTTGAACAGCAACAGGTATGACCTCTCGCTACCTGGCGCTCTCCAATGCATTTCAATGGAACAATCTTTAAATATTCATAATTAATTGTTATTATTTTTTTTTTTTATTTTTTTTTTTTTAATGTGAAAAATTCTGTGACCACTTCTGCCATGTTAGATATTTTTTTTAAGAAAAAAAAATTTGTGCAGAATTGATATTACAGGTCTGATATTAATGTATTCATATTACAAAATAATTTAAAAAACTTGTTTTTTTTTTGGTTTCCAAAAATATGGTTGTTTGGGGGTTAAAAAACTACTTTTAACCCATCGCCGCCTGCGCTCTGGGGTTTAAACATGCATTTCACAGCGCGATAATTTTTTTAGAGCGTGATTTGTTAATGAATATGGTGGGAGCCAGTTGCTATTGCCAGTCGCTATCATGCGCTCCCATACAGCGCAGAACCTGTCAAATAGCGACTCCTCACCCAATATTCAACATTACTGCACACCGACTGAGTCGCTGTCAACAACCGAACAACGGCCAAGCACAGCGACTACTAGAGGGCACTCTGAAAATGCCGCTACAGTCGCTCAACTGTCGCTACCTGCCGCTGTTAATGAATCGGCCTCATAGTCACAACACAAATTGCCCATTATTTTTAATAGGCCAGTTCACATATATACGCAGCGTATATATGTGAACTGGCCCATTGAGATGAATGGGCAGCATTTTCCCTTGCACTGTGACTGTGCCTAGGGCCCTGTTCACACCTTTGCATTTTCCCAGCGTTGCTGTGCTGCATTGCAACGTAGTTACCACGCAAAGAAAACATTGTACATTATTCTAGATGGGATAGTTCACACATCTGCGCTGCGTTGTGCAACGCATTAAAAAATGCAGACAACCTTTTCAGTGCAACGTAGTAACAGCTCAGGCCAATAGAAGCCTATGGCAACGCAAGTGCAACACAGGTATAAAGCAGTGCACCTGCTTTGCCTCTGTTTTGCGCTTGCGTTGCCATTTATCATATTTTTCGCCCTATAAGATGCACCTCTCTATAAGACGCACATAGGGGTTGGAGCAGGAAAATAAGAAAAAAAATATTCTGAACCACAAATGTACTAAAACACCGCCCACCCAGGACCAAATAATAGGAAAGGTGCAGAATCCCCCAATTACAGGCAGTGTGGCATTACCCCCCGATCCCATTCCCATAAGCAGTGTGGCATTACAAAAATACTGTTTTTATTGTCCCAAAAATGTTTTTCTTTTAAAAAATGCAACGCAAACGCAATGTCAACGCATCAAAAGTGCAGCATATGTTTTGATACAATGTACCTTTGGCATACTTACAAAACGCTGTCTCTCAATGCAGTGGATAGGTGTAAACAGAGCCTTTTGGTCACAGGCGATTGATTTTTAAAAAAAAATAAACCTTTTAACACAGCAAATCCCCCTAATTTGCGCTCATGTCTACCTTGACCTCTATTGGATTGCGCATTTTTTTGGTGTGTTTCAAATGCTGCATACACTATTTTACCAATGCTTATATTCAGTATGAAAATAATCCCACGCAACACAGGGAAAGCACTTGAAGTGGACCCTTGTTTTACTCATTTACCATTTTTGCCCTATAACACGCACCAGTCCATAGCACTCACCCAGGATTTGGAGGAGGAAAATAGGAAAAAAATATTCTGAACCAAATGTTGTGCTAAAACACCATCCCCCCAAGAACCAAATAATAGGCAAGATGCAGATTCCCTCACTTACAGTGAGAGTGACATTCTTCCCCTATTCTCTATAGGCAGTGTGGCATTCCCCCCTCCCATTCCCATAGGCAGTGTGGCAGTCTCCCCCTATTTCCCATGGGCAGTGTGGCACCCCTCCTCTCATTCCCATAGGCAGTGTGGAACCCCCCCAATTCCACATATAGGCAGTGTGGCATCCCCCCTCCCATTCCTATAGGCAGTGTGGCATTTCCCCCTCCCATTCACATAGGCATTGTGGCATCCCCCCTTTTATTCTTATAGGCAATGTGGCTTTCCCCCTCGAATTCCCCATAGGCAGTGTGGCATTCCCCCATCCCATCCCCCATAGGCAGTGATCAGTTGCCCTGCCTGCCCGTCTGCCATTCCTTTAGGCCGTGGCTTTGGCAGCCCGGCCAGCAGCACAGGATTGATGGATATATGAATTTACACTTTTTGCGCCTGATAGGATGCACTGACATTTACCCCTACATTTGGGGAAAAATAGGTGCTTCTTATAGGGCAAAAAAAACGGTATTTATCTATGGGGGTTATTCATCAAGGGATACTGCCAGGCAGTGCCTCGTAGCGGCTGGCAGTGTCTGGTGAACGCTGGGCGCTGTATGCAAAACCACATTTATGAAAGGGAATCTGGTGAGCGACTCTTAACAGCGCCATGTAGCGTCATCATTGAAGGAGGCTCAGTGTATAGTGCCGGCGCTCTAGCTTCCAGAGCGCCAGGTATTACCTGGGGCTACCTGTCGCTCTCCCATACATTTCAATGGATGTTCCTTTTCATTAAACAGTGTTTTTTTCTTTTCTTTTGTTTTCTCTTAAATAATTGTGTGACCACTCCTGGTATAGAAAAATTCATTTTTGTAAACTTTTTTTATATTTTTGTTTTTTATGCTGTTTTTTCATAATTACTTAGTAGTGTAGATTTAATATTTAGGGCTTTTTCTTATCATCATGGCTAGATCCAACTGTTATAAGTATTTTCGATGGAATTAAATGTGATCATTTTACTTTAGTTTACTGTACTTGCTTCAGTATTTTAGAGACAGGATGTAGGTGGTCTGGTCCTATCATAGCTCTATTGCAGGACTTTTTTTCTGTATTTAAGGCAGATCAGAATCCATGTAAACCAGTCCTAGAGCCATGTCAAAGCTTACTCTAAGGCATGTGTGCCATACTTAAGACTGGCGAGCCGTATCCAGCCCACCAAGCCTTTTAACATGGTCAGCTGACACAGGCAGCTCGTCCTTGGGTATAATAATTCTGTAACTTGCCCTGGACTGTCTGTCCTGCAGAAATGATTCAGCTGCTGTCCTGGGTATAATACCGGTAATTCTGTGGCTGCCCTAGCTAGAATAATTCTGTGACTGCCCTAGCTAGAATAATTCTGTGGCTGTCCTAAGTAAAATAATTCTGTGGCTGTCTTGGGTATGATACGTTTATGACTGTCCTGGCTATAATAATTATGTGACTGTCCAGGGTATAATAAGAGGCCGATTCATTAATAGCGCCAGGTAGCGACAGATGAGCGCCAGTAGCGTGATTTTCACAGCGCCAGCTAGTATTCACTGTGCTTGGCCGGGGTTTGCTTGTTGACAGCGACTCGGTCGGTGTGCGGTAATGTTGAATATGGGGTTAGGGGTCGATGTTTCACAGGTTCTGCGTTGTATGGGTGCGCCTGACAGCGAATGGCCAGAGCGAACGGCTTGCTGCAGATTCATTAACAAATCACGCTCAAAAATTTCTCGCGCCGTGAATTCCTTGTTTAAACCCCAGAGCGCTGGCGGCGATGTGTGTAAAGTAGTTTTTAACCCCCAAACAACCATTTTTTTTAATGTAAAAATTATACAAGTTTTTCTAAACATTTTGTAATATGAATACATTAATATCAGACCTGTAATATCAATTCTTAAAAAAAATATCTAACATTGCCGTAGTGGTCACAGAATTTTTGACAGTTAAAAAAAACAAAAAACAAAAACATAAACTCAATTAATTATGAATATTTAAAGATTGCTCCATTGAAATGCATTGGAGAGCGCAAGGGAGCGACAGGTCATACCTGGCGCTGTGATGGGATTAGTAGCGGCGCTGTTCGTTGCAGTCGGCTACATGATGAATCCCGCGCTAGCTGACGCTCTCGCCGGCGCTAGCCTCATTTAGCGTGATAAATGCGTCATTGTGACCGCCGCCGGGCGTACTTGATTCGGTAGCCGCCGTTAGCTGGCGGTACCTGGCGCTCGTCAGACACTACCTGGCGCTAGCCCTTGATAAATAAGGCCGTAATTCTGTAACTTGTCCTGGGTATAATAAGTTGGTGGCTGTCGTGGGTATAATAATTCTGTGGCTGTCCTGGGTATAATCATTTTGTGACTTGTCCTGGGTGTAATAAATCTGTGGCTGTCCTGGGTGTAACACTTTGGCCCTTATTTAACAAGGGATAGCGCCAGGTAGCGAATGGTGAGCGAACAGTAATGACGCTCACCGCCACGAGAACGCCGGCTCCCCTCCGCAATCACACATTTATCAAGCCGATCCTGCTTAGCGACTGACAGAGCGCCAGATAGCGAATCATTCATCATTATTCCAGCCTCACCCCACAGCGCCAGCGAGCGACCTTGAACAGCGACAGGTATGAACCCTCGCTACCTGGCGCTGTCCAATGCATTTCAATGGAGCAATCTTTAAATATTCATAATTAATTGATATTTTATTTATTTATTTTTTTTTAAATGTCCAAAATTCTGTGACCACTTCTGCAATGTTAGATTTTTTTTTTAAGGTAAAAAAAAAATAAAAAATTTGTGCAGAATTGATATTACAGGTCTGATATTAATGTATTCATATTATAAAATGTTTTGAAAAACATGTTTTTTTTTTTTTCTAAAAATATGGTTGTTTGGGGGTTAAAAAACTACTTTTAACCCATCGCCGCCAGCGCTCTGGGGTTTAAACATGCATTTCACAGCGCGAGAATTTTTGGAGCGTGATTTGTTAATGAATATGCTGGGAGCCGTTCGCTATGGCCGTTCGCTGTCATGCGCTCCCATACAGCGCGGAACCTGTCAAACAGCGACTCCTAACCCCGTATTCAACATTACCGCACACCGACTGAGTCGCTGTCAACAGCCGAACAACGGCCAAGCACAGCGAATACTAGCGGGCGCTGTGAAAATAACGCTACTGTCGCTCATCTGTCGCTACCTGGCGCTATTAATGAATCGGCCTCTTTGGCTGCTGACCTGGGCATAATCATTCTGCAACTGTCCTGGGTATAATAATTCTGCGGCTGTCCTGGACATAATTATTCGGCCGCTGTCCTGGGTATAATAATTCTCTGACTATCCTGGGCATAATCATAATTATCCTGTGTCTGTCCTGTGTAAACAAATTATGTGTCTGCATCTATCCTGGGCAAACACCTGCTTGAATTACTCTTTAACTACACTTTGAAATGTGTTTGAATGGTTGTGCTTGCATTTGTGTGTTTGACACACCTGCTCTAGGGGCATCCTGATACAGAATGCCTAGCAGTGTAAAACCCTGGGATTCCCTTTATACTCACCTCAATCCTGAATCTCCTGGATGATGCATCCTGCCTCTCTGTGCTCACTACGACAGGCATACTTGAATGGCTGCTAGCAGTTGCGTGCTTGGCGGAGAGAGCCAAGATGCCACCAGGCATTTCCCCTATGTAGTGGCCACCCTGATTTGTGCCAGCAAGGCTTCTTTAGCTAAGATCAATTATCGGACGTGGGCCTTTTTCGATCTCAGTTGCACCTTAAATTTTCTGCAGAAGGGCCTGTGTGATGGGTTGCAATTGGGAACCCTTAAAGTGGACCAACACCCATGGGGGATCGGCCCGGAAATCTATAAGATTCCCGGACCGATCAGATCCCTCCCAGCGGGGCATCCGAAATCGGGATGTCCCGCGGGGAGGAACCCCCCAGGAGGCCCACAAACCTTACCTCAGCCCTGTTCCATCGGTGCAGGGCGCGCACCCGCACCGGCCGTTTGTGAATGGCCGGTGCAGGCGTGCTCCCTGTTAGAGGGAAGCGCGAGACGCGGCCTCCAGCGCTCAGAGCCAGCTGAGCTGGTATGCGCGTCCAGGTGGCCTTGGACGCGCATACCACAGCGGCTCTGAGCGCTGCGATTGGCTGGCGCGGTCACGTGGCAGCGGGGAGAGGTGAGTTTTTTGGGGCTTTCTGGGGGGTTTCAGACAGCGGGGCACCCCCGATCGGGGTGCCCCACCGAAGTGGACCAAAACCCAGGATAGTCAAGATCCTGGGTGTTGGTCCACTTTAAAGTGGACCACTCTTAAAGCGGACCAGAAGCTTCCTGGGCCAATCGATTCCCTCCCCCCCCGGGGCATCCAAAATCAGGATGCCCCTCTGTGCGAAACCCCCCAGGTCACCCCATGCACTTACCTTATTTCCAAAACCCAAGATAGTCACAATTCTGGGTTTTGGTCCACTGGAAAAGGGATCCTATACCCAGAAAGGATGTTTATGTCATCACCTTCTATCCCCAACCCAATGCCCTAAAAGCATGTGTTTTTTTTTTTTTACTAAAACATTTGCCCAATTTCATTTCATAAAAACATGAAGCAGTATGTCTGGCAGCCATATTCTAATTAATTCAGTTACAACTAAGCGGTCACATAATGGCAGTTAGGTTGAAGTGCTCCCCGTTGCTGAGCTGTGTGTACTGTAACTGAATGTATCATCACTGAAAAGCATCAGTCGGCCAGGGAGCAATATGTCCTTGCAAATCATCTGCTAGAATACCCAGTCGTTATGGACCAGTATCTCTGGATGGACAGCTAAGGGAAAACCATTTTACAATGTAAGTACAAAATTGTGCTTTATATACCTGGAGACGAAATAAAAGGGAATGGCGCATTTTACTCCCAAACAAACTACTGCACGTTTTGAAGCTGGTGCTAAATCGAAGGACTGAGCCAGGTGTTAAAAGAGCACTGCATTGTTTCTGGTGTAAAAATGGCATTCCCCTTCATTTTCTACATAGTGGGTGATTCAGCACTGTTTTGCACCTGGAGCTAAATCGACCCCCTAGAGCAGCCCCCCCCAACCTTTCCTACCATGAGAGCCACATTCAACATCAGGAAATCACTGCTTTTAGCATAAATAGTTCCTAAAGCAAGTCTAGCATTGGCCTCATAATCCCATAAAATCAAATTTGAATCCTTTTAAAATGATAGCATAGCATAAATGTTGCACATCGTTTTGAAAGCAGAAGAGCATTCCTAGTGCCTAATTGCACCAAATGAAAAGCATACTTCATCAGATATAAATAGGATCCTTACTGCTCTACATAGAAGGTGGTTCCCATTACCCTGGGCATTCACCCCTGGAATGGAAGTCCAAACCTTGACCTCCTGCATCCAGGTCACCAAACCATGGCATCCTGATGGCTGAGTGATGGAGGAGGCAAGCCCTGCCCATATCCCTCCACCATTGGAGAGAATTGTGGGAGCCGGATGCTGCGGGCCCAATGGAAAAATAGTCAACTGGGCAATTTGCCCTTACCAGAACCACCATCTGAGTAATGACCCTACCATACCAGTCCCATCCTTCTATAAATGGGGGAGGATGCCCCCCATATTCTCTCCCTATGTGGAAAGAGGAAACCATGGCCCCATATCTGAGGCAACAGGACTCCATGGGTCCGCACTTAGCTAGACCAGCCTGTTGCCGATAAGGAGCCCCTCTCTAATGGTGCTGGGAACGGCAGTCAGCTTCAAGCTGGAATCAGATAGAATCGGAATAGGGACCCAGGATTCAGGACCTAGCCACCCACAGAACAGATCTTCGAAGTCATAAAACGAACACCTATAAAGTGTTTAACAAAACGAGACAGTAACAGATACAAAATGATTGAACTTGTAAGTTAAAGTCATTCAGCAGCGGAGGAAAGAACCTAATAAAGGTACTTACCTTTTGTCCCCTGCTGCTGATGTGTGCTACTGACCTCAACTCAACCCTCACTTTTTGCATTGCAATGGGCCTTGACCATGGGGTCGGGATTGAAGGCGGAATGAGATCGTGACCAGTGCAACCATATTCTCTCCACTCATTGCAATGGTGAGTAGTGTGCCAAGGCCTGACACCATCCATTGCTATGAATGGAAAGGCTCATGGCAGGGGTCGTGAACAGGCACAGAAGTGCTTAAGGTCGCAGTTTTTTTTTGGCTGCTGAATACTCCATAAAATACTTTTCCCAACATAAGTGGATCCCCCAGCTCCAAAGAGCTGGTAAACAGAGTGCACACTGGAAGCTGCCAAGACAAGAAAAACTGAAATTATCTCCCAGTTACCTAATTCTGCATTAACTCCATGCATTGTGCTGACAATGCCCAACCCTGGGCTCCAGGTAATCCTCTAGCCTCAGCAGTGTTCTAGACCTCTGCTATTTTTCTGGTCCAGCAGGAAACTGGCGTGCCACAAAATAGGGATCTGTGAGCCACATGTGGCTCCTGAGTTGGGGACCCCTGCCTTATTGTTTAAGAGACTCTAGGTTTGGCTGAAAGCCTTCCCCCAATTGGGATTTCATGCAGAGTAAAATCTCCTAGTCCCAGGATCCCACGGCCTCATTTTGGCAATCAGCAGAGAGTTTTGCATTGCTGCAGCATCCCTGCATCCTCCTCTCTGCTCGCACCTACCAGCAGACTTTCAGGTATGCCAGGCGGTCAGAGCAGGGGACACTGCGGGAAAAGCACGCTGCTCTGCTAAATGTCCAGGATGTCCTCCTAGGGATTGGATACAGCCAGACCTGGAGTCTCTTAAATCCTAGGTCCAGTTTTGGTCCACTTTAATTGTGGGAGAGAGTGGGTTAGGGTGCCACGGAGTGGGACCTTCCCTTGGTACAATGATGCTTGGGAGGGTTACATCTGCTTTAATTGCATTGTTTTTACATTTATGTTATGTTTCAGAATGTGGATTGCATTGCGCAGTATTGTGCACTTATTTGTAGGGTAGAGCATGATGTAATTGGATATCATATGAACAAGAGAATTTCCAGTCTTGGAAACACTTAACCCTGATCCAGGCAATTTCTAATAAAATGTCTTTCATACTGATGTTACTTTTATGCACAAGCCATCATTACTACAGGGTTACAAGAAATGTTTCACTTGTCAAAATTACTTCTGACTTTCTGAATGATTACACCTGCAGAGAGAATATATTACTGCAACACTGGACTAGTTTTGTAAACAATTCAATGTAATGTACATCAGTTGATGTCAAAACTTTATCCTAAAGTGGCACCAAACCCAAGCCAGCCGACCCTGGAATCTAAAATGTTCCAGGGCTGGCCGCTGCCCTGCCCCTGGGGCATCTCAAATTGGGATGCCCCACAGTGTGAACCCCCCCAGGCCCAGAATGCACCTTTTCCAGCTGGTCCCTTAGCGATGTAAAAGCAGCCGCATCCCCAGCATCTGTGGGCAGTGGCGCCCAGCCAGTCAGTTAGGCTGGGGACAGTAGCGCCCACTTTTAGTCCATTTGATGAGCATTAGAATGCATGGCAAATGACTCTGATTAGACGAGAGCCCGCACATGCGCCGTAGGACTGGGCAAAGGTGAGTTTTTACTGGGCAATTTGGGGGGGGGGGTTGCCCCAAAGTCAAGGGACAAAACCCAGGGCCACAGGGGGATTAGGGATGTGGCACTTCCTGTTTCACTATGCTGGTGTTCTGTTCCAAACAGGTGTATGCCATGCATTAATATGCACGTCATACAGTGCTGATTGGACAAGAGCCTGCACATGCCCTGTGGAACCAGTGGAAAGGTACGTTTTTAGGGCAATGGTCAGCCCAAGGAAAGTGGACCAAAACCCAGGATGATCGAAACCACAAGCTTTTGTCCATTTCAAAGCAGCCCCATGGGATATGCCATATTTCAAATGTCTTAAAGCGTGAAAACTTCCCAGATTCCCTGGCATTGGTTTTAGCATTGTGGTGCTAATTGTGATGCCCTGGGACAGGGAATCAGCCAGGCTTTTGGGGTCTTTTAGGCCCTTATTTAACAAGGGATAGCGACAGGTAGCGCCTGGTGATGACGGGCACTGCCACGAGAACGCTGGCTCCCCACCACAATCACACATTTATCAAGCCGATCCTGCTTAGCGACTGAGATAGCGCCAGATAGCGACTCATTCATCATTATTCCAGCCTCAGCCCACAGCGCCAGCGTCCGACCTTGAACAGCGACAGGTAGGACCTCTCGCTACCTGGAGCTCTCCAATGCATTTCAATGGAACAATCTTCAAATATTCATAATTAATTGTTATTATTTTTTTTTTTTTTTTTTTTTAAATGTGAAAAATTCTGTGACCACTTCTGCCATGTTAGATATTTTTTTTAAGGTAAAAAATTGATATTACAGGTCTGATATTAATGTATTCATATTTCAAAATGTAATTAAAAACTTGTTTTTTTTGGTTTCCAAAAATATGGTTGTTTGGGGGTTAAAAAACTACTTTTAACCCATCGCCGCCAGCGCTCTGGGGTTTAAACATGCATTTCACAGCGCGAGAATTTTTTGAGCGTGATTTGTTAATGAATATGGTGGGAGCCGGTCGCTATGGCCAGTCGCTATCATGCGCTCCTATACAGCGCAGAACCTGTCAAATAGCGACTCCTCACCCAATATTCAACATTACTGCACACCGACTGAGTCGCTGTCAACAACCGAACAGCGGCCAAGCACAGCGACTACTAGCGGGCGCTGTGAAAATACTGCTACAGTCGCTCAACTGTCGCTACCTGCCGCTGTTAATGAATCGGCCTCCCCGTCTCAAGGTTTGAGTTGGGTAAAACTGGGTTTGGTCCACTTTAGTCACTTTACAGTCTGATTTCTGTACAGTCTTCCCAGACACTTGTAGTATAAGAGGTACAAGAAATGTACTTGGTTCATTCTTTTTTGCATAGGGAATTAAATTAGTATTTGTTTTTTTGTTTCTGAAAATGAAAATTCTTTTTAAGGAGGAAATAAAGTAACATAGTAATTACTTCCCCTCACTTCTGCATCATGGACATACCAATTTGTGATTTCCTCACTGGGTTTATCTGCCCTGCAAGTATGGTTGCTTGATACCATTTCCTTATGACAGCCAATCATATAACCGGTAACCAATCGGGTCTACCAGGTAGCCTTGCACATTACTGTGTGCCTACCAGTCCAGCAAACCTGAATAGTCGCCAGCCATCATATGATTGGCTGCCAATTCTGTAATGTGTTAAAAAAAAAAGCTGTTTACCCGACTGTCAGCAGGTTGGACCCTGTTCTGCACATTACAATACCTCTGTTATTCTGCTGTCAACCCCTTATGCTGAGAGTGAACTCCTAACCAGCCCCAGGTATGCATCATTAATAAACGTTGGAGAGTTATGTGCTGCGCTCCTGTTTACAATCAATAAAGGAGCCTGCTCCTTCATTACTGGAAGCAGGGACACACACAGAAGCCGTCTGTGGAGCATATTGACAGCAGAAAAATGCAGGGGTTTACCGAGGGTTTGATGGTATTTATAAAGCAAGTGATGTGTGAGTGGTACATTTGTACACTTTTGGCCTTTGTACACTTGGGTTTAGGCTTTGGAACAATTTAGGTCTGATTTACTAAGACTTATCTAGGCTTACCGGTAGTTTGGCTCTTAGTTTGGCTCTTAGTGTGCGTGAGACAGCACAAAGTGAAGACCACATAACACTAATAGCAATCATAGCATGGCATTTGTGGTTATAATGCTTTGTATAATGCTGAATGAGCTGATTACATGTCATATGCTCTCACGATATCATTTCGACACAGAAAATTACCAGTATCACAAAATAGTGTTTGTTTAAAGTGAATCTGTTTTTTTATTTAGGTTTTTCTATTTACATTCAGTGATTCACAAATCCACTTTCAGTATCTGTATAATTAATATCATGTATAAAACGAATGGCACCCATGAGAAGGCTATACATTTTTTTTTATTTTTATTTTCAATAAAGAGACAAAAAAAAGAAAGTACAGCATTTGCAGCATTACAGAGCCGTCTAGCAAATACAGGTAAACAGGTGAGTTACAGCTGTGTCGATAGTGTATCAAACATATCCAAAAACAAGATACCAGAGCGTATCCATAAATGCCGCTAGAGCCTGTCGTAGGCCGCATAGGGCTCCGTGCCCCAAGGTAAAATGGCTCAGTCTGAGAAGGCCTTATATATGAAGAAAACAGTACAAAAGAAGAGCAAAAGAGAGCAGGAGAGGGGGAGGAGAGAAGGGAAAGAGGGGGAGGTCGTTCCAGGGAGGAGGTAGCCGGCCAGAACGCTTCCTCTGGATTTCACCGGCGCGTCTATGACTTTATGCTCCATTTTCTGATGAAAATGTCAACAGGTCAAGGTGGACCCAGCTGCTCATGGTACCCAAGGATCTCAGGGGGGAGGGCCAGGAGCCACAAGTTGCTTAAACCTTTCTGTCTCTCTGAAGAGAAACCATGGCGTCCAAGTCTGAAAAAATTGCGTCGTGCTCTCATGGACATTGGCGGTGAGCTCCTCCATCTCCATTATGTGGTTGATCTCCCCGACCCAGTCCACCACCGATGGAATTGCCTCGGATCTCCAAAACCTGGGGATCATCGCCCTTGCTGCATTTATGAGGTGTCTCAGAAGCGATTTCTTATAGGTCTTCAAGGGGGCACCTCTGCCAGGTGCAAGAGGAGTAAAGAGGGATCACAGGCCACCGAATAGCCCACAATTTCCTCGGAGAGTCCGGCGACTAATTGCCAAAAGGGAGCGATCTTAGAGCATTCCCAAAAGATGTGAAAGAAGCTCCCCACCGCTCTCCGGCACCTCCAGCACTCGTCAGAATGGGACGGGGAGAAGCTATGCAGCCTTTCCGGGGTGTAGTACCACCTCGTGAGGCACTTATAATTAGCTTCCTGTATCTTGGAGGAGATGGAAGTTTTATGCATTGCTAGGAAAATGTATTTCCATTGTTCCTCTGTCAGCTGTCTGTCCAGGTCCCTCTCCCAGTCCGCGCAAAAGCGGGGTGCCTCTCCATCTCCAGCACTCCCCAGAAGAGCATACAGTTGGGAGATAAGCTAAATAGGGGGTTTCCTCGCCCTTGCTAGTTGCTCAAAGGGGGTGAGGTTCCTAAGAAATGCCTGTCTAGACCCCACGCTCAGGAGGAAGCTTTGGAATAAGAACAAGAGCCACTGGTCAAGCAGCTGAGTATCCCATTTTTCCCTCAGATCTTCCAAGCGCGTCCACCCAGTGGGTAGGATGAGATCCATCCCTCTCGGGATCCCTTTTACAGCTCCCGCGAAGGCGAGGGAGGATGCTTACGGGGAGGGACGGATTATTCATCAGTGGGATCAAGGGGGTCGGCCACGGGGACATATCCTGTCTGTCCCTTAGTTTATCAAAGACTCCGAGGCTAGCGGAGATGAGCGGATGATCTCTGCAGGGGGGCTTCCCCGTCCTGATGGCCTACGCCACATCCCTGAGTGGGGTATGGAGCCAGGTCGCCTCCAAGTCCACCCATTTCTTCCCAAAACTATGGTGGTGCCAATCTAATATTCGTTGAAGATGGACCGCACGCCAATACCGGAGTAGATCTGGACAAGCAAGCCCTTCCAACTGTTTCGGTCTAAAGAGAAGCTGTAACTTCAACCTAGACTTACGCCCCTGCCAAATAAAATTAATAAAAATCGAATTCAGGGATTTAAAGAATGCTCTGGGGATTTGAATCGGAAGGGTCTGAAGCAAATATAGTATCCTTGGTAGGACCATCATTTTCAGAATACTAATTCTACCCATCCACGAGAAGGTGGGCAGATACCAACTAGCCAGGTAGTTTTTAAGTCTAGATAAGAGAGGTTCAAAGTTTGCTACGTAAATCCCCCCCCACTCTTTTTGTTATTTTAGTGCCCAAGTATGTTATGGCTGAGGGGGGCCATCTAAATGGAAATGATGTCTTCAGGAGTGCTTCTACTTCTTTCGTGAGATTCACCCCTAGGGCCTCCAATTTGTCATAATTTATCTTCAGATACGACAGCCTACCGAATCTCTCAAATTCCTTCAATAATACCTGCAGGCCCACAGCCGGATTTGTAAGAAAAAACAAGAGATCGTCCGCATATGCTGAGATCTTATCCCACCGTAATCCCCCGGATGTCCTCCTGCCCCCTGATTCTGCACAAGAATGGCTCCATAGATAAGGCAAAAATCAGCGGGAGAGTGGACATCCCTGCCTAGTGCCATTCCTAATGTCAACCCGCCCCGAGAGAGCGCCATTGACCTCAATTCTTGCAGAAGGGTCCGAATATAAGGGCATTATCAATTGTAGGGCTTTAGGGCCTAAACCAATATGTTCCAAAACTGCTCTGATATACTGCCAATTTACCTGGTCAAAGGCCTTCTCGGAATCATTGGATAGCAAGATAAGCGGTTCTCCAGTCTTTTCAACCCTATGTAACAGTTTCAACACCCGGGTCGTGTTGTCCCGGGCTTCCCTACCCGGAACAAAACCTGACTGGTCGCCATCCACTAAAACCGGTAGCAGCCCGAACAACCTGTTTGCCAGGATTTTTGCGAACAGTTTGAGGTCCACGTTCAGTAACGAGATGGGCCTATAACTTCCGCAGGAAAGAGGATCCTTCCCGGGTTTATGGATAATTGTAACATATGCGGCTAACGCTTCACTTGGGATAGTGGCCGGGTCGGGGGATGCGATCAGCGAGTTGAAGGCCGAAAGGAAATGTGGAGCGAGTAGCGGAAGAAATTGCTTATAGTAGGCAACGGAAAATCCGTCCGGCCCCGGTGATTTCCCATTGGGGGCCCCCTTAATTGCAGCGTGCAACTCCTCTGTGGATATTGGGCTCTCCGGTGCCTCCCTCTCAGCCTCCCGAAGCACAGGCATTCCCGACTCCTCTATATATCGCTTAATCTGCTCTAGGCGCCCCTGATCCAGGTCTGCCCCAGTAGGGCGAATGTTGTAGAGCTTCTGGTAGAAGGACTGGAAGGTCCTTGCGATCTCCGGGGTACTATAGAGCTTATTCTAAGTATGTCACACACTTAATTACATGTGGGTATACTGACCTGTAGATGGCGATCTTGCAGAGATGATAACAAAAAAAAAAGGTAAGACCCTCCCGGCCCATAAATACCTGGGACCTCCCACTCATTCCCCAGTCTTTCATCTCTGCAGTGGCGAGCAAGTCAGAAGATGATGTCTCCTCCTTGCAGGTAGCCGGGATGACTCCCGGCCTTCTATTCTTCTATTCCTGCCTGGATCCCCTTATTTAAATTACCTGCCTCCCAGCCTAGGCTGCTGGTCCGGGCAAAGGTAGTTGGCACCCCTGGTGCTTAGGAGCCGTGAGACCCCATAACAAGGGGTAGGCGGCTATCCGGGTTGGTGATCCCGGTTTGGGATGCCCCGTCCCTTGGCCCTACCCTGGCATGGATTCCCCCTCTCCCGGATACCCTTAGAGGGGGTGGGGGGCGGGTCCCTTGTGGATTCCTCTCATTTATTGTGTATGCGTGTGTGTGTGCTTTAACTGTGTGTGTGCTTTTACTTTTAGACTGGCGCCGGCGGCCTCCGGCGTGCTGCAATGGCGGCGGTGAGCGCCCATGAGGGCTTCTTCTCCTCTGGGCGGGCGTGCTGCGGGCGCGTTTTCATGTCCCGGCTTCTGGCCGGGAGGGGCGGGGCCGGGCGCAACGCGCGAACCGTGCCGGCCCGCCCTCCCTCCTCCTACTGCACACGGCGCGTCTTCCACATCGGGTGAGTGGCCTGATGGCCATCAGCTTCATCTGTTTTTTAACTCTTTATGCATTCTAGCATGGTCTGAGCGTGTGCTTGTGTTTTGTGTTCCAGGTGGACCATTGATCATATTAAAGGGGGGTTCTCCCGGTCCAGGGGCCGTGGTTAAATTTTAGCTGGCTTAAAATCCTCCCACTCGGGACTTAAAGGGGCATCCCGGGTTGCATTATTGCGTAATTCCCTCGGAGCATTGTACACATATATTTATATATATATATATTATTAAAAAATCGCCATATGGAGGCTTCCCCGGATACTAGGCTTGTGCCCCCCTCGGGGCAATCCAGAGGCTGTGTTTGGGGTGTGGGGTATCCCTTTTGGGGGATGATGTATTTCTATGTGTACCCTGTGCGCAGCGGTCTATTACGCGGCAAACCAGATCTCAGGCGTCCGGTTCTGCTCCGCCAGTCTCCTCTTCGTCTCCCCCTCGCTTGACACGTACCCCGTGTGATGTGGTCATTGGCGGGGAGTCGCAATCTGAGGTGTGTGCCAGATTGGCCAGTCTTGAAAGATTGTTTTCCAGTGTCGTTGCTAAATAGGCCACGGCAAAGAGAAAACATTTGTATACGGCCGCGCAGGGCCTTGATAGGGAGGATTTTGACTCCCTGGATTGGTCTGATTGTTCCCCGTGTGAGGAAGGGGAGCTGGATGAGGAGTCTGAGGACTCCGATGATCAGCAGTTTGTGGGCGCTGATACCGAGCAGGACCAGGGGGACTCCTTGGATACCTCTAGGGTTGTAGCTCATATGTTTGAGGTCCCGGCTATTTCTCCCCCCGAGGCGGCTCCTCCGCTGAAGGGAGAGTTCTTTGAAGTGACCAAGCTGCGCTTGGAAATATCCCTTTCCGGCGGACGCGGTGAAGCACTGGTGGATACTCCTGTTTTGGGGTTGTCCAGCTCCTCAGTCCTCCATTCTCCGGAGTGCACTACTCTCAAGGATGGTGTGGATAAACGCATTGACCAGATGGCTTGTCATGGTTTTGCCAGTGTTGGATCGGCCTTGCGGCCGGTTTGTGCTTCTGCGCTTTTATTGGTAGCTGCCAGGTCGGTTGTTAGAGGACTGTTGGCCTCTTCTGGGCTTGACCCGGCTAGTGAGGAGTTTGCCGACCTTAAGCGCTGTGAGTTATTTTTGTCCTTTGTGTTGTCCGCCTTGGACGACACATTGGTGATGTGTAGCAGAGCTGCGGCCCTGCTTGTGGCTATCCGGCGGTCGGTTTGGTTGCGCCAGTGGGCGGCTGATTTTGTGTCCAAAAAGTCGCTTACGGCCCTTCCCTTTGTGGGGTTGCGGCTCTTTGGAGAGAGATTGGATTCGGTGGCAAAGGGAGGTAAGTTACCTCAGCGTAAAAAGCAGCGTCGCGGCTTCCTTCTCTCAGTCCTTTCCTGGGGCTAGAGCTGGCAGGGGTTCGGCTTTCCCCTCGTCCAGAGGTGATTCCTGGACCAGGGGCAGGAGTCGGGCCCGTCCAGGACACAGTTGGGGCTCCAAGCCTAGAGCCGCTGCTAAGCCGGCTCAGCAATGAGGGGGGCGCCCTCACCCTTGCGGGGGGGGGGGGACGGCTGCAACTCTTCTCCCAGGTTTGGGTCCAAGAGGTCTCGGACAGGTGGATTCAGGAAGTGGTGTCTTCCGGTTACAAGCTGGAGTTCGAGTTCCGGCCCCTCCCAGATTCTTCAGTTCTCGGGTGCCGTCAGATCCTCTGGCCGCCCAGGGGCTTCGGGCGGCAGTAGCAAATCTTTTGGACATGGCTGTCATCTGTCCGGTGCCCCACTCAGACTGGGGCCTGGGCTTCTATTCCAATTTGTTCACGGTGCCCAAGAAGGACGGATCCGTTCGTCCCATTCTGGATCTGAAGTTGCTCAACAGGTTCGTTCGTTCCCGGAAGTTCCGTATGGAAACTCTGCGCTCAGCCATCCACTCACTTCGTCTGGGGGACTTCATGACGTCCATAGACATCAAGGATGCTTACCTGCATATTCCAATATTTCCGGCACACCAGAGATTCCTCAGGTTTGTCATGGACAATCGACATTTTCAGTTTGTGGCTCTTCCGTTTGGCCTTACCTCGGCTCAAAGGGTTTTTACCAAGGTGTTGGCAGGAGTGATGGCCATCCTCAGAGCCAGGGGTATCCGCATCGTGCCCTATCTGGACGATCTTCTCATCATGGCGTCTTCCCTCAGTCAGGCGCAGCTGGATACCAGGACCGTGGTGTCCACTCTGGAGAGTTTCTGGAGAGTTTCGGTTGGGTGATCAACTATCCCAAGTCCTGCCTCACTCCCTCCAGGGTGGTGGAGTTCCTGGGAATGTCTCTGGATACTTCTCAGGCCAGGGTGTTCCTCCCCCGAGCCAAGGTTCTTCTGATTCAGGAATTGACTCAGCGTCTCCTATCCATCCCCTGCCTGTCCATCCGGCTAGGGATGCGACTGGTGGGATTGATAGTGGCATCGTTCGAGACGGTTCCCTTTGCCCAGTTTCACACAAGGACGCTCCAGCTCCATCTCTTGGCGGCCTGGGACGGGTCCCCGCTGTCATTGGATAAGTCCTTTCTGATGGCCCCCCGGGTGCGGCGTTCCCTTCGGCGGTGGCTGAAACCGAGCAATCTGACGAGGGGCAGGTCTTTTCTGACCCCTCGTTGGGAGACGGTCACCACGGATGCCAGCCTGTCAGGTTGGGGGGGATTTTGGAAGGATCTTCAGTTTCAGGGGCTGTGGGGGCCTCAGGAGGCTCACGTTCCCATCAATGTTCTGGAGCTGAGAGCCATCAGGTTGGTTCTGGCTCACTTGACTCATCAGTTACGTGGACTACCGTTTCAAGTTCGGTCGGACAACCGGACGGCGGTTGCCTACATCAATCACCAGGGAGGGACTCGCAGCAGGCATGCCCTCAGGGAAGTGTCCTTGATCCTTGTTTGGGCAGAGAGCAATGTCCCATGCATCTCGGCAGTGTACATTCCGGGAGTGGAGAACATGGAGGCGGACTCCCTGAGCAGGGGGTCATCTCGCCGGGGGGAATGGTCGCTCAGCCCCAAGGTGTTTCTGTCGCTTTGCCACCGGTGGGGAACTCCGGAGGTGGACCTCTTTGCCTCTCGTCACAATCACAAGCTTCCGGCATTTGTGTCTCTCTCGCGGGATCCGCTGGCTCTGGCAGCGGATGCCATGTCTCTGAACTGGAGGGATATGGGGTTTCTGTACCTGTTCCCTCCGTTTCCCATGGTGGGCAAAGAGGGCGCGTCAGCAATCCTGGTGGCTCCAAGGTGGCCAAGACAGGTTTGGTTCGCAGACGTGGTAAGGTTGGCAGAGGATCAGTTACACCTGCCCCTTCTGCCGGATCTGCTCACTCAGGGTCCACTGCTCTACCCCAATTTACCAACGCTGACTTTGACGGCGTGGTTGCTGAAACCTCCATCTTGAGGGAGGAAGGTCTTTCTGACGCTGTCATTCAGACTCTGGTTAGGGCTAGAAAGCAGTCTTCCTCTGGCATCTATTATAGGACTTGGAGGTCTTATATTGATTGGTGTGAGGTAAGGGCCTTGCCTTGCAGGGCGTTTTCTATCCCTAGGGTCTTGGAATTTCTGCGACATGGTCTGGACCAAGGTTTGCAGCTTAGTACGCTGAAAGGGCAGGTTTCTGCCCTGGCGGTTTTCTTTCAAAAGTCTTTTGCTCTTCATCCTCTGGTTAAGACTTTTTTCCAGGGGGTTACGCATGTGCGGCCTCCTAGGAAGCCTTTGCTCCCAGTTTGGGATTTGAATTTGGTTTTGTCTGCCTTGCAGGGTCCTCCTTTTGAACCTTTGCAGGATATTGCACTTTCTACGCTTACTCAGAAGGTTGTTTTTCTGGTTGCCATTACTTCCGTTCGGCGTGTTTCGGAGTTGGCAGCCTTGTCTATTAAGGCTCCTTACTTTGAGAGGCATCAGGACAAGGTTGTTTTCCGCTTCTAGCCAGATTTCCTTCCTAAGGTGGTCTCTGCTTTTCATCTGAATCAGGATATTGTTCTTCCCTCCTTGTGTCCTAAGCCCAGCAATGACAAGGAGAGGGTTTTGCATTCTTTGGATGTGGTTCGCTGTGTGAAGTACTACTTGGTGGCTACTTCTTTTCGTAGGACTGACGCTCTTTTTGTGGTGCCCTCTGGGCCTAGGAAGGGTTTGGCTCCTGCCAAGTCTTCCATTAGTAAGTGGATTCGCCAGGCCATTGTTGGGGCCTATTCTGCCAAGGGGAAGGTTCCCCCTTTTCGTGTTACTGCTCATTCTACTCGTGCTGTTGGGCCGTCCTGGGCCTTCCAGCACCAGGCTTCTGTTGAGCAGGTTTGTAAGGCTGCTACTTGGTCTTCGGTTCACACTTTTTCCAAGTTTTACAAGGTTGATGTTCGGGCCTCAGCGGATGCTGTTTTTGGCCGCAAAGTTCTGCAAGCTGCAGTAGTTTAAGTTTGTGCCTTGTTGCCTTGTTTTATGGATCCCCGCCCTTTATGGACACTGCTATTGGATGTCCCACATGTAATGAATGTCTTGAAGGCAATCGTTGACGGCAACAAAAAAATACCATTTTGTGAATACTCACCTGTAAAATGGGTATTATAATTATGTCACACACCCTGCTTCACCCTGCCCTTTTGTATTCTGGATCCTTTATATGGTGATCCTTTGTTAGTTTTAATTGGCTTTCCTGGTCCCTTGATCTTACTGCTATCTTTATACTGGGGAATGAGTGGGAGGTCCAAGGTATTTATGGGCCGGGAGGGTCTTACCTTTTTTTTTTGTTATCATCTCTGCAAGATCGCCATCTACAGGTCAGTATACCCACATGTAATGAATGTCTTGAAGCGGGGTGTGTGACATACTTATAATACCCATTTTACAGGTGAGTATTCACAAAATGGTATTTTTTTGTTGCCGTCAACGATTGCCTCTACAAAGTTTAGCGTTTGCTGCTTCCTGAGTGCCCTCGCCAAAAGTGCACCACTCTTATTTCCCCACTCAAAGTATAACCTTTTACATCGCTTTGTAATATATGCCGCCCGTGAGGACAGCAGGGAATTCAATGCAGCTCTGGCCTCAGTGAGTGCCAAGAGATTACTTTTGGCTAACGAGGCTTTATGCGACCTTTCCGACTCCTGTACCTTCTCGATTCGCCTCTGCAGCTCCTGCTCCTGATCCCTCTTCATTTTCGTAGCGTGTCTGATGAGGGCGCCCTTGATAACTGCCTTATGAGCCTGCCAATTGATGAAAGGAGAGGTATCCGCACTTTTGTTAATCTCAAAGAAGCTTTTGATAGTGCTTTGCAGGTCCTGGACCAACGGCTCATTCTGCAGAAGGGACCCGTTCAGCTTCCACGTCCACTCCCCCCTCGACCCCCCGGACAAGTTGATAGAGAGAGCCACCGGGGCATGGTCCGAAAAAAACGTGGGTTCTATTTTAGTATCCACCACTCGGGGCAATAATCCATGGGAGACCAGAACATAATCGGTCCTAGAATACGTGGCATGGGGCGCAGAGTAGAATGAGTAATCTTTAGTGGTAGGATGGCTGATACGCCAGGGATCACAGAGCTGAGCCTTCTGGAGGTCTTTCTTTATTCTTTTCAATGCCAGGGCCGATTTCCCCTTGGAAGAGTCCAGGAGAGGGTCCAATGCCACATTAAGATCACCCCCAAGGATAGTGGGACCTTCCTGTACCATCAAAAGCTTGTTCACAAAAGCCTCAATAAAGGTAACCTGGCCAGAATTGGGGGCGTAGGCCACCGCCAGGGTATATATAGTATAAGTATCTACCCTGCTCATCTGCTATCCTGTCCGAGACTCAGAAGGGGGTGTTCCTTGCGATTAGAATCGCAACCCCCCTCGCTTTTACATCTGGTGCATTGCTTGTGTAGGACTGGGAGAAGGACCTGGAGGACAGCTTGGGGGCCCCCCCGGCTCTAAAGGGCGTTTCCTGTATGAATGCAATATTTGCCTTGTGTCTGGACAATTCTTGAAATAGCTTGGATCTCTTCAAAGGGGTATTCAAACTTCTGACGTTAATCGAGATCGCCCTGAGCTTTCGAGTGAGAGAAAGAGCAGGGGCGCCAGACAGACAAGTGCCCGGCGGGCCATACCCAGTCCCGGACATTGTTCCCAACTTAAGGGTGGAGGCCACCCAGGACAGGCACTCGATACGTGCCAAGAGCCCGGTTCCGGTCGCAGCCCCCAGCACCCCGCTCAGGGAGTGGTAATGGGGGGAAAGGGAACAGGGGGAGGGGGCAGAAGACCAGGTTGGTTGGAAAGAAGGGTGGGATGAGGGGAAGGGGGGGTTTGACTGTGGGGAGAAAGTAAGTAAAGACTCGTAAAGAGAGAAGAGAAGAAAATTAGTATAATAACACTTCAAACTTATTACCTTTAAACTCCTAACCTGTTAGGACAAATTGTTAAACACCGAGGCGGGCAGCACCCGTTTCGGGGTGGGCGGTGAGGGTCTGCCGACGAGCCGGTACCAACTATGGGGCACCGGCCCCCGATCTACGACACCTCAGCGCACCTAAGATGTGGGGACCGAGAGGCCACACACCAGCGGGACCAACAGCCTATGCAGCGGTCACCAAATCCACCAGTACGAGGTGAGGGCCCACTCCCGGCAGCCAACAATCACAAATTCAAAGTATACATTTTTAAAACATTTAAAACTGTTAAACTTGAGAGCCCAAGTGCTTCAAATGTCAGGCTAACGCTCTACCCCGCCGCCCGTCCGGCCAGGAGGCTCGCTCATTTGGTGAAGCCCTGAGCAATGGAATCCAGGGAATCCCACCCCTTAAAGACCCAGGCCCGACATAGGCCAGGTCCAATAGGACAGGGTCGTGAACGGCCGGGCAACCTAGGCTAGTCTAAATAACAGAGAATGTTACAAAAATATCAAATATATCAAAATAAACAGGAGTGCCAAAATTATACGACCTGGTCAGCAATGTCCAAAGAACATGGGATAAAGAGAAGCTCACACGCGGATCAACAGCTGGACCTCCACACAGTTGGTCGGGCTTCACTGCGGGTCGGTCAGCTGGGGGTCAGCTCCCCTCCTCGACTGCAAAGGGTAGGTATGCGGGGAGAACAAAAGCCAGTCCGGGACCCGGATGGGACGCAACTCAAACTGCTTAAACAAACCAGGCAGGTCATCATGCTTGTGGAGAGAGATAGTCTTGCCCTGCTTTGAGGCAATTAGGGCAAAGGGAAACCCCCATCTATATGAGACATTATTCTGTTTGAGAGTCTCCAACAGCGGCCGAAGGACCCTCTGTCTCGCCAAGGTGGACCTCGAAAAATCTGAATAGAAATGTAGGATCGCCCCATCAAAGTCCAGCGGACCCTTCCTTCTGTTTCTTGGAAAAAATGAATCCTACAAATAACATTCCTTGGGGGGTCATTCTGGCGAGGAGGGGGGGCGATCGCTCTATGCGCTCGGTCTATCTCGATTTCGGAGTCACCACTCGCTGGATCCCCGAGCAACGTAGGTAGAAGGTCCTCCCCTCGCGTTGCCTCGGGAAGCCTCGGGAAGCCCCCCGTATGCGAATATTATTCCGTCGGTTGCGATTCTCTAAGTCCTCCAAATGGAGAGCCAGGGCTGCAGTCGCTGATTCCTGCGCTTGCAAGCGGTGCGTTAGTTGTTGAATGGTGGATCTGTCTTCCTCTCGCTGCTGCTCAACCCCCCGCAAGCCTGGTGGTCAGACAATTTCTCGCCGATAGAGCGGGTGATCGTGGAGAGGTCCTCTTTAGTCGGCATAGATCTCAAGTGGGCCCAGATATCCGCCAAGGTATTATCAGACGCGGTAGACCCCGAGCTTGTGGACGCTCCCCCCCTACCCGCAGTCACCCCCCTTCGCCCCCCTCGGGAGTTCTCTTCATCAGGGACCGATTCCCGAGCGGGTTCTGTGGGCTTGGATATATAGCGATTTAGGTCACCTTGAGTACTTGCTGCAGAGCTTCTTGTCTGCCCTCTGTTATCTTTAGGTTTGCTGCCGCCCCCCATTTCTGATTTTCTCAACTTAAGTGGTGGGGAGTCCCGCCCGTAATGCTTGAAGGCGTTTTGAGTGAGGGGCATCGAGCCCCGGATGACTCGATGGTGCTTAAGTGGGGGGTATCCTATTCAGGGTGCTCAAAGGGCGCTTCCACTAGGGCTAACAGCTCCTGGGTGCTTTAAATGAAGTTTAACCGGCCCAAGGTGCTTTAAAAAAGGACAAACAGGCTCGGAGTGCTTTGAGGACGGCAAATAAGGAATGCCCAGCCCCGGGTGCCGGAAAGACACTTAGATAAGGCTAGCCCGAAATGCTTTGAGGGCGTTTACTAAGGGGTGTCTGGCCCAGGGTGCTTTGAGGACGCTTCAAATAGGGCTGACAGTCCCCAAATGCTTTGAGGGTGTTCAAGTGGGGGTTATCCAGATCAGGCTAGTGAAAAAGGCTTCTCTGGGGCCAGTTGGTTTCATTCACTTGAAGGTGCTTGGATAAGGGACGTGCCGCAGAGGGTGCAGGAAAAAAGAAAAAATAAAAAGGAAAAAGGGCGCTTGAGTGAAGGATACCCGGGTGGTCACGTGGCGTGGGCGCCTAGATGAGGGGCATCCGGCCCAGGATGCCTTAGTGCCTAGTGGGGACCAATGAGGGGCGTCCGACCCAGGATTTGCAGAGGGCTCCACTTATCAGATCTCCCCAAAACCGTCCACTGGGGCAGTTGGACAGGGCGAGCCTACCTGCTCACTACTAGGAGGTATATGGTCAGGCCCTCTGTCTGTGCTCCCCCCTGATGTCAGGAAGGTCCCTCCCCTCCTTGTAGATCAATGGAGAGGGGAATATCAAGTGTCCCTATTCAAGTGCTTCTAAATGATTCCTTAATGGCATCTCAGTATTGCAGTGCCAGAAAGACGCCGAGTGCAGGTCGCCTTCACAAAGAGAGATACGAAGCAGGGAGCCGACACCCACCCCAGCTCCTCACCTCAGCGTCTGTGCTATGCTCCGGCACAGGAGACTGTGCGCTGCTGACAGTCCCGGCCACACTTTGTCCCTCTCTTCACCGGCTCTTCTCCGGCTCATGTCACAGGGGAGAGGAAGCGGGGAGGGGGCCCCGCAGAGATCCGGAGCCCACCGCCTCCACCCGCTCCCCGCCCCAGCCCCTGCGCTCCTCTCTACCGCCTCAGGAAACCGGGTCAAAAGGCCAAGATGGCGGCTCCCGCCACAGGATACTGTGTGCTGCTCGCACTGTCCCGCTCCTCTACGGCTCGTGTCACAGGTGAGAGGACGCTGAGAGGGGGCCCCTCAAAGGGTCCGGAGCCCACCGCCCCCACCTGCTCTCTGCTACAGCTGCTCCGATCAGGTCCACGGCCCCCGATCCTGAAAGGGGGGATGATCAAGATGGCAGCTGCAAGCACGCTGTGCCTTGCTCCTGGCCGCTGACAGCTTCCCGGATCGTGGGGCCTCGCCAAATCCGTCCAACGGTGAGACTGATGATACCCGACAACCAGCAGAGGGGTAGCCCTCGATACTTGTGGATTTATATACTTAAATGCTTATAAAAGGCTAAGGCTGCCGGGAGCGGACTGCCAGCACGTCTTCACCGCTCCATGGCAAGCTCCGCCCCCCCTCGGCTATACATTTTTAACATAACCTTTATTATTTGCTTATAGCGCTAAAAGCATATTCAGTGAGTGAGCTTAGCTGAACCTGGCTGTGCCACACCTAGTAAACATGGGTCTTCAGCGGCCAGCTCAGCAGGCACAATGGGGCACAATTCACCACATCCAGGAACAGCTGTGCTAACCCCATTTATTCCAATTCTGTTAACACATAGAAATGGCAGCACAGAGACAATTCTGTTTACTATGAATTGCCTTACTGTCTGTATGTGCACTGTGTGCTAAACTGAGCAGTATTCAGCGTGAACCAGATTTCATATAATTATATAAAGAGTCATAGTGCCCTAACACTTGTATGGTGGTCAGTTTATCATTGAGCACTGCTGGGTGAACTTATCAGGTTCTCTTATGTGATTTGTTTATGTCTATATTATCGATTGTGGAATAAAGAAATGTGCTTTATTTTACTGGGTGTCAAGGGAGCAAGTGTGTCAGGTTTAAATTGCCTGGGTATGGGATCGCTTTAAAAAATCCCAGTGCTGTGCATTACAGAATGCATGAAATATACAAACCCATATAATCAGAGAATCCCCAAATAACAATACAAAATAACAAGATATGAATACAGCTGTGCAACATTAAACCAATACAACACCCATTTTTCACATCCTGATTGGTCCCCCAGAGAAATCAAATGTTTTGATTGGCCACCACGATCAAGTGGTTGCCGGCATTAGGTAAGGTAAAAGGGAAGAGAAAGATAAGAATTCTCCCATTTACCAGCCTGAATACATAGGTGGGCATTGGCAATTGGAATGCCCCCCTGTGCTTGGAACAACACCCATTACAGACATAATGGGTATTGTTCTGTTTTTAAAGATCACTTTAGTATTACATTGTATTTAATTACATTGTATTTACATGGCACATACTTAACAAAAATGATAGTGATAGTCTAGTGCCCAGAAAGAGCCAGCTGGGTGTGCAGTATATCTAATATTTACACAGCCATTTATGTGGACACATGCTGCAGTGTGGTGCTTCTGTAGTGGCCCCTATTATCACTGAGCTGGCTTGCGGAGGTAAGATTTATGAGTTAGGCTTAAAAGACTTTACTGCAGACCTCAAATCAGATTGTGTCAGAGGGCACAGGACTCCCCTTTTACCTGCCTCCCGCAATGCTTATTTCTCAGCCACTGCACTAGTGTGAGAAGCCAACCCATTTGTTACCGCTTAAAACGTAGCGCTTCACGGCGTGCCATTTCCCAATTGCTGCGTGTGGCTGATGCTCTGTGGTACCCTCCCTTCCACCCTAGCACTCCACACAGGCGCTATTGAGACAGGTTTCTGGGGCCCCTTCCTATAGATACCCTTCTAAGCTACACACGCTTCCCTCTGCTTTGAAATTAGCAGCAGTCTATGAAATATGCAGAATCATTTGGCATTATTCTTAGTATACAATACGTCCTGCTCCAGATAGATTACTTTCACTTGGGTTATCCTCCGCCAGATGGAGCTGCACTGCAGAGACATGTAAAACAGGCTCCTCCCGGCCCCTCAAATACCCGGGACCTCCCACAAATCCCCAGATTTCTCTGCAGTGCTTACTGCGAAGACATGAAGTTGTCACTCTGTCGCAGGTGAGCGGGGCTATTAGCCTGCGGCCCTGTTGGACTATTCCCACCCGTCCTTCGTGATGATGTGCCTCCCAGCCTGGGCTGCGCTGGTCGGGTGAAGGTAGGCGGCACCACCACAGTCCCCCACCAAAGGGTAGGCGGTATAGGCTGATGGTGAGCCTTTATGGGATGCCCCTCCCGCATTATTATCCCATGCCCCGGTAGCGGTGGGCCCTGTACAACCTCCCTCATTCTCCCTGTAGCCTTCGGGGGGAAAGAAAGGGGGGGGGTGTGGGTGTCAGTGTATCGTGATTACTTGCATATGGCCTTTTGTAATGTCTTTTGGACTGGTATATGTGGTGTCTGCTGCCGCGTTGACTTGTCTTTTTTACTATTGCAAATGTCGCCGTCGCCGCGCGCGTCTTTTCCTTCATTTGGATGTTCCGCGCCGGGCGGCGGCATTGCCTCAGACGCTTCTGCGTTATCATTGGCCGCTTGTCTGTGGGCTTCGCGCTCTTCGGGGGGGGGGCGGGGCCTGGCTTGGCGCGCCCTGCGTCACGGCCCGCTCTGGCCCGCCCTTCGAGGTACTCTCGGCGCCATTTTGTCAGCGTGCGCGCGTGTGGCGGTTATACTTACCGCGGTCCTTAAGTGCCCTCGCGGGCGGTTTTTATACTCATTGTAGTGTGTTTGGTTCTGACACCCCTTCTTCCCACTGTGTCTTTCAGACGGGTGAAGCCATTGACTTCTCCCGGCCCGGTGTAATTGATAGTTGGGCCTTGTATAATTACTCCCACTTCCCTAGCGGGTCATTGGGGCATCCAGGGTTGCTTATAGCGTAAATCTCTACTGGCATATTGTGCCTAATAATCACCATATGGAGGCATCCCAGGATAATGTGACCGGGGTCCCTTCGGGACAAGACCGGCTGTGTGTAGCGTGTGGGCAGCCTCGTGCTGACGCTGACAAGGCACGGGTCTGTGTACCCTGTGCTGAGCAGGTGCTTGCATTGCAATCTGGCCTGCCAGTGGCTGCACCTCCACCTGTTGAGTTGCATACTAGTGGGGATTCTCAGCCTGATGTGTCTTCTAGACTGGCTACTGTTGAACAGATTATTGCGAGGTCTTTAGCGCTTAAGGGCCCTGTTAAGAAGCGGCACTTGATGCCTAAGGTTACTGTTTTCCCTATGGGAACTGAGTTTATGAATCTGTGTGGCTATACCCCGTCTGATGAAGGGGAGCTCTTTTCTGCTTCAGGCTCATCTGATGAGAGACCAAGGGGTCATGACGATTCTGGCTCTGACCCCCGGGCCCCGGATGACACTGACAGATTATTGACCCAGACCGTGAGGTTCTGTCTATCTCTCTCCCTGTTGAGGCTCCCAGGCAAAGAGGGGAGCTTTTCCATACAGCAAAATCACGTTTGGAATTTCCAGAGCAGGCACATTTCCATAACCTTGTGCTCAAGGAGTGGGAGCACCCCAGTAAACTTCCCGGGGCTCCAAAGATTTGGGATAGGAAGTATCCCTTTCCTGCTGAGGTGGTTAAATGTTGGTCATCCCCCCCCCTCGAGGTGGATGCCCCGATCCTAGCGCTATCTAACACCTCTGGCATGCATTCCCCTGATTCTACTACCCTGCGGGATGCTGAGGGCCGGCGCATTGACCAGCTGGCCTCCCACGCCTTTACATGTGCGGGGACGACGCTGCGCCCGGTCTGTGCCTCTGCTATTACTGCTGTGGCCACTAGAACCCTTATCAGAAATATGCTTGATAGTGCCCCTGATGATTTGCCTTGTGAGGTGTTTAATGCACTCTCTAGTTGTGATGTTTTTGTAAATTTTGTCCTGTCAGCATTGGATGACACCATCAGAATGTGTGCCAGAACTTCTGCCCTCGTGGTGGCTATGCGCCGCTCGGTTTGGCTGCGCTAGTGAGCCGCTGACAATGCTGCCAAGAAGGCCCTCACTGTTTTTCCCTTTGAAGGACTGCGTCTGTTGGAGACCGCCTGGACCTTTTGCTAAGGGAGGCAGGTTACCCCAGCGCAGGCGGCAACCTCGGCCCTTTCGGGATCAGGGTTCCTTCTCCTCCCCTTACCGTGATGCAAGACAGGGAAGGGGGGTATCCTTCCCTGGGCCCAGGGAGATTTCTGGGGTAGAGGCAGAGGACGTGGACGTCCTGGCTCCTCCTGGGATCCCAAAAGCTAAATCCTCTCCCAAGCCCCCTCAGGCATGACGGGGCGCCCTCACCCATCCGGGTGGGGGGACGGCTGCAGCAGGTCTGCAGGATTCATGTCTCAGACCGGTGAATTCAGGAGGTAGTGTCCTCCGGTTACAAGTTGGAGTTTGCTGCCGATCCCCCTCCAAGATTCATCAGGTCCCGGATTCCTCAGGACCCTGTGTCAGCTCAGGATCTAGTGCAAGCAGTGCATGGCCTCCTGGAGCTGGGGGTCATCTGCCAGGTGCCTTTAAGAGAAAAAGGCAAGGGCTTTTATTCCAACCTATTCACAGTACCCAAAAAGGATGGTTCTGTCAGGTTCATCCTGGACTTAAAGATTCTTAACAAGTTTTTGTCAAGGGCAGGCGCTTTCGCATGGAGACTCTTTGCTCTGCCATCAGTTCCCTGCGCCAAGGGGATTTCATGACTTCTGTGGACATCAAGATGCTCACCTTCATATTCCTGTGTTCCCAGGTCATCAAAAGTCCCTCAGGTTCACTCTGATGGATCAACATTACCAATTTGTGGCCTTGCCCTTCAGCCTCACTTCAGCTCCCAGGGTGTTCACCAAGGTGCTGGCTGGCGTGATGTCTCTACTCAGATGTGAGGGTGTCAGCGTGCTTCCCTATCTGGACGACATCCTCTTCACTTCCCAGTCTCTACATCAGGCAGAGTTGGATACTCAGCTGGTGGTGCCTATTCTGGAGTCATTTGGATGGGTGATCAACCACCCCTGTCCCCTTCCTTGGTAACTCCATTCCTAGGAAGGAATCTGGATACAGTTCAGGCAAGGATCTTCCTTCCTCAGCAGAAGGTGGACAATCTGATTGCACAGGCTCAGACCCTCCTTGCTTGTCCCCATCCCTCCATCAGGCAGGGGATGCAGCTGGTGGGCCTGATGGCGGCGTCCTTCGAAGAGGTCCCTTATGCTCAGTTCCACTTGAGGCCTCTGCAACTTTACCTATTGTCTGTATGGGACAAGGACCCAGCGTCCCTGGACAGGGTCTGTGTGCTCTCCCCCCTGATTAGGAGGTCCCTCTTGTGGTGGATGAACTCAAGGAACCTGTTGGGGGGCAAATCCTTTCTTGCCCCTTCCTGGGAGACGGTCACCACAGATGCCAGTCTATCAGGTTGGGGGGGGGGCTTTCTGGAAGTCCCTGCGGTTCCAGGGGAGGTGGGGCCCTCAGGAGGCCCACACACCTATCATTGTCTTGGAGCTGCGAGCGATCAGGTTAGTTCTGGCTCGCTTGACTACTCACCTTTAGGGCCTGCCTGTTCAGTTGGCGCTCGGACAACCAGACGGCAGTTGCCTACATCAATCATCAGGGAAGGACCCGGAGCAAGAGGGCCCTCCAGGAAGTGTCTCTGATCCTGACCTGGGTGGAGGCCAATGTTCCCTGCATATCAGCGGTGTACATTCCGGGGGTGAAAAATCTGCTGGCAGACCCTCTGAGCAGGGGGACCTCTCGCTAGGGAGAATGGTCTTTCTGCAACAGGGTGTTCCAATCTCTGTGCCACCGTTGGGGCCAACCAGATGTGGATCTGTTTGCGTCCCGTCACAATCACAAGCTCCCGGCCTTTGTCTCCCTGCCCCAGGATCCTCTGGCCTTGACCACAAATGCTTTAGCACTGTCATGGCAGGACATTCAGTTCCTGTATGTCTTTCCTCCATTCTCCCTGCTGTGCAGGGTTCTGCGCAAGATTGCTCTGGAGGGGGTGCCAGCAATTCTGGTGGCCCCCAGGCGGCCAAGAATTGTGTGTTCGCAGACGTGGTGCAGATGGCTGTAGACCAGTACGTTCTGCCAAGGGTGCCAGATCTGCTCACTCAGGGCCCCTTACGCCATCCCAATTTACAAATTCTGGCTTTGACGGCCTGGCTGCTGAAACCTCCATCTTGATGGAAAAAGGCTTGTTCGCCTTGGTGGTTGATTCCATGGTGAAGGCTAGGAAGAAAACTTCTTCTTCCATCTATTACAGGGTATGGCGTACCTACTTTGACTGGTGTGAGTGTAGGTCTCTTCCCTGTCGGGTGTTTTCAGTCCCCAGGGTTCTGGAGTTCTTACTGCTTGGGTTGGAGTCAGGACTCCAACTCAGTACTCTGAAGGGACAGGTTTTCTGCCCTGTCTGTTTTCTTTCAGAAGTCTTTTGCTCAGCATTCTTTGATTAAGACCTTTTTTCCAGGGGGTCGCTCATGTGCGTTCCCCACGTAAGCCTGTGGTCCCTGTGTGGGATTTGAACTTGGTTTTGTCTGCCTTGCAGGGTGCTCCCTTTGAACCTATGCAGGATGCTGCTCTGGCTGTTCTTACCCTCAAGGTTGTCTTTCTGGTAGCCATTACTTCGGTCAGGCGTGTGTCTGAGTTGGCGGCTCTTCTATTCAGCCCCCATACTTGGAAAGACACCAGGACAAGGTGGTGTTCCGCTTTAGGCCAGATTTTCTGCCTATGGTAGTGTCTGCCTTTCATTTGAATCAAGATATTGTTCTTCTTTCTTTGTGCCCTAATCCTAGCAACGCTAAGGAGAGGGTTTTGCATTCCTTGGATGTGGTCAGGTGTTTGAAGTATTACCTGGTGGTCACTGTGTCCTTCAGGAAATCTGATGCTCTTTTTGTGGTCCCTTCTGGGCCCAGGAAAGGTTTAGCTCCTGCCAAGTCTACTGTTAGCAAATGGATCCATCAGGCCGTGATTCAGGCCTATTCTGCTAAGGGGAAGAGTCCTCCCTTTCGCCTTACTGCTCATTCTACTCGTGCTATTGGTGCCTCTTGGGCCTTCCAGCACCAGGCTTCTGTTGAACAAGTTTGCAAGGCCGCTACTTGGTCTTCTGTTCATACCTTTTCAAAGTTTTGCAAGGTTGATGTTGGGCCTCAGCTCATGCTGTTTTTGGCCGAAAGGTTTTGCAGGCGGCAGTGGTTTAAACTGTCTGCTGTTACCTTTTTTGCTGGGGATCCCACCCTACTTTATGGACACTGCTATTGGATGTCCCAAGTGTAAGTAATCTATCTGGAGCAGGACGTACTGTATACTAAGAATAATACAATTCTGTGAAATTCTCACCTGTAGAATTGGTATTATAAGTATACAGTACGTCCTGCTCCACCCCACCCTTGGTTTTGCATTATTCTGGATCCCCTGTATGGTGATTGTTATCATTGTTATAGTTACCAGTTTGGGTGGTTAAATTCTCCCGGCTTCTTGTTCACTGCTTTTCAATGCTGGGGATTTGTGGGAGGTCCTGGGTATTTGAGGGGCCGGGAGGAACCTGTTTTACATGTCTCTGCAGTGCAGCGTCATCTGGCGGAGGATAACCCAAGTGTAAGTAATCTATCTGGAGCAGGAAGTACTGTATACTTATAATACCAATTCTACAGGTGAGAATTTCACAGAATTGTATTTTTTCTGCATAGCCCATAGGGCATTGTTATTTATAAATTCCTGAAAAACAATATCCTTACTTATTAAGTACCTCACCTGTATAAATGCACCATCGCATGTACATGGGATTTTTGAGTAATAAAATGTTTTCCTTAATTGCATTATTGCATTTTTTGTTTGGTTAAACTAAAACGCTTACAAAGATGCAGGCTGCATTTAATAAAGCAAGGCACACCCAGAGTGCACTTTGCTTTACCAAATAATTAGCGCAAGAATGACGGGAAATTGTGTACTCCTCCATGACCAAAAATATTTTAAGATGCTGAGAGGAGTATTTCTATTCTTTGGAAGTCTAGTGTGACCTATGGCTCTCATTGCGAACAATACTGAAGTGGATTTTCCCGCAGACCTCAAATCAGATTGCAGACTCCCCTTTTATCTGCCTCCTGTTCCGTTCATTTGTCAGCTGCAGCACCAGTAGGAGAAGCCAGGCCAGTGGGTGGGTGTTGAGAACCCATTGAGAACCATACTGAAGTGTGCTTTAGGGTGTCCTAGGGACAAAATTCATATAGGATTGTTGCTCCAACATTACTGCATACTCTTTGTCATGCCAATAATATCATAATAGTCAGGTGCGGCTCCTATGCTCTTTCCATTGCCACATGTGGATGGCTACAGATACAAGCAAGTCTAGAGGAAATTGAGGTCTAAGAATGTTTTGTATTGCCATAATGTATTCCCCTTTCATGTCTGTGAAGTTCGTGAAACCATTGTATCTTATCTTATCTTGTGTAAGTGATGTGGGTGGTGGATAGTTGTCTCCCACTACCCTTTTTCTTTTACCTCACAGAGGAAGTTGGTGGATGATCCCTTTTTTAACCCTCTATTTTGCTTGCTTGCATGTGTGTAGCCATGGTATACTGAGTGTGGGATTGGCTCTGTTTAAACCCTTTCTGTGTCTTTTTGTGTCTTTCTAGCAGCAGTGTAATATGGGGGCAAACAGTTTTGTCCTTACCCTGGGGAGGTTGGGAAGTACTGTATGACCAGCTATCTCTTATTCCTTCTTCTGGCTTATGCCCTCAGTTACAGATATAGTACCGCAGGTGCTAAGATGGCCAGGCTCTCTACCCTCTGTCCATTAGGAACCTGTGCTCAGATTGCTTACATTCATGTAAGCAATCTGAGCAAATATGTGGTCCCCCAGGGGGATGTATTATTTACTTAATATTGTTGCTAGCTCATTATAAGCTGGCAAAATGTTTAGGCTACTTTCACACTGGGGCAATAATACTCATGATCACCCCGCAATTGACAGAGGAACGCTGCCCATAGAGATATATGGGCATTTTCATATAGGTGATTTAACTCGCCCCACAAAGGCCCTGCAAGCGGCATTTTTCCAACAATGGCGTTTAGATCGCTGTATAGCAATAGCAAACTTGATTGCTACTAAAATGCTGGTCAATCACCTGTATATAGGAGCGAGGCACCCAGGGTGCTCCAGTGTGAAACCAGCCTTAGGAGATCACTTCGCCAAAAATAATTCCTTGTGTGTACTTTGTATATATTTGCCAAAGTGTTATGTTTAGTCTAGTCTACTAGAAGCTACTATGAAACTACGGATCAAAAAGGAACCACAGCGTTCCTTGCCTGCCCTGGAGTCTGTTAGCTTTTCTGAATCCCCCCCCCTCCCACTTGCCATGTATACTTACTTATCTGGGGAACCCATAACGCATCACTGCTATTACTTCATCTGATACGCATAGATGTGCCAGGCATTCTGGCTGATGTAGATATGCAGGGATAAGACCAGCGGTGCGTCTACTCCATTCCATTCTGATCAAAAGTGGCTGGCAGAATTTTGAATGGAGTGGGGAGAACTGAATAATTGCCCCTTTGCACAGTAGGACCACAGAGAAGTTTTCATAGACATACAATAGGACAGCCTAAATCAGGAGAGTAACAATAGCCAGAGTAAAAAAATCCTGGGTATACTGTAAACCCTAACAAAACAAAAAATAGGGACTCACCTTTCCTTCCCCTTCAGCAGATTCCAGCGGGTCCGACACTCAGAAGCCTCCCTGTTTCCCTGTGGAATGCATGCACCCCAAAATTCCTTGGGCACCTGACCAACCACGCTGTTTGTCATAGCTCTGCATTCCTAAAGCATCGCTGAAGCATTGCTGCATCAATTCTTCAATGAATACTTACTGGTTTGTCTGGTAGTTTAACTCCTGGGCCCCTACTTTCAGTGGTGTCCCTGTGTCCAGCAGTTTCTATACGTAGTCCCCCAGGGTTTCTGAACTACAGAATGCTGGGGGAAGTCTGCTACAAAAGTCCTTGTTTCTGCTGGTGGTGGTGATGATGGGGAGTTCTTTTGTGCGACCAGACTCCAACTCTGACTCCATGTCCTAGAGCCTAACATTAATTTGTAACAAAAAGGTCCACATCCAGCACTGTGACAAGATGAAATCTTAAGAGAACATTGCAAAATGTTTACCTCTCCCAAACTATTGATTTCAGTAGGTTTGTGCATGAGACATTTGGGTTACCAATTTAAGCAGTTTCCTAGAAAAACATGTTTAGACAACAGTTCCTCTGAGGCAGGTTGCTACCACTGAAAGTTAATAAGTATTAGTGGGTGAACATTTTTTATATTGCATGGAAACCCATGCGGCCAGGCCCTGGGATCTAAAAGATGCCCTGTGACCCCCCCCCGGGCGCTGCTGGTTTTACCTGATCCCGGCGGGTCCTGCAATGCAATCTCTGTCTGCGACGCATCCCCAGCTTCTCTGTGGCTGCTTGCGCTCCCGCTCCCTGCCTTTTTCGGGCATGGGAGCGCGCATCCGAAAAGCGTGCCGGGGATGTGGCCAGCCGGCTGCAGCCCACTACAGCTGCAATTTTTAGAGAACCAATCTCAAAATTGCCGGGGGGGGGGGGGTGCAACTTCAGCAGTGGAAAATCCCACTTTTCTTTGAAAACCGTGCCACTGCCGAGGCAACAGCAACACCCGGCTGCTGGGGGGGGGGGGCGGGGGTGTAGATACCGAGCGGTGGATCCAAAATTGGGTTTCCACCCGCTTTAATGTCTACCGCCACGCAGCATAGTTGTGGATTGCACCTGGTTTAGAATAATCACTGGACAGCAGTCCAGACCCTGCATAATCATTACCAGAAGGGGTGAATTGAGTTGCTTTGCTATTCAAGTGGTTGCTTGAGTGCACCATCTAAATCAGGGCTGCTAAACCTTTTGAAGAGCACGGGCCACCTAATCAGTTTGAAAACTAGTCATGGCCCACAATAAGTCAATTTTGAATTAATCATTTTTATTAGCATAACAAACATTTTCTACAACAATCAGGATATCCACTGTCCCCACAAACTCCATTAGACTGATCTTTTATACTTGTATTTCTTTCCACCACACCACCCCATTACCATATTCTCATTAAACCATCCCCACATTCTAGCAATACACATGCTGATTGTCAGGGACCGTCGGACACCCTTCTTTCATGAGCCAACAATCCCCAAACCCCAAGCTCGCGCGCGTGACAGAATGCCGGGCGTGCCCCTCGAGAGGGAGGGAGAGGACGCCTCGCTGGCCGAGGAGGCGGAGGAGCCGCCGGAGACCCCAGCCACCACCGCCACCGCTGACGCCGAGGGGGAGGCGGAGGGCAAAGACGATTAGACGGCCGCCCGGCGCGGCCGCTGGAGGACCCAAGCCGGCCGAGACCGCGCGGAGGCGCCGCGGGACCGGCCCCCAGGTAAGTTTCTTACATTAGCCCCCCCTTGAGGAGGGGCCTCTGGACCCTCCAACCTGGGTTTCTGAGGGTTCTCCCTGTGAAACTTCCTAACCAACCTCCCCGCGTGGACCTCTCTGGCCGGGACCCAAGACCTCTCTTCCGGACCGTATCCCTTCCAATCTACCAAGTACTGGAGAGAATTTCGGAAGAAACGTGAATCTAGAATCCGAGCTACTTCGAATTCTTGCTGCCCATCTACTAAAATGGCAGCAGGGGAAGTATCTGGCCTTAGCAGACTTTAAAAGGGACACATGGAAAGAATTACAAATATTCATAGAAGGCGGAAGATCTAGGCGATAAGTAACCCGATTAATTTTCTGTAGTAATAAATCTAGGGCCCAGCTTGGCAGAAGGTTGGCGTAATGCCAAATTTTTGGTGGAAAGCCAAACTAGCTCCCCAACCACATAATCAGGGTTACAAGATCGACTACGATCGGCAAAAGTTTTCTGCTGGCAGCTTTGGTCAGGCTTTGCTGGATCATTGCCCAAAGATTCGGCCACTGGGACAACCATTTTTCAAGCGAAGGTGCACTAGAGGGTACGTCTGACAGAGCAGAAAATTTTAAGTCTCTACCAAAAACACAGCGGAACGAGGAAACCCCTGTGGAAATATGGGTGGTAATATTTAACGCGAACTCTGCGAATGGAAGGTACAGTAACCAATCAGTCTGGACATGGGAAACAAAACATGGAAGGTATTGCTCCAATGATTGGTTCGTCCTCTCTGTCTGCCCATTCAACTAAGGGTGAAATGCTGAGGAAATAAGAGACAGTGAACCCCAACCTGGCACAAAAAGCCCTCCAAAATTGAGAGACAAACTGCACCCCCCTGTCAAACACCACATCCTCCGGGATTCCATGGAATTTGAATATATGGGTCAAAAAATGTTGTGCTAGATCTTGAGCGGTTGGTAACTTTTTCAACGGGACAAAATGAGCCATCTTGCTGAACCGATCCACCACCACCCAGATGACAGTAAACCCCTGGGATGATGGAAGATCGGTGATGAAATCCATGGCAAGATGAGTCCAGGGTCGGGAAGGAATGGATAAGGGCAACAATGAACCCTCAGGGGAGTGTCTTGGGGTTTTACTCCGGGCACAGACTTTACAGGCCTGCACATAATCTCAAGCATCTTTTCTAAAAGAAGGCCACGAAACATGACGAGACAACATGGAAATGGTCTTCTTTGCTCCTGGATGACCTACAGTTTTAGAAGCATGAAATTGCTGTAGGATAGTCGCATGGTGAGACATGGGTACAAACTGGGCATGAGATGGTTTACCAGGCGGAGACTCAGACTGATACTGAATCAGGTCAGAGGGATCCGGCTGGATAACAGCTACCACCATGTGTTGCGGCAGAATGGGCAAATTTTTCCCCTCGGGTAAGCTAGTCGTGGAAAAACTTCGTGACAAAGCATCGGCCTTCACATTTTTCGGGACTGGTTTGTAAGTAATAGTAAAATTAAACCAGGAAAAGAACAGAGACCACGAGCTTGCCTAGGGGTTAATCTTTTTTGCAGACTTTTATATTTTGAATATACTCCAAATTCTTGTGGTCCGTGAAGACCGTGACAGGGAACTGAGCCCCTTCTAACCAGTGTCTCCACTCCTGAAAGTCTAGTTTAACCGACAAGAGCTCCCGATTCCCAATGTCGTAATTTCGTTCAGCGGAAGTAAATTTTTTTGAGAAAAAAGCACAGGGGTGAAGTCGTCCCGGGGAACCGCTGTATTGCGAGAGAACTGCCCCGACGCCAAGCTCGGAGGCATCGACTTCAACTACAAAAGCTTGTTGACATGCTGGGTAAACTAATACTGGGGCGGAGCTAAAGACTTCCTTTAACTTTCTGAAGGCCTGGACGGATCGTTCCGGCCAGAGAGACCAAGGGACCTCTGGAACTTCAAACATGCATTTTTTTTAAGCTTAGCATATACGTTTTTGCAAGACAAGGCGAACATGTTCACGTTGTTCATCTAACGAAGAAGAAAAAATCAAAATATCGTCAAGATACACTACTACGAAGCTACCCAAATACTCTCTGAAAATTTCATTTACAAAGTCCTGAAAGACGGCGGGGGCATTACACAGACCAAAGGGCATTACGAGGTTACTCGTAATGCCCATCTTGGGTGTTGAAGGCGGTCTTCCATTCATCACCCTGTCTGATTCTTATCAAGTTATAGGCCCCACGTAGATCCAACTTAGTAAAGACTTGGGCCCCAATGATCTGCGTAAACAACCCATCAATCAGAGGAAGGGGGTATTTGTTCTTAATGGTTATTTTATTCAGACCCCGATAACTATACAGGGACGGAGCCCCCCGTCTTTTTTTTCAACTAAGAAATAACCCGCCCCAGCCAGGGAAGTGGATGCCCGTATGAACCCCTTTTGTAAATTTTCAGCAATGTAATCCTTCATAGCTCTATTTTCTGCCCGGGTCAAATTATAGATTTTCCCTCTGGGTGGCATGGTCCCCGGAAGAAGTTCTATGGGGCAGTCAAAGGACCTATGAGGTGGGAGAACATCCGCTGCTTTCTCAGAAAATACGTCGGAAAGAATCCCCTCGGGAGACAGCTGTGTGGCACACACTGGGACTTCCAAACAGGACTGGAAACACTGCGGGACCCATTTAGTAATCTGCCTCGCCACCCAGTCAATTTGAGGGTTATGTTTTTGTAACCAGGGCAACCTGAGTACTAAAGGAGTTAAGGGCATTTTTAAAACAAGAAAACAAATCAAATCAGAATGTCCCGCTCCCACTTTTGAGTAATACTGGTGGGGTCTTAAAGTAAATAAGGCCCCCGGCAATAGGTGTGTCATCAATGGCTGACACCCAAATAATCTTAGACAGAGGTTGGAGCGGAATCTTCAGACTTCGGGCTAACTCGAAGTCAAGAAAATTCCCCGCCGCCCCACAATCTAGAAGAGCCTCTACATTTCTATATTCAAGGTCCACTTTAACCTGGGTTGGAACCATAAACTGAGAATAGACTTGAGGAAATAACTTGCAGCCTAGGTGGGTTCCCTCGACCCCACCTAGGCTCTGAAGTTTTCCGGCTGTTTCTTGGGGCAGACTCTGACCAGGTGACCGGTCCCCCCACAGTGGAGACACAGCCCTTCCGACAACCGCCGACGCCTCTCAGCTTCAGAAAGCTTGGTAGCTCCCAGCTGCATAGGTTCCTCGATTGCAGCTGGTATCGGGATGCGCCCCTCTTTCAAGGCGTCTCTCCCGTAAACGTTGGTCGATTCGTATAGCGAGTTGCATGGTTTCGTCCAGAGACTGAGGTACAGGATGGTTCACAAAAATGTCCTTAATAGCGTCAGACAAGCCCAGTCGGAATTGACCACACAGAGCAGGGTCATTCCATCGAGAGTCCACAGCCCACCGACGGAACTCTGAACAATATTCCTCAGCCTGCCGGCAACCCTGTCGCAAGGTACGAAGCTTAGCATCCGCCGTGGCACCTCTGTCTGGGTCATCGTACAGGATTTCCATAGCAGCGAAAAATACTTAGACAGACTGTCGTGCTGGATCCTGAGGTGACAGGCTGAATGCCCAGGACTGAGGGTCCCCTTGCAGGAGGGAAATGACCAGGCCCACACGCTGTCCTTGGGATTCTGAGGAGTATGGGCGGAGTTGAAAGTAAAGTTTGCAGGCATCCCGAAAGTTGGAAAACTTGCTTCTGTCCCCAGAGAATTTGCCGGGGAGTGGAATCTTGGGTTCCACTGGATGGACGGCCGGTGCCCCCTGAGGGCCTGGGTTGATAGGAGTTGGACGGTTCTCCTGAGCCGCCACATAATGGGCCAGGTGCTCAACGGCCGCAGTCAAGGCCTGCACCTGCTCCAAAATTTGGTCCATGGTTATGGCCCGTTATACTGTCATGGACTGCCGGACACCCTTCTATTATGAGCCAACAATCCCCAATCTCTACCGCCTCTTGTGCCTATAGACAAGCCCCCGCTCGCTGGAGACAAGAGTAATGCCTCTCCAGACTCGGTTGCCCCCAGGACTTACTGGCGCAAAGATTGCTGGCTTATGAAGACAGGTGAACTGCGGAGTATCCCAAATCAGGAGTTCAAGCGAACAGAGTCCAAAAACGTCAAAACCAAGGGGTAAGGCAGAGAATAGTCGAGATAAGCAAGGGGTCAAAGCCGGGTGGTCGCAGAAGCACGGTTTCCAGGGGGGTAGCAGAAGCAAGGTCAGACAGGCAGAAGGTCGGTGCGGGCAACGGACAGGAGTGGTCAAAGACGGAGCCGGATCAAAACACTAAGACGAAATTCCAACAGCACACCCAAGCTAGTAATGGCTTATAACGGGCACTGGTGGTCAGGGCAGGGACCTATTTTAAGGGGAACTGGCCAATAGGAAGGGGGAATGTAGTGATTGGTGCGACTTTGATCTTGCTCCTGATAGGAGCAACCCCAGGCACTGGACCGCCCTGACCAGTCAGGCTGTCCAGTCCCTGGGTTCATCAGAACCAAGGAACTCCTGAACCCAGATTGGTCCATTCAAACCTGCCCCCGGCGAATGCGGTGGGAGTAGCGCCGCCGGAGGGCATAACAAGAGCGTGCGCGAGCACGTGACAGAATGCCGGGCGCCCCCCCCCAAGAGGGGGGAGAGGACGCCGCGCCGGCCGAGGAGGCAGAGGAGCCGCCGGAGACCCCAGCCACCGCTGACGCCGAGGGGGAGGCGGAGGCCAAAGCGGAGGGATTCAGCAGCGCCCACTCCCCTCTGAATGCAATTAGAGCCCTTTGCTTGTTGTAGAGCAGCAAGATGAGTGCTGATTATGCAGCCTCTTATGATAAGGCGCCAACATAAATGCTTTGTAGGTTGCTATGTGCTTACCTTCAAGTTTGAAGAGGGAGAGTGTGCAGATACAAATGCTTTTTTTGGTTTTGCTGACAAAAAATTACATATTTTTTGTAATTAGTTTCTGTTTACCACGTTTGCTGCAACTTGGGAAGCTGAAGGCTTGGGAACTTGGGAAGCTGGAAGCTGTGACTGAGCACAAACAGAACTAGTGGCAAATGTTAGAATAACTGTCATTTTGCTGGAATTCGCTGCGATTCGCCAGGCTAAATTAGTGGTATTTACTTTTAAAAAATGGTTTGGTGAAAGCTGGGGAACTGCCACGGAAGATTTGCTTTTACAAATTAAAGAAATCTGGCCAAAAAAGAGCACAGTTTTACAGCTTATGTTAGATGGTTTGGATCTCAACTTATATGTGTGTCTTGTTTCTTTGTTAAGTTTTATTTAATGGGTTTTAAAAAAAAATGAAAAGTAACTGTTTTATTAGTTCCTCAAATGCTAGCTACTGTATAAGACATATCTGCCCATAAGACACACCCAGGGTTTAGAGGAGGAAAATAAGAAAATATATATTCTGAAACAGTGTGCTAAAACACCCTGCTTCCAATCACCCCATTACAGACAGTGTGCAAGATTCCCCCAATCACCCCATTACAGACCCCGCATTAAAGGCAGTGAGCGGCATCCCACAGTACTGACAGTAAGAAGCATCCATCATTATAGGCAGTGTGCAGAATCCAAATTACAGGCAGTGTGCGTTCTCCCACTTACAGGCAGTGTGCGGCATCCCCATTACAGGCAGTTTGCAGCATCCCAATTACAGGCAGTGTGCAGTATCCCCCACTACAGATAGTGTGCGGCATCCCAATTACTGGCCCTATGCAGCATGCCCCATTACAAGCAATGTGCAGCATGCCCCCTCCCCTCCCAAAAAAAACATTACCGGGGCTCCCACGCCAATGGTCTGCAGCTCCTGCCAACACACACATGTTACTGGCGTGTTCCAGATGCATAGGGCTGGCTCAAGGCCGTGGGTGGGTGTGGCCTGTGACTCAGGCCAGCATCCACAAGCCCTATACAGGCCACACTGACCCACAGCTCCGAACATTTGTGTGACGCCAGTGTTTGTGACAGTAGGAGCATACCAGCAATGTGGGAGCACCAGGAATGTACGTTTTTTTCAAGCATTCAACCCACCCTGTGCATCTTATGATGCAAAAAATGCAGTACCTTTCTAACCTTCAACCACAAAATATCAGGTACAATGCAAAAATGACCTGATTTTAGCCAAAAAAACATTGATACCTATGGGGCTAAATGCAGGGTTAAAAGCTGGAGAACATTTGCCCCACTGCAATGAACTAGAAATACACTCGGCAAAAACGTGTAGTGTCGGGTGAACATGGCACATTTCTTTTGATAAATGCGGCAAACTCCGAAAAACCTGGTGAATAAACAGTGAATGGGTTCGTAAATCACCCCCAAAACACTGACATAGTAGTGAGCATGACTTTTTCCAGCCACACTGTAATGGCCAATAGAGACATTTTAGGACCTTTTCTGCAGATCCTATGCAGTTAAACACGGTGCAGAACAGTATCCACAAAAGGTTGGATTTGCCCTGATTCTGGTATGGGAGATTTTCTGCGGAGCTAAAGCCTGTACAGTACATTTTAAATATATATTTTTTTTAAATCTTGTTTAAGTAGTTTTACCCTTAGGGGCAGTAATGAACAGTTTTTTTATTGGTAAAAATGTGTTTTGAAAGAAAGTGCGAATATTTGTGTAGCACCTAAAAGGTGGGCTCAAAACCACAATACGTCTTATTTCTGTAATAGAAGGCCGTACTTTCAATTTTCTCAAACGTTTCCTGCGGAAAAGTAAGATCAGAAAGGAAGTTCCCAGCGTCAGAATTTTTCCGTTATATTCGTGTTAAAGGAACATTCCGGGCAGAGGGTTAAATTAGGCTTTTCTCTGCTTGCCCCATGCTGGTTGTCAGGGGCTGCATCTTTCATTCATCAGCACTTTGCATTGCCTGATAAACTCTGCTCTTGATCCGCCGACTCATTTTTTTAGGGTTCATTTTGTTAGATGAACCCCAACAGACAGGAAATGAGGCTAAATCCCCATCAGACAGGAAATGATGGCCTGCAACGCCCTCACTTGCGTTCTCCAGTACCCCTAAAGAGTTAGTGCGGTTGACCGGTTGACCACTAGAAAGCAGTATAATTTCCGCAGCAGAAAGTGGGTCAGCGCTGAACTTCTCTGTAGAGGTGGGTGACAAACATATGCTACTGGAGTGTTTGTGCTGGCTGTATCTGGAGATGCCCATGTAGACTCTTCCCAATTCACCTCTTTCACCGCTCTTTGGAAGTGTAACAATATGACTACCCGTGGCCACTAGAACAAAAAAAATTGTGTCTCCCTGCTGTAGTTCCTCTGACATGTATTTCCTTTATCTGTGACTCATTTCAGGAGATTTAGCCTCATTTCCTGTCTGATGGGGCTCATCTAACAAATTTAATCCATACATGTTGCTGGGGTGAACATGATGTCGCTGGCATATAAAGTGCAGGTTTCCTCTGCGGGTGGCACCTACAGATTTGTTGTTAAACGTCTCCAGTCTGGTCTTCAGAGACAAAGGATGAAACAGAGGGTGAGAGTAAACCTGAAAGAATCTGAACGCTTAGAGGCCGATTCATTAATAGCGCCAGGTAGCGACAGATGAGCACCAGTAGCGTTATTTTCACAGCGCACGCTAGTATTCGCTGTGCTTGGCCGTTGTTCGGCTGTTGACAGCGACTCAAGTCGGTGTGCGGTAATGTTGAATATTGGGTGAGGAGTCGCTATTTGACAGGTTCCGCGATGTATGGGAGCGCATGACAGCGAATGGCCATAGCGAACGGCTCCCAGCATATTCATTAACAAATCACGCTCAAAAAATTTTCGCGCTGTAAAATGCTTGTTTAAACCCCAGAGCGCTGGCGGCGATGGGTTAAAAGTAGTTTTTTAACCCCCAAACAACCATATTTTTGGGAAAAAAAAAAAACATGTTTTTACAAACATTTTGTAATATGAATACATTAATATCAGACCTGTAATATCAATTCTGCACAAATGTATTTATTTTTTTTTTTTTACCTTAAAAAAAAATAACATTGCAGAAGTGGTCACAGAATTTTTGACATTTAAAAAAAAAATTAAAAAATTAATAGCAATTAATTATGAATATTTAAAGATTGCTCCATTGAAATGCATTGGAGAGCGCCAGGTAGCGAGAGGTCATACCTGTCGCTGTTCAAGGTCGCTCGCTGGCGCTGCGGGGTGAGGCTGGAAAAATGATGAATAATTCGCTATCTGGCGCTCTGTCAGTCGCTAAGCAGGATCGGCTTGATAAATGTGTGGAGGGGAGCCGGCGTTCTCGTGGCGGTGAGCGTCATTACCGTTCGCTCACCATTCGCTACCTGGCGCTATCCCTTGTTAAATAAGGCCCTTAGTAGTAAGTGGAAGTTACGCCTGACCTTTCCCATTTATAACTTTGTGGACTGCCACAATCTGCCACCTGTTCTAGAAATGTATAGATCGTAGCTTTATTCGTTTTTTAAAAACTATAGGTAAAGACCTTTAACTTCTTTCCTTCCCTCAGCACATCTGTGCAGGTCCGGATCTTAAATACTGTAGTTACCCCGTAATGAGATCCAGCCCCAGGATCTTACTCCTTAAAGAGAAACAAACTTCCTGACATGGGATTCCCCACTGTGTATATACCCCAGGATCTCCCATAAACTCACCTTTTACTGGTTCCCCCTGTTCATGTGCGGGCCAGTGAGTGGTGCTTGTTCCATTCAGATTTCCTTTGCCCCCCAGAGCAGCAAGAAAATCTGAATGCGGCCAGAAGCGAGGTCCTACAAAATCTGGGGTAAAAGGTCAGTCGATCTGGCAATCCACCGGGTTTTACCCAGAGGTAGAACAACCACCCCGAGTCTTACAGACTCTGGGGGCGGGATTCTCTTTACTCAAACTTAAAGTAGAAGTCCAGTCAAAAACTGGTTTTAGTAAATTTTTCTAATTTCAACTTATAAACAGTATGTCTGCCATTAATGTGAAATGTGTCGGCTGCCAGTGCTATCCACTTCTTTTGAAATTCCTAGGCTCCATCATTCGCTGACAGAGACATGCTGCTGGGTGATTTCTCCCCCTTCCCCCTCTCCAAGCCCTGAAAGACTAATAAAAGGGGGGAAATCATTTGCTATTTCAATAACAGCTGCAGTGAGCTTGTTTCAGATAGCCGTTATTGCAGTCAAGATAAGCATTTATATTATCCATAGTGTGACAGTTCTTGGATGAACTTTCAGGGCTTAAACCGGACCTTCAGCATGATTTAATGAAAAACCCAAACCCATAAAAAACTATTCCCCAGCATCTAAAATTAATACACTTTAAGTTTTTAGTCACTTATTATTCTTTCCCCCACCGGGCTACAACTCTGTTCAGGACTCCAGGATACGGGCGCCGCCATCTTGACTCAGAAGCATCACACATACTGAGGAGAGGAGTGCGGGATAAAGTACAGGGGGTGGGGTTATAGCTGTGCTTTGCACAGACAGAGCAGAGCTGGGGTCAGGGAAAGGACAGGAATCCCAGAATGCAGAGCGACACAGAAGACACTTCCTGTTTGCAGGCAGCCTGATGCTCCATGAGCCGCCTTCTTGGATGTTTAAAGGCTCAGAACAAGCAGTAGATACAGGTAGGGTGACTTTTAATGTGAGCAATCTGTATGTACAGGGTGTGGGAAACATATAAGATATGCACTTATTCAGGGCGAAGCTCCTCTTTAAAGCAGAACAAAAATAAAAAAAAATCCAGGGCAGGCTGCTGGCCTTCCCCCAGGACATCCCAAATCAGGATGTCCTGCTGTGTGAAACCCCCATATCGCCCATACAAACTCACCTCTCCCTGGTCCTATGGTGCATGCACGGGCTCTCGTCCAGTCAGAATTGTTTCCAGTGCATATGTCATTCAGCAGACGGCTCTGCCGTTTTGCAATGGGGAGCACAAGTGGCTGTGGCCCTTATTTAACAAGGGATAGCGCCAGGTAGCGAATGGTGAGCGAACGGTAATGACGGTCACCGCCACGAGAACGCCGGCTCCCCTCCACAATCACACATTTATCAAGCCGATCCTGCTTAGCGACTGACAGAGCGCCAGATAGCGAATCATTCATCATTATTCCAGCCTCACCCCACAGCGCCAGCGACCTGGCGCTCTCCAATGCATTTCAATGGAGCAATCTTTAAATATTCTTAATTAATTGCTATTAATTTATTTATTTATTTATTTTTTTTGTAAATGTCAAAAATTCTGTGACCACTTCTGCAATGTTAGATATTTTTTTAAGGTTATAAAAAAAAAAAAAATTGCAGAATTGATATTCATATTACAAAATGTTTTGAAAAACTTGTTTTTTTTTTTATCCAAAATTATGGTTGTTTGGGGGTTAAAAAACTACTTTTAACCCATCGCCGCCAGCGCTCTGGGGTTTAAACATGCATTTCACTGCGCGAGAATTTTTTGAGCGTGATTTGTTAATGAATATGGTGGGAGCCGGTCGCTAGGGCCATTCGCTGTCATGCGCTCCCATACAGCGCGGAACCTGTCAAATAGCGACTTCTCACCCAATATTCAACATTACGGCAAACCGACTGAGTCGCTATCAACTACAGAACAACGGCCAAGCACAGCGACTACTAGCGGGCGCTCTCGAAATTCAGCTACTGTCGCTCATCTGTCGCTACCTGGCGCTATTAATGAATCGGCCTCCCCATCTCCAGCAGCACACACTCCCATCCAGCCATCTGAATAGGGATGCGAGCAGGGCCATTTGCTGATTGATGCATACACGGCAAACAGCTCTGACTGGAAGGGAGCCCATGCATGTGACGTAGGACCGGGAAGAGCTGACTTTTACTGGGCTATCTGGGGGTTTCACACAGCAGGACATCCCGATTCCAAATTGGGATTCCCCCGGGGAATGGAAGAAAACTCTGGATAGTCAGAATACTTGTGTTTTGTGCCCTCCCAAAAATACGCTTACTGAATTACTTGGCAAAGCCAACCTGGTGCAAAGGCTCACCTTGATTATTTTTATTTTCGGTTTCTTATTTGGTCTGATATCCTTTTTACTACAACTATACAGCTTTTACTTTTACTGTTTTTATCGTATTGCATACATATCAAACTTGTCGCATTTGTTTATACAGTTGGGTTATGCCTAGCCCTAATTTTAATCTTAAAGTGGACCAACACCCTCAAAAACGACATAACTCTATTCACTTTAATAGTAAAAGACACTTACCTTTTGATCACTGTTGGAGCCGTCTGTCCCTCGCTGCGCCTGGAATCTTCTGAATCCTCCGCCGGAAGTCCCGCTCTCCAGCTCTTGTCTGGTCATTAGCATTTCTTGTCCGGTCATTAGCATTTCTTGTCCGTCGCTGAGCTCTTCTTTCTTCTCGCGTTACTTCTGTCTGTGCTCCTCTTCTCATGATGTCATCCGGGGGCGTGGCCTCTCGCTGCTCTCCGGAGCGAGCGTAGTGCAGCGAGACCTGAGGCTGGGGTCGGTGGATCGGGTCACCGGGCGGGCCCTGACCATGACCGCTGGGAGACAGCAAAGGGCCCTGGCGGTGGAGGCGGCAGGTGAGGACGGTTGTGCGCGCCCGTACCTGCACCTATCTACCGCGCATGCGTGCGATTTTAACAGGAAGAGGTCAAAGGATCTCTTCCTGTTTGGGGGAAAATGAAGATGGTGGCCGGATTTTAAAATTATAGCGACGCGCAGCGGGAGCATAACAGGTAAGTTTTTTTTCCCTAACTATGCTAATCGGGTCTTTCTGCTTAATTTGTATATTTTAAAAATAGACATTAAAAAAAAAAGGGGGCAGGGTGTTGGTCCACTTTAAGCTCCACCGTCAAGTGCATTTATATACTGTAAGCCTAATGATTCCACTTGGCATGTACCTGATGACACATGCACAGAAGCCTCCACCTGCCACCCGAAAACCTCTTGGTGACAGATTTACTTGAAATATGAAAGGCGAGCGTTGACTGGAAGGTGCCATCTTGAGATGAGTAGGTGCATGTCTGTATGGAGGGGCTATTCCCACATCACCTGCTGACTTTATTCAGAGCTTTCTAAAACTGCAGATATGGGGTGTTGTGTCACCATCACAATTACCTTAATGTTGCTTTTTGTTCTGCACCAAGATGAAGAGAAGGTTAAGAGAAGATCACAGTTGCATGTTGTTGGGTGTGAAAACTGTATGTACCTTTTGTTGAGCATTACATTTAGCTCTGCAAGGGAGCACATAATGGATGTGTAGGAAGTGGCAGTCCCACATGTAGTCAGAAGCATAATGAGAGGCCGATTTATTAATAGCGCCAGGTAGCGACAGATGAGCGACAGTAGCTGTATTTTCACAGCGCCCGCTAGTATTCGCTGTGCTTGGCCGTTGTTCGGTTGTTGACAGCGACTCAGTCGGTGTGCGGTAATGTTGAATACGGGGTTAGGAGTCGCTGTTTGACAGGTTCCGCGCTGTATGGGAGCGCATGATAGCGAATGGCCATAGCGAACGGCTCCCACCATATTCATTAACAAATCACGCTCAAAAAATTCTCGCGCTGTAAAATGCATGTTTAAACCCCAGAGCGCTGGCGGCGATGTGTTAAAAGTAGTTTTTTAACCCCCAAACAACCTTATTTTTGGAAAAAAATAATAAACAAGTTTTTATAAACATTTTGTAATATGAATACATGAATATCAGACCTGTAATATCAATTCTGCACAATTTATTTTTTTTTTTTACCATAAAAAAAAATAACATTGCAGAAGTGGTCACCGAATTTTTGTCATTTAAAAAAAAAAAAAAACATTAATATCAATTAATTAGGAATATTTTAAGATTGCTCCATTGAAATGCATTGGAGAGCGCCAGGTAGCGAGAGGTCATACCTGGCGCTGTGATGGGATTAGCAGCGGCGCTGTTCGCTGAAGTCTGCAACATGATGAATCCCACGCTAGCTGACGCTCTCGCCGGCGCTAGCCTCATTTAGCGTGATAAATGTGTGATTGTGTTCGCAGCCTGGCGTTCTGGAGTCGGTAGCCGCCGATAGCTGGTGCTACCTGGCACTAGTGAGACACTACCTGGCGCTATCCCTTGATAAATAAGGCAATGAATTTATTCTGACCAGACTAAAAACCACATTAGCAATTAGTTTCACTGCACCATCAACATTAATGTATGTTACTGTCTTTCTTTTGCAACAACAATTATGAGCCTAATAGCACTTAGCACCTAGCACCATATTCCAAATGCTCTGTAGCAGATCCAATCTGCCAATCAAATGCAAACTTGCTTTCTTCCACATAGCTTAAATCAGAGCAAACCCTAAAAGATTCCAGGGCCTCTGGCCTTACCCGAGGGCATTCCAGTTTGGGATTCTCCGCTGTGTGAATCCCCCTGGGTTGCCGAAACACTCACCTGCTTCCGGGTTCCCTCGCTGATGTAAACACCGGTGCATGCATCCACTCTCGCGCCGATTGCCATAAACAAGAACATTATAAAAAGTACGACAAATGGCTTTGATTGGATGAGAGACGGTGCACGTGCCATAGAACTGGGAATAGGTGAGTCGTTCGGATGCAGTCCTATAATCCAGTAGTAGGAAGACTTCTTTGCAGGTACTTAGACAAAGAAGGTGGACAGAAAAACAGCATGTTATTACTATTTTGGGATGCACTGCTGCTGGAAACCCCCTGGGATCACCAGTATACTGACATTCTTGGTGATTCCACAGCAGATACAGTACTTGTGGGGTGGTATGCAAGTGCACTGGGCAGCCAGTGGAAAATTCAGGATTCAGCCACTTCCCGCTCTCTAAGTTTGGCCCTGAGAACAAACAGAGTTCATTGCCATGCATAGAGAGCACTGATTGGACGAGAGCCCGGAAATGTGCCATGGTGCTGGTGAGGTGATCCCAGTGGGTTTTGCACAGCAGTTTTGGTCCACTTTGAAGTAATCTTAATGCTACCTGCTCTTATCTTAAGAGGCTGATTTATTAATAGCGCCAGGTAGCGACAGTTGAGCGACTGTAGCGGCATTTTCACAGCGCCCGCTAGTAGTCGCTGTGCTTGGCCGTTGTTTGGTAGTTGATAGCGACTCAGTCGGTGTGCAGTAATGTTGAATACAAGGTGATGAGTCGCTATTTGACAGGTTCCGTGCTGTTTGGGAGCGCATGATAGCGAATGGCCATAGCGACCGGCTCCCACCATATTCATTAACAAATCACGCTACAAAAATTCTCGCGCTGTGAAATGCATGTTTAAACCCCAGAGCGCTGGCGGCGATGGGTTAAAAGTAGTTTTTTAACCCCCAAACAACCATATTTTGGGAAACCAAAAAAAACAAGTTTATAAAAACATTTTGTAATATGAATACATCAATATCAGACCTGTAATATCAATTCTGAACAAATTTTTTTTTTATTTTTTTCTTACCTTAAAAAAAAATATCTAACATGGCAGAAGTGGTAACAGAAATTTTCACATTAAAAAAAAATGAAAAATTATTAACAATTAATTATTAATATTTAAAGATTGTTCCATTGAAATGCATTGGAGAGCGCCAGGTAGCGAGAGGTCATACCTGTCGCTGTTCAAGGTCGCTCGCTGGCGCTGTGGGGTGAGGCTGGAATAATGATGAATGAGTCGCTATCTGGCGCTATCTCAGTCGCTAGGCAGGATCGGCTTGATAAATGTGTGATTGTGGTGGGGAGCCGGCGTTCTCGTGGCGGTGACCGTCATTACCGTTCGCTCACCAGTCGCTACCTGGCGCTATCCCTTGTTAAATAAGGGCCTCAATGTTCTATCCCATTGTTTCTTAAAGGCTTCACTCCTTTATTGCATTTTTCAATGCAGGGGATAAATATCCTGTGCGTTGGACCAAGTGTGTTTTCCATAGTATGGTAGTATGAGGTAGAATGCATTGTCTATTTTAGTAAATGCAAAGCATGTCAAAGCACCCTCTAAGTGTGTGCATTTTAGTTTGGATTTGGCCTAAAGGTGCATGCCATTGTCCCTGTGACTGAGATTTTATCTCCTTTTAACATTCTGTGTGGAATCACCTCTGGGTGGGCAAATCATAAGGAAGCTCCAAGCTCAGCCTCAGTGTGTCTGTATGCTAGTGAAGTCTCTCCCCAACCCCCGGTCAAGCTCATGTGTAAGCAGGGCTCTCAGCTCTGATTCAAGATGGCTGCTCCCATGTAATTCTAGGAGCACAACTATTCCACAACATGTGGAGTTAAGCTCTTTCAAACACCACTGATCATAAAAGAGGGCTTTAGTGGAGCAACTTACAAAAATGTATTTGCTTGACCAGGAGGCCAACCACATCCTATGAAAGGTTAAATAAAAAAAAAACATATTTCAACTCCCCTCAGTGTCCTGGTAATGAATTGGAGAAAAAATTCTCAAAAATGATTTTGGCTTTAAAGGAAAAATTGGGGGAAAATGAAGGGGAAATTAAATCTTCTATTGGCTCTTATCTTCCTTCCTTTAATAGCCACTAATTGCTTGCAGCATGAGATTGTGGGGCTTAAACAGCTAGTTTTGAAAATGGTATCCACTCAGTAATGAATGGCATGAATTGCATAGCTGGGGAAAACGAAAACTAAAATTAAAATCACTAACAATCCAAACAGTAATATACCTGGGGTGGGGGGAGCAAGATAGATTAAAGTGGACCAAGACCCATGTCCCATCTAAAAGATTCCAGGGCTGCTACATTTCCTCCCCCGGGGCATTTAGAATCGGGATGCCCCACTGTGTGAAACCCCCCAGGTTGCCCGGAAACTTGCTTTCTTTCCCGGTTCAATCCAAAAAGAATTTTTTCCAATGCACCACTAGTTATTTCTCAATGATATATAAATATAGGTGTGCCTTAAAGGAATCCCCAAAGAAAAGGAATATATCCAAATCTAAGTACACAATATGTGTGGCCCCAGCTATCACCAGGGGCGTCCCCAGGCACCACCAAATAAATTACTAGATCAAAGGTATATCATAAGTAATCAATATTTATTAATGATTACAAAAGTATCATCACAAATATATTAAAAACAAAATACTAGTAGCAGGGACACAGACAATCATCCCTCTTCCCCCTTGTGCAAAATATATAAATCCCTATCACACAATATAAAATGCAATATAAATAAAGTGGCTGGTGCAATATGAAAGTGCTAAGTGCTAACAAAAGTGCTAGGTGCTATAATGTAATATTCAAAAACCTGTATAAGTTTGTCCCATATAGAAAGAGAGAACAAATAACCAATCAAATTGCCCCAAACTGGAATAAATTCATAAATGATAAAAAGTGCATAAGATATCACCAAATCAGAGGTTGAGTGTTGTCCTTGCTAGTAACTGGCGTCCTGATCCCCCACGCGTTCCGTGAGACAAGCTCACTTCTTCAAAGGTGCCAGACTTAATGTAGCCTATTCCTTAAGGATCCGCTCTGTGTATGGTCCTCAGAACAGCGGCCATTGATCCTTTCTATAGGATGACTAGGCGGCGCTCCTCGGTTACAAGTGCTGTCGTTAAGATGAACGGCTCATAGCACATAGCTCTCGAAACAGACAGGACTAATGGCGCATGTGCGAGTAGCAGCCACCACCCCCACTGTTAGCAGGGTTCGTGCCCGCTCCAGGCATTGCGTGGGTACACTCCCTGTTAGAGGGTAGAGGGGCATGTGGCCGCCAGCCCGGTTGGATTCGCTCGCCTCAGCTCTTAGACGAAGGGGCGGGAGGCTGCACATGCGCCGTAGCACCAGAGAAGGGTGAGTGAGATCGGGCAACCTGGGGAACGACCTGGGAAGTTGCACACAGCCCAACAAGGGTTCAAGGAAGAAATCCCAGGATAGTCAAAATGCTGGGCTTTGGTCCACTTTAAGTTGTTTTGATGGGTTTTGGTCCGCTTTAAGATGATTTGTATAACGAGACACTGGACATCATGGAAACGACTACTGATGTTGGTTAATGTATTTTGTAAATTCAGTAGCATAGATGCAACTTTGAAAAACTGTAGTATGCCCGGTAATGGGCTAAAAGACAAGTAGTGGGCTTGAAGATGTCTGTAGAATTTAAACTCAACCTAAGTTCACTATTGGATCCTCCCCTCTGGACCCATGGCCAAGTCTCTGAAGCCTTAATATACAGTACCACTGTCATTACAAAAATGCTTTTATTGGCTAAGGCCACACAAACTGCTGCTAGCTGCACCTTGATATGATCCCTCACACACCTCACACCTTTTTCTACTGTGTTTATTGCAGTATAAATGTAAAAAATGTCTGCAGTGTCTTAGGCCCTTATTTAACAAGGGATAGCGCCAGGTAGCGACTGGTGAGCGAACGGTAATGGCGGTCACCGCCACGAGAACGCCGGCTCCCCACCGCAATCACACATTTATCAAGCCGATCCTGCTTAGCGACTGAGCTAGCGCCAGATAGCGAATCATTCATCATTATTCCAGCCTCACCCCACAGCGCCAGCGAGCGACCTTGAACAGCGCCAGGTATGACCTCTCGCTACCTGGCGCTCTCCAGTGCATTTCAATGGAACAATCTTTAAATATTAATTATTAATTGTTAATATTTTTTTTTTTTTTGATGTTAAAATTTCTGTTACCACTTCTGCCATGTTAGATATTTTTTAAGGTAAGAAAAAAATAAAAAAAAAATTTGTGCAGAATTGATATTACAGGTCTGATATTAATGTATTCATATTCCAAAATGTTTTTATAAACTTGTTTTTTTTGGTTTCCCAAAATATGGTTGTTTGGGGGTTAAAAAACTACTTTTAACCCATCGCCGCCAGCGCTCTGGGGTTTAAACATGCATTTCACAGCGCGAGAATTTTTGGAGCGTGATTTGTTAATGAATATGGTGGGAGCCGGTCGCTATGGCCATTCGCTATCATGCGCTCCCATACAGCGCGGAACCTGTCAAATAGCGACTCATCACCTTGTATTCAACATTACTGCACACCGACTGAGTAGCTATCAACAACCGAACAACAGCCAAGCACAGCGACTACTAGCGGGCGCTGTGAAAATACCGCTACAGTCGCTACCTGGCGCTATTAATAGATCAGCCTCCCCGTCTGAACTGTAAATTATATTTGTGACTGTAAGCTCCTCAGGGGCGGGGCTCTCTCCCCTATTGTATCTTGTACTCAGAATATCCATTGTCAACTCTGTAAAACTGCATTTGAAATAGTATATGTACCGTATGTTTCTATCCTGTCTGTAATTACTACTTTGTAAAGCGCTACGGAAGATGATGGCGCTATATAAATAAACAATAATAACAATAATTTGTGCATTCTGGGAAGATCTTTGTTATCCGGCTTGCAGGGTGGTCACGAGGTGATGAGGGCACAGTTCACACATTTGGAGAAAGCTGAAATGGAGCTCCCACCAACAGTTTATGTGGTCATTAATATAGCGACACTTAGGAGAAGGTTTACACTGTGAAATGTTACACTTTGCCAGAAGTCTGATGGGTATTGCAAAACCCATTTACAGAAGATAAAAGAAAAAGGAAGCGCTCAACAGCGTTAGAGTTTGTGCTGAAATTATCAACATGAGAAAACTTTGCTTTCGCCATCTGCCAGCAATCAAATTGAAACTGCAATGTAATATTTTAGGTCAGGTCTGAATAATTTTTCTTGTTTTTGGTAATTCAGCTCCATTGTTATCTACAAGACATCAAAAAGCAACTTTATAAATTAAACACAGCTTTTTCAAAATATATACCGTGTTTCCCCGAAAATAAGAATGGTCTTATTAATTTTTGCTCCAAAAATAGGTGCTATGGCCTATTTTCAGATGTCGTATAGCCGGCTGGCAGCTAGCAAGATGGTGGTGGCAGTGCGGCAGCCCCAGTACAGTACGTGCACAGAGCCAGCTGGCATCGGGGGGGATTTAGCCATGTGCTGGGAAAGGCTGGCGGGCTAGGGTATAAAGCCAGCAAGATCAGTCATCTCACTCCCTCCAGGCACGCTTACCTGTGTGACTTGGAGGCCGATTCATTAATAGCGCCAGGTAGCGACAGATGAGCGCCAGTAGCGTGATTTTCACAGCGCCAGCTAGTATTCGCTGTGCTTGGCCGGGGTTTGCTTGTTGACAGCGACTCAGTCGGTGTGCGGTAATGTTGAATACGGGGTTAGGGGGTCGATGTTTCACAGGTTCCGCTTGTATGGGTGCGCCTGACAGCGAATGGCCAGAGCGAACGGCTTGCTGCAGATTCATTAAAAAATCACGCTCAAAAATTTCTCGCGCTGTGAATTCCTTGTTTAAACCCCAGAGCGCTGGCGGCGATGTGTGTAAAGTAGTTTTTAACCCCCAAACAACCTTTTTTTTTATATGTAAAAATTATACAAGTTTTTCTAAACATTTTGTAATATGAATACATGAATATCAGACCTGTAATATCAATTCTGCACATTTTTCTTTTTTTTTTTTTTTTTTTTACTTTAAAAAAAATCCTAACATTGCCGAAGTGGTCACAGAATTTTTGACATTAAAAAAAAAAAAAAAAAAAAAAACAGTAATAGCAATTAATTATGATTATTTAAAGATTGCTCCATTGAAATGCATTGGACCACGCTAGGGAGCGCCAGGTCATACCTGTCGCTGTGATGGGATTAGCAGCGGCGCTGTTCGTTGCAGTCGGCTACATGATGAATCCCACGCTAGCTGACGCTCTCGCCGGCGCTAGCCTCATTTAGCGTGATAAATGCGTCATTGTGACCGCCGCCGGGCGTACTTGAGTCGGTAGCCGCCGTTAGCTGTCGGTACCTGGCGCTCGTCAGACACTACCTGGCGCTAGCCCTTGATAAATAAGGGCCTTGATGTGTCCCAACACTGCTGAAGGCCAGAAGCTGGATTTTGAATTGTAACTACGGCTTATTTTCCGGGTATGGCTTACATTTTACACAATAGACAAAAATGCTGAAAAATCCTTGGGGGGCTTATTTTCAATGAAGGTCTGATTTTAAGGGAAACAGGATAGTTAGCAGGAAATCTGTATGAAGGAAGTTTATGTAAATGATGTTTAAAAGGACTGACCACCCATGTAAAATGCAAAAAGGTACTTTTTTCTCCCGCGGCTGATAGGTCCAACTCCAGCTGGGGCCCGAACAGAAGTTGGAAATGAATCTGCAGCAGGCTCATGCCCCACCATCAGTCACAGAGGCGCGGCCACACCTTCTTCAATCATTGCAATGGATGGTGTACCAAGGCCTGACACTTGTAGTGAATGGAGAGGGCATGGTACTGCTCCTGTGACTGAAGGCTGGGGGCACGTGCCAGATGCGGAAGCGCTGTTGACTGGTTGTTTGTGCCTGGGCAGCACGGAATTCTATCCCCTGAACAGGTGAGTTGCTGACTGCCAGAGTGATCAGCTGCTGGGGACTAAAAAACCCGTTTGTTTTTTACTTGGTAAATAACTTTAAAGCGGAACAGGATTTTGACTATCCCAGGTCATCTTCCGTGCCCTCCTGTGTGAAATTCCCCCAGGATGCCCAGAAAAACTCAACTCTTCCCAGTCCAACAGCACATGTGCGGGCTCTCATCCAATCAGAGCCTTTTGCAGTACATATGTTATGATCGGCAAACAGTTCTGTCTACATGCAGTGCTTCGGCAATTGGGGGAACCTTTTAGGTTCAAGGGCTGACCACAGTGGGCTTTGTACCGCTTTATGATGTTAAATATAATGCTACATGTAAATGTCTGCACAGATGGGTTAAATGCGGAGGACGAATTCATATGTGTAAGCATACAATGGCCATCTATGCATTTAAAAAAATAAATAAATAAAAATTAGGAAAGAGGGCCTGGAAGCCCCATGGGTGAAACGGAAAACAAGTTGGACAACTTTCCACAGAGAAAGTCAGCAATAGTTTACAGTTTGATTCTTTTACAATATTTAGGGAACTTTGGTGCTTTTTTTTATTTATGTAAGGTTATGTTTTTTTCTATATGTAAATATTACACCTTGGATGGCCAGTAAAACATTTGCAAGGTTCCTGAAAGGGCACATGGTCTAATTTAAGTTGTTTGAGGGTTGGAGGGACTAGAATAAGCAAGGTTTTGGTAGATCTATGAACTGAAAACCCACAAAAGTCCAGGGTTGAACGTACCATTCCTGGACTGAAGTAATCAAGCCCCATAATGAATAACGCAAAACATAACAAGAAACTACATGGTGATGGGTCTAGTCTGTTGAATGCAGGGAGTACCATGATCACAAAACATTTCAATGGAAATGATAGAGAACCATGCTGTAAAATATAAATATTATATTGTTATATATGTTGTAAATGATGGCGATCTTGCCAGTTACGCTCGTGTACATATAAATATAAATGATTGTATCAGACTTGAGCAATGACTTATAGATGGCAATTACATAATTCTAAGATGAGGAATCCTTTAATCTCTTGAATCTATTATTTATAGGTCAGGATTGTCATGTTACATGATGTAATCCTGGATGGTTAAGTCCCCTTTTAGGGGCGGGAACTTTCAAGTGCTTTTGTTGGTTGACTTGTTTGTCTGTCAGTTTGCTGTTTTAGTCAGCCTTCTTGTTTGTTGAAGGGGGGGGGGGGGGGTGTCATCAGGCTGGGCAGTCTCCCCCAGCTGCCACAGAGCCTAATGGTTTGGGATGGTGTTCCTGGGAGTGGGAGGGATGGCTTGGCCGGGTACCAGCCCGCAATGCCGCCCCGATGCCTCCTGGATGTCCCTTGGCCAATCATCATCTGGCTCCCTGGATGACAGCGCAACACCAAAGCATACGCTACACTATGGAGTGCATGCAGATGGATGCCTGCGGGTGTTCTGACTGAGGTGGCGTCCCCACATGCGCTCCAGCTAGGAGTTCACGTTTAGAATGGGGATGATGATGGGGGGCAGAGGAGGGCGCCCCGCCGCCTATCATCAGTGTGGATGCACGACGCTATTGCTCCTGTGTGCTGGGGTATGTGTGGCCGCGGCGTGAAGGGACCTCTCCTACTACAGTACAGATTCCGTTAACTGTTCCTGAGACAGCCCCTTGGGCATGTCCTGTTAGATGTTCGGGGAAACTTACCATTTTTTGGATTCCTCAAAGTGGCATGGGTGTGATTTGCAGTGCGGCTTAATTACGGGTCACATGCTCTAGGAATATTTGGCCCATAAAAGGTGTTGGCGATTGATCCGATGCTCAGAAATCCATGCATCCAACTACCACCATTCAACCAAAGAGTCAGAGCAGTTGTAAACCACCCAAGCATCCAGCATTCTACATTTGGTGGGACAGTCTTCCCCATGTCAGCCCCATGTCAAGTGGGACATTTAGGTATTTACAGAGTTTTTGGAGGAACAGTGGGCCTCAAAGTAGGACATCTAGTCAGTTAATGTTTGGTTGACAGGGGCCATAGGCAACTGAACCCTTTGCCCTCTTACCCTCCCTCTGTTTACAAGCTTAAAGGGACTGTAAACTCAATTGCAAAGAAAAGCAGTAAGCAGCTCGTCTGAAGCTTGTCTGCCTCTCCTACATTTTCTTAAGTGCGTGGTAGAACCAGTAGCAGGGCTCCCATGTTTGTCCTCCTTTAATTTCTTCCTTCCAGGACTATGCAAAAAGTGGTCTAACATCAGCTTGAGCAAGCTTGGCAATTCACAGTGGTCCCAAAATTATCCCTGACTACAGTAGAGCATGCTCATGACTGATAATGCTGCACCATGACACGTCTTTTCCAGCTAACCCTTTAACAGAAGCAAAATACCTTATTTAAAATGCATAATTCATGCCTGCCATGCTGGGAGCCTACGCTGCCTGTAGAATTTCAGAACATGAGTCCAAACACTCTCCAGACACACTTGTGCCAGTATTAGAATCTCAAAATCATAACACATGAGGTACGTAGATCTCCTGTCATACCTGGATGCACAGGGGCCGAGTTTCGAAGAACCTGGGTTAGTCAAGTAGAACCACGATGGCCGGTATCAGGGGACATAGGGCCCGACAGGGTCTGCTGGCAAGAGGATCGTCTCTCTATGACCTGGCACTGAAAAGTTATGGCATATATTAGTTTTTAGGAGTTTTAGCTTAGTTTGGAGCTGCCGAGGGAAAGAGACCAAGGCTCATCCCAGATCGGAGGAGGGGGTTCCCACCTGTGTTTAAAGATATGAAGAACCGTGATTCTGTGTCTGATCGTAACTTATCCACTTGTATTTGCCCTTTGAACTTGAATATATATATATATATATATATATATATTCATTGTATGTATGTAGTTTGTCTAGTGCACTCTTAAAGTGGACTAAAACCCAGATAGCCCGCATCAACTCACCTCACAGCGGTCCTACGGAACATGCGCGGCCGCTCGTCCAATCAGCGCGTTCGGAGCCACTGAGTTATGCACATCTTAGCGGCGTCTTAGCTCAGCGGCTCCGTGCACGCTGGCGGCCCGCGCATGCACCGTTGGACCAGGATTAAGGTAAGTGTAGTGGGCATCCTGGGGGTTTCACACAGCGGCACATCCCGATTTTGGATGGTCCACAAGGAGAGAATGGATCAGCCTGGGAATATTATAGATTCCCAGGCCGATCCAGCTGGGTTTTGGTCCACTTTAAAGCAATATACATATAATATATATATATATATATATATATATATATATATATATATATATATATTTATCTTGATTATCTCAAAAGCTTGTGGCATTGCTACAGGGCTGATAGGGCTCTGTTCACTGGTGCTACTAAAAGGGCCTTGCCACCTGTCAGGGGCTTTAAGGCCTGTATCAAGGGACCGTACAATATGATCGTGATGGCAGTGAGGTCAGCCAAGGCCACGTGGTATTGGATTCATCAAAGATGCTATAAAGCAATGGTGGTCAACTTGTTAGATACAGGGATCCTTAATAGTGTCACCTGATACTCCCCTAACAATCTTTTCATCTTGTACCCCTGGTATTCAGCAAGTCTAGCTTTCATGATTTTCCAAGTATACAGCACGTCCTGTTTCACTAAATTCTTTACGCTTGGGATATCCGCCACAAGGTGGCGCAGTGGACTGCAGAAAAGACTTGTGGCATCTGCCGGCTTTATAAAAGGACAGGAACCTCCCACAAATTCCCAGTTTCCTTCTGCAGTCAGGACTGCGAAGATAGAAGATGGCTCTCTATATTACGCAGGCGAGCGGGGCGACCAAGCCTGCGGCCCTGCAGGATTATTTCCACCCATTCTGGACCCACTGCCTCCCAGCCTCGGCTGCCTGGTTCGGGTGAAGGTAGGACAGCACCAGGGTCGGGTGCTTGAGGAGCGCTGCTCCAACTGCAATCCCTGTTCCAAGCAAGGGTAGTCGGTTCAGGTTTATGGTGAGCCTTTGTGGGATGCCCCCTCCTGCTACCTGTAACTGTGGGCCCTTCCCCCCCTCCACTCCCCCCCTCCCTCCATATGTCTGCCTTGGGTGTCCCTGCCGCTGCTCTCTCCCGCCTTGCTCTCTCTGGGGGGGGGGGGGTGGTAGGCGGTGGTGCCCTGAGGGGTTTTGTCTGTGTATTACTGTATTTTCTTATTGTCTTATGTGTGCTCGCCGCCGCGCCACTTTGTACGGCGCTCCGCGTCGGGCGACGACATACACTCAGTGAGTATCTGCGCTGTCATTGGTGCTGGGGGGTATACGCCCGCGGCCCTCCCCTCAAGGTCCGTTCTGGCACCATTTTGGCTCTGCGGTGTTCTGGGGCCCTCGCGTGTTGCTGTGCTGCGCGCTGTCTTTGGATCTCGGTGATTCGGTCTCTTGGTTCGTGAGTCCCGGGGTTATCTGCTTGCTATTTTCACCACACTATGGGATTGTTATGTGTGTTTTATTATGTCTTGCAGGCGGGATAAACGTGATTGTGGTTTCTCCCGGCCCTCTTACCCTTTTCATCTCCCACCTTCCCTAGCGGAGTTTGGGGCATCCCGGGGGGCTCTTGCTAGCCTTAACCCTATACTGGCCAGTGTGCCCACTCTAATCGCCATATGGAGGCTTCCGGGGATAATGTGCTTGGGGTTCCTTCGGGACAAGCCCAGCTGTGTGCCGCGTGTGGGGTATCCCCTGTGAGCGCCCAGAAGGTACTTGCGCTGCAGTCTGGGTTGCCTGCTACGCTGCCCAGCTCTGCACCCTCTTCTACATCACCCCCCCCCCGCGCCTGCATTTGACTCCTAGTGAGGGACATGTTAGTGGGGAATCACATTATGACTTGGCTTTGCGGGTGGCCAGCCTGGAAAGGCATATTACTGGGCCTGCCCCCCGTAAGGCTTCTGGCAAGAAGCGGCATTTAACTCCCGCTGTTTCCCTTTTTCCTGAGGAAAGTATTATTTCCCTGGCCTTTACCCCCTAGAAGAGGGGGAACTCTTCTCTGATTCTGAGTCCTCTGAGGAACAGCAGGAGATTTATGGTGGTACCGGGTCTCCATTTGGGGAAGATCCATGGTCTCCTGATGATACTGATAGGTTGTTGGCTCACAATTTTTGAATTATTGTGTATTACCCCTCCTGTCCCAGCTGAAAAGCAGCAGGGTGAGCTTTTTCACACTGTTAAACAACGCTTGGAGTTCCCTGAGCAGAACCACTTTAATAATTTGGTGCTCAAGGAGTGGGAGCGTCCTAACAAATGCTAAAGCAAAAGCAAAGCAAAGGTGCCTAAGAGTTGGGACAGGAGGTATCCCTTTCCTGCTGATGTGGTTAAGCGCTGGTCGTGTCCCCCCGAGGTCGATGCTCCCGTGCTTGGGTTGTCCAATACCTCGGTCATGCATTCCCCTGACACTTCTACTCTGGGGATGGTGAGGACCGCCGTGTGGATCAGCTGGCCTGTCATGCATTTGCTTGTGCAGGGACTGCGCTGTGCCCTGTGTGCGCTTCTGCCATCACGGCTCTTGCTATTAAAGGGCTACTCAAGTGCCTTCTGGATAATGCCTCAGAGGCCAATAGGGGGGAGGAGTATAGATCCCTCCTGCTTTGCTATGAATTTGTGGCATTAATTCTTTCTGCTATGGATGATGCGGTCAGGATGTGTGGTAAGTCATCTTCCCTTTTGGTGGCTATACGCCACTCCGTTTGGCTGGGTCAGTGGGCGACTGATAATGCTGCTAAGAAGGCTCTCACTGGCTTCCCCTTTACTGGGCTACGGCTCTTTGGTGAGCGTCTGGATCTGTTTGCCAAGGATGGTAGGCTGCCTCAACGCAGGAGGCAGCCGCGGCCCTTTCGGGGGGCTGGTTCTTCCCTTCCCTCCTTCCGTGCCCCCAGGTCTGGCCGGGGTGCACCATTTGCGGGGACACGGAGAGACCTTTGGGGCCTGGGTAGAGGCCGTGGACACCCCGGTCTCTCATGGGGTCCCCAAGCCCCCTCAGGCATGAGGAGGCGCCCTCACCCATCCGGGTGGGGGGATGGTTGCGGCTCTTTGCTCACGTCTGGAGACTGCGCGTCTCAGACTGGTTGATTCAGGAGGTGGTGTCCTCCGGGTACAAGATAGAGTTTGCAGCCTGGCAGCCCCCAAGATTCATCAGATCCCGGATGGTTCAAAACCCTTTGTCAGCTCAGGGCTTGCGGTCCAAAGCCTTTTGGATTTGGGTGTGATCTGCCTGGTGCCCTTCCAGGAAAGGGGCAGAGGCTTCTATTCCAATCTGTTCACTGTTCCCAAAAAGGATGGGTCCCTGAGGCCCATCCTGGATTTGAAGCGCCTCAACAAATTTGTCAGGTTCAAGCATTTTCGCATGGAGACTTGCGCCCGGGCGAATTCATGAGTTCTGTGGACATCAAAGATGCTTACCTTCATGTTCCAATCTTTCCAGGTCATCAGAGATTTCTCAGGGTCACTCTGGAGGATCAGCACTACCAATTTGTGGCCTTACCGTTTGGTCTTACCTCAGCCCCTCGGGTCTTCACCAAGGTGCAGGCAGGGGTGATGGCTCTGTTGAGATCTCAGGGCATTCGCATCCTTCCTTATTTGGACGACATTCTGATTGCGTCTCAGTCCTTCCATCAAGCCGAGCTGGATACCCAGATGGTGGTCTCCACACTCGAGTCCTTCGGTTGGGTGATCAACTACCCCAAGTCTTCACTGTCTCTGTCCTTGGTGACGTCCTTTCTGGGCATGACTCTGGATACATCTCAGGTCAACGTTTTTCTGCCTCAGCAGAAGGTGGAGAACCTACAGACGCAGGCACGGTCTCTACTTTCTTGCCCTCATCCCTCCATTCGGCAGGGGATGCAGTTGGTGGGCCTGATGGTGTCATGCTTCAAGGCGGTCCCCTATGCTCAGTTTCACATGAGACCTTTTCAGTTGCACCTCTTGTCGGTTTGGGATCGGGACCCTGTGTCCCTGGACCAGGAATTTGCTCTGTCCCCTCGGGTCAGTCAGTCCCTCTCGTGGTGGCTGGACTCAAGGAATCTCCTAGTGGGCAGGACCTTTCTGCCCCTGTGCTGGGAGACAGGTTGGGGGGGGCTTTTGGAAGTCTCTGAAGTTCCAGGGTCAGTGGGGCCCTCAGGAGGCCCATGCCCCCATCAACATTCTGGAACTGCGGGCGATAAGGTTGGTCCTTTCCCAGTTGACCCCACACCTTCGAGGTCGGGCTGTTCAGATCCGCTCGGACAACCAGACGGCGGTTGCCTACATCAATCACCAGGGAGGGACTCGGAGCAAGCGAGCTCTCAAGGAAGTGTCCCTGATACTGTCCTGGGCGAAGGAGAATGTCCCCTGCATATCGGCAGTTTACATCCCGGGGGTGGAGAACCTGGAGGCAGACTCCTTGAGCAGGGGGATGTCTCGGCTGGGGGAGTGGTCCCTCAGCAACAGGGTGTTTCACTCCCTGTGCCACCGCTGGGGTCTGCCGGATGTGGACCTGTTTGCTTCACTTCACAATCACAAACTTCCATTCTTTGTCTCTCTGTCACAGAATCCTCTGGCCTTTGCCACAGATGCGCTGGCAATGCCTTGGAAGGGGTTTCGGCTCCTCTATGTGTACCCCCCGTTTCCTCTGTTGGGCAGGGTGCTGCGCAAGGTAGCCCAGGAAGGGGTGCCAACCATTCTGGTGGCCCCCTGTTGGCCAAGAAGGGTGTGGTTGGCAGTAGATCAGTACGTCCTGCCCAAGGATCCAGATCTGCTCACTCAGGGGCAGCTGTGCCATCCCAATTTACAAACGCTGGCTTTGACGGCTTGGCTGCTGAAACCTCCATTTTGATGGAAAAGGGGTTGCCTGCCTCTGTTGCTGATACCATGATTAGGGCTAGGAAGAAGTCCTCGCCTTTATCTACTTATCGTCTGGCATGCTTACATTGCCCGGTGTGAGTCTAAATCTCTTCCCTGTCGGGTGTTTTCTATTCCCAGGATTCTGGAATTCTTGCAACATGGTTTGGATTTGGGCCTTCAACTTAGTACCCTCAAAGGTCATGTTTCACCTCTGGCAGCTTTTTTCCAAAGATCTTTTGCCAGTCACCGTTTGGTTAAGACCTTTTTCCAGGGGGTTTCTCACATGCGTCCGCCACGTAAGCCTATGTTACCAGTTTGGGATTTGAATCTGGTGTTTTCTGCTCTGCAGGGTCGTCCCTTTAAGCCTCTCCGTGAGGCTGCTTTGCCCATTTTGACTCTTAAAGCGGACCTTCACTCTAAATAAGAGTCTATCTTATATGTTTCCCACACCCTGTACATACAGATTGCTCACATTAAAAATCATCCTACCTGCATCTACTGCATTTTATAAGCCTTTAAACATCCAAGATGGCGGCTTATGGAAGCTGCCATTTTTGCAGGCAGCCTGCAAACAGGAAGTGCCTGCAAACAGGAAGTGACTGTGCTGCTCTGCATTCTGGGACTGCTGACCTTTCCCTGACCCCAGCTCTGCTCTGTCTGAGCAAAGCACAGCTATAACCCGCCCCCCTGTACCTTATCCCACTCTCCTCTCCTCAGTAAGTGTGATGCTTCTGAGTCAAGATGGCGGCGCCCGTATCCTAAATTCCCGAACAGAGTTGCAGCCCAGTGGGGGAAAGTATAATAAATTAGTGACTAAACATGTAAAATATATTAATTTTAGATGCTGAGGAATTGTTTTTTAAGAGTTTGGGCTTTTCATTAAATCATGGTGAAGGTCCGGTTTAAGGTAGCCTTTTTGGTGGCTATCACTTCTGTCAGGCGTGGTTTCTGAGTTGGTGGCGCTTTCCATCAAACCTCCTTATTTTGAGCGACACCAGGACAAGGTGGTGTTTCGGTTTAAGCCAGATTTCTTGCCTAAGGTTGTGTCTGCTTTTCATCTCAATCAGGACATTGTCTTGCCTTCCTTGTGTCCTAATCCTGCTAATTCCAAGGAGAGGACTCTGCATTCTTTAGATGTGGTCAGGGTTCTGAAGTTTTACTTGGTAGCTACTGAATCATTCAGGAAGACTGATGCTCTTTTTGTTCTTCCTTCTGGTCCTAGGAAGGGTTTGCCTCCGAATAAGTCCACTATCAGCAAGTGGATCCGTCAGGCGGTGGTGCAAGCCTATTCTGCTAAGGGGAAGGCGCCTCCCTTCCGCCTCACTGCTCATTCCACTCGTACTATTGGTGCCTCTTGGGCCTTTCAGCACCAGGCTTCTGTTGAACAAGTTTGTAAGGCCGCAACTTGGTCTTCTGATCATACTTTTTCCAAGTTTTACAAGGTTGATGTTAGGGCCTCAGCTGATGCTGCTTTTGGCCGCAAAGTTCTTTAGACTGCCCGCCTGGTTCTTTGGGGATCCCACCCTACTTTATGGACACTACTTTTGGACATCCCAAGCGTAAAGAATTTAGTGAAACAGGACGTGCTGTATACTTGGAAAAATACAAATCTGTGAGTACTCACCTGTAGAATTGATTTTGTAGTATACAGCACGTCCTGTTTCACCCCTCCCTTGTTATCATTATTCTTGGTTACCTCTGTATGGTGATTTGTTCAGATGTTTGGTTGGGGTTCCTACATTTTTATTCTCCCGGCTTCTTGTCTAACTGCTTTGTAACACTGGGAATTTGTGGGAGGTTCCTGTCCTTTTATAGGGCCGGGAGATGCCACAAGTCTTTTCCGCAGTCCGCCAACTTGTGGCGGATATCCCAAGCGTAAAGAATTTAGTGAAAAAGGACGTGCTGTATACTACAAAATCAATTCTACAGGTGAGTACTCACAGAATTGTATTTTTTGCTCTGTTCAAATCCCCGTTCAGTCTTAAGGAATAGCAGATTTGTTATAGGTGCTTTCACTGTTGCTGCATGTCCAGACAGCGCAAGCTGCTATAAGGTTGTACGTTGCCTTATAGCAGTACAACTCGTCTTTGAAATATTGCTAAAAGTATGCCCCTAGCGTCGACACTCTGAACTCATCGCACAGAACCACAAAAAATAATACTGACATATTTGCTTTATACATCATTGTATTTTATACCCATGAAAAGCGCATGTAGTTTTGGAAACATGGGCTTTTGTCTGACTCACCATTAGCAATAATCGTTTTACGCTACTTCCTGTAAAATACTTTGCATGAGACCTTCCCGCGCCACCCTCTCTTAACACAATGTAATCTCCAAAAATAGAAGTTTCCAGTCTCCAGGCACAAGTCCAGTGCTGTGTTACTGTGGGTCTACTTTGATCAAAATCGTAAAGATCTTACAAGTCCATGTGAGTAAAAGCTACCTGTGAGTCACATCTATGAAAATACAATATCAGCTAACACGTAAACCACATCTTCTTATGCTTGTTACACAATTAGTAGTCACTACTTTATTTACATTTATAAAAATCAAGATATGTGATTGATTTTATACGGGAAACAGCTTTAAGTTATTTTTTTGCATGGAAGAATATCTGCTGAGGCAAGAAGCTGTAGGTAACTGATCCCTTTCTATCAGGTAAAGCGCACTTTAGTTCTATATATCTTTATTAGAGAGACACTAATACAATACATCGCAGCTCTTGGGAATTATACTTGGAAGTTAGAGAAATACATGTTACAAATCTCTGTATGAGAGCCATCTCACAGACAGTTATCAGTATTGGTTTATCCTTATTAAAGTGGACCAACACCCAGGATTTTGACTATCCTGGGTTTTGGTTCTTTCCCCGGAGTGCCCCACTGTGTGAAACCCCCAGATCGCCAAGCGAAACTCACCTCTTCCCGGTCCTATGGCATATGAGCAACCACTTCTGTCCCTGGCTATTCTTTGTGATAATGTATAATCATCACTACTTTGATTCATAAAGGGGAAATTACCTAATTTCAGTAATCACTGGATGTGGGCTCCTTATCCACAAACTATTTTATATATTATCCTGCAGGGGGATCCACATCTTCTTTTCAGTTACTCAAAGATCAACAGTGAGCAGCACAGGAGAAGTGACTCTGACATGAGGCGCCTCCATTTATATCCCCATATTAGATACTGTAGATCCAGATTTTACAGTGTTCTGAAATGTGAAATGATTGCTACTGTGCAGCTATCAATTATTCCATTACTCATACATCACCTATATTTAGCTCTGGAATGCAAGCCTACTTTTTAGTGGGGCTACACTGTGGCACCAGGGAAAGATTAATGGATCCCTCCTGGCTTGTTCCCACCCTCCTGTATCTCCCTAGTGTTCCTGGTTGTTTGCTTCCCTCTTTTACGCTTCCTTCACTTTACTGGATGTGTTGCGCTGCACATGGTTAAAGTTGAGGCTGACTTCAGGTTTTTGTCGGCCTTGGACAAGAGAGGCGGGCACTTTGCAGGGTGTCATGTCACAGCTCTGCTGCCACCAATGGGTTCTCTTCTGCTGCTAATTACTCTCCAGTCCTTACGACCTTCTCCACTGCCACCAAATATCTCTAGCCCAGGCATCTTTGCTGTTACTGATTGTCCTCTGTTCCTTGCTACCTTCTCCACTGCCTCCAATAACCTTCCTTTTCATACTGCTTTCTCTGCAGCCGCTTATCATCTGCCAATCCTCACTTCTTTCTCCACTACCACTAAAGGGCCCATCACTGCTACTGATCCTCACCACCTTCTCAATTGCTGCTGATCATCATGGACAGCCATGAGCAGGTCTGTATACAGTACACGGTTCAGTCCAACCCTGACTGGGCCTTTGAGGATGCAAGGGACCCAGGCCCTGGCAACCCCAAACCCAACAGCCCCAATACCTACCACTTGCACTTTTTTACCTACAGCTGTCATTCACTTGGCAACCAACAGCCTATCAGGGTTCAAGCCTCTAGGGGAACCTGTTAGAATGCTGGTGGTTATGTGAACAGCAGGGAATAGCAGCTAATAGTTAGTACAATGCATACTGGCAGTGGAATGTGCACCAGGACAGTGCTTAGAAGCCAGGCGGACCTCAGGTCTGTTTGGCTAGAGATCCCCTTTAAAGTGGACCAAAGCCCAGGATTTTGACTATCCTGGGTTTTGATTCTTGCCCCCGGGGCACCCCTATCTTGGATGCCCCGCTGTGTGACCCCCTCCGTTTGCCCAATCTAACTCATCTTACCCCAGTCCTACAGTGCATGTGCAGCCTCTCATCCAATCGGTGTGCTCGGATCTGCTCCACGCTGGCAGCCGCATCCCCTGCTACCCGCTATTCATAAATCCCTGCCACGGGCTTGCACACTGCTAAAGGTATAGTGGAGATGCAGCCGCTGCTCACACATGCCTCCTTGGACCGGGGAAGAAGGTGAGTTTCTGGGTGACCTGTGGAGGTTTCACACAGCAGGGCAACCCAAATCTGGATTCCCCCGGGGGGAGGGAGTCAAGCGTTCCTCTTTAACAATGGTGGGGCGTGTTGCCAAAAGGCACCTAGGGCAGCATGAATCCAAAATACGGCCCTGGTGCCTGCGCTCTAGGTTCAAGAGCGCCACTTTTAACTTCAGCTCAGTGTCGCTCTCCCATACATTTCAATGAGCTTTCATTTGACTGTGTTAAAATAGTGTGTTTCACAATTTTTTCCCTCCAATCATTGTGAGAACTCTCCTGGCTGCAAACAAATACTTTTATCAATTTTTGGACTTTTTTATATTTTTATGCAGACTCGTCATTACAGGTCTGGCACTAAAGTGTCATTGTCACGGTGTTAAAACAATGTCATTCCATCCCCTCGATTCAAAGAGCAAAAGTTAATTGATTTCGGATCGAGATTCGTAAGTTTGGGTGGGTGTTAGTCATTTTTTCCTGTTTTTTTGGCCATTTCCGACTCGCACAAGCCTACGTACGAATGCGTATATGCTCTTACGATCATCAGAAGTTCGTTCCTAAATTTTAGGATGAAAACGTAAAACTTAGGATCAAATCCTAAAACTTAGGATCAAAACGTAAAACTTAGGATAATCGGATGTGTTTAGGTGTGATTCAGAGAACAGTTTTCAAACCTCTAAATACGTTTTAAAAGAAAGCCACTGGCGACACCTTTTAGCAGTCGGATTGCTGTTCTTGAACAGGTTTTTTGGCTATGTGGAGGAGTCTGCGCGTCTTGAGCTCCAATGAACTGCATGTATCAGCATGGCCGAGGCCATAAATTGTATGGCAATGCATACCTGATTCATGTATGCCTTATAAAAGCATTTTAATGTGGACCTTAATTAGTCCTTTGCATGTAAACCTTTATTTTGCAATATATTTGCGTTAATTAAAGAAACTTATGTCCTTTGTTATTTATTTTTAAATTGATGTACTAGAATAATATTTTTAGATTGCATTTATTGGTGTAGTTGTTTACCTTTGCTTTGTTTAATTATTTAAGCACATCTTTGGTCAGATGCATCACACTTACTGAGGAGAGGAGAGCGGGATAAAGTGCAGGATGTGGGTTACTGCTGTATTTTGCACAGACACAGCAGAGCTGGGGGCACGGAAAGGTCAGAAATCAAAGAATGCAGAGCAACACAGTCACAAGGCCCTTTCTGTTTGCAGGCTGCCCGAGAATACCTGAGCCGCCATCTTGGCTGTTTCTAGACTCATAACATGCAGAAGTTGCTGGGTGTTTTTTTATATTTGAGAGCAATCTGTATGGAGAGGGTGTGGGTAACCACACACAACATTTTAAGTTGTACCATTTGAAGCCAAAATATTAAATTAAATCCACAAGTAAAAAATGCAAGTTAACTAAAAATTAAACAAAGTAAGATTTACTTATGCAAATGCATTCATTAATGGTTGGTTACTACAAAATGAATGAAATAAAGAAAAATAAAAGACCAAATATTTAGAATGCACTTTAATGAGGTAAGTTTGTAGTGCGCGGCCGCAAGATCAGAAGGATTTATGTCCAGACAAAAAAGGAAAAAGGGCAAAACCAATGTTGCAACCTGAGAAATGAAACGGAAAATTCAGGATGGAAACTGACATAGGTCTGATTCCCGAACTGCCATACGAACGGACGTACATTTTAGGATAGAAACGTATTTGCTTATAGAATCACTCGCAAGTTCATACGAACGCACGAGCGTACGGGAAAAATAGGATGATCGGCACCAAAATCCAAGCTGTTACATGTTTCTTTGAATCGACCCTCATGTGTTTGCTTTGTTACTGGTGTTTCTGTCTTCAAAAACAGATCACACAGCGCCTGGCGTTCTATGCTACAGCGCCCAGCTTTAGAGCGCCGGCGCTATGTGTGTGTAGTTTTTTCTTAAAGCGGACCTTCACTCTGAATAAGAGCCTATCTTATATGTTCCCCACACCCTGTACATACAGATTGCTCACATTAAAAATCATCCTACCTGCATCTACTGCATGTTATGAGCCTTTAAACATCCAAGATGGTGGCTTATGGAAGCCGCCATATTATCAGGCAGCCTGCAAACAGGAAGTGCCTCCTGACTGTGCTGCTCTGCATTCTGGGACTGCTGACCTTTACCTGACCCCAGCTCTGCTCTGTCTGAGCAAAGCACAGCTATAACCCGCCCCCTGTACCTTATCCCACTCTCCTCGCCTCAGTAAGTGTGATGCTTCTGAGTCAAGATGGCGGCGCCCGTATCCTAAATTCCTGAACAGAGTTGCAGCCCAGTGGGGGAAAGAATAATAACTTAGTGACTAAAAACGTAAAATATATTAATTTTAGATGCTGGGGAACCGTTTTTTAAGAGTTTGGGCGTTTCATTAAATCACGCTGAAGGTCCGGTTTAAGTATGATACTGAGCACCAAGTGCTGGACGCACTGAGTTGGCGCTACCTATCGCTCGCTGCAGCGTTATACTGTTGTTAGAGCACCCAACATACATCCCATTCATCAGTGCTGGCCAGGTTACTACAGTGACCGCAACGCTTGGTTACAGCGCCCGATACCCGCTTACAGCGTCTACTAGCGGTCGCTCTAAGTGCCGCTATACAGACGCTCACATGCCGATACGTGCCGCTTATAGTAAATCAGCCTCCACAAGAACATGTAGATTTTCTTGCTCCTATGGCCTATAGTTATTTTCTAGGGCAATATTTTGTTTTCATCTGGCCTCCAGGTACTCCTCTGCTGACATTGCTGATCTGAAAACAGGTTCAGTGTAGTCATTTACGGTTGGCACTTTTCTGTACAATAGGGTAGAAAGTGCCCTTTAGGTGAAAGACAAAAAAAGGAAGTGCTATTTTTATGCCTGGTGCTAGATCATCTATAGGAAAACATTGAAAGTAAATGGCAATGTCTCGGAAGCCCTAAGTGAGGAAATATACTTCCTCATCTGCCCCTCCAGTGCCACCCTGCTGATGGGCCATTAATACTAGCTTGAGGGGCTAGTACAGACTACACCCCCTTTCTGTACTAATAGCTTGAATAGCACTTTTAGAGCTGCAATTCAAGCCTTACTAACCCCTCCCTCCCTTCTCCCCGGCCAGCCGCCTCCTAGCAAGCGCTCTGGCTCCCAGCACTGCCTCACCCATTATGGTTATGATTATGCTGCATCACAGCTTCAAGAGCCCCTCCCACTTGCTTCACAAAAGAAATCATGAGGATAAACCTTGGTATCTTAGCCATTTCTTCTTTAATTTTAAAATGGAAAACCGTTTAGGACATTGCCAAAAGTAGCCCAATACAATGGGTTAACAATTAGCTATGCCTGAAATATCATTTTAAATTGTTAACAATTATTGTAAGGTACATTGGCTACATAGATGAGGCTTAGCTATACAAAAAAGAATGTTATGTATTTCTGGATTCTTGGATAAAGTTGTTTATTGTAAAATCAGCTGCAATATTAAATAATTTCAGGTAATACATTATTTTCAAATTAAACATAATTTTAGTTGGAATGTATAACAAATATTTTACCTTTTAATACAGATGTTGAATTTTAGCCGGTTTTGTATTTTAGATGTTGATACAAGTATGGATTCGGTTAACAGCCAGGACCTACCTCAGCCTGCAGGTAACCAGTTTTAAAATTTAACTTGTAGTAAAGTAATTTTTTGTACGTCCATAATAATGATAGAGGTGATTTCTCTGCCATAGTTGTTATCCTACTGTCTGGTTCACCATGGTTTTGTCACGCTCTGGTAACTCCTGCCCTCTAGGTAAGCCCTCAACCCCCAATCTCCGCAGCCAGCTTCACCTGTAGGAGCCTCCGCTTGCCGGGACGCAGAATACGCCTGCCCGGGATCGGTTGCCCCCAGGACTTCAATGGCTCAAAGGATGAGAGCTTACTGGTTTAGAGGTCTGAAGAACCAATGGCTAAGAGCGAGTGTAGCGGAAGTCCAGAGACAGGCCAGAGGTTGACACGGGGAAATCAGAGATCGCAGCGGTACAGAGGGAAGGGGCAGCTCGAGGTCAAGGTACAAAGCAGAGGTCGGCAGCGGAGGTCAGATCGAGAATGGTCGGTTCAGGCAGGGGACGGCAACGGAGATCAGATCGAGAATAGTCGGTTCAGGCAGGGGTCGGCAACGGAGATCAATCAAGGTAAATAACAAGTCAAAGCAAGGTACAAGGCGCTGTCACAGGCAATTCAAAACTGAGAGGGAATTGCTTTTATAGGGACAGACAGGGGATGGGGAGTGTAGGTGATTGGTGCACTTTGGGATTACACCCAGGATTGGTCTGCAGGGCTGAGAGGGCGCATCCCTAAGTGATTGGTGCACTTTGGGATTACACCCAGGATTGGTCTGCAGGGCTGAGAGGGCGCATCCCTAATTACTCCTAGGGCTCATTGGCCCTTTAACTGATCCTCCGGCGGGCGCGCACAGTACAGCGCCGCCGGAGGGTATAACAACCACGCGCGAGCACGTCCAGAGGATGAGGAAGCGGGGGGCGTGGCCGAGCTGAGCGCCGCTCGAGCCGACGCTGCTGGATCCGCCGGCGCGGCCGCCGCACTCGTGACAGCCGCGGCCGGACGCCTGGAGACGGCACTGGAACGGGGGCCAGGTAGGCGATTCCTGACAGGTTTCGCCTTGATGCTTGGTTATTAATATTTTGTATAAACAACAAGCCACTTTTTCCATTGGGGCAATAAAGCGGGTAGCTCTGCTATTTGGGGGCCCAAACACAATATAATAGCCCTCCCATTTTTTACAACAACTTGTATTAACCTCCCCAATATGGAAACCTATAATGTGGCAGCTTTTACACACTATTTGAAGGATTCCGTAAACAACGGATGCAGGTATAAGGTAGGTAGGATTGGATAAACAATACATCCAGATCAAAATTTAGTCCGGCACACCAATTTCCTCTATTTCCTACACGTCCACAGATCACTACTTCCCTTTTCCATACAATCCAACCTCCTTCTCTTTAAAATCTGGCAAGTGTAGCACAAAACACAAACTAGTTTTAAATTGAATAGTCATTCCTCAATGTTTCAGCCCTTATCAAATAACCCGGACTTCCCACTGGGAAGAAAAGTAAGGGACTACAGGGAAAGGCGCAGGGGGGGTGACAGACGTTGGTTCTCTGGAATCTACCCCTTCTTCTGTTGTTTGATCAGGCCAAATCTAAATATTCCTGCTTATGGGTATCAGAGTCAGAGGACTATGCAATAGCCCAGAGGTATGCTCAGCAAGTACTACAAAGGTTGGCAGACTATGATTGGGACAACCCTCGAGTGTTGCGCAATGCTTCTAAAATTTACCATTCCACTGCTAGACTATATTCGATTCTAAGAGAGGGTGTGGACTACGGAATTCAGGACTCTCTAGTTGGGCTTCACGATACCAGACCTTTTAAATAAATTTGCATATCATTGGTCATCCCTTCCCTCTTTCGCCTATATGCAAATGACCTTCCGACAATTTCATGATTCGTTAATTTCCCCACCTAGAGCCTATTTAATGGGACTAACAGCTTTGTGTCAGTGCCCAAGTGTGGACAGGCAGAGGCTAATAACACAACCCCTGCTGTGGGACTGTAGTTTAATTAGGAGATTTTGGCTCATGATAGTACAATTCTCGTTAAGATACTTAATCAATTATTTATCCTTTACCCCTGAATGGGCTTTATTCAGCATTATTCGCTTGGAAAGGGGTTATGTTTTGAAAGGGGGAAGAAGACTGAGCCTTATTATCTTGGCAGTGGCACGTAAATGTCTTCTACAACATTGGATAGAACCCCGGCCCCCTTCCTTGACATTATTCTTGGGAAAAATGAAATTCCTTTTTCGTATGGAATGGCTGGAAGCAAGGCTTTAAAGAGAACAGAGGATTAAAAAACATTTTAGGGTCTGGGAGAGTTATATTCACACCCTGTCTCTAGAATCTACGAAGCAGTTGGAACAACATCACTTGATACTTAATGCAGTTGGCCTCAGGGGAGGCTCCTATCAATTATATCTGGGGGGGATGGCCAGTTGGGTAGAGTGCACTGGGTTTGGCAACATATGGTTGAACGACAACTAAAATGAACAACAACTAAAGTAATTTTTGATATTGATGCAAGTCTTTAATATCCCACAAAATGTCTGCTTATTGTCAACACAAACTATGAGGCCGATTCATCAATAGCGCCAGGTAGCGACAGATGAGCGACTGTAGCGTGATTTTTTCAGCGCCAGCCAGTATTCGCTGTGCTTGGCCGGCATTAGCTTGATGACAGTGACTCAGTCGGTGTGCGGTAATGTTGAATACGGGCTGGGGGGTCGCTGTTTCACAGGTCCAGCGTTGTATGTGAGCGCCTGACAACGAATGGCCAGAGCGAACGGCTAGCTTCATATTCATCAACAAATCACGCTCCGAATGTGCTGTCGCTGTCCATTCCTTGTTTAAACCCCAGAGCGCTGGCGGCGATGTGTATTAACTAGTTTTTAACCCCTAAACAACCATATTTTTTGAATGTAACATTATACATGTTTTTAGAATCATTTTGTAATATGAATACATTAATCTCAGACCTGTTAGATCAATTCTGCACATTCTGCACAAAAAAAAAAAAAAAAAACAATTAATTATGAATAATTATAGATTGCTCCATTGAAATGCATTGGACATCGCCAGGGAGCGACAGCTCATACCTGGCGCTGTGAGGGAATTTGCAGCGGCGCTGTTCGGTCCAGGCGGCTTCATGATGAATGCCGCGCTAGCCGTCGCTCTCGCCGGCGCTAGCCTCATTTTGCTTGATAAATGCGGCATTGTGACCGCCGCCGGGCGTACTTGAGTCGGTAGTCGCCGTTAGCTGCCGCTACCTGGCGCTCGTCAGACACTACCTAGCGCTATCGCTTGATGAATAAGGGCCTATCCCCAACACATTATTGCCTCAGCTGCATCCATGATACTGAATCATTGTCAGCACTTACATTTGCTCCTGTATCCACTCAAAACTGAAACGTGGTTGTGGCCATCGGCAAGACTTACTTTCCCAGCATCCCAGCTATGCTGCTGTCTGTATTTAACCAACAGAACCCACAATGCACAGTGGTATGTGATTAGGGGGAATAATTTTTATGCGCAGCGTTCTGAATTGCCCAGTGGAGGGATGCACTGCTTCTTGTGTTGATCTGGTTTAAACATTCAGAGCTCTGCAATCTGGCTTTCAATGGATCGAATGATCCTTAAAATATTGGTGAAAGGGGGTTCAAAGCACTGTCTCTTATAAGCGCTAGTCCAAGGTTAGGATACCACCATTGTGTAATCCTGGTTTACCTGCAGAGCACTAGTAGGAAAGTGTCCCGCTTGTTCCCTTTGAAATCCAGTAGTTTAAAATAAGCCCATGGTAAAAGAACTCATAGTATCCAGAAAAGGAACAACCACAGAAAGGTCCCTGTGCTGGAACCAAAGTGTGACGTGTTTAATGACCTTAATCATACCTACAGAGCTTTGTTGGCTGCTTAATTGACTAAAGGGGGAAGGAATGAATCGTGGACAGGGGAGGAGTTCTCTCCTTGGTTCTCTCCTATTGCACCGTTCTGGGTGTTCAATTGTTTATATTGGTTGCTGTTATCAATAACACAAACGACCCATAATTATCCCTTAGTAGGAAAATAACAGATACTGTATTAAAATATTGTACTTCTGGTTGCATTTTCCTCTGCATGACCTTTGCAGATGTGATCAGTCAACCAAGCTGCAAGTGGAGACCCTGAAAGTGTCCCAGCACAACAATAAGGTATACACCATGTATTACCTGCATATGGGATGCACTGCCCTAGTCATGACCCACAGACAAGGATTAGCGGGGAGGCCGATTTATTAATAGCGCCAGGTAGCGACAGATGAGCGACAGTAGCGTGATTTTCACAGCGCCCGCTAGTATTCGCTGTGCTTGGCCGTTGTTCGGCTGTTGAGAGCGACTCAGTTGGTGTGCGGTAATGTTGAATACGGGGTTAGGAGTCGCTGTTTGACAGGTTCCGCGCTGTATGGGAGCGCATGACAGCGAATGGCCATAGCGAATGGCTCCCAGCATATTCATTAACAAATCACGCTCAAAAAATTCTCGCGCTGTGAAATGCATGTTTAAACCCCAGAGCGCTGGCGGCGATGGGTTAAAAGTAGTTTTTTAACCCCCAAACAACCATATTTTTGTTAACAAAAAATAAACATGTTTTTATAAACATTTTGTTATATGAATACATTAATATCAGTCCTGCAATATCAATTCTGCACAAATTTTTTTTTTTTATTTTATTACCTTAAAAAAAAAACTAACATTGCACAAGTGGTCACAGAATTTTTGACATTTAAAAAAAAAAAACAAACAAACATTAATATCAATTAATTATGAATATTTAAAGATTTCTCCATTGAAATGCATTGGAGAGCGCCAGGTAGCAAGAGTTCATACCTGGCGCTGTGATGGGATTAGCAGCGGCGCTGTTCACTGAAGTCTGCAACATGATGAATCCCGCGCTAGCTGACGCTCTCGCCGGCGCTAGCCTCATTTAGCGTGATAAATGCGTGATTGTGTTCGCAGCCTGGCGTTCTGGAGTCGGCAGCCGCCGATAGCTGGCGATACCTGGCGCTAGTGAGACACTACCTGGCACTATCCCTTGATAAATAAGGCCCTTAATGTATGTCTTTTCTTTACTTTCCTTATGTATCAAAAAATCAGTTGAAGATTATTCTGACCATTCTTGGGGGGCCTAGTACCGCTTAGTACACAGACATGGCTAATGTGACTGTGGACGGGAACTGAAAACACTCTCAACATCCAGATTTGACATTGCAGAATCTTCTCAGACTCCCCAGTTTACAGTTACTGTATTTGATGGTGTGGCTTGTGAAACCATTATGTGGGAGGAGAAGTAACCAGTTTATTGTCATTATGTATACAATGTATACATTAGGAGGTTATACTCAATACTTAAAATATGGTTATAACTTTAATTGTAATGTCTGTATCTCTAATTGAATACTGTATGTTATATTTTTTGCACACAAAAGTCGTTTTATTCTCTTTAGATTTGAGTGTCTGCACAAAGAGAGCACCAGACTTGCATTCTGCTATTCATTTAAACTGTGAAGAGGAGGAAGAGACACAGCCACGGGCCTTGAACCCAGAGGATCATCATAGAGAAGATAACAATGGTATGGTGTTCAATGATCAAATAATTGTTTCATGTTATTTCTTACATTTGGTGTTGCAAGCACCCAGTTGTAAGTCTACAAACAACTTTGTCATACATATCTGTTAAGAGGACAAAGCTGCCCAGTTAATGCAAATTTAGGGTAACTGGAGTGTAGTTATGATAAAAAGGTTATGTTACCATATATTTAGGCCTATGTCAGCATACTGTACCTGATTATGGGTGTGTAATAGTTTTTCTTTCCAGAGGTCAGCACTAGTAGTTTTCCAAACCTTAACCTTACTTAAATACACCATCTGTGGGCTATTCAAGAACATAAATCTCCTGAACCTTCTGTTATGTCAGCGCCTAATCACCTGTAGATTTTCTCAATCTTAAGAGAGTAGTATGTAATTGAAAAACTAAAATGTATGAAAGATCTGAAAAATATGGATTAGTTATATGAACTTGGAAGAGTACAATAAAGGGGTGGCATGCTAATATCATTTGTAGCCATAAGTATAGAAAGTTACCTGAAAACAAAACAGATAATAATTGCAACTGGAATAGCTCAACTGCCCTCACAACTAGCCAGCTGAAAACGTGGTTGTATTAAAGTGCAACATTAAAGTGCAACAAAACCTGGGATTTTCACTATCCCAGGTTTTATTCCTCATCCCAGGGGCATCCTGATTCGGGATGTATGAAAGCCCCTGTTTCTGCTTACTTCTCCAACATTCCCACGGCATGTGGGCAGTCTCTCCTTCAATCAGCGATCTATGCCGTGCATATTGAAAGAGTGATATAGAACGCTGAATGCGGGGAGAAATGAAAGCATCCCAGCGACCGCTTTCCTCCGTCTGTGTGACTCTTGCCAGCCATTGAAATAGGCCTGGCATGGTTGCACACATTAACCAAAGGGATGTGGCTGCAGGCTGTGCATGCACCATTGTACTCTGGTCAAATCAAAGGGTGTTATATTTTGGGGCATTCCAAATTGGGATGCCCCACAGAAGGGAGGAATCACTGGCTCTAAAGTCTTAGAGTCTCGGCCAGTGGTTGCTTTAACCCTTTACGTGCCAGCCTTCCTAGAATTTTTGTCATGTAGAGAAAATGTAGCCAGCCAGCGATTGATGATAAAATTCTTCAAATGTTTATTTTCTTGATTTTAAAAGCAATAATTCAGCAGATTTAAAGCACATAGTAGAAAATGCATGGAGTGCCCCAACTCCAACGCGTTTCGGACTATGAGTCCTTATTCATGACAAACAATGGATAGAGTAAGCAGAGTTTAAATATCAGTGGGTGGAATTCCATTCAAATCGCAAGGAGCAATCAAGCTGTAGCCAATTGAAATGGATGCATTGGGTAGATTCCGGCTCTTGCCTGGAATGTACATTAACCCTTAATGGCCAGAGCCTCAGATTATATACTGAGACCATATCTTTTTGCATAAAAAGAAAAATAAATCACTGACCAAAATGCAAAAATAATTTTTGTCACCCTTTGTTGCCAGACCATGTTTCACTATTTTGCGCTACATATGTCCAACCTTGATTTTTGAAGGGATTTCCAGGGATTTTCCAGGAAAATTATATATTTTCTTTTAGTCTAAGCTTCAACATGACATTTCTTGTTTGGTCTTTTTTTTAGTGTATTCTCGATACTTTTGGGCGAAATATGTGCAAAAAAATAAAAAAAATCAATTTTTTGCAATTTGTAGTTTTTTTTGTAATAAAAAATGTAAGTTTGTCAATAAAATTTTATTGCGATTGAAACCCCAATTTCTCCCGGTTACAGCGGTACCACATATGTATTGGTAGACACCCTTTCCTGCCCAGGAGACTCCCCCAAACTAAAACAGAGCTTTAGAAGATTTCAGATAAAATGCAACTATGCTACGCGCTAAGCGCACCTTGCAGTTTTTCAAGACAAACAACCCTTTACATTTGAAATATGCCCCACAATATATTCTCTGGAAGTACACACCTCAAGCTTTCTAGGCGTACCAGGCTTGTTTATGTGGGTGTAGTTTTGTGGAAGTAATCACTCAATCAATTCTTTGGTTGCACTGAGTTTCCCTAAAAAAGAATAAAAAAGAAGAATCAAAGCCACATTTTCCAAAAAAAAACATATACAAACAAGAAAAAACAAGTAAAATCTGAAAAAGCAACATCTGCCGAACAAAACAATACCCAACATGCATAGCTACTGTCAAGGGAAGAGTTGCCAAACACCCCAAAGTAAAGCATGCGCATAACGGTAATTTTACTTGAAAATTTCAGCTCTGCAGACAAAGTGCGCACTTTGCATTCTTTCAACCAAAAACCCTTTACATTTAGAATATCCCCCATAAACCATATATTCCCTGAACACATGTTAAGCTTTTTAAGCGTACCCAGCTTGTTGTAGTGGGCTCATCTTTCTGGAAGTAATCCCTTGAAGAATTCTTAGGTTGCACAGAGTTTCCCTAAATTTTTTTTTAAAAAGCAGAATGAAAAAGGGTTAATACCGTAGTACCTATGCATGTTGGGTATTGTTCTGCTCGGAGGACCTTGGGCTTTCAGATTTAGCTTGCTTTTTCTTGTTTGCATATTGATATTTTAGGAAAACATGTTTTAATTGCCAGCCTACTTGAAGTTTTGTCACCCTCTGTTGACAGGTAATTTTCCCCATTTTGAGCCATGTTTAACCGTGATTTTTGCCGAAATTTCAAGGAAAATTATATTTTTTTGCAGCAGAGTTTAGGCTTTAAAATGAAATGTCTTGTTTGAAATTTTTCTACTGTTTTTTAAATATTTTTGCGTAAAAAAAACCAAAAAAAATAAAATAATATTTTTAGTCAACTGTCCCCTTTATTTTAAATAAAACATTTGTTTTATTAATGAAAACCTTATTGCATGTGATAGCCCCATTTCTCCCGATTACAACGGTACCACATATGTATCGGTAGCCCCCCCATTCTTGCCCAGGAGACCCCCCCAAACTGAAAAGAGCACTTTATAACATTTACAAATAAAATACTATCCACACTATAAATATAAGGGGTTAATTTAAAAAAAAACGACATAGGGTGCCCCCTCCTGGGGGGGACCCCATTTTATTTTGGAATTTTAAGGGGTTAACAGTGTGGTGTTCTATAGGACTGGGCAGGGAATGTCTCCTCCTCAGCATTCAGACTCTTTGATTATGTATAAAGGGTCCTGGGACTCAATGGAGCATCCATAGATATGGTAAAGCTCCATTTCGGACCTCTGCAATTGCAGGCTTAGTCAGCCTGGGATCTCTGCCGGCATAAGATAAATGTCCCTGGATATAATCTTTATATTGGGTCGTGTCTGTTGTGATGGCTGAGGTTTTCCAGGACCGCTTCTTTTTATCCTTCTGGTGGACATGTATTTAACCACATTTCCCTGAAATTCTTTGCATGTGGGAACGATGGGTGGGGGTATAAAAATTCTGATTCTGGATTTATGCTCTTTATCAATATACTTTACACTGCATTTATGGACTATGTTTAGATAATTGTAGGGAAACATAGGCTGGAATACAGTGTGCGTATATATATATATATATATATATATATATATATATATATATATATTTATATTTATTTATTTATGTATATATTGAATAGCTTTTGAACACAACCTGACCAATCTGCTAGAGTATGTACTTTCCCCAAAGCTTATTAGCTTAAAAATATTAGCCAGTCCTTTTCTTGCAGCATCAGCTCTTCCTGCCACAAGCCACTTAAAACTTCTCATCCTCCTCTAGTGTGGGTATAGCTTTCTTATTTCCTCACCACCCACTCCCAGCTCGTTGCCTCTGCACCAGCCCCAATCACTAATGTGTCCTACATTATGGGGTCTTTTTGACTTTTGTGCTTCTAATAGTTTGTAACTGTGAAGAAAACTTTAAACAAGCATAGCATTTTACCACAAAGCCGCTCTTAAAGTGGTTTTATACAACTTCAACAAGTCACGGATCCCCCTCTCTGGATAGATCAAACATTCCCACAAACATACTACCACATTATTGCCCCTTTCCATTTAACAGTGTTTGAATATTGGGAGGATTGGAATCACTATAAAACACCTTTCCACACCAAAAGAGCGCCACTCCCCCTTCTTTCCACTCCTTCTTATTCAACAATAAGTCACAATGCTCTATGTTTAAAAAATAAATATTTGTACCTTATTTTCAGATAACACACTTTACAATATTACACTCCTAAACCCATTGCATATGAAACAATAACAATACAAAAGATGTAAAAAAACACCTTGAGTATCGTTAGAGATTTTATTCCAAAATGTTTCACTCAAATTTGAGCTTTCCAAAGATTCCATAAATTAGGCAATTGACTGTGTGTTTTATAATATAGTATAGTAAAAATGGAGACAGTGATAAATAGATAAAAATTAGGCTGAATCAGAGCCTCTTGCCAAGACAGTTTTGTCTTTTCGCCAGAAGAAAGCTGGCAGGAGCAGTGTGCGAAGATGTTAAAAATCATGCTGCCCGTGATTTTTAACTATTTAATAATAATAATTTTTTGCGGTAGATACGATTTTAAGGCAATGAAAAAATGATGGGCCGATTTTTTTTTTTGGACCTTTTTTTTTTTTTTTGGATGAATGCCACTTAACCGACATTCATTAAAGCCAGAAAAGTGACAGTGGGTTTCTTTTTAAATATTTTTGTAATGTTTATTAGTGTTTTAAAAAGAAAATGTGGGGTCGCCCCTACCCAAAGTCTACTAGCCAGGGCACCAAGCATTAGGACTTGGAACCCAGGGCTCAGAGGCCGTGCTGTTAGTGTCCCCTGTCCCTCTGTCCCTGTAAGTTACAAGCCCTTTTGCCCTTCGGTATGTGTTCGGGGCTCCTCCAGGGAGGCTCTGGGCACACCTGGAAGAACCCCGTGCCCACACAAATGGGCACCTGGCTCTTCCGCCCCCCCGCTGTCCCAAATGAGGATGCGGGTAATCTGTTTGTTTAATTGGCTCCTGACCCTGTTCACTCCAAGTAGAATAAACTAAAACATACCACACAAACATTTTTAATAATCTGAATTTCATTTATTCACTTATCTCTATCTACTTCTTCAGTCCCACATGGGGCGCTGTCTTCCTCTGGTCCGGCAGGTCTTCATCAGTCCTGTGGTTCCCTCCAGTTTTCGGGGCCCTTCCCCCCTCTTTCATCCTGAATACCCATTGATAGACTGAGTTGGGGACCGGGGGAGCCAGGTTTTATACTTGGAAGTTGCCTCCATGGAATCTCCCTGATGTCATAGCTGACGTCACAGAAGGGGGCGGACATGCAACCCTCTCTAGGCCCATCCCTTTTCATAAGTGACAGGGAGATTCCAAAGAGGCCCCGCCTCTTACTGTAAAAGCCGCTCTTTGGTGGCTCATCATGGAGTCCCAGCCAGGAGCCAGAAAGGGAACCTGCGTTCCGATCCTTACAGATGCCATTGGAGGGTTGTTAGATACCCTGCTGTCATAAATTGCACGGGAGCCTAGATGGAGAAGGTAAGTAAAAGTTGATTAATAAAGTAATTTTTTACAAACTTGTGTGTTTTTTATTTTTGGACACTTCTATTTTGAAGGCCATCATATTCCTTTACCCACACCACCAATGGACATGGCTTTGCGGATGAGCCCGGCTGCCCATAGCATGAGGAATTCTTTTGAGGAATTTAGGAAAACCACTTATACCGGACCTTCACCATCATTTAATGAAAAGCCCAAACCTTTAAAAAACTAATACCCAGCATCTAAAATTAATATATTTTAAGTTTTTATTCACTTAAAATAATTACAACTCTGTTCAGGACTCCAGGTTACAGACGCCTCCATCTTGCCTGAGAAACATCACATACTGAGGAGAGGAGAGGGGGCAAAAGTACAGGGCGGCGGGTTATAGCTGTGCTTTGCACAGACAGAGCAGAGCTGAGGTCAGGAAAAGGACAGCAATCCCAGAATGCAGAGCGGTCATAAAGCACTTCCTGTTTGCAGGCAGCGTGAAAATCAATGGGCTGCCATCTTGGATGTTTAAAGGCTCATAACATGCAGTAGATGCAGGTAGGATGATTTTTATTGTGGGCAATCTGTATGTACGGGGTAGGGGAAACATATAAGATATACTCTTATTCAGGCTGAAGGAAAAGAAAAGCCTGTATAGAGAGTCTGTGGACATTGTATTAGCGTTGGTATATAGGGTTCCTGTGTGATGAGGTAATGAGGTTGTATATCATGGATGTTGTGCTCCAAACATTGGACTTAATCAGTGGTCTGGGGTAATTGCACCTCATGATGCGCCTCAGGCCTTACTGTGGTCGCCTCACTTCATGCCACCGAGTGACCTGCCGTCCCTTGCTTGCCATACCTCATTACGTAGGACCAAGGGGAGCATGACTTTGCTAAGTATGGCCCGTCACATCTCCGACCCCCCACCTCTGTGCATGTCTCCTCCATGCATACATAACAGAGAGACTTTACCTTTTGACATAGAGGTGGCATGCCACTCAGGCGTCCAGTGTGGCCATCCACCACAGACAGCCTGTAATATCACAGCATTCTCTGAACCTTCCTCCATCCTACCCTGTCCACATCATCCACACTCTTCACATGCCAACAGCACCAGCAGACTGAAGGCCATCCAACTGATTTTAGCTCACCAGTCTACCTGATGCACCTTCATGCACAGTAAGCCTACAAATTACCATTACTAAACACTGATTAGAACTTACTAACTCTCCTGGCTGTGCAAGAAGGGCAGCTAATGTCTTAAATATTGTAGACATGTCACTGGAGAAGTGATCGAGGGGGTGTACATTTCACCTAGGTTACTACGCTGGGTGAGATGGTAAGTCCAGGATTGATTTGTTTCCCAGCAGTGATATGCTGCTGAGGTGTTGTTTAATTTTGCCAGGCCTGGATTTATATGGAATGGCAGGTAGGTTTGGTAGAGGGACCTGTCATTCCACACCTCCCCAATCCAGTTTGGGTTTTGGATCAGGTGAGCTCTGATCCTAATTAGCCTGGAAAGGTAAAAGCTCTGCAGAGACTGCAGGCTATAGCTCTCAGCCAGGAATGAACAGCCTGTGTGTGTGTTTGAAGGAAGCTGCGAACGCAGCCACTGCTGGAGCTAAAAACTCACCCTGCGATATCCAGGCTAACGCTGTGTTTTGAAAGTGGCAGATAGGTGAGAAGAACCTGTTAGTAAGCGCCCAGACGGGCTAGGTCTTTTATTTTTGTTTGTACACAAACGAAGCACGTGGTTGCTGTATGTTTTGTTTGCTGGACTGTTTATGCCATGAATAAACGCCAAGATCTGCTTTTATAACATCTGAGTCTGCCGTGAACTGTGTCCAAACACACCATCCCCCGGGAAGATCCCTACAATTGGTGCTGCGGAGCGGGCAAAACGGTTGCTAGGGGCAACGGTGTGGACAGACTTGGCTACAGCTGCTTATGTCTTGGGTGAAAGCTGCAACTACACTCCAAGAACAGTCGGGCAACATGGAGGAGATGCTGAAGCAGTTTATGCAAGTGAGTTTGCAACAACAACAGGCTCAGATAGAGGCCAATAGACGACATGAACAGGCTCAGATAGAGGCTAATAGACGACATGAACAGACCATGGCTGCCCAACAACAACTTATTGAACACCTGATAGCAAAACAGGAGGCGCCTGTGGTTGCTAACCCCCAAACAGTGGTGCGAGCCGCTCCAGAGACTTTTGATGTGAGAAGAGCTGTGCAGCGAGCGCTGCAAAAGATGACTGCTGAGGATGATGTTGAGGCCTTCCTAACTGGGTTTGAGCGTGCGGCTGAGCGAGAGAAGTTACCCGTCGCTGAGTGGGCAGAGGTAATTGCGCCCTATTTAACAGGAGAACCTCAAAAGGCCTACTATGACCTCAGTGAGCAAGAGGTTAAGGACTATACTCGGCTAAAAGCGGAGATACTTGCCCGACTAGGCGTTACTACTGCGGTCCGTGCCAGGAGGGTACGCAACTGGAGCTACAGTTTGGACAAATCGGCGAGGTCCCAGATGTATGACCTGATCCATTTGGCGAGAAAGTGGTTGGAGCCAGACACTTCTACTCCTGCACAGATCCTAGAGAGGGTTGTGATGGATCGCTACCACCGAGCACTTCCTGCTGACCTGCAACGCTGGGTGGGACAAGGTGACCCTAAGAACGCAAACGAACTTGTCAACCTTGTGGAGAGGTTCCAGGCGACTGAGGACTACCTCCGTGATGTTTCTGCAGCCTCCTCACCTCCCCGGAGTGCCAGATCTGTGCCATGAGCTGGTAAGAGACTTCCATCTATTGGGGGAGTGTGGAGGGGTGCTGAGGGAGGAAAAAGGGCTCAAGTGGTGTCTCAGGGGCAAAAGACTGGGGATGGTCCCGGGTGGCTCAGTGGCCCTAAAAAGGACTCCTTGCCAAGGAGACCAGGCTCTATCCAGTGCTGGAGATGCCATGAGACGGGACACGTGTCTGCCCATTGCCCTCTTACCACTGAGCCCATGGAATGTGAGGCTAATCGGCGTCAGTCGCTATTTGCGGAACCATCTTGTGTTGCAGTTCCTGGACTAGAGACTGAACCGCAAATCTGCAACGTTACAATTAATGATTTTCCTGTTAAGGCGTTGCTGGACTCAGGAAGCCTCGTAACCTTGGTGCATGCCAGCCTGGTGGCTGGCGACTTTGAGTGTAAAAAGCATATGAGTGTCGTTTGTATACATGGGGATACCAAAGTGTACCCTATAGTGCTGGCTGAAGTCGGGACTGAACAAGGCACCGTACAATATGAAGTGGGTGTGGTTAAAAACCTCATGCATAACGTAATATTGGGGTGCGATTTTCCATTATTCTGGGCTCTCTGGGGAAAAAGAAAATCCCCCGAAAGGAGTGAGGATACTCCTAAGGTTGTTGCATTACCCCCTCTAAGTGATAAAAGTGTGCAGGATGAAAATGATTGTTTTCCTTTGCAGGTCCTGGCTGGAGAGGAGGAGGCTCCTCCCACTGAGCAAAATATACCAGACTTAGAGGTGTCTAGGGATAATTTTGGGACTGCACAGTTACAGGACCCCACTCTCAAAAATGCGAGAGAGCAGGTTGCTGTCATGAATGGGGTACCTCAGGAACCAGATGCTGAGAAAAGATTTCCACATTTTTCTGTGACTAATGATCTTTTCTATAGAGTCACTAAGATTAAGGACGAGATTGTGGAACAGCTTCTGGTGCCTAAGCCGTACCGGCGTCAGGTGCTGGACATGGCACATAACCATGTTCTTGGGGGACACTTGGGGACTGACAAAACGCAGGAGAGGGTTCTCCAGAGGTTCTACTGGCCGGCGATATATGGTGATATTAAAAAGCACTGCGAGTCGTGCCCCACATGTCAGCTTAGTGCCCCAGTGTCACATTTTCGCAGTCCTTTGGTCTCGCTCCCTATTATAGAGGTGCCTTTTGAGCGTATAGCCATGGATTTAGTGGGTCCCATTGTAAAATCCGCTAGAGGACACCAGTATATTCTGGTGGTCATGGATTATGCGACCCGCTATCCTGAAGCTGTGCCCTTAAGAAACACCGCATCTAAAACAATTGCACGTGAGATGTTTTATATGTTCTCTAGGACTGGAATCCCCAAAGAAATCCTGACTGACCAAGGTACACCCTTTATGTCAAAGGTGATGAAGGAGTTATGCAAACTATTTAAAATCTCACCCATCCGTACCTCTGTATACCACCCCCAGACGGACGGATTGGTGGAGAGATTTAACAAAACTTTGAAACATATGCTGAAAAAAGTGGTGGAAAAAGATGGCCGTGACTGGGATCATTTGTTACCCTACCTCATGTTTGCTATTAGGGAAGTGCCCCAAGCGTCCACAGGGTTCTCACCATTCGAGTTGGTCTATGGTCGTCACCCTAGGGGTCTACTGGACATTGCAAAAGAGACATGGGAGAGCGAGTCCACCCCATACAAGAGCGTTATTGAGCATGTAGCACAAATGCAGGACCGTATAGCCGCTGTAATGCCCCTAGTAAGGGAACACCTCCAGAGGGCGCAAGAGGCCCAAAGTAGAATTTACAACCGGTCTGCAAGAATCAGGACATTTAACCCAGGCGATAGGGTCCTTATACTAGTTCCCACTGTTGAGAGTAAATTCCTGGCGAAGTGGCAAGGTCCCTATGAGATTGTTGAAAAGGTCAGTGAGGTGAACTACAAGGTGCACCAACCAGGTAGAAGGAAGCCTTTCCAAGTTTACCACGTAAACTTGATTAAGCCCTGGAAAGACAGGGAATCCTTGGGGGCGACAAATACTGTTAATAATTTGTCACAACCAATCCCTCCAGTCAAGGTTGGTGATACCCTATCAGTGTCACAGAAACAGGAGGCTCAGGAATTTTTACAGAAAAACAAAGACAAGTTTTCTGACCTTCCAGGGCGTACACACCTCATCTATCATCACATTGAAACTGAGCCCAGAAGCAGAGTAAACCTCAAGCCCTATAGGATCCCGGAAGCCCGTAGGGAAGCCGTATCGGCCGAGGTAAAACGTATGCTTGATCTGGGAGTAATTGAGGTGTCACAGAGTGAATGGTCCAGCCCGATTGTATTAATCCCAAAGCCTAGTGGAACTTGGAGGTTCTGTAACGATTTCAGAAAGTTGAATGAGATCTCAAAATTCGATGCCTATCCTATGCCCAGGGTAGATGAGTTGATTGAGAAGTTGGGTAATGCCAGGTACATAACCACCCTCGATCTCACAAAGGGCTACTGGCAGATTCCACTTACTGATGAGGCTAAAGAGAAAACTGCATTCTCCACCCCTGATGGGCTATTCCAGTATGTAGTGATGCCGTTCGGGTTACATGGAGCTCCTGCGACTTTCCAGAGGTTGATGGACTTGATTTTGCGACCACATTGTGATTACTCAGCTGCCTACCTCGATGATGTGGTCATTTTTAGCCCTGATTGGGAAAGTCACCTCTGTAAGGTACAGGCCGTATTGGATACCATAAGTGATGCTGGGTTGACCATAAATGCCGAGAAGTGTGCAATAGCCCTAGAAGAGGCCAAGTATCTGGGCTACATTATTGGAAGAGGGTTGATTAAGCCACAGCTAAATAAAATTGAGGCAATACAGAATTGGCCTAGACCCCTGACAAAGAAACAGGTCCGAGCTTTCCTTGGTATTACGGGCTATTACCGTAGATTTGTGCCGAACTTTGCCTCAGTTGCTGCTCCCCTAACTGACTTGACAAAGGGCGAAAAGAGAGCAATGATCACGTGGACTCCAGAGGCCGAGAGGGCTTTCCAAAGCCTTAAATCTGCCTTGTGCCAACAACCTGTGTTAGTTACCCCCGATTTCAGGCGAGAATTTCTGGTCCAGACAGATGCTTCTAACACAGGCTTAGGTGCAGTACTCTCACAAGTAGTAAATGGTGAGGAGCATCCAGTGATGTACTTGAGTAGGAAGCTAACCCCGGCCGAGAAAAATTATGCCATCGTGGAGCGAGAATGTTTGGCAGTGAAGTGGGCCCTCGATTCCCTAAAATATTACTTGCTAGGCAGGAAATTCAAGTTAGTGACAGATCATGCCCCCCTAACATGGATGAAGTTAAACAAGGAGAGAAACGCAAGAGTGACTAGATGGTTTCTGTCCCTACAAAACTTTAATTTCACTGTGGAACACAGGCCAGGGAAATTACAGGCAAATGCTGACGCATTGTCGAGAGTACATTGTCTGTGGGGACAAAATGCTCAGCCCTCCGGTCTGAAGAAGAGGGGGGGGATATGTAGACATGTCACTGGAGAAGTGATCGAGGGGGTGTACATTTCACCTAGGTTACTACGCTGGGTGAGATGGTAAGTCCAGGATTGATTTGTTTCCCAGCAGTGATATGCTGCTGAGGTGTTGTTTAATTTTGCCGGGCCTGGATTTATATGGAATGGCAGGTAGGTTTGGTAGAGGGACCTGTCATTCCACACCTCCCCGATCCAGTTTGGGTTTTGGATCAGGTGAGCTCTGATCCTAATTAGCCTGGAAAGGTAAAAGCTCTGCAGAGACTGCAGGCTATAGCTCTCAGCCAGGAATGAACAGCCTGTGTGTGTGTTTGAAGGAAGCTGCGAACGCAGCCACTGCTGGAGCTAAAAACTCACCCTGCGATATCCAGGCTAACGCTGTGTTTTGAAAGTGGCAGATAGGTGAGAAGAACCTGTTAGTAAGCGCCCAGACGGGCTAGGTCTTTTATTTTTGTTTGTACACAAACGAAGCACGTGGTTGCTGTATGTTTTGTTTGCTGGACTGTTTATGCCATGAATAAACGCCAAGATCTGCTTTTATAACATCTGAGTCTGCCGTGAACTGTGTCCAAACACACCATCCCCCGGGAAGATCCCTACACTATGTTTACACTATTCATTCAACTTTTGTGGCTTGCAGTTCCCAGTTAACACCCTAACTTCACAATTTTCTGGTACCCTTCTCAGTTTTACCAATGAATATTAACTTATAGGACCGGCTCAAACCAAGGCCCCACCAGCATTAATGTATGTGTCAGGTCTGGAGTTCCTCCACAGCTTGATTTCCCCTGCATTAAGCTACTCTGAATGGCTCTGTCCAGCTGAGCTGTGTTAATCAGCCAGCACTTGTGGGACTTCCTATATAAGCTGATCAACACATGGCCTCAGCGGGTCAGCATTAATTCTGTCTTTTGAACCTGGACTCTGGAACTCTGTAACCTGAACTATGTACCCAGGACGCTTTAGTCTTAGCCCTAGCCTTAGTCATAGCCTTAGCCACAGCTTCAGCCTTTGTTGGACTTTGGACTTCTAAGCACGTATGTTTTCTGACTTCACAGCAATCTGAGTGTGTTTCATGCTTCCTGGTTTGTCTATGTATATATGTATATAGCAGCTTGGTTGGTGTGTACTCACTGTTTGTTATTATTAAACACGGTTTGCCGCATATCCGCCTCTGTCTCTCAATCTAATTCTGGTCATGTACTACTATTGGGATTTCTCCCATGAGAAATCCATGACAGTATGACACCCTGATACTACCCATCTTTATCTGAACACCCCTTTACATGTTACTGCGCAAACGTTTCCAGAAACATATCATGCCCCCTACACAGGCACTGCACCAGGCAGAAGTATACCTACCACAACTATTCCCCCTGATGACGCACATTGGCATCATTAAACATACATGGGCATACTACACAAAACCTGCTGCGTTATTGTTCTATGCACATAGTGAGTTCTCTGTAAATAATGTTCTTCTAAGCGTATATGTATGTGAACTAAACGATTAAATATCCTATCAATGTACTAGCAAGTGAGATAAGGCCACTTTCATTTGCTTCCCTAAAGAGGAACATCGAAGAGACTCCTGGGCCATCTGAGTTCCTGTCCTTGAGGCGTCCTGAATTGGGATGCCCCACAGTGTGAAACTCCCCAGATGCCCAAATCCACTCACCTTTTCCCTTTTCTGCGCAGCTGCCGCATCCCCGCTCACCTCTAGCTGTGCGCTCCTGGCCTTTCTTAATGAGCTTTCTTGGCACACCACGACTGCAAGGTGAGCGGGGGGTGTGGCTGGTGGCACACCCTTCTTCCTTAGGTGCCGTTCAGATGCTCAGCCGTCCAGGCGACTTAGCCAAGGTAGTCGAGTGACTGAGAGCGCGCTGATTGGCCGAGGGCACTGTGAGTCTGCTGCATTCGAGTGTGAGGAAGGTAAGTGTATGGGATGACCTGGAGGGATACACACAGCGGAGCATCCAAGTTCGCGATGACGCTGCACAGAGGAACAACACTCAAGAAAGTGCAATTCCTGTGTGTTGTTCCTCTTTAGCCTTCTATATCATCAAATGACTGCTTGTTTTATTGCTCTGTTGTGCAGACTCGTATAAGTGGCCTATTGGTTCTTGTATAAATAACCTATTGGTGATCCACGGGACGTTTTATTCAAACATCCTTTTAACAAGACAAGAAAAACTGATCTTTGGCAAAACTTTGTTTTCTAAATGTCAGAGTAATAACTGGCTAAAATGTTTATCTTTGTAACAGCATGGATAAGTGTAAGTGAAGCCTTTGCTGTGTACTTTTCATACCGAAAGACCTATTAGGTAATTGTATTAGATTGAATGCAAATATTTAACAGACCTATACTGTCAAATGGACCCCTCCCCCATTCCCTTTAACCCTATTTAGCATTAAGAAAAATATGTTAAAGAATTGCCCCGGTTTTGGGGTTGTCAAACACCGCTGTTTTGAATTCACCTGATTGTTCCACTCTTAAAGATGGTGAGGATAAACGCCTTGACCAGATGGCTTGTCATGGTTTTGCCAGTGTCGGGTCGGCCTTGCGGCCTGTTTGTGCTTCGGCGCTGTTAGTGGTAGCTACCAGGTCGGTTGTTAGGGACCTGTTGACTACTTCCAGGAGCAGTGATGAGTTCATTGCTCTGAAACAGTGTGAATTGTTTTTGTCATTTGTACTAGCCGCCTTGGATGACACAATGGTGATGAGTGGCAGAACGTCGGCCCTGCTTGTTGCTATTCGGCGTTCGGTTTGGTTGCGCCAGTGGGCGGCTGATTTTGTATCCAAAAAGTTGCTTACGCCTCTTCCCTTTGTGGGGTTGCGGCTCTTTGGAGAGAAAATGGATTCGGTCGCCAAAGGTGGTAAGTTACCTCACCGAAGGAAGCAACGTCGTTCCTTTCAGGGGGCGGCTTCCTTTACCCCTTCCTTTCGTGGGGCCAGAGCTGGCAGAGGATTGGCTTTCTCCTCATCCAGAGGTGATTCCTGGAACAGGGGCAGGGGACGTGCCCGTCCAGGACACAGTTGGGGCTCTAAGCCCAAAGCCGCTGCCAAGCCAGCTCAGCAATGAGGGGGCGCCCTCACCCTTGTGGGTGGGGGGACGGCTGCGACACTTCTCCCAGGTCTGGGGCCAGGAGGTCTCGGACAGATGGATCCGGGAAGTGGTATCTTCCGGCTACAAGCTGGAGTTCGAGTTCTGGCCCCCTCCCAGATTCTTCAGGTCTCGGGTGCCTTCGGATCCTCTGGGCGCGCAGGGGCTCCGGGCGGCGGTAAAAAATCTTCTGGATATGGCTGTCATTTGCCCGGTGCCTCCCTCGGACCGGGGCCGCGGCTTTTATTCCAATCTGTTCACGGTGCCCAAGAAGGACGGCTCTGTTCGACCCATCCTGGATCTGAAGATCCTCAACAGGTTCGTCCGTCCCCGGAAGTTCCGCATGGAAACGCTGCGTTCAGCCATCTACTCTCTCTGTCAGGGGGACTTCATGACGTCCATAGACATCAAGGATGCTTACCTGCATGTTCCAATCTTTCCGGCGCACCAGAGATTTCTCAGGTTCGTGGTGGAAGATCAGCGTTTTCAGTTTGTGGCCCTTCCTTTCGGTCTTACCTCAGCTCCAAGGGTTTTCACCAAGGTGCTGGCAGGGGTGATGGCTCTCCTCAGAGCCCAGGGTATCCGCGTCGTGCCATATCTGGACGATCTTCTCATTATGGCGTCTTCCTTCAGCCAAGCGGAGTTAGACACCAGGACTGTGGTATCCACTCTGGAGAGATTCGGTTGGGTGATCAACTACCCCAAGTCCTCCCTTTCTCCGTCCAGGGTAGTGTCTTTTCTGGGAATGTCTCTGGATACTTCTCAGACCAGGGTGTTTCTTCCTCAGTCCAAGGTTCTCTTGATTCAGGAATTGGCTCGGCTTCTCTTGTCCACCCCTCGTCCGGCCATCAGGCTGGGGATGAGGCTGGTGGGATTGATGGTGGCTTCCTTCGAGGCGGTTCCTTTTGCTCAGTTTCACACAAGGACGCTCCAGCTCCATCTGTTGGCGGCCTGGAACAGGTCTCCGCTGTCGTTGGATCAGTCCTTCCTGATGACCCCCCGGGTTCGGCGTTCCCTTCAGTGGTGGCTGGATCCAATCAATCTGTTGAGGGGTAGATCCTTTCTGACTCTTTGTTGGGAAACGGTCACCACGGATGCCAGCCTGTCAGTATGGGGGGGTTTCTTCAGTGTCTGTGGGGGCCTCAGGAGGCTCACGAGCCCATCAATGTTCTGGAACTGAGAGCCATCAGGTTGGTTCTGTTTCACTTGACTCATCAGTTACAGGGCTTGCCGGTTCAGGTTCGGTCGGACAATCGGACGGCAGTCGCCTACATCAATCACCAGGGAGGGACTCGCAGCAAGAGTACCCTCAGGGAAGTGTCTTTGATTCTGGCCTGGGCGGAGAGACATGTCCCGTGCATTTCGGCAGTTTACATTCCCGGAGTAGAGAACACGGAGGCGGACTCTCTGAGCAGGTTCTCATCTCGCCGGGGGGAATGGTCTCTCAGCCCCAAGGTGTTTCGCTCGATTTGCCTCAGGTGGGGGTCTCCGGAGGTGGACCTCTTTGCTTCTCGGCACAATCACAAGCTTCCGGCATTTGTGTCTCTCTCGCGGGATCCGCTGGCTCTGGCAGTGGATGCGATGTCTCTGCCCATGGTGGGCAAAGTGGTGCGCAAGCTGGCCCTAGAGGGCGCGTCAGCAATCCTGGTGGCTCCAAGGTGGCCAAGACAGGTTTGGTTCGCAGACGTGGTAAGGTTGGCAGAGGATCAGTTCGCTCTGCCCCTGCTGCCTGATCTGCTCACCCAGGGTCAACTACTTTACCCCAATTTACCAACGCTGGCTTTGACGGCGTGGCTGCTGAAACCTCCATCTTGAAGGAGGAAGGTCTTTCCGATGCTGTGATTCGGACTCTTGTTAGCGCTAGGAAGCGGTCTTCCTCTACCATCTACTATAGGACTTGGAGGTCTTATATTGATTGGTGTGAGGTCAGGGCCTTGCCTTGTAGGGTGTTTTCTATCCCTAGGATTTTGGAGTTTCTGAAATATGGTCTGGACTTGGGGCTCCAGCTTAGTACGCTGAAAGGGCAGGTTTCTGCCCTGGCGGTTTTCTTTCAAAGGTCTTTTGCTCTTCATCCTTTGGTTAAGACTTTTTTCCAGGGGGTTACACATGTGCGGCCTCCTAGGAAGCCTTTGCTCCCAGTTTGGGATTTGAATTTGGTTCTTTCTGCTCTTCAGGGTCCTCCTTTTGAGCCTTTGCATGATATTGCATTGTCTTCGCTTACGCAGAAGGTTGCATTTTTGGTTGCTATGTTGCTCTGTTCGGCGCGCCTCTGAGTTGGCTGCTTTGTCCATTCAAGCCCCGTACTTTGAGAGGCATCAGGACAAGGTTGTTTTCCGATTCAAGCCGGACTTCCTTCCTAAGGTGGTTTCATCTTAATCAGGACATTGTTCTGCCCTCCTTGTGTCCTAATCCCCATGACAAGGAGAGGGTCTTGCATTCCTTGGATGTGGTTCGCTGTGTGAAGTACTATTTGGTGGTTACTTCTTCCTTTCGTAAGACGGATGTTTTTTTTTTTTGTGGTGCCCTCCGGGCCCAGGAAAGGTTTGGCGCCCGCCAAGTCTTCCATTAGTAAATGGATTCATCGGGCCGTTGTTGGGGCCTATTCTGCCAAGGGGAAGGTTCCCCCTTTTCGTGTTACTGTTCATTCTACTCGTGCTGTTGGGGCTTCCTGGGCTTTCCTGCACCAGGCCTCTGTTGAACAAGTTTGTAAGGCTGCTACTTGGTCTTCTGTTCACACTTTTTCCAAGTTTTACAAGGTTGATGTGCGGGCCTCAGCGGATGCTGTTTTTGGCCGCAAAGTTCTGCAGGCTGCAGTGGTTTAAGTTGTGCTTTATTGCTTTGTTTGGATCCCCGCCCATTATGGACACTGCTATTGGATGTCCCACATGTAATGAATGTTTTGAAGCGGGGTGTGTGACATACTTAGAATAATACCATTTTGTGATTACTCACCTGTAAAATGGGTATTACAAGTATGTCACACACCCCGCTTCACCCTGCCCTTTTGTATTTTGGATCCTTTATAAGGTGAACTTTTCGTTGTTATGACTTATATTTGGCTCTTCCTGGTCCCTTACCTTACTGCTATCTTTATACTGGGTAATGAGTGGGAGGTCCCAGGTATTTATGGACCGGGAGGGGCTCCCTTTTTTCCTTTACATCTCTGCAAGATCGCCATCTACAGGTCAGTATAACCCACATGTAATGAATGTTTTGAAGCGGGGTGTGTGACATACTTATAATACCCATTTTACAGGTGAGTATTCACAAAATGGTATTTTTTTGCTCAAATAATTTAGTGACCTCTCCTGGCTGCAAACAAACACTTTTAGAAACTTTTTGGACTTTTTATTTTCATGCAGAATTGTCATTACAGGTCTGGCACTAAAGTGTTATTGTCCCAGTGTTAAAACAATGTCATTCCATATGTTTTCCCTTTGTTACTGATGGATATGTGTTTAAAAACACTACAAAAACGTAAATCACACAGCGTTTGGCGCTCTATGCTAGAGCACCCAGCTTTAGAGTGTGTGTGTGTGTGTGTGTGTAGTTTTTAGTTAAATATGGTGTGGAGCGCCAAGTGCCAGACGCACTGAGCTGGCACTACCTCTCGCTCGTTACAGTGCTATACTGTTGTTACAATGCCCAACACACATCACATTCATCAATGCCGACCAGGTTACTACAGCGACTACTACAGCGTCGCTCTAAGCACCGCTATACAGATGCTCAACTGACAATACCTGGTGTTAGTAGTGAATCAGCCTCCACTTCCATCAACACCCCCTCCAGTTTCAGCCTCCGGAGGCTTTCTCAACGCCTCCCCGTACCTTGCCCCAGCCTAGGCATCCAGATCATACTCTGCACTTATCTACTGCCTACCACAATAATAAAAACATCAGTATCATTGCTTTAGGAAAGCACCCAGTGACCAGCTGGGGAGCACATTAGGGATGGGGTTTTAGCAACTGGTGGGCTGGCTGTGGCCAGTTAAATCCAGGGCTGATCACTGACACTAGAGCTAAACTCCAGGCATAACACAGTTTTGGCTCATAAATGGTAGTTTTGGGTTAAAGCGTTCCTTCACTCTGAATAAGAGCCTATCTTATATGTTTCCCACACCCTGTACATAAGGATTGCTCACATTAAAAATCATCCTACCTGCATCTACTGCATGTTATGAGCCTTTAAACATCCAAGATGGCGGCTTATGGAACATCAGACAGCCTGCAAACAGGAAGTGCCTTCTGACTGTGCTGCTCTGCATTCTGGGATTGCTGACCTTTTCCTGACCCCAGCTCTGCTCTGTCTGAGCAAAGCACAGCTATAACCCCGCCCCCCTGTACAGTATCCCACTCTCCTCTCCTCAGTAAGTGTAATGCTTCTGAAACAAGATGGCAGCGCCCATATCCTAGAGTCCTGAACACAGTTGAAGCCCAGTGAGGGAAAGAATAATAAGTAACCGACTTAAGCTTAAAGTATATTAATTTTAGATGCTGGGAATAGTTTTTTAAGGTTTTGGGCTTTTCATTAAATAATGCTGAAGGTCCGGTTTAATTATTATAAAAAGCACAGAGTACCTAAGTGTTTTGAGTAAATGTCAGACACACTTTACATATTTGATAAAAATATTGGGTGAGTGCGTAAGCAGGCATAGCTACAAAAAGGCAGCCCAAATTAAGAAGAATAATTTGGATTTCTTTTGTAGTGTGGTTGACTTGTTTTGACCTTGAGCTTGTGGAGGTGTTATAGCAGGTATTTGTGTGCCGCTCGACACGCAGACTTCAGCCTGGTTTCAGGATGTGGTAATTAGCCCGGTGTGGCATCTATGAGTTCTCAGCAGGTTGCTTGTAAATGAGTCCAAGGAACAGCTGCTGGTTAAGGTGTGAGATTTTTGTGGTTTTTCTTTCTTTTTCAGGTGCCTGGTTTGGATGTATTTAGTCAATTTCTGGTTTATATCTTCAGGGTTTTTACCAGAAGTTACCCCAGTAGTAGGGCTGGAGTGTGCACACCTAACCAACATACATTATTGGGATGTGGTGTTTTATTTTACGTTATACAAGAAAGCCAAGAGAGAACAAAGGTGACTTCAAACTAAAAAAAAAAAAAAACTCTTCAATCAAAGAGAAAATATTATTAAGTAAAGGAAGCTTATTTTCTTAAGCTAAGTGAGCGCTATGGGTTTTGTAGGTACATTTTATTTAAAGGTGGATAAAAGCTTTATTCTAAGTATGTCACACACCCCGCTTCAAGAAATTCATAACGTGTGGGTAATACTGACCTGTAGAGGGCGATATGCAGAGATGCCAGGAATAAAGAGAGCCCCTCCCGGTCCATAAATACCTGGGACCTCCCACTCATTACCCAGTCTTCATCTCTGCAGTCGGCGAGCAAGTCAGAAGATGTGGTCTCCTCCTTGTACAGGGGGATTTCAGGTAGCCGGGATGACTCCCGGCCCTTTAGTTATCTATTTCCGCCTGGATCTTTTTTTTCTGTTACCTCATGCCTCCCAGCCTAGGCTGACGGTCCGGGTGAGGGTAGAAAAGCACCCTTGGTGCTTAAGAGCAAATGCTCTCCCGTGAGACCCTATATAAGAGGGTAGGCGGTCATCCGGGACGGTGACCCCGGTTTGGGATGCCCCGTCCCTTGGCCTTACACTTTGGGTGATCCCCCCCTTTGGGTAATGCCCCTCTCTCTAGCGGGATAGCGGAGGGTAGGAGCAGGGCCCCTTATTCGGTGTTAGGTCCAAATTTTGTGATCATTAATTCTTAATAATGTTTTAATGTATTAATTTATTAAATTATCCTCCCAATAGTTATTAACTTATTTATTACTTCATAACAGCGTGTATTTCTCTGTCAAAACGGCGCTGTGGCCGCCATTTTTATGCAGGCTTTCTCCCTGAGGTAAAAGGGGCCGGGTGTCAGGGTCAAAGCCACGGCCCGCTCCCCTCCTTCTGTCTCTTCTGAGACCGGCGCCGCGGCCGCACATGGCTGCGGTGCCGGGCTTTTTGCATTGTCATGCCGGAGGGGAGCTTCTCCCCTCACGCTTTCACTCTTGGGGGCGGGGCCGGGCTTTCCAGCGCTGCGGCCCGCCCCTGTGTCACAGGCACCGCTGAGGTGCTTTTCTCTGTGCCTGTTTCCTCAGAAGGAGCTGGCCACACCCCCCTTCTCTCCTCAGAGCTGCTCTTTACCTCTCAGAGAGAGGAAGCTGTCTTCAGGACCACAGTGAGTGGCCCGGTGGGCCCCCCTTCTGTCCCATCACCTATAATTATATATTTTTATGTCATATATATATATATATATTTTATACTCCGCTTTTCTTATTAGCCTTTTTTATTATGTCTTTCAGATATAACCTACACTGGTGTTAGGGGGTTTCTCCCGGTCCTAGGGTCCCTGGGTTCTTAATTGGCTTATTGCAAATCCTCCCACTTGGGACATTAAAGGGGCATCCCGGGTTGCTTATATGTGTAATTCCCTCAGTCATTGCAACCAACTATAAGTTCACCTTATGGAGGCATCCCCGGATACTGGGCTCGGTCTCCCCTCGGGGCAATCCCGGAAGTGTATGGGGTGTGGGGCATCTCTTACTGGCGATGATGTATATCTGTGTATACCATGCGCACAGCAGACTATTACGCGGCAGTCCGGACCCCAGGCGTCTGGTTCAGCGCCGCCGGTCTCTCCTCCCCCCCCCCCAGTTTGATCCGTGCCCAGTCTGACGTTGTCATGGGCGGGCAGTTGCAATCGGAGATGTGTGCCCGATTGGCCAATCTTGAAAAATTATTCTCCAGCACGGTCACCAGAAAGGCTTCGGCTAAGAGAAAGCACTTGTCGCCGTCTTCACCGGCGGCCGACTTGGATGATATTGATAATCTGGACTGGTCTGATTACTCCCAACTTGAGGAAGGGGAGGTATATGAAGAATCAGATAATTCAGACGATCAGCAGTTTGTGGGTGCTGATACCGAGCGGGGCTTGGGGAGGTCTTCGGATACTCCTAATGTTCTGGCTCAGATGTTTGAGGTTATGGCTATTTCTCCTCCTGAGGCGGTTCCACAGCAAAAGGGGGAATTTTTCGAAGAATCCAGGCCGCGCTTGGAATTTCCTAACCAAAAGCATTTTGATGGGATTATTGCTAAGGAATGGGAGAGGCCTGCCCGGCTCCCAGGTGTCCCTCAGGGTTGGGACAAAAAAAAAAAATATGATACGGTTAAGCGTTGGGCGTCCCCTCCCGAGGTGGATGCACAGATTCTGGGTTTATCCAAAACTACTGTTTTAAATTCTCCTGATTGCTCCACGCCTAAAGATGGTGAGGATAAACGCATTGACCAAATGGCTTGTCATGGTTTTGCCAGTGTTGGGTCAGCCATGAGGCCGGTTTGTGCTTCAGCGCTGCTGGTGGTGGCTACCAGGTCGGTGGTCAGGGACCTGTTGACTTCTTCCGGGTTAGATCCGGATAGTGACGAGTTCCTTGGCCTTAAAAGGTGTGAATTGTTTTTGTCATTTGTACTAGCCGCCTTGGATGACACACTGATGATGTGTGGTAGAATGTCGGCTCTATTGGTGACTATTCGGCGTTCGGTTTGGTTGCACCAGTGGGCGGCTGATTTTGTGTCTAAAAAGTCGCTGACCGCTCTTCCCTTTGTGGGATTACGGCTCTTTGGTGAGAAGTTGGATTCAGTTGCTAAGGGTGGTAAGTTACCTCAACGCAAAAAACAGCGTTGTTCCTTTCGGGGGGCGGGTTCCTTTGCTTCTTCCTTTCGTGGGGCTAGAGCTGGCAGAGGAATTGTTTTCCCCGCAGCCAGAGGAGATTCCTGGAACAGGGGCAGAGGACGTGCCCGCCCAGGATACAGCTGGGGCTCTAAGCCCAAACCCGCTGCCAAGCCAGCTCAGCAATGAGGGGGTGCCCTCACCCATGTGGCTGCAACACTTCTCCCAGGTCTGGGACCGGGAGGTCTCGGACAGATGGATCCGGGAAGTGGTGACTTCCGGCTACAAGCTGGAGTTCGAGCTCCGGCCCCCTCCCAGATTCCTCAGGTCTCGGGTGCCTTCGGACCTTCTGGCCGCGCAGGAGCTCCAGGCGGCAGTAAAGAGTCTGTTGGATATCGCAGTTATTTGCCCAGTGCCCCCCTCAGACAGGGGTCGGGGCTTTTATTCCAATCTGTTCACGGTGCCCAAGAAGGACGGCTCGGTTCGACCCACTCTGGATCTAAAGATCCTCAACAGGTTCGTCCGTCCGCGGAAATTTCGCATGGAAACGCTGCGTTCAGCTATCCATTCTCTTCGGCAGGGGGACTTTCTGACGTCCTTAGACATCAAGGACGCCTATCTGCATGTACCGATATTCTAAGTATGTCACACACCCCGCTTCAAGATATTCATTACCTGTGGGTAGTATGGTCCTGTAGAGGGCTTCTGCACAGATGATTGGAGGAAAGAAAGCCCCTCCCAGTCCATAAGTACCTGGGACCTCCCACTCATTACCCAGTCTTCATCTCTGCAGACGGCGAGCAAGCAGCAGATGATATCTCCTCCTTGCACAGGGGGACTTTAAGGTAGCCGGGTCTACTCCCGGCCTATATATATTTTTATTTCCGTTCGGACTCTTTATTCCCTTTATTAATATATAGCTATTTAAATGCCTCCCAGTCTTGACTGCTGTCCGAGCGAGGGTATAACAGCACCTCAGGTGCTTAGGAGCTATGCTCCACCGCGAGACCCTATAAAGAGGGTAGGCGGTTATACCGGGTTGGTGACTCCGGTTTGGGATGCCCTGTCCAAGAGTTTAATTTTCCCCTTAAATGGCCTATTCCCCTTTTTTAGTTGTGTGGAGGCCTCTTATTCAGCTTCTGGTGTTTTTCTATGGGGGCGCCTGGAAAATAGATTTATTTGAAATGTTTACTTTTCTGGTATGAATAGTTATAATGTAAACTTGTTGCAATCTTTTTTGCTGACAGACACTGGATTTTTACCTCAGAGCTGAGGGGAGGATTTCTCCCCTCACGCTCCTTAGTGAGGGGGCGGGGCCGGGCCTTCGGTATGAGGCCGCAGCCCGCGCCCTTTAGGAGTTTGGAGCTGGTAGTGTGACCGAGCGGGGAGCAGCTCCGCTTGTTATGCGGGCTGCTACCGGCTCTATTATGCGCCCGGTGCCGCGGCTACCTGCGGCACCGGTGCGCGAGTGTTAATGGAGGGGAGCTTCCGCCCACGTCTGACAGACACTGTGCTGGGTTTTTTTCCTCAGAGCTGAGACAGGTGCTGGATTTTACCTTCAGCTTATTCAGCTTCTGGTGTTTTTCTATGGGGGCGCCTGGAAAATAGATTTATTTGAAATGTTTGTTTAAAATGTTTACTTTTCTGGTATGAATAGTTATAATGTAAACTTGTTGCAATCTTTTTTGCTGACAGACACTGGATTTTACCTCAGAGCTGAGGGGAGGATTTCTCCCCTCACGCTCTTCAGTGAGGGGGCGGGGCCGGGCCTTCGGTATGAGGCCGCAGCCCGCGCCCTTTAGGAGTTTGGAGCTGCTGGGCGGAGCCTTGCAGCGCGCGATCCACGCTGGCCACGCCCCCCTGCTGCGTCTCCCGCTCTGATCTGTGTTACCTCAGGCAGAGGACACAGTGTATTGGCGCCCAAAGACTCAGTGAGTGGCCCTGCGGCCGTTGCTTATCTGTACATATTTGCATATATATATGTATAAATATAGGTATAATAGATATAGGTTTATATAGGGAGAACCTCTTACTGTCTTTTTCTATGTTTTTCAGGCTGAACTGCCAGGAATTTTTTCAGGTTTCTCCTGGTCCTAGAGTACCTGGGTACTTTTGCTATTTATTACAAAACCTCCCACTTGGACAATATAAGGGCATCCCGGGTTGCTTAATAGCGTAATTCCCTCACTCATAGCGACTATTCAAGTTCACCTTATGGTGGCATCCCAAGATTCCGGGCTCCCCTCGGGACAATCCCGGAAGTGTATGGGTTGTGGGGTATCCCTAACAGGGGATGATTTTTTCCTATGTATATCATGTGCACAGCAGACTATTACACGGCAGTCCGGTCCCCAGGCATCTGGGTCAGCGCAGCCGACTTCATCCTCTCCCCCTCCCACTTTGACCCGTGCCCCGTGTGAGATTGCCACGGGGGGGCAGTCGCAATCTGATGTGTGTGCCAGGTTGGCCAGTATTGAAAAATTCATTTCCTCCACGGTTGCCAAGAAAGCATCGGCTAAGAGGAAGCATTTATCACCGGTTAATCATTTTGAATATGATGATGACGAAGACGGCCTGGATTGGTCAGATTATTCCCCTCTAGAAGAAGGGGAATTATTTGAGGATTCAGATATTTCTGATGATCAGCAATTTGTTGGTGCTGATTCCGATCGGAGCTCAGGGACTTCCTTGGATACTCCTAATGTTCTGACTCAGATGTTTGAGGTGCTTGCTATCTCGCCTCCGGCGGAGGTTCCTCAACAGCAAGGGGAGTTTTATGACAAATCCAAGCCGCGGTTGGAATTCCCTAATCAAAAGCATTTTGATAATATTATTTCTAAGGAATGGGAAAGGCCTGCCCGGCTCCCAGGCATTCCCCAAAGTTGGGATAAGAGGTATCCTTTTCCAGTGGATACGGTTAAGCGCTGGGCGTCTCCCCCCGAGGTGGACGCCCCTATTTTGGGGTTATCCAACTCAGCCGTATTGAACAACCCTGATTGTTCCTCTCTTAAGGATGGTGAGGATAAACGCATTGACCAGATGGCTTGTCATGGTTTTGCCAGTATTGGGGCAGCAATAAGGCCTGTTTGTGCCTCATCGCTGTTGGCGGTGGCTACGAGAAAGGTGGTCAGGCACTTGTTATCCTCCTCCGGTTTGAATCCGGACAGTGAGGAATTTCGTGAACTAAAACAATGTGAGGGGTTTTTGTCCTTCATGGTGGCCGCTTTGGATGATTCCTTGATGATGAGTAGTAGAGCCTCTGCTCTAATGGATACTATCAGGCGTTCAATTTGGTTACGCCAGTGGGCGGCTGACTTTGGGTCAAAAAAGTCACTAACTGCTCTTCCCTTCGTTGGGTTACGGCTCTTTGGAGACAAGCTGGATGCCGTGGCCAAAGGGGGGCAAACTACCTCAACGCAAGAAGCAACGTCGCCCCTTTCGAGGAGCGTCTTCCTTCACTCCTTCCTTTCGGGGATCTAGAGCAGGAAGAGGTTTCGCCTTCCCTTCTACAAGGGGAAATTCCTGGAATAGGGGCAGAGGACGTGCCCGTTCAGGATACAGTTGGGGCTCAAAACCCAAACCCGTGGCCAAGCCCGCTCAACAATGAGGGGGCGCCCTCACCCGTGCGGGTGGGGGGACGGCTACAGCACTTCTCCCAGGTCTGGAACCGAGAGGTCTCGGACAGGTGGGTCAGGGAAGTGGTGTCTTCCGGTTACAAGCTGGAGTTCGAGTCCTACCCTCCCCCGCGTTTCCTCCGGTCTCGGGTGTCCCCGGAGGCACTGACTGCGCAGCGGCTCCGGGCGGCAGTATCGAGTCTTCTGGAAATGGCAGTCATTTGCCCAGTTCCCTCATTAGACCGGGGTTGGGGTTTTTACTCAAATCTGTTCACGGTCCCCAAAAAGGATGGCTCCGTCCGGCCCATACTGGACCTAAAGATTCTCAACAAGTTAGTCAGACTGCGAAGGTTTCGCATGGAAACGTTGCGCTCGGCTATTCATTCTCTTCGTCAGGGGGAATTCATGACGTCCATAGACATTCAGGACGCTTACCTCCATGTTCCCATTTTTCCCGCACACCAGAGGTTTCTGAGGTTCGCAGTGGAGGATCGGCACTTTCAGTTTGTAGCTCTTCCCTTCGGTCTCACCACAGCTCCAAGAGTTTTCACCAAGGTGCTTGCTGGGGTGATGGCTCTCCTCAGAGCGCAGGGGATTCGCATTGTGCCATATCTGGACGATCTCCTCATCATGGCACCGTCATTCAGCCAGGCAGAATTGGACACCAGGACGGTAATATCCACTCTGGAGAGGTTCGGCTGGGTGATCAACTACCCCAAGTCCTCCCTACACCCGTCCAGGACAGTATCCTTTCTGGGAATGTCTCTGGATACAGATCTGGCCAGAGTTTTCCTTCCTCAGTCCAAGGTTCTTCTGATTCAGGAGTTGGTTCGGTCGCTCATGTCCATGCCTCGACCGTCCATCCGTCTAGGGATGAGACTGGTGGGTTTGATGGTGGCCTCATTCGAGGCGGTTCCCTTTGCTCAGTTTCACACAAGGACACTTCAGCTCCATCTGTTATCGGTCTGGAACAGGTCTCCTCAGTCGCTGGATCATCTTTTTCAGATGTCTCCCCGGGTTCGCCGCTCGCTTCGGTGGTGGCTGAACTCAACCAACCTACTGAGGGGCAGATCCTTTCGGACTCCTCAGTGGGAGATAGTCACTACGGATGCCAGCCTCTCAGGATGGGGGGGCTTTTGGAAGGATCTGCAAGTTCAGGGTTTGTGGAGTCCCCTGGAAGCTCACGAGTCTATCAATGTTCTGGAATTGAGGGCCATCACGTTGGTTCTTTGTCATTTGACTCATCAACTGCGAGACTTGCCGGTCCAGGTCAGGTCGGACAATCGGACGGCGGTGGCCTACATCAATCACCAGGGAGGAACCCGCAGCAGGAATGCCCTCAAGGAAGTGTCTCTGATCCTGGACTGGGCAGAGAGACATGTCCCGTGTATCTCAGCAGTTTACATCCCAGGTGTGGAGAACACGGAGGCGGACTCTCTGAGCAGGATGTCAGCCCGCAAGGGGGAATGGTCTCTCAATCCCAGGGTCTTTCACTCAATTTGTCTCAGGTGGGGGTCACCGACGGTGGACCTATTTGCCTCCCGTCACAATCACAAACTTCCGGCTTTTGTGTCTCTGGCGAAGGACCCACTGGCTCTCGCGACGGACGCCATGTCCCTGAACTGGAGGGATCTGGGGTTTCTGTACCTGTTCCCTCCGTTTCCCATGGTGGCCAGAGTAGTGCGCAAGCTTGCTCTGGAGAGAGCAACAGCAATTCTGGTAGCTCCAAGGTGGCCAAGACAGGTCTGGTTCGCAGACGTGGTAAGGTTGGCAGAAGATCAGTTCGTTCTGCCCCTGCTGCCAGATCTGCTCACACAGGGTCATCTTCGTTACCCCAATTTACCAACGCTGGCTTTGACGGCGTGGCTGCTGAAACCTCCATCTTGAAGGAGGAAGGTCTTTCCGATGCTGTGATTCGAACTCTCATTAGTGCTAGGAAGTGGTCTTCCTCTAATATCTACTATAGGACTTGGAGGTCTTATATTGATTGGTGTGAGATCAGGGCGTTGCCTTGTAGGGAATTTTCCATCTCCAGAATCCTGGAGTTTCTTCAACATGGTCTGGACCTGGGGCTCCAGCTTAGTACTCTGGCGGTGTTCTTTCAAAGGTCATTTGCCCTACATCCTTTGGTTAAGACTTTTTTCCAGGGAGTCACGCACGTGCGACCTCCTAGAAAACCTTTGCTCCCTGTTTGGGATTTGAATTTGGTTCTTTCTGCTCTTCAGGATACTCCTTTTGAGCCCTTGAATGATATTGCCTTGTCTTCACTTACGCAGAAGGTGGCCTTTTTGGTAGCCATCACTTCGGTTAGGCGTGTCTCTGAGTTGGCGGCTTTGTCCATTCAAGCCCCGTACTTTGAGGGGCATCAGGACAAGGTGGTTTTTCGTTTCAAGTCCGATTTCCTTCCTAAGGTTGTTTCTGCCTTTCACCTAAACCAAGACATTGTTCTGCCCTCTCTGTGTCCTAATCCCAGCAATGACAAGGAGAGGGCCCTGCATTCTTTGGATGTGGTTCGTGTTGTGAAGTATTATTTGGAGGTAACGTCTTCCTTTCGTAAGACGGATGCCTTTTTTGTGGTGCCCTCCGGGCCCCGAAAAGGCTTGGCGCCTGCCAAGTCTTCCATTAGTATATGGATCCGTCAGACCATAGTTGGGGCCTATTCTGCCAAAGGGAAGGTACCCCCTTTTCGTGTTACTGCTCATTCTAATCGTGCGGTTGGGGCGTCCTGGGCTTTTCAGCACCAGGCCTCTGTTGAGCAAGTTTGTAAGGCTGCTACTTGGTCTTCTGTTCACACTTTTTCCAAGTTTTACAAGGTTGATGTTCGGGCCTCAGCGGATGCTGTGTTTGGCCGCAAAATTCTGCAAGCTGCAGTGGTTTAAGTTGTGCCTTGTTGCCTTGTTTTGGATCCCCGCCCTTTATGGACACTGCTGTTGGATGTCCCACACGTTATGAATTTCTTGAAGCGGGGTGTGTGACATACTTAGAATAATTCCATTTTGTGAATACTCACCTGTAAAATGGGTATTATAAGTATGTCACACACCCCGCTTCACCCTGCCCTTTTGTATTCTGGATCCTTTATATGGTGAACTTTGCGTTGTTATGCTTTGTGTTGAGCTCTTCCTGGTCCCTTACCTTACTGCTGTTCTTATACTGGATAATGAGTGGGAGGTCCCAGGTATTTATGGACCGGGAGGGGCTCTCTTTTTTCCTGGCATCTCTGCATATCGCCCTCTACAGGTCAGTATTACCCACACGTTATGAATTTCTTGAAGCGGGTGTGTGACATACTTATAATACCCATTTTACAGGTGAGTATTCACAAAATGGTATTTTTAACTTTTAAAATGAAAAACTATTTTTAAATATTTTATAAATTATAAAAATATACACATTGATTCTAGGGAATAATCTCAACTATATTCTGTAGGTGTCCTCTCTGTGTGTTTCATTTTTCTATAAATGTTTAAAGCAATATCTCAGGTTTGCAACTTTGTTGTCTTGAATGTATGAAATGATCACTGATGTTTCTTTTAGGTACTAGTGGGGGGGTCCTGTCATAGGTCAAATCTATACATTTTAGTACCTGAGCAGGGAAAGAAAAAAAGAAAAAGCTTTTAAAGCATTCACACAACACTGAAACCACTTATTGGTCAGACATGTATGTCCAATTCATGTCCTTTTTGTAATAACTGACAGAACATATTCACAAAAGTGGTGTCCCCAATAATTTCGTGTTTATATGTTACAATGTTGGGCTTACTCAGGGGGATACATTTCCCCTCACTGTATGTCTAAGGAGTAAATATTTTTTATCTTTCTACCAGGGCATTTTGTTTTGCTCCCCTTTTTGACTTTTCAGAAAACCATAAAATGTATATGGTACTAATAATGTATGTAGAGTACATTGTGTTAATATTATAAATTATATTTTTTTATTATTATCAGTGGATTTAGTGATGGTGAAAAATGAAACCATGGAACCAGCTCAAGTCTCACATCAACACCCAGAAGGCATTGAAATATCATATGGCTATGTCTCGGATGGTGCACCCTATAAAAGCATCCAGCTGGAAAGGCACAACTCGTCCTATGACCCAAGATCCAACCTGGGAAAGTTGTACTGCGATGTCTGTGGACTGGCCTGTAACAGTCTCAATGTCTTACTGGTGCATAAGAGAAGCCATACAGGTAGGCATCATTTCTTCATCAAGCCTTTTAAGTCTTTGGGTCTTATTCATGTAGGGATAGCGACAGGTAGTGCCTGTTAAGCGTCAGTTAGCGGCAGGTGAACGCCAGACACGGCACGCAATTCCACATTTATGAAGCTGAATCTGGTGAGCGACTGGAACAACGCCATGTAGCGTACGATTCATCATTATCTCAGGCTTAGCGTACAGCACCGGCGTTCAGCCTTGCAGAGCGCCACGTCTTACCTGCCGCTACCTGGCGCTCTCTCATACATTTCTATGGACGATCCTTAAATCCCTTTGCTGATCCCAATTTTTTTTTTCTTAAATAAAAATCAAATCTTTCTGACGTATCCTGGGCAAGAAAATTACATTTCTGAAAACTTTTTTGATTAATATTTTTATGCAGAATTGTCCTTACATGTCTGGTATTAAAGTGTTCATGTCACAGTGTAATACCAATGTAATTCCATATGTTTTCACTTTCTTACTAGTTGATACATGTTCATAAACAGACTTTAATCACAAAGCCTCTGGCGCTCTGGGCTACAACAACCCGATTTTGAGAGCCGGCGCTGTTTGATGCTGTTTTTTTTATGAATGTGGTGTGAGGCAGTCGCACTGAGCTGGCGCTACCGTTCGCTCCCATACAGCATAGTACTGCGACTCACACATCATATTCATCAATACCGGCCAGCGACTGAGGCGCTCTAGAACAAAGAACCATGGGCGAGCACAGCGACTACTAGCGATTGCTCTGAAACCCTTGCTACAGACGCTCATATGTCGCTACCTGGCGTTAGTAATGAACCAGCCTGCCCATGTCTTTTTGTAATCACATTTACATTTTTACACATTGTGTCAAAACATTTCTAGGTTATGTCCACCAGGAGAATTTGACAAAAGCTTTTTCTGGGCACATGATCCCATCTCAGAAAGTACTGACTCAGTTTTTAAAGTGTCCAGTAGGGTGGACTGAAGCAGACTGCAGCACCAGAAGAATGCCTTTACGCTAACTCAGGCCCTTATTTAACAAGGGATAGCGCCAGGTAGCGAATGGTGAGCGAACGGTAATGACGGTCACCGCCACGAGAACGCCGGCTCCCCTCCGCAATCACACATTTATCAAGCCGATCCTGCTTAGCGACTGACAGAGCGCCAGATAGCGAATCATTCATCATTATTCCAGCCTCAGCCCACAGCGCCAGCGTCCGACCTTGAACAGCGACAGGTATGACCTCTCGCTACCTGGCGCTCTCCAATGCATTTCAATGGAGCAATCTTTAAATATTCTTAATTAATTGCTATTAATGTTTTTTTTTTTTTTTTTAAATGTCAAAATGTCTGTGACCACTTCTGCAATGTTAGATATTTTTTTAAGGTAAAAAAAAAAAAATTTGTGCAGAATTGATATTACAGGTCTGATATTAGTGTATTCATATTACAAAATGTTTTGAAAAACTTGTTTTTTTTTTCAAAAAATATGGTTGTTTGGGGGTTAGAAAACTACTTTTAACCCATCGCCGCCAGCGCTCTGGGGTTTAAACAAGCATTTCACTGTGCGAGAATTTTTGGAGCGTGATTTGTTAATGAATATGGTGGGAGCCGTTCGCTATGGCCATTCGCTGTCATGCGCTCCCATACAGCGCGGAACCTGTCAAATAGCGACTCCTCACCCAATATTCAACATTACGGCAAACCGACTGAGGCGCTATCAACTACAGAACAACGGCCAAGCACAGCAACTACTAGCGGGCGCTCTGAAAATGCCGCTACTGTCGCTCATCTGTCGCTACCTGGCGCTATTAATGAATCGGCCTCCAAGTCACTGCTTGGTCATGTGGCCAGGAGACGTCAAGACCTACAAGCCTGTGTCCACCTGTGGTGGAGTGATTACCTTTGGGTAGGGGCAGGGGTGAGGTTTGTGGGTGTACTGTTCCAAGACACCTAGACCAGATGACTTTGGCGCACAAGATGAGTGTCAGGGAGCCTGAAAGAGTAAGAGCTTGGCACCAAGCTTTGTGACCGGAGTAACTGCACAGAGCCTGGATTAACATAAATATACTGTAATGGCAAAACCTTATAGTCAGGTTTAAACATACTGTAACTCACTGGCATGAACTAGGCTGGAAACAAAACCCTTGAATCAGGCACTGTCCAAGAACTTGGATGCAGACAGGAATAAAACGTATGAAAGAGCCCCATAGACTCACGGCAGCAGAATCAGGGGTAAACAGATTCTTGCTGCCCTTACCAGCCTCTTTTTATAGGGCGTGCACCGGGAGTTGCTGATGAGGAGGCCAGGCAGCTTTACTAACCCCCGATGGTGTTAGTCGGTCATGACAACGAGAAAGAGTCAGTTTCTCTGGATAATTTATTTTCATTTCTTCTTTCTGGGATCTCTTTCACAAACACAAAATTACTTGTCGTAGGTTGCTGGGGTTAATTTTACCACTGCTCAAGCGTTTATTTCCACTTTTGGTTGATCCTGAACCTTAAAGCGGTACAAAACCGGGGAATTTGACTTTCCCGAGTATTGTTGCGTATCCTGCTGTGAGAAACACCACTGTTTGCTCATAAAAACTCACCTGTCCAGACTCTAAGGGCTCATCCCATGAGAACCACCTGCTGTGACTACGTTATTTGAATGGGAAGCGTGCGCTGCGCTGCCCCTCATCCCCAAGCGTGCATGCATTCTCGCCCCATCTAAATGGCTTGAGTGGGAGTGCACGCACAACGCCAGGGACAATGAGAGAGCCACCTGCCGAATGATGTAGTCACAGCAGATTAGAGTGAGAGCCCGTGCATGCGCCATTAGAGTGTGGGAAGGTTAGTTTTTATGGGTGAACTGGGGGGCATCCTGATTTGGGATTCTCCCAGGAAAAAGCCAGCAACTGGCTGTGGAATCTTTTAGATTTCAGGCCAGCCGCTGCTTGGTTTTGTTCCGCTTTAAATTGTTGCTGATATTCACAAGAATTCTAAAAGTCTTTACAGTGTTTCAAAACCCAAATGCGCTAGCCTACCCCTGGGGCGTCCTATACCGGGATGCCCCATTGTGTGAAACCCCTGGGGTCCCCAGTAAACTCACCTTTACCAGCAGCTCCCATTATACTCTGTTGGCCTGCAGCTATACATACTCTGTGTGTAGCCATTTAGATAGGTCGCCACAGCTAAGACTGCAGCATTGCCCGAGGTACTCGGATGAGAAGGCGTGTGGGGGGGGGGTATGGGGCTTAAGTGGACAAGAATGTTTTTCTGGGGCTGTGCTGTGTACTACATTGGCGTTAGCAGTGTACTAATTAGCTTTGATCGTTGCACTTAGGTATTGGCTGGCTACGTCATCTGCCGATTATGTGGCTTGTGGCCCCGCCAGCCGATTATCCCAGCACCAGCGAGCGCCATTTTGTACTGCCGTTTTTCCAACGCTCCCCGGCATATTTGTGTTTTTTCCCTCCTTGAATTTTTGGCACTGGAAAAATAGCACTGGTCAGCATTTCATCATTACAAGAAATCGCTGCTGGGGACAAAGATCGCAAACTGTACAGTGTGTTTAGGTTGCGCTTTAGTTGTTGGTGTCCAAATTACACATTGTCAAACCTGACCTTCACCCTAAATAGGAGCCTATCTTATATGTTTCCCCCACTCTGTACATACAGATTGCCCACATTTTTTTTTCTGACCGCGGCTTTGCTCTGTCTGTGCAGAGCACCGATATAAACCCGCCCCTGTATTTTTGCCCCGGTCTCCTCTCTTCAGTATGTGATGCTTCGGAGACAAGATGGTGGCGCCTGTATCCTGAACACAGTTGCAGCCCAATGGGCTTTTCATTAAATGATGATAAAGGTCCGGTTTAAGCAAAAGAAGCCATTAAAATCTATTTTAATATCACCCAAGAAACCTTTTGGCCCATCTAGGTCCTGTGTTTCCATTATTGACAAGTCACAATACAAGTTCTGTACAAATACATTTATTTAATATTAAGTATTAGCATAAAACACTTCTATCCAGTTCTGCCCATTGTGCTCTATGGGATCTTGAGCTATAGTGCCAGGTTTCAAGCCTCAACCAGAGCGCCAGGCGCTGCATAATTTTTGGTGTTAGTGCTAGATAAGGCGCTAGCTGGCGGCCGCATAGTCGCTGCCTTTTTTTTTCTTAAATCCCACACCGAGTGCTGCTGAGGCCAAAACGGTGGCGCTGACGCTTCTTAAATAAGGCTCTTAAATTGATTTCTTGATTGGAGTTTTCTCCTACAAACGTATTCAGTGCACCCTAGTCAGGTTTTGTACCCAGGGGTGAAAGTTTTTTTTAAGTGTCTCTCGTCGTGATTAAAAATAACTCTACACATTTGGATTGCCTGCTGTGCCTCTAATGGGACTTCACATATTTTAGGGTGATTACTGGTATTCAATTTCTTATTAGCTAAATGGCAGTTGACTTAGGCTGATAGGGAACTCTCACAAGATGAAATCTAAGCCAAAGCTAACTAGCAATATTTGGATATATAATGGAGCTTACCAATACCTCCACCACATAATCTCTCCATTTCTCCCCTACCTGCTTGGCAACAATTGTGGATTGTCCTGGGAATCCAGTTCAGGGAAAGGATGCAATATTTGTAGTTCACCAAGGCCCTTATTTAACAAGGGATAGCGCCAGGTAGCGAATGGTGAGCGAACGGTAATGAGGGTCACTGCCACGAGAACGCCGGCTCCCCTCCGCAATCACACATTTATCAAGCCGATCCTGCTTAGCGACTGACAGAGCGCCAGATAGCGAATCATTCATCATTATTCCAGCCTCACCCCACAGCGCCAGCGAGCGACCTTGAACAGCGACAGGTATGACCTCTCGCTACCTGGCGCTCTCCAATGCATTTCAATGGAGCAATCTTTAAATATTCATAATTAATTGCTATTAATTTTTTTTTTTTTTTTTTAGATGTCAAAAATTCTGTGTCCACTTCTGCAATGTTAGATATTTTTTTTATGGTTAAAAAAAAAAAATTGTGCAGAATTGATATTACAGGTCTGATATTAATGTATTCATATTACAAAATGTTTTGAAAAACTTTTTTTTTTTTTTTTTCAAAAAAATATGGTTGTTTGGGGGTTAAAAAACTACTTTTAACCCATCGCCGCCAGCGCTCTGGGGTTTAAACAAGCATTTCACAGCGCGAGAATTTTTTGAGCATGCTTTGTTAATGAATATGCTGGGAGCCGTTCGCTATGGCCATTCGCTGCCATGCGCTCCCATACAGCGCAGAACCTGTCAAACAGCGACTCCTAACCCCGTATTCAACATTACCGCACACCGACTGAGTCGCTGTCAACAACCGAACAACGGCCAAGCACAGCGAATACTAGCAGGCGCTGTGAAAATAACGCTACTGTCGCTCATCTGACGCTACCTGGCGCTATTAATGAATCGGCCTCCAAGTTTCCCTATTCCCAATGCTGAAATCAATCATTCATTCAAGGTTTATTTGTAACTAACATAACTGTACAATTATGGCATGTGGGGTGGGGAGCCCGCTGACAGCACCAGGGCTAATAGCTCTGACAATAATAAAGCCGTTATTTTTAGGGTGACAAAAGTTGCTAGTTAAAATATACCCATTATCAGGAGGACTCGTGATTACAGACTGGAGTAGAGGGATCCTATTAGAAACACAGGTCATCTTGCTTTGAACAACGCAAATGATAGGTGAATGGAGGCTTGCGTAAAAAAAAAGATAAAGTTTAGGCATGTTCTGCTGCTTCTCAGGGTCTAATATTTGCAATTGGCCTTTAGTTTTAAAGGGCAGATTGGCTTTTTTTTTAACCAAGTAGCAGGCTTGTGTTCATCTCATTGTGCATGCCCAGTCATTTAAAGTGCAGCTCTGGAAAATATTTTATTTCATAAACATATGTTACCCCCACAACTGTTGCCCCAGAATACCATTGCTTATGTGCCCAAATTGGTGTGTCACCTGCAGCTCCTTATGATTGGTATATAAAATATGACCCGAAGTACATATGTGATAAAATACTCCTGGAAACCTAAATCCACATTGTTCTCATCGGTCTGCTTGGAAAATGCAGTGATCCTAACCTCTTTCCAGCTTTGCTCCACCAAGCTGGGGGCACTGAGAAGTTTTTATGCTACTCTGTTGTCAGGTATGACTACTAGAGATGAGCGAGTAGTATTCGACCGAGCCGGTATTCGATCGAATACTACGCTGTTCGTCATACTCGATTTCGATCGAGTACAGCGGCGATGGCGCACTCACAATTCGTTTCCCCTCCCACCTTCCCTGGCGCATTTTTTACACCAATCACCATGCAGGGGGGGTGGGACAGGTCCTGGGAGGACGCTGGCATCGCGAGAACGGCGTCTACACGCATTGGCTGGAAAAACCATGTGACCTCGAATATACAAAACTCAGCACTTCCTCTTCGTCAGCATTAGCAGCTTGAACTTAGTGAGGGACAGACGCTCACAGCAGGGAAAGACAGGCTGTCGCTGGCAGGGCCCCAGAAGCTCGGAATCTCGCATTTACCACCATCTATACCAGCTACCAGAAGACAAGAGAGTCATTAAGAGCCCTTATTAGGGCTACTATGCTGAACGGTATATGGCTCATATGTAGGCAGGCAGGGCCCCAGAAGCTCAGAATCTCGCATTTACCACCATATATACCAGCTACCAGAAGACAAGAAAGTCATTAAGAGCCCTTATTAGGGCTACTACGCTGAACAGTATATAGCTCATATGTAGGCAGGCAGGGCCCCAGAAGCTCAGAATCTCGCATTTACCACCATATATACCAGCTACCAGAAGACGAGAGAGTCCTTAATCCCTTATTAGTGCTGCTATGTTGAACAGTATATAGCTCATATCCTATGTAGGCAGGCAGGGCCCCAGAAGCTCAGAATCTCGCATTTACCACCATATATACCAGCTACCAGAAGACAAGAGAGTCCTTAATCCCTTATTAGTGCTGCTATGCTGAACAGTATATAGCTCATATCATATGTAGGCAGGCAGGGCCCCAGAAGCTCAGAATCTCGCATTTACCACCATATATACCAGCTACCAGAAGACAAGAGAGTCCTTAATCCCTTATTAGTGCTGCTATGTTGAACAGTATATAGCTCATATCCTATGTAGGCAGGCAGGGCCCCAGAAGCTCAGAATCTCGCATTTACCACCATATATACCAGCTACCAGAAGACAAGAGAGTCCTTAATCCCTTATTAGTGCTGCTATGTTGAACAGTATATAGCTCATATCCTATGTAGGCAGGCAGGGCCCCAGAAGCTCAGAATCTCGCATTTACCACCATATATACCAGCTACCAGAAGACAAGAGAGTCATTAAGAGCCCTTATTAGGGCTACTACGCTGAACAGTATATAGCTCATATGTAGGCAGGCAGGGCCCCAGAAGCTCAGAATCTCGCATTTACCACCATATATACCAGCTACCAGAAGACAAGAGAGTCCTTAATCCCTTATTAGTGCTGCTATGTTGAACAGTATATAGCTCATATCCTATGTAGGCAGGCAGGGCCCCAGAAGCTCAGAATCTCGCATTTACCACCATATATACCAGCTACCAGAAGACAAGAGAGTCATTAAGAGCCCTTATTAGGGCTACTACGCTGAACAGTATATAGCTCATATGTAGGCAGGCAGGGCCCCAGAAGCTCAGAATCTCGCATTTACCACCATATATACCAGCTACCAGAAGACAAGAGAGTCCTTAATCCCTTATTAGTGCTGCTATGCTGAACAGTATATAGCTCATATCATATGTAGGCAGGCAGGGCCCCAGAAGCTCAGAATCTCGCATTTACCACCATATATACCAGCTACCAGAAGACAAGAGAGTCCTTAATCCCTTATTAGTGCTGCTATGTTGAACAGTATATAGCTCATATCCTATGTAGGCAGGCAGGGCCCCAGAAGCTCAGAATCTCGCATTTACCACCATATATACCAGCTACCAGAAGACAAGAGAGTCATTAAGAGCCCTTATTTGGGCTACTACGCTGAACAGTATATAGCTCATATGTAGGCAGGCAGGGCCCCAGAAGCTCAGAATATCGCTTTTACCACCATATATACCAGCTACCAGAAGACAAGAGAGTCATTGAGAGTCCTTATTAGGGCTACTATGCTGAACAGTATATAGCTCATTCTAGCTATATACACACTGCACACAACGGCTGCTTTAGTGAGGGGTAGCTGCTGCTGCTGGAATAGGGACAGAAAGACTTCAGTGGTGTATTACCACCTATATACAAAACTATATACACTCTGCTCAAAACGGCTGCTTTAGTGAGGGGTAGCTGCTGATGCTGGAATAGGGACAGAAAGACTTCAGTGGTGTATTAGCACCTATATACAAAACTATATTTTGCACTACTGTTTTGTGTCCTCTGTGCCAACAAAACACTGTTTTATACACGGTGCGTATAGGCACCATTTCACCTTCTGGCAGTATACGGCTGTATAGCCAGGTGTTCTTCTTAAAAATATTTTTATATTTGGCACTACTGTTTTGTGTCCTCTTTACCAACAAAACCTTGTTATATACCCGGTGCGTATAGGCACCATTTCACCTTCTGGCAGTATACGGCTGTATAGCCAGGTGTTTTTCTTAAAAATATTTTTATATTTGGCACTACTGTTTTGTGTCCTCTTTACCAACAAAACCTTGTTATATACCCGGTGCGTATAGGCACCATTTCACCTTCTGGCAGTATACGACTGTATAGCCAGGTGTTTTTCTTAAAAATATTTTTATATTTGGCACTACTGTTTTGTGTCCTCTTTACCAACAAAACCTTGTTATATACCCGGTGCGTATAGGCACCATTTCACCTTCTGGCAGTATACGGCTGTATAGCCAGGTGTTTTTCTTAAAAATATTTTTATATTTGGCACTACTGTTTTGTGTCCTCTTTACCAACAAAACCTTGTTATATACCCGGTGCGTATAGGCACCATTTCACCTTCTGGCAGTATACGGCTGTATAGCCAGGTGTTTTTCTTAAAAATATTTTTATATTTGGCACTACTGTTTTGTGTCCTCTTTACCAACAAAACCTTGTTATATACCCGGTGCGTATAGGCACTATTTCACCTTCTGGCAGTATACGGCTGTATAGCCAGGTGTTTTTCTTAAAAATATTTTTATATTTGGCACTACTGTTTTGTGTCCTCTTTACCAACAAAACCTTGTTATATACCCGGTGCGTATAGGCACCATTTCACCTTCTGGCAGTATACGGCTGTATAGCCAGGTGTTCTTCTTAAAAATATATTTATATTTGGCACTACTGTTTTGTGTCCTCTGTGCCAACAAAACACTGTTTTATACACGGTGCGTATAGGCACCATTTCACCTTCTGGCAGTATACGGCTGTATAGCCAGGTGTTCTTCTTAAAAATATTTTTATATTTGGCATAACGCGTGGCCAAAAAAGTAAAACGTGTGAAATGCGGAGGGCTAGCGCAAAGGGACGAGGACGGGGGCGCGGAAATGCTGGTGGGGGCACAAACCGCGTTGAAGCCAGTGGGGATACAATGCGTGCTGGTGAGGGGCAGCCAGCATTACGCTCATCCAGCTTCCCTGCCTTTATGGGACAGTTATGCGGGGGGCGGGGTACACCTCTGTTAAGGCCTGAGCAGCGTGAACAGGTGGTGCAATGGATGGCCGATAACGCTTCCAGTCACTTGTCCACCACCCAGTCATCCACACAGTCTCACTCTGACCCTCCTTCCTCCCAACCTGGCCAACAGAGTCAGCCCACCCTTGACCCCTCCCAGGACCTCTTTTCGGGTCCTTTTCCAGATGTGCTGCAAGAATCCCAGGAGCTAGCAGAGGAATTTGTTTGTAGTGATGCCCAAACACTTGAGTATCCGCCATCTGCTAGTGATGTGGACCCGGAACCAGCATCTGCGATCATGAGCGATGATGATGAGACGCAGTTGCCATCAAGGGAGGCTGTTGGAATGTCCAGTGGGCAGGAGGAGGAGCAGAGAGAGGAAGTGGAAGAGGAGGTGGTGGACGACGAAATGACCGACCCCACTTGGACAGGGGTGATGTCCAGCGGGGAAAGCAGTGGAGATGCGGTCTGCGCATCACCGAATAAGGCAGCAAGAGGCAGAGGACAGTCCAGAGGCAGAGGACAGTCCAGACAGAGAAGGCAGGCCACAGCCAGCAGGGCCGAAGCTCTTCCCGGCAGCAGGCAGTCGCGCGAAGCTCCCCCATCGAGGCCTCGTACTTCTGTGGTGTGGAGATTTTTTAATGTTTGCGCGGATGACAAACTGAGCGCGGTTTGCGCAATCTGCCACTCAAAACTGAGTAGGGGCTCTGAGAAGAGCAATCTGACCACCTCAGGCATGCGCCGTCACTTGGAATTCAAGCACTGGGCTGAGTGGGAGAGAGCAAACGCAATACAACCTGCGCCCGGTCTTGCTGCCACTGCCTCTTCCCCTTTGTTGTGTGCTGCCACTGCGGTCCAGACCTCCAGCCAGGACACCTCCACATCTGCCTCTGCCTCGGCTACTTTGGGGCCTTCTCCTACAGCCCCCCCTTCCCCCGCATCTTCGTCTCGCAGGCGTTCAACCGCAGGCGGAAGTACGCCTCCAGTCACCCCCAAGCCCAAGCCTTAACCTGCCTCATCTCCAAACTGCTGGCCCTGGAGATGTTGCCGTTTAGGCTTGTGGAGACGCAGGCCTTCCGCGACCTGATGGCGGCTGCCGCACCTCGCTATTCCGTCCCTAGCCGCCACTATTTTTCCCGGTGTGGCGTCCCCGCCCTGCACCAGCACGTGTCGCGTAACATCAGGCGGGCCCTGAGGTACGCAGTGAGCGCAAAGGTCCACTTGACCACCGACTCGTGGACAAGCGCTTGCGGCCAAGGACGCTACATCTCTTTGACGGCACACTGGGTGAATGTTGTGGAAGCGGGGACGGGGTCGCAAACAGGGACGGCCTACATACCACCCCCGCCCAAGATTGCCAGCACGGGTTCTGATAGACCCCCCTCCTCTTCCTCCTCCTCCTCCTCCTCTGCCTTAACATCGCCCTCAGCCCCTAGCTGGAAGCGTTGCAGCACTGGCGCGGGGAGACGTCAGCAGGCGGTGCTTAAGCTCATCAGCTTGGGCGACAGGAAGCACAGCGCCGCAGAGGTGAGGCACGCCATATTGCAGCAGACAGAGATGTGGCTGTCGCCGCTGCAGCTAGGACCAGGCATGGTCGTGTGCGATAACGGCCGTAACCTGGTGGCGGCTCTGGAGCTTGCAGAACTCAATCACGTACCATGCCTGGCCCACGTTTTTAATTTGGTAGTTCAAAAGTTTCTAAAGACTTACCCCAACCTGGCAGAGCTACTGGTGAGAGTGCGGCGCTTGTGCGCTCACTTTCGGAAGTCAACTGTAGCTGCTGCTAGCTTAAAAAAAATCCAGCAACGCCTCCATTTGCCTCAACATCGGCTGTTGTGCGACCTGCCCACTCGCTGGAATTCCACCTATTGCATGTTGGCCAGGGTGTGTGAGCAGCAGAGAGCATTGATGGAGTACCAGATGATGCATCCACGCGTGCATCCAACTCAGCTCCCTCAGTTTGCCAACCACGAGTGGCCATGGATGGCAGACATATGCGATGTATTGCGTATCTTTGAGGAGTCCACTAAGAAGGTCAGCAGCGAGGACGCTATAGTGAGCGTAACCATCCCGCTCCTATGCGTCCTTAAAGAATCGCTCATCGCAATAAGGGAGAACGCATTGCACACAGAGGAGACGGGGGTAGGAGGAGACGCAACGCAGGTAGACAGTCAGACCACACTTTTGTCTGCTGCTCGGTGGCAGTTGCAGGAGGAGGAGGATGAGGAGGACAACGTGGAGGTGGCTGTGGAAGAGGATGCTGGCGGCGAGGGTAGCAGTCAGGCTGTGTGCGTCCCATTGGTTCAGCGCGGATGGGGCGGAGAGGAGGAGGAAGAGGAGGAAATGGAAAATGATCCTTCTGGTGGGGGCAGTGAGGTCATGCCTACTCAGAGTCTGGCACACATGGCTGACTTCATGCTGGGCTGCTTTTCCCGGGACATACGTGTTGTCCGGATATTGGAGAACAAACTATACTGGGTCTTCGCACTCCTGGACCCCCGGTATAAAGATAATTCTCCTCTTTTATTCCGGTAGAGGAGAGGACGAATCGATTACTGGAATACCAGAGGGAACTTTTGCAGAACATGATGCAGATTTTCCCACCCAGCATCGCTGGCGGCAGAGAGGAGAGTGTCTCCCAGAGTCTGACAACATCGATCAGGCCCACAGCCACCAGGGGAACACTCTCCAAGGTGTGGGACACGTTCATGTCACCCCCTCGTGCAACTTCCATCACTGCGGTGCCCGCTATCAGCAGGAGGGACAAGTATCGGCGGATGTTGCGGGACTACCTGGCAGACCACACCCCTGTCCTCCCCGATCCCTCGGCGACCTACACTTACTGGGTCTCCAAGTTGGACACGTGGCTGGAACTGTCCCTGTACGCCTTGGAGGTGCTTGCCTGCCCTGCCGCCAGCGTGCTATCAGAAAGGGTGTTCAGCGCAGCCGGGGGCATTATAACCGATAAGCGCAGCCGCCTGTCAACCGACAGTGCCGACAGGCTGACGCTAATCAAAATGAACAGCAAGTGGATTGACCCGGACTTTGCTTGTACAACAGTGGAAAGCAGCCAAGAGTGAAGTGCCATCTGTATGAAGTGCCATTTCCTCCTCCTCCTCCTCCTCCTCCTCCTCCTCCTCCTTAACCGCCGTAGAATTGCTGTATTAATAAAAAAAAATTATGGCTCACCTCTTGGGCTTAATACAATCAATTTTTAAGAGGTCTCAGCTCTTGGGCCTCCACACAATTTTTAAAAGGTCTCAGCTCTTGGGCCTCCACACAATTTTTAAAAGGTCTCAGCTCTTGGGCCTCCACACAATTTTTAAAAGGTCTCAGCTCTTGGGCCTCCACACAATTTTTAAAAGGTCTCAGCTCTTGGGCCTCCACACAATTTTTAAAAGGTCTCAGCTCTTGGGCCTCCACACAATTTTTAAAAGGTCTCAGCTCTTGGGCCTCCACACAATTTTTAAGAGGTCTCAGCTCTTGGGCCTCCACACAATTTTTAAAAGGTCTCAGCTCTTGGGCCTCCACACAATTTTTAAAAGGTCTCAGCTCTTGGGCCTCCACACAATTTTTAAAAGGTCTCAGCTCTTGGGCCTCCACACAATTTTCAAAAGGTCTCAGCTCTTGGGCCTCCACACAATTTTTAAGAGGTCTCAGCTCTTGGGACTCCACACAATTTTTAAAAGGTCTCAGCTCTTGGGCCTCCACACAATTTTTAAAAGGTCTCAGCTCTTGGGCCTCCACACAATTTTTAAAAGGTCTCAGCTCTTGGGACTCCACACAATGTTTGAGAGGTCTCAGCTCTTGGGCCTTTACACAATTTTTAAGAGGTCTCAGCTCGTGGGACTCCACACAGTGTTTGAGAGGTCTCAGCTCTTGGGCCTCCACACAATTTTTAAAAGGTCTCAGCTCTTGGGCCTCCACACAATTTTTAAAAGGTCTCAGCTCTTGGGCCTCCACACAATTTTTAAAAGGTCTCAGCTCTTGGGCCTCCACACAATTTTTAAAAGGTCTCAGCTCTTGGGCCTCCACACAATTTTTAAAAGGTCTCAGCTCTTGGGACTCCACACAATGTTTGAGAGGTCTCAGCTCTTGGGCCTCCACACAATTTTTAAGAGGTCTCAGCTCGTGGGACTCCACACAATGTTTGAGAGGTCTCAGCTCTTGGGCCTCCACACAATTTTTAAAAGGTCTCAGCTCTTGGGCCTCCACACAATTTTTAAAAGGTCTCAGCTCTTGGGTCTCCACACAATTTTTAAAAGGTCTCAGCTCTTGGGCCTCCACACAATTTTTAAAAGGTCTCAGCTCTTGGGACTCCACACAATTTTTAAAAGGTCTCAGCTCTTGGGCCTCCACACAATTTTTAAAAGGTCTCAGCTCTTGGGCCTCCACACAATTTTTAAAAGGTCTCAGCTCTTGGGCCTCCACACAATTTTTAAAAGGTCTCAGCTCTTGGGACTCCACACAATTTTTAAAAGGTCTCAGCTCTTGGGACTCCACACAATGTTTGAGAGGTCTCAGCTCTTGGGCCTCCACACAATTTTTAAGAGGTCTCAGCTCGTGGGACTCCACACAATGTTTGAGAGGTCTCAGCTCTTGGGCCTCCACACAATTTTTAAAAGGTCTCAGCTCTTGGGCCTCTACACAATTTTTAAAAGGTCTCAGCTCTTGGGCCTCCACACAATTTTTAAGAGGTCTCAGCTCTTGGGCCTCCACACAATTTTTAAGAGGTCTCAGCTCTTGGGACTCCACACAATGTTTGAGAGGTCTCAGCTCTTGGGCCTCCACACAATTTTTAAAAGGTCTCAGCTCTTGGGCCTCCACACAATTTTTAAAAGGTCTCAGCTCTTGGGACTCCACACAATTTTTAAAAGGTCTCAGCTCTTGGGCCTCCACACAATTTTTAAAAGGTATAGCAAAAACCGACCACCCACAAGGGGAGGGAGGTAATAAGAGGTGGCACCCAACTACTGATAATGTGGTGCACTACTTTGGTGTTCCATATATCTAAACACAACTAAGAAATGGGGGTAAGCCCCAGCTACCCTATGAAATCTCCAACCAAAGAATTTACTATTGCACTCACGATAAATGTTAAAATAATGTTTTAATGATTTAGTCCTAATAAACAATTTCTACAAACCAGACATATACATTCTTAAAAAACATATAACACGACTGTAATGTCCTATTCTGCCACCGGGGGGCATAGGTGTACCAAAATATTAAAAACATCCAATAATACTGCCATATGTGCACAAAAATATATACATTACAATACTAACCATATTTATAAACCCCAATCTACAATAAAGTGCTATAGTGCAAAAGTGCATCAATCTCATAAGCAATACAATACTATCAATCATCAAAAAACGTAATCCCCAACCTCAGGAGACATGAATCAGTAACAAAAACAATCAAAGAAACTTATCTGTGACAGGATGATGGTACCGCCTAGGCCCCCCCGTATATCGAGCCCACGCGTTACGAGACGCTGGGTCTCTTCCTCAGGGCAGTGATGTGGCTACCTGGGTGCAGCTCCTGCCGGGCTCTTATACCCACCCCACCTCGCTCCCCCGCCGCCATTGATGTGAAGCCGGTGTGTCGAGGGAGCGCTCCGGCCGGAAGCGCATCACCCGACCTCCGGCGGAAATGACGTCACCCGCGCTCCAGCCTGGAGCGCGGAAGTGCGTCTGAAGTAGTGGAAGGCTCGCCCATCCCTCTGCAGTCGGGAGGCGAGCCCCACTCAGCTGGAATGTGGCGGCGCAAGACTGGGGAACGTGGTAGGTGAGTACCACCCGGCGGGGATCGCACCTATAGAGTAAAATACATCAAACCAAAAACATGGACATAAAAAACACACTTAATGCATGATATGTATACTCAATAACACAGAATCTGACTATATACAACATGTATGCAACGCAAAAATGTAAAACCGGCGTCCTACCCATTACAATATAACCAATGTAAGATATAATTCTTTAGGGAAAAAAGACTGCGCTTATTTTATTAGAGGCGGCGGGGGAGCGAGGTGGGGTGGGTATAAGAGCCCGGCAGGAGCTGCACCCAGGTAGCCACATCACTGCCCTGAGGAAGAGACCCAGCGTCTCGTAACGCGTGGGCTCGATATACGGGGGGGCCTAGGCGGTACCATCATCCTGTCACAGATAAGTTTCTTTGATTGTTTTTGTTACTGATTCATGTCTCCTGAGGTTGGGGATTACGTTTTTTGATGATTGATAGTATTGTATTGCTTATGAGATTGATGCACTTTTGCACTATAGCACTTTATTGTAGATTGGGGTTTATAAATATGGTTAGTATTGTAATGTATATATTTTTGTGCACATATGGCAGTATTATTGGATGTTTTTAATATTTTGGTACACCTATGCCCCCCGGTGGCAGAATAGGACATTACAGTCGTGTTATATGTTTTTTAAGAATGTATATGTCTGGTTTGTAGAAATTGTTTATTAGGACTAAATCATTAAAACATTATTTTAACATTTATCGTGAGTGCAATAGTAAATTCTTTGGTTGGAGATTTCATAGGGTAGCTGGGGCTTACCCCCATTTCTTAGTTGTGTTTAGATATATGGAACACCAAAGTAGTGCACCACATTATCAGTAGTTGGGTGCCACCTCTTATTACCTCCCTCCCCTTGTGGGTGGTCGGTTTTTGCTATACATTGCCCCCAAATAGGAACTGCCGTTGGCGGGTTCCTAGTGAGGTTGGCACCATCAATCATGGCGTCCCATTTTGAATCTAGAGAAAGAAGCTGGCTGAATAAACTTCAGCAGCTTAAAGATAGGACAGTTATTGGCTCCACAGGAACAACACCAGTTGTGCAAGAAATTTTCAAGCAGATTAAACGTGAACAAATACGCTACACAAAACTATGGTGGAACATTAGTAGTTTGGGTATTTATATTGAACAAGGCCTTATCCCTAGGGGGTTAAGGGTACAGATTTTCCCGGCATGGGAGATCCCAGAGGAACATAAACAAAAATGGGAAACACACCTTACCCAATGTTCTAGAAATTTAATGGAGGAACTCATAGCTATGGACAAGATTACCCTGAGCGGAGTGAAAGATAAGATCAGACATTTATATGAACAAATTCCACGGGATACCCCTACACAAGAAATAGAAAAATTGCAGGCAGAGCTTAATGAAGACCTAGAATCTTTTGAGGAAACTATTATGGCATCTAAGCAGGATAAGTTACAAAGGGACAAAACTGATGCACAAACCAACAGAATATATAAATGGCGGCATGTGGGCAATGGTCGTACAGCATATACCCACAATAGAAGTAGGTCTTCAAGCAGAAGTGCATCAATCTCTAGCAGAACCTCTGATACTGATTTCCCGCGCCATTTTTTGGGACGACTTGGCGCAGAGAGTCAAGGAGGAGGAGGGGTAAGAGAAGGAGGGGGGGTAAAAGGAGATGTAAATCGTGGCAAAAACAATGCTCGTTGGGGCCATCGTCGGTTCCATCAGGGTCCCCCCAAGAGACCGAGGCAGGAGATCAGCCCATAGGGGCCTCCTCCCCCACCTCCCCATCCATTGAGGATAAAGAGGATAACCAGGAACTTAGCATTATTAACATCTCAGGAAAATCCCTTACTGAGGAAGAAAGGTTAGTCCTTGCTAGGGGGTTGTCCTTTGCACCCAATACTTCGATTGACAAATTTGACGCTATCAAAGACCTTTTCTTATTCTGTAGGAGACTTCTTCTCAAAAAATACTTTGAGGCACCAGAGAATACGAGTACCACAATTGATTGGCGGGAGGGGGTCGCGATGGACGATTTGACCTCCCTTTTAGATGAGCAGGAGGTGACCCCCCCAGTGAGCAGTGGGCTATACAAGCCCTCCTGCTTCACACCGCCCTGGACGATTAGTCCCGCGATCTTTTCCTTCTTTCAAGTGGTAAGTAATGATATCAAACATATGAGAGTCCATTCTGGACCAAATAATGTGACAAGGGGAGAAGCGATGGCGATTCAGAATTTAAAGGCACGGACGGACATTATCATTAAGGAGTCTGACAAGGGCGGTAACATTGTGGTTATGTCCTCGGAGTACTACAGGAGTGAGGCCCTTCGTCAGCTCCTTAATCCTAACAATTATGAGAAATTGCCCGCCAACCCCTTGCCAGCATATAAAGCGGAGTTTGATGCATTTCTCATAGAAGCCCAGCAACAAGGGGTCATTAGTCAAAAAACGGCAGACTATCTCAGGGTAGATCACCCGGTGGTACCCACCTTCTATATGCTCCCCAAAACACATAAGAACCCCCGCTGCCCGCCGGGAAGACCAATTGTAGCGGGCATCGGGGGTCTTACTGAAAGGGCCTGTACCTACATCGATCAACGGTTGCAGAAACATGTTTTGGCATTGGAGTCATATGTGAGAGACTCGATGGATGTTCTAAATCGGCTCAATCAAATGCACATACCTAGGGGAGCGCTATTAGTTACGCTAGACGTAGAAGCTTTATACACGAATATATCCCATGGTTTGGCCCTACAGACTTGTAGATACTTCCTCCATATGGAAAATCAAAAAGATGCACGCCAATTTGAATTTACTATCTCTCTCTTAGAATTTGTACTCTCACACAATGCCTTTACGTTTGATGGCTTGTTTTACAGACAAGTGTGTGGAGTCGCGATGGGGGCACGTTGTGCCCCTTCGGTGGCGAATCTCTTCATGGGATGGTGGGAGAGAGAGATAGTATCTAGTGACAAATTTGCGATATACCAGCCACACATCCTTAGCTGGTTTAGATACATCGATGATGTGCTACTGCTGTGGCAGGGCACCCAGGAGGAATGTATCAATTTCATTAATCTGCTTAATGACAACCCCTACAACATTTTTTTGACTTCTCATATTTCTGATAGGACAGTAGACTTCTTAGATTTGACAATTATCAAAAAAGAGAATGGGGATATGGAGACCACACTGTACCGCAAACCCACCTCTGTTAACAGTTTATTGCATTACAGTAGTTTTCACCGGAAAAAATTGAAACAGGGGATACCGGTGGGACAGTTTTTAAGGTTGCGCCGAAACTGTTCCACAGAGGAAGAATTTAAGAGACATGCGATCATATTGGGTGATCGCTTTCGGAAGCGAGGTTACCCTGATTTAGTGGTCAAGAAAGCACTAGAGAGGGCACAACATACCCCCAGAGAAACTCTACTTATCCCCAGAAAAAGGCAGAGGGACAATACGGAGGTTAGATTTGTTGCTCGGTTGAACAACCAATGGGGACAACTACAACATATACTACATAGACATTGGGACATACTGAGGAGTGATCCCTATCTAGCCAGATGGGTTAGAAAGGGACCACGGATGATTGCCCGGAGAGCTCCTAGTTTAAGAGACAGGATATGTAGAAGCCATTACTCCCGACCAAGTACTTGGTTACAAGAGGGTAGGACTAAAGGGAGTTTTCCGTGTGGGAATTGCTCCATCTGTAGATACATGTCCCCTAAAAAAGAAGTCACCAACCCACGTACAAAACAAACATACCAAATTAAACAATTTCTTAATTGTAGGACGGTGGGGGTGGTGTATTTGATACGGTGCACCTGTTCAAAGTTGTATGTGGGCGAGACTAAAAACACATTAAAAGCGAGAATACAAGCGCATCTTTCTACGTTCCGTCTCGCACATAGGAATGTGGAACAGGGTCGCCCCATTCCCCCAGTAGCGTTGCACATACTTGAACAGCACGGGGGTCTTTTTGAGGGTATACAGATTGTGGGTTTGGAAAAGGTGCAGCTGGGCATTAGAGGGGGTGATATAAAAAAACTTCTCCAACAGCGTGAGCTACGTTGGATTTATCAATTAGAGACTCAGCAACCCTATGGACTCAACGAAGATCTCTCCTTTACTCCCTTTCTGGGATAAGTGTGGGGTCCGAGTAGTTAGGGGTTATTTTTGGGTGTACAGATATTATTGTGTTTCCACACTGGGTCATGGTAGGTTGCTCGGGGGGGGGGGGGGGGGGGGGGTGGGGGGGGGGGTGGGTGGGGGGGGGGGGGGGGTGTTTGTGGTGACTTAGGTGTTTGCATGTTGTTATACACTGGTTCACTATGTTAGGCCTGTTTGATTGGCCCTCTATAAGATGGGGCCACATTTGATATATTCACAATTACAGTAATTGTTTAGCACACACAGATTGTTTTTATACATTGTTAAGAGGTGTTACACAGCACTGTGGATAGTTTTGTGGTGATTCTAATTTGTCTTCACATGTATTATAGCTACATGGATCCCCGTTGGACCAGATATGGGCTTTAACAGCATAGCGAGAAATGGAGTCCTGAATGGGGTTGATCTCACCCGGAGGCCGGCATCTGGCAGATCCTCACTTATGAGTGGGATGGAGCAGCATGTGTACCCCCAGCATCCACATGGAGTCCCAGCAGACCTGATATGGGCTTCAACTGAATTGGAAGAAATGGAGTCCTGAACAGGGTTGTCCCCACCCGGAGGCCGGCATCTGGCTAATTCCAACTTCCGAGTGGGATTGAGCAGCAGGTCAATCCCCAATAGGGAAGGGATCGAATAACCCTCGATATCCTCTGCCTGGTGGTACTCCTTCAATGTCCCCCCCTTTCATATTTCCCTGTGAAGCCTGGTTGGATAAAGCTGTCATAGTTTGCCACCCCTGGCCCTATAGAGGCTGGGATATGAATGGATGGCAGATTTGCATATGATAACCATTGTTGTATAATAATTGTCCTCTAATAAAATAAGCGCAGTCTTTTTTCCCTAAAGAATTATATCTTACATTGGTTATATTGTAATGGGTAGGACGCCGGTTTTACATTTTTGCGTTGCATACATGTTGTATATAGTCAGATTCTGTGTTATTGAGTATACATATCATGCATTAAGTGTGTTTTTTATGTCCATGTTTTTGGTTTGATGTATTTTACTCTATAGGTGCGATCCCCGCCGGGTGGTACTCACCTACCACGTTCCCCAGTCTTGCGCCGCCACATTCCAGCTGAGTGGGGCTCGCCTCCCGACTGCAGAGGGATGGGCGAGCCTTCCACTACTTCAGACGCACTTCCGCGCTCCAGGCTGGAGCGCGGGTGACGTCATTTCCGCCGGAGGTCGGGTGATGCGCTTCCGGCCGGAGCGCTCCCTCGACACACCGGCTTCACATCAATGGCGGCGGGGGAGCGAGGTGGGGTGGGTATAAGAGCCCGGCAGGAGCTGCACCCAGGTAGCCACATCACTGCCCTGAGGAAGAGACCCAGCGTCTCGTAACGCGTGGGCTCGATATACGGGGGGGCCTAGGCGGTACCATCATCCTGTCACAGATAAGTTTCTTTGATTGTTTTTGTTACTGATTCATGTCTCCTGAGGTTGGGGATTACGTTTTTTGATGATTGATAGTATTGTATTGCTTATGAGATTGATGCACTTTTGCACTATAGCACTTTATTGTAGATTGGGGTTTATAAATATGGTTAGTATTGTAATGTATATATTTTTGTGCACATATGGCAGTATTATTGGATGTTTTTAATATTTTGGTACACCTATGCCCCCCGGTGGCAGAATAGGACATTACAGTCGTGTTATATGTTTTTTAAGAATGTATATGTCTGGTTTGTAGAAATTGTTTATTAGGACTAAATCATTAAAACATTATTTTAACATTTATCGTGAGTGCAATAGTAAATTCTTTGGTTGGAGATTTCATAGGGTAGCTGGGGCTTACCCCCATTTCTTAGTTTAATTTTTAAAAGGTCTCAGCTCTTGGGCCTCCACACAATTTTTAAAAGGTCTCAGCTCTTGGACCTCCACACAATTTTTAAAAGGTCTCAGCTCTTGGGCCTCCACACAATTTTTAAGAGGTCTCAGCTCTTGGGCCTCCACACAATTTTTAAGAGGTCTCAGCTCTTGGGACTCCACACAATGTTTGAGAGGTCTCAGCTCTTGGGCCTCCACACAATTTGTAAAAGGTCTCAGCTCTTGGGCCTCCACACAATTTTTAAAAGGTCTCAGCTCTTGGGACTCCACACAATTTTTAAAAGGTCTCAGCTCTTGGGCCTCCACACAATTTTTAAAAGGTCTCAGCTCTTGGGCCTCCACACAATTTTTAAAAGGTCTCAGCTCTTGGGCCTCCACACAATTTTTAAAAGGTCTCAGCTCTTGGGCCTCCACACAATTTTTAAAAGGTCTCAGCTCTTGGGACTCCACACAATGTTTGAGAGGTCTCAGCTCTTGGGCCTCCACACAATTTTTAAGAGGTCTCAGCTCGTGGGACTCCACACAATGTTTGAGAGGTCTCAGCTCTTGGGCCTCCACACAATTTTTAAAAGGTCTCAGCTCTTGGGCCTCCACACAATTTTTAAAAGGTCTCAGCTCTTGGGCCTCCACACAATTTTTAAGAGGTCTCAGCTCTTGGGCCTCCACACAATTTTTAAGAGGTCTCAGCTCTTGGGACTCCACACAATGTTTGAGAGGTCTCAGCTCTTGGGCCTCCACACAATTTTAAAAGGTCTCAGCTCTTGGGCCTCCACACAATTTTTAAGAGGTCTCAGCTCTTGGGCCTCCACACAATTTTTAAGAGGTCTCAGCTCTTGGGACTCCACACAATGTTTGAGAGGTCTCAGCTCTTGGGCCTCCACACAATTTTTAAAAGGTCTCAGCTCTTGGGCCTCCACACAATTTTTAAAAGGTCTCAGCTCTTGGGCCTCCACACAATTTTTAAGAGGTCTCAGCTCTAAGCTTCCCTTACTGCTGGGGTAACACACTGTAACAAACCTCCTCCTTTAAGCTTCCCTTACTGCTGGGGTGACACACTGTAACAAACCTCCTCCTGTAAGCTTCCCTTACTGCTGGGGTGACACACTGTAACAAACCTCCTCCTGTAAGCTTCCCTTACTGCTGGGGTAACACACTGTAACATACCTCCTCCTTTAAGCTTCCCTTACTGCTGGGGTGACACAATGACACAAGAGGACATGTCTGACCACATCTCACACACACACACACACACACACACACACAATGACAATTAGGGGTGGGGTCTATTTATTTTCCCCCTTGCCTATGCCATCTGTGGTTGTCATTAGGCAACGTGATTTTAAGGGGTGCAGAATTTTGTTCTTCTTTTTTGTACAGTTTGGCTTGGGGTCCATGGCAATGTAGAGGAAAGAAGGTTTCCTTGTCTTGTCTCACTTTACGTAGAAGTTATATTGTGTTTGGAGTGTATTGTTGAGTGGCTGTGATAGTGGCGTAATAGTGCGACTTGGGCGCGTTATATGCACCCAGACATGCTTCCCCTGCTGTCCCAGTTGCATTCCAGCAGTGTTGGCATCATTTTCTGATGTTTCAGGGTGGACTTGGTGACCTCCAAGTGGTCGAATTGAGATTTCCAAGTGGCGAGCATTTTTTTCCCATAGACTATAATGGGATTCGATAATCGGTCGAGTAGTCGAGTAACGCGGTCTATTCGAAACGAAATTCGAAATTTCGAATATTTCACTACTCGCTCATCTCTAATGACTACAAAGAAGGCTTGGGGCAGCTTGGGCTAAAGTATGAAATCATACCTTAAAAACTATAAAACTGAATTAAAGGGAAGGGGGTTTCTTTCCTGCAGTATTTTAAATTACATTAGATGGAAGAATTAACTCCTTCTAACAACGCAAATGATTATTTAACAACTATGTTCAACTGCAGAATGCTGGATGTCTGGGTGGTTAACAACTGCTCTGACTCTTTGGCTGAATGGTGGTAGTGTAATGCATGGACTTCTGAGCATTGGCTCACCAACATCTTTTATGGACCAAAAATTCTTAGAGCATGTGACCCATAATTAAGCCACATGCCCCTACCACACCCTTCAACCACAAAACTGTCCCACTTTGAGGACCCCAAAAAATGGTCACTCAGTTTAACTATGGGGCATATCACAAGCCGGATTACTAGCAGCATACTTGTCACTATGCATTTTATTTGATTGATAGCTATAGCGCCCAAGTGACACAGGACATTTTTAGGGAAATTGAATCAATTTGACTATCTCAGGCGCTGTGTGAAACCCCCAGGGTTTGCAGGCTTTTGTCCAATAAGACCCGTCTGCTGTGACTATGTCATTCGGCAAATGAGTCTCATTGACTAGAATGGGAAGCGCATGCTGCCGCATCCCGTGCGCCATACGTGCCCCCGCCCTCGGGATGAGGCGGCACAAGAACCCCATTTGAAACAATGAGAGCAGTTTACCAAATGACATAGTCCCAGCAGCTCACATTGGACAAGAGCCCACACAAGCGCCGTTGGAGTGGGTAAAGGTGAGTGTTTATGGGTGCCCCAGGGGAAGGCCAACGGAATCTTTTAGATTCTAGTGCCAGCCCGGGTGGGTTTTGTTCTGCTATAAGAAGCGCTCTGACTAAAACCCTATGGCTTTATGCCGAGTTGTTAACTGATGTTTTAGCCAGCTTGATAGACTGTTTGAGGAGATAGTGAGTTATCTGCTCACTTGGTATGCTGCCCTCAGAAGTACAGATATTGCCACATGGATGTTTTTAATCTGGGAACAGCTCACGAACATAATTGATGGGGTAGAAATATGCTGATCATGTTTAGGAGGAAAAGTCCACTTCTGTGCGCCTCCTTGCATGGATGTTCCTGGAGTTTGGAGGGCTGTGGGAGACTGTTCAGCCGTGCAGGATTAGTGACATAGTAAGCAGATCTCTTAGTTACTCCTTGGAATATTAGGAAAATAGGACAGAAGTGGTCCAGAACTCATATGAATGATCTTGATTTAGAATTCCCCACACTGTGACACTCCCTGGTTCCTCCCCTATACTCCCCTGGATCCCATGGCTGCAGCTAACCTTAACCATAGCCCATTAGCCTTAGCCACTATTCCCACTATGCTTGGTGCAGCAAGTGGGCACAGTGGGCATGCCATAGCACTTGTTCTGTGTGAGGTGAGCAGGGCCGGATTAAGTGTGGTGGAGGCTCCTGAGCACAAAATCTGGTGGAGGCCCAAGAGACAGTATTTTTTTCCTTTAAAATAATAGCCAAATAACTGATTGGTGGTTGTCTGGCACCCGCCCACTTACTGGAACGTCAGGTCGAGTCCCTTATGCCCCTCTTGTGCGGGTGCGTGTTGCTCGGGAACTCCTGATTTGCCATTCTGAACGGGGGGGTAGTGTAGTGGCCCAGCAGAAAACAGTGCCCCGCATTGAGCTGCCAGTGGCTGAGCTTGGTGGTTTATGTGCAGTGAGCAGCCGCTGATTAAACGCTCTGCACGCACCCATCACTGTAGCTTTGCTGCTCTAGACTCTCCCTCCTGCCTGTAGTGGCTTTGGCTGCAGCTTTGCAAATAAAAAAAAGGCTTTCCCAGGCGCGGGAGGGTGGGGGGGATAGCTTTGTTGTTGGACCAAGAAACGCCTTCTGGACCAGGAGAAACTCAAAGGTTGGTGGAGGAAGAGCTCAGGAGAGGAACTATAAGATCCTAGCTAGATGGTACAAGTGCCCGGCGGACTTAGTGAAATTTGGGGGTTCTGAGACCGGGGATTGCTGGAGATGTAATAATGCTCTTGGGACCCCGATACATGTTTGGTGGGAATGCCCAGCGGTGAGGACTTTTTGGGAGGGTGTCCTAAGGATTTTTGAAGCTACGACACTTGAAAGGGTCCCCAACTCCCCACAGGTGACCCTCCTGTCTATGGTCCCTGGGTCGGTGGCGGCCGGGGGAAGGGGGGTTGTTAAGGCATATGCTTACGGCGGCCAGGTCAGTAATACCCCGCCACTGGCGCTCTAATATCACACCCTCTTTGATGGAATGGTACGGGGAGGTGGAGAACATCAGGAGGATGGAGGAGTTGGCTCTTGAAGGGGGTGAGGGGGAGGCCGAGAAACACTCTAATATCTGGACGGTGTGGGAAGTCTCTAAGGGATCCCCGGAAATCCGAGCTTTGTTGGAAGAGACCGGGCGATGGGGGGGGGGGGGGGATGCGGTGTGGAAGCTGTGGAGCCCGGGGTCGGCAGTGTGGGGGGGGGGGGGGAACGGGGACCGCCTTCTCGTCTTTTCTTCCTTTTCTTTCTCCTCTTCTTCTTGCTTTTGATCTTACATTTCTGTTGTTTTTCCTCTTCTCTCTTTCCTCTTCCTCTGTTTATTCTTCATGCCTTCCTTTTTAGTTGAGCTCTGCTGTGCTCTCCCCGGCTCTGTCCCCCAACCCCTGGGGCCTTGTCCCTGGGGGGGGGCGGGGCGGGGTGAGTACAGATGCCAGCTCCTGGGACTGGTGGACGGCCGGTGGGGGAGCCGGAGCTTTGGGGTCCCCCGGGGAATCACTTATCTTGGACATCCACATGATCGACCCGGGAATTTGGGGTTGGAGCGTTTGTTGGGCCCTGGGCCACCCGCAGAGTGGTGATTTTTCCATTATGGTCCCACGGGGCGGACCTGAAGATTGTCTAGGCTATGGTTGTATGCTTTATTTCTGTATTTTTTTTGTGCTCTTTTACCTTCACTCTCTCTCACGTAATGCTGTATTACTTGCAAAAATTCAATAAAACTTATTGGGAAAAAAAAAAAGGGCAAGTGGTGGAGGCCCCGGTGCTAGAGCCCCTTGCGCCCCCTCATACTCCGGCCCTGGAGGTGAGTATACAGGGAAACCGTGGGGTTTCACACCGACGAGCATCCCAAATTGGGATGCCCCTTGCGGAAGGATTTATCCCGGACAAAAAATCACTTTTAAGAGTTCTACATGTGAGAAAGTTTATGATAACAATAAGGTAACCAGAGTCACATGTTCCTTTCTAGATGGTGTAAGCAGTTCAGGAATTTATTTTAAGTGTTAAATGAGGTTTACTTCTAAAGGCCCCTTCTTGCCTGTTTCAGGGGAGCGTCCTTTCCAGTGCAATCAGTGTGGAGCCTCATTTACCCAGAAAGGGAATTTACTCAGACACGTCAAACTGCATACTGGCGAGAAACCTTTCAAATGCCACATGTGTAGCTACGCCTGCCAAAGGAGAGACGCCCTGTCCGGGCACCTCCGCACACACTCTGGTGAGCATACCTTCTCCCCTTACTCCTATGCACGAAATTATAATGTGACATGGTAATAATAAAAATGCTGCGGTGAATTAGGTTTTTTGTCAGGTTGTTGGTGTTTTGCCCTATTGTTTTTCTCTTTTGAAATGTAAAATTAACATTGGTGTTAGGATTTTGCCCACATACCTGTGATTTGCTTTTAAGCATGATGTTTTTAAATCAGACCTCCAGTCTAAAAATCAAAGCTTAGTAAATTGCTCCTCGAAAGCCCCTCTGTGGCAATCAGTGACATAAGCTTGTCAAGATGGATTAACACCATGCAGATGTTTGGAATAGCAGGCAGATTCTGCACTCTTAAACATGCATGGCAGCGGCCATCTTGGCACACACATGAAGGAGCTTATGAAAGGAGCTCTGAAAAACCGAGTCCCTCAGTCAAAATTGCCTCATAGCTCTGTGCAATCATCTCTTATTTCTAGCCAGAAGTAGTAAGCCTTGAGCTGTAATGACTCATCTTTGAATACATTGTATCCCCTGACTAAGTGCTTTTGACTGCCATAGCAATACATTGTAACAGCTTGCCGCCATAGAGATACATTGTAACAGCTTTCCTCACACAGATTTCCTGTGCTACATTAGCTGTTTATTCAGTGTTTGCATGTGTGAAAAATGACAGGCAAGCTTCTCTTTGTTTCTGAGGCATATCTCTCTGGTGTGAATTGCTGCTGGCACAGCACCCCCCTAATTCTCATGTGTAAGCAGGGACTATCAGTTGTGTGGCAAGATGGCCGCCCCTATGTAATTCAAGTGCGATTATTCTTTATGCTATTCCACAACATGTGCCTGGGGTTAAGCCCTCTGAAACTGCTTATGCCACTGATCCGCTTTAAGTTTATGTGGGTCTGTGATAATAAATTGGATGTAACTTTTGTGGGTCTGAGTAAAGCCCTTAGCATAGCTGCCACTTAAACCCCCCCCCTTTACAAAGCAGGACCTGGAATATTAGGCAGCAGCAATGACATGAGCTTGGATAGGTTAATGTATGTAGCGATAACCTTTATCGCCGGAGGGCTTCCCCGCCCGAGACGTCCTTTTCCCAATGGTGAGATGTGCTGCAGGAATTCCAGAGTCATCTGTGAGGGAAGCAGGAACAGCTCTTACAAGAGCTAGTGAATTGTAATATAGCGTTTCCCCCAATAAGAGACAGAACTCAGTATTGAGGGTGAAGATGAACTTCCTTTATTAGTGCCACCCTGTACCTTATATGCAAGTCTCCATGCAAGGGGACCTCCCCCGTGGACCTGATGGAGAACTGCATGACAAACGAACAGACCAATGGGAGCAGGCCACACAATCCCTCAACTCTGCCGGTAACACAATCAGTAGAACAATAGCAGTCTGTAACACAATCAACAATACAATGACAGTCTGTAACGTAATCAATAGCACAATGACATTGTCTGTGACATGCTCAAGAAAATGAAAGTAATGAGTCTATGCAAAGGTCCAAGGGCAGAAACAGGGCCTTTAAAATCCAAAAGGCATAGAGTCCGTCACAATGTACATTTGTTATGATACTTTCTTTTGACGAATACTTGTGTCCTGGACAATCTGTTAAAGTTTACAGGGGCAGTGAGGCAAAAAAACACACTATCACATGCTCGTTATCTCTCCATTTTGTACGCTGTTGCTCTACTGTTTCAAAACTATCACCTGAGAACAAACTCCTAATTGGCTCCACATACACATAGCATTATCCACCACAGGGTTCATTTCTGACTTGCCTCCTGTGACCGACCAACAAGGGGCATGCATTGGGACTGGCACAAAGTATTGCTGTCAGCACTAAAACTGGAAGGAACATGCAGATGTGTTTGTGCCTAAAAGTGAGTCCAGAGGGATGTACTGATAATCCCTCCATGTGCTTTTAGATTTAGGGTGCCTGTCCACTTCAAGCCTGATAGGGAGCCTGAAAATCAGGCAGAATGCTAACTCTTCTACATTCCCAGGGACAAGACAGTCACATCTTCACCTCACCTCTGGCATGTATTGGGCTCACGTAATGCATGATATTGCGCAAACCCACCTGAAATACCCCATAGGTTGGGTCCCTGCTGAGAAATAGACTGAGTAAGTATTCCTGTCTGATTTTGAGGCTACCTAAAGGGCTTTTAATGGACAGACATCTTAAATTTGTATTCCCAGGAGTTAGGAAATGCAGCATCTCTGAGGACACTGGAGGCCTGCTTATGTCTATAAGACTCTAGGGGAGGTGGTCTCCCTCTTGAAAGGGTCTTTCCAATTTGGGGTGCGCCGCTGTGTAAAATCCCCTGTAAACTTACCTTGCTAATGTACACACGCTTGGGCAGCAGCCGCATTTCCACTCACCTCTATAGAGAAATATTAAGCCACTACCCATTACATACAAAACATGTCTGTTTTGCTTGGACTAATTGCTGCTTTGTCTTGTCTTGTGTGTGTCAGGTTCACCGAGTATATTTATGATGCTAGTAAGCTAATAGTTATTGGGTCTCTCTGATACAAAGCCTCAAAATTAAGTTGTTTTTTTTTTTTTGCCCTTAGTGGAGAAACCATACAAGTGTGAATTTTGTGGACGTAGTTACAAGCAGCGCAGCTCTCTGGAGGAACATAAGGAGCGATGTCGAGTTTATCTGCAGAACATTAGCGAGTCTGGTGGGTTTAATGTTTATCTTGCTAACACGGCATCTCTCTCCTCTTAAAGGACACCTTTGCAGGGAAGCTTTCCATTTAATGCCATGCCTATAAAGGCAATGTCCTATCTCATATACATAGTAAATGCTTTTGTTTTCTGTATTGTGTTGACAGCACCATAGTGTGACACATACAAGGAAAAGTAATATGATAGGTTAGTCGAAATAATTGGACAGCTGTATAGCATATTTGCGTCATCCACTTAGCATGGACCTACACCCATTTTAGAGAGACAGTCACTGCAGAAAGTGCTTCCCTTTGGCACCTAACCACCTACCATAATGAAGTGATATTCACCTTTTCTCTGTGAAATTAAGACACATGGGAGCCAGGAAACTGCCTAGATTTGAAAACACAAATCTGATTTCCGAAGATAATAAGTATCTGGCCTGGGAGCTAGCTCCACAATTGTACATTTTAGGCTATGGACACCGCAGGTCGTTTAATAACAAGGCTTGTATCCCTGTTGGTCGGCCGCATGGCTGCACCAGTGGAAGGCTGATTTGGCTTCCAAGAGACGCCTAACAGAGATTCCCCTTGATTTGATCATCTTTTTGGTGACATGCTCACTGAGGTTGTTAAGAAAGCCACATGATTCAAGTCCTCGAGGCGTCCTCAGAAGAGAAAGCCAATGATAATCTTTTGGAAGTCTCCATCCTGTTGTCTTCTCAGAAGATTTGATGATACCTCAGGTTCCATATAAGATATACAAAACAAGAGAAGATAACCCTGCACAACCACAGATAAATAATTGGGTTTGATGTGCCAACCTGGTGTCCCTACACCAAAATTGAGTCAATACACAAAATACTGCATTAAATGAATTTACCTATGAATGGTGTCCCTGCTGTGTCTCACTGGAATTTCCTCACCCACGCATTCCGTGGAAAGAAGCCACTTTATCAAGGGGCCTGCCTGCTCCCTCACCCTACTTTTATGTGAAGCCAAACAAATGCTCTTCCGTTAACCCACACGTGTCCCGATGCGCGTGGCAGCCGTCCGACGGGCAGGACACACCTAGCAGGTGCTCAGTCACTCCCATCAAGATGACTTCCCTGACCCGGCCACTGCCCACCCTCCAGAGCGCCTGGCCGTTGGTGTCACACAGCAACACCACATAGCGGCGTGTGTCCATGGCAACGGGTTCCATATAAGTAAGGAACCTTCATGGGAATCCCAGGATGTCAATGTCACGGGACCCAAAGCCAGCCTGCCCAGACATGAAAGGATGTCCTTACCCAGCTAGGTGGGGGGATGGCTCCTGCAGTTTGCACCAGGCTGGACCATACCTGATGCCTGGCTACATGAGAGGGTCATTCCCTTTTTATGTAGTCCATATAGGTCCACTTGCTGGAAACGGTGGCTTGCTTTGGTCACAGCGATGTGCAGCTGTGAGTGATTGTCCCGTTGCCAGCTGCGGAGAGGTGTGTCGGGTTCTACTCTACCCCCTTTGTAGTCCCCAAGAAGGACGGGTCTGTTTGGCCGAAGTTCAGCATGGTGTCACTGTGTTCCGCCGCAACTTCTTTGGAGCAGGGGGACTTTCTGGCGATGATGGACATCAATGACGCTTACCTCCATGTTCTCATTTTCCTGGGGCATCAGAAATATAAATGTTCACGTTGATAACTTGAAAGTTCCAGCTTGTGCCCTTGCTGTTCAGCCTGTCCACGGCTCCCCGGGTGTTCACCAAGGTACTTGTGTGGGTTATGGTCCTGCAGAGCCAGCAGGTGGCTCGAATCGAACCCTACCTGGACAATCTGATCATCCGGGCTCCCACCAGGGAGGAGGCAGTGTGGGACATTTTGTCGTCCCTTTCCACACTGGAACAGTTCGGTTGGATTGTCTTACATTTTTTAGTCCAGAGTGGCCTCATTCCTGGGCATGACTTTCACTGATGGTCTCCACCATGGAGGTGTTTTATTTGCCCAATTCCACACCAGACCACTTCTGGACTGTTGGAACCAGTCCCTGGAAGGACTGGACTGTAAGTTCACCTTTATACAGGTAGTCAGTGGCCTTGGAGCCCTCATGATCCAGTGCTGTGGGGACCAACAGGAGATTTGTTTGCCCATAAATGTGTTGGAACTCCTGCTCTCTCTAGGGCAAGGGTGTCAAACTCATTTTCATCGAGGGCCACATCAGCATTATGGTTGCCCTTAAAGTGGACCAACACCCAGGGGTGATCGGCCCGGGAATCTATAAGATTCCCGGGCCGATCACCCCCCACCCCGCGGGACATCCGAGATCGGGATGTCCCGCGGGGTGAAACCCCCCCCCAAACACCCCAACTCACCTACCTTATCTTCGGCGGCGGCCGGCCGCCGCCGCCTCCCTCGCGCCCCTGTAGGCGTGCGCGCGCGCCCGCGCCGGCCGTCTGCGAATGGCCGGCGCGGGCGCGCGCGCGTCAAAAGTGACGCGAGGGAGGCGGCGGCGGCCGCCGCCGCTTAGACGTTCCTTGTACGTTGGCGCTGGGAGCGGGGAGAGGTGAGTTATTCGGGGGGTTAGGGGGGGTTTCACACAGCGGGGCACCCCGATCAGGGGTGCCCCACCGAAGTGGACCAAGACCCAGGATAGTCAAAATCCTGGGTGTTGGTCCACTTTAAAGGTCCGGGTAATAACCAACACAAAACAAAGTGTAATGCTACAGACACAGAAATATTTCTGCCAGGACAGAAGCAGATGCAAAATTATTTTCCCCAGGACAACCACAGGACTATTTTGCCCAGGACAGACACAGGCGCAATTAGTTTGGCCAGGACAGCCCTACAGTAATTTTTTTTCACACCCCACGTGGTAATAACTAGCAAGAACCCATGCAGCATTTGTTGCACCCTCTGCTGTGGCAGTGAGTTGGGTGGGTTCGGCAGGCCCCCTTTGTGTGGCAAGAGCTTGTTTGCACAGAGACTTAGAATAGTTGCAGACTCTATTCTCTTCAAGCCCAGAATGTTGTAAAGGCTTGCAAATTATTTCATAGGCACTGCATTTGGGGACAAAATTAGAGGAGGCCATGTGCTCCTGCAGCACTCAGAAGCCTTTGAGTGATTGGGCTGAATAGAAGGGGAGCCTCCCAGACGTGGCTGTCTGGCACCTGTCAGAGGGCAATATAAAAAGGCTTGGAGGGCCGCATCCAGCCCCCAGGGCCTTGAGTTTGACACGTGCTCTAGGGCATTGGACCAGTCTTCTGGTGGATCTTCCAGTCGGAGTGCAGCATGTCAATCACCAGGGTGGCAACCGGGGCAGGTTGGCCTTACGACCGGGTATGGTAGGAGATAGTAACTGTTGCATTGGTAAGGAGCTGTATAGGATGGGGCATTTTATTTAGAAGACTAAGACAAATAAAAAGTTAATAACTATGACAAAGCTGAGGAATCAACATCGGTTGCCTCCAAATGAGATAAAATAAGTGCCTGAGGTCCATGCTCTTCCTAGTTTTGATCCATAGGCAAAAAGAGCTTCCTTATATGGAGGTTTGGGACAGGAACCTGGGGGATGATTGTCTTGGTGATTAGTTTGGTGGGGGAAAAGTATGAGAAGGCTGAAGTGCTCTTCCTTTAATAACTCGGTCCTGAGGCAAAGGTCAAGGCCATAACAAGATGGTACCTGGTGCCATCTAGAATGGTGTAAATGTTGAAGAGGGGTGCTGAGAATTGCTTCAGAGGATGCAATATGCTGCACGCCTGGTGGCTCTGCTCCACAGTTAGAAGATTTTGGTGCAATTAATAGGTAATTAGAAAAGTGATGGGGCTAAACTTTCAACGTGACCCAAGAACGGCCTTATTGGGGGTAAAAACAGAGGGGTGTGAAAGGAGATTGCTTGATCTCATTTTGACAGCGGCTAAGATCACCATTGTCTATTCCAGGAAGAAAGATACCCTTCCTGTATTTTAAACAAAAGATACGTTGGCTAATGGTAAAAGAAAAATTAGGTAGCATTCTGGTGAATAACCAACATCAATTTGAAGAATATGTAGAAAATATGGAGGGAGTGCAGCAGTAGTAGAGAATGGTTATATATATGAATTCAGACACCAAATGATGTATTTATTTTCTCTTTGTTCTTCTTTTTTTCTTTCTATTTAACAGGTTAAGTTGATAATGTTTGTTGAATTGGTTTGATTTATCATTTATAACCAAATAAGAAAGTTCATCATTGTAGCAATTGAAAAGTTGATCAAAAGTAACAGTAAAGTTTGTTATGATGTAAAAATCTTGGGTTGGCAAAGACTGTATTTTAAGACAATTTGCAGTCAAAAGAAAAAAAATATGAGTATGCAAAGGCATACTCGCCTTTTTTTCCACGCAGGCCATCGCTCGCGTGCATCTCTTTCCTGTTCTCCAACAGAGAGATGGCCCCGCCATCAGTCACTGTGATCTGGCAGGTGAGCTGTTAGCTCTTCACATGCCCCTTTCCATTGAAGTGAATTGACGGGGGTGTGCCAAATCACAGTGATTGAAAGGGGGGGGGGGGGGCGTCTCCCTGTCAGAGAACATGGAAGAGACATGCGATCTGGCCAGGCAGACAGGGATCACTGGACTAGAAACCATGGTTTGCAGGGGGAAAAAAGGTGAGTATAGCTTCTTTTCTCATTTGCCTGCAAATTGTTTTTAAATGTTGCTTAATAAAACTATTGAATTATAAATTGGACCAGAAGTCTAAAAAGGTCCAGCATACAAGATACCTAGGGGACATCCTGATTTGGGATGCCTCTGGAGAGTAAAAATACCTAGGCTGTTATTTAAGAGCGGATAGCGCTAGATAGTGCCTCGTATCGACAGGCAGCGTCTGGTTGCTCAAATCATTGTGTGGCCCCTCCTGGCTGCAAACAAACAATTTTATAAATTTTTGGGACTTTTTATTTTATTTTTTTATATATATTTTTGTGCAGAATTGTCATTACAGGTCTGGCACTAAAGTGTTATTGTCCCAGTGTTAAAACAATGTCATTCGCTATGTTTGTTACTGGTGTATATGTGTTCAAAAACAGACTATGATCACACAGCGTCTGGCGCTCTATGCTACAGCACCCAGCTTTAGAGCGCCGACGCTGTGTGTGTAGTTTTTTGTTAAATATGGTGTGGAGCGCCAAGAGTCGGTCGCACTGAGCTGGCGCTACCTGTCGCTACCTGCTGCGCTATACTGTTCTTACAGCCCCCACCACACATCATATTCATCAATGCCGGCCAGGCTACTACAGCGGCCGAGATGCTCTGTTACAGCGACCAAGATGCTCTGTTACAGCGCCCGATATCCGCTTACAGTGTTCATTCTAAGCGCCGCTATACAGAGGCTTAACTGGCAATACCTGGCGTTAGTAGTGAATCAGCCTCCAATCCTCGCTCTTGTTCCATCGCAGCTGTAAAATGGGTGCCCTCTGTGTGTGAATGTAGACAAACCAAATTGGGTTGCCCCACAGGGAGCCTGCAGCCTTGAATGTCCTTTTAGATGTTTACCCAGCTTAAATGGACTCTCAACGCCTGTAATGTTTTAATTTTTTAAATATCCTTATTGTGTGCTAGTGTCTATGTTATAGCAAGCTAGTTATTATAGCATGCTCAAAACACGTTAAAGTGGACCAACACCCAGGATTTTGACTATCCTGGGTTTTGGTCCACTTTGGCGGGGCACCCCGATCGGGGGTGCCCCGCTGTCTGAAACCCCCCAGAAAGCCCCAAAAAACTCACCTCTCCCCGCTCCCACGTGACCGCGCCAGCCAATCACAGCGCTCAGAGCCGCTGTGGTATGCGCGTCCAAGGCCGCCTGGACGCGCATACCAGCTCAGCTGGCTCTCAGCGCTGGAGGCCGCGTCTCGCGCTTCCCTCTAACAGGGAGCGCGCCTGCACCGGCCATTCAGAAACGGCCGGCGCGGGTGCGCGCCCTTCTAGAGGGAAGCGCGAGACGCGGCTCGCGCATGCGCCGATGGAACGGGGCTGAGGTAAGGTTTGTGGGCCTCCTGGGGGGTTCCTCCCCGCGGGACATCCCGATTTCGGATGCCCCGCAGGGAGGGATCTGATCGGTCCGGGAATCTTATAGATTTCCGGGCCGATCCCCCCTGGGTGTTGGTCCACTTTAACGCAGAATAATGCTGTGCCTGAATCATTGGTGACCTGGGATGATGTAATATTTATTCATGGTTACAAAACCAGTATTCCTTTCTTGCTTTCTGTTTGCAAACATATCATATTATTTTGAACATCGCTAGGGAGTTGAGGTCATTGTTAAGAATAACGAGTAACGTAATATAAAAATTGGTATAAAAAAAAAAAAAGCTGTGACTGTATGACACATCGCACAATAGCAAAATATTTGAAAAACTTTATCAGATTACAGTTGGTATTTTTCAGAAATCATATGGAAGATAAGCCATTTTCACAGGTACAGCACGTTTTGAAAAGAGTACAGAGTGGCACATTTTATGTAATATTGCTAGAAGACCTGACTCAGCCTCCGATAACCATCTTACATGCTCAACTCTTGTCTTGCATAGCCGCCTTCCCCCCCCTCCTGCTCCACTCTCGTTCCTCCACTGACCACAAATGTGAAGGGACCGGAAACAATGCCTGCCATTAGACAGCGAGGATACCCGAGCACTCGCCTATGAATTGAGTAGACAAAACCTCAAACCAGCTCAGTGGAAATAATGACAAGATATTCGTGGTTGTCAGAAAAAGCAGCTTGCAGCTGGCCTGTGCATTGCGGTTATGGCAGAGGCTACAAAGTCCAGGGTAGAGAAGACTTTTTTTCATTGTAAGCAGAAACAAAACCTGGCATGATTGGGTATTTGAAATGATCAGAGTAGGCAACCTTGACATCCAGGTGATATCTTTAGGGTCTCCTTGTCCTTTTTTTTTTTCTTTGCCCCACATTGTTCGCCAGATTGAACAGTTAAATGGCAATGAAGTTGAAAATCTACTATATTCATTAGAGGTTTCATTCCTTTAGCAATACACAGCAATTCTGGGAAGAGCCTCTTCAAAGGACTCTCTGCTTTGAGAAGAATGTAGATAATGATAATGAAAGCCTATCTAAAGAACGAGTATAACCTTAGATCCAAAGATGCTTGTTCATTCAAATCAGCCAGGATTTTACCAGCACCTGGCCTGCCCATGACCTGCCATTGGCATCTCTGTTGCTTCCTGGCCAGTCAACCAGTGTGTTGACTGAAGCTATATCATTAGAGTGAGGAAATGGGCTGGGGTTCCTTGGGTGAGGGAATAGAGTGGTGAAGGGGATGGGGGGCTGGGATTGGATGGGAGTGTTAGTAGAGGTAGAGGTAGTAGCCCAGACAGCCCCAAAGCAGTGTGGCCCACCGTTGCCCTGGTCTCCCTATGGCCAGGCCGCCCCTGCTCACCTGGTTTTAATACAGTAGATTTTAGTAGTCAGTTTGTTTCAGTAGATAGTAAGTTTAGAGGACAGCTTACATGATGTGACAATGCCAAAGAGGGGTTTCTGTCTACTGGTTTGTGCCTTGTCGTGCCTTTTGAAAAGAAGGAGATAGAGAAAGTGCAAGAGAGAGGAAGATAGGAAGGGAAACAGACGAGAACTGGTAAAAGAGAGAAGAGGGAGAGGCAGAGGATATGGAAAAGATAGGAGGAAGAGCTTACATGATAAAAAGTTGGATGGAAATGTGAAAGAGAGCAATGGAAAAAGTTAACGTGGAAAGAGAGGGAATGTGGGGGAAAAAAGGGAGACAACAGTGGCATCAAAAATACAGAGACAAAGGAAACATTAAAAAGATATTGGAATGTGAAAAGATAATATAGAAAAGGGTGAGAAAAGGAGATATAAACAAAAAGAGTAATGGTGGGAATGTGGAGGAACAAAAACAGGAAGATGGATGGAAAAGAGAGGGAGTGAAGGTGAAAAGGAGGGTTGGGTGACAAAGGTTAGGTGAAATAAAAAGGAAAACTAAAGGAACTTAGGATAGAGATTAAAATATATGTGCTCTTCAGCAGAATATATTTTTTTTTCTGCATAGCCCATAGAGTGCTCTTATTTTCCAAATTAAAACATTTTCTTACCTCGGTGTATAAATGATGTTTATCATCTGTATATTTATATGCGCTGGTAAATTTTGGGGGATTAACTGGAACTAACTAAAAAAATACTATATCAGTAATACAGCCCCCCACAAATGATATAGCCTTGGAACACATGCATTTACCTACCGGGAACCTAATGGGGGTTTCAGTGGGGCTGGTTGTGGGCAAGCCAGGTGCTCTGCAGTCTTGGAGCTAAGGTACTGTAGTTAAACTAGGGATTCTTTATTTCAGCAGCCCTTTAATGTATGTATACAGTATGTAAATCTCTCAAAAGACAGCAGTTGTTAAATATAGGATATAATGTTATTACATACATAAACATATCTAAATATCAGGCGTCTCTTAAAATCATTCCTATAAAAAAGGTGCAGGGTACCCATTATGTTGCCATTGACTGGAGTGGGTCTGCTACAGACACTCTGATGGCGTAGATAGCCTGCGTCATGGAGGGCCTCGATCAGCTGATAAGGTGAATCTGTGAGCGCCAGACTACCAGTGATCAGCTGTCGTGGATTAACGGTGAGTATCCCTTTGTTTTTTCATTTTGTTTGGTCACCTTCTTTAATACACTGACAGAGAGGTCAGTTAACTTGACAACAGGTAGTAACGAATACTTTTAAACTACTCAAATCAGAGGCCAACCTGACATTTACCACATTTACTACTCTTAGATTACCCATGCATATTTAATTTTTCAGGCAAAAGGTTAAAAAAAATAAATGAACAGCATCTCACCTTGCCAAGCATTTCTCCAGCGCTGTGCCTCCTCTCAGCTCGGTGCCCCAAATAAGGAAATATACTTCCTTATCTGTCCCTCCAGTGCCACCCAGCTGATGTGGACCACCAATACTAGCTTTAGGAGCTAGTCCAGACCCCCCTCTTTATTGATTGCTTAAATGGCACTCTCAGAGTCGCAATTCAAGCCTAGCTAGCCCCTCCCTCCTTCCTCCCCACCCAGCCTCCTCCTAGCAAGCGTTCTTGCTACCAGCACCGCCCCAACCATTATGCTGATTATTATGCAGCATCGCAGCTCCAAGAGCCACGCCCACATGCTTCAAAAGAGAAATTACGGGGTAAAACTGTAAACATCGATATCTCAACTATTTCTTTTTCATTCAAAAAAAACGTTTAGGACAGTACCAACAGTAGCCTGACACAATGGTCTAAAAATTGGCTATATAATTTTTTAAAGGAACCACTGTGGGCAGATATAGACATACCTTTACACTCCTGTAGTGTACAACTCCTTTTCCTGTCTGTGGGGTGTACAACTCTCAATACTCACCTGTGCCCCTCTACCTCTGGCAAAGTAAGTGTACTGTGGCAGTGCCTGGCATGCTTACTCTGCACACAGGGAATAGAGATAGAAAAACTCTTTCCTCTAGAAGTGGAACAGTTTCCTTGTAGGTTCCTTCCCAGTGACACACATCCATGTCTGTTATGAACTGAACATTTTGGTATGGGCCTGTCAAGAAGAAATCTCACAAAATCACACAATCTGAACAACCAGTATTGAGCTGTAACACTTACAGACAGAGGTATATATAGTGCAAAAACAAGGTTAATAGTGGCAACACTGCAAATAGGAATCACACCAACTAAGCAAAACAGGCTAATACTACAGATAAGTAGGTGTTAGTATCACACGGGCGAGGGGCCAGGTAGGGAAGAGTTAGATGCCTAGGAGTGCAGATTCCAGGGGTGAAGTGAGAAACCATCAAGCATGCAGGAATCCAGTCTAAAGCATTTTCGGAGTTCGGAATCTAGGCTGTAGCAGCTCTGGGTCTAACCACAGATGTCATTCAATGCTGCCCCTCCAGCTGCAAGGGCAGACCATAATATGAAGGCAATGCCCTGTTAATCATAGGTACCGGCTAATCATCAGCACCTCTGCAACAGAGGACGTAACACGGGGAAAGGCCAGAAGACAGAGCCAGCAAAGACTAATACAGGACGATGGCAGGCTCCCATATTGTGGAGGAACCCCGGACATTTCAGGGCCATTGGGATGACCTTTTGCAGAGAGTAAGGCACATATCAGATTTCTTTGGCACATATTGTGCTGTTGTGTTCTATGTATGAGGAACCATTTTGAGGATCTTACCCATTACAGGCACAGTATTTGGGAAATGCTTGTCACCTTGGTAAGTTTGTTGCAAATTACTTGCTGTACAGTGTGTTCGCTTCTTTTTCTTAATCTTCAAGTTGAGGTAGTTGATTGGTCAACCTAAAACCAGTCACTGAACTACAGGTTTTTCTTCTTACTACAATACTTACTAAAATCTCTTTCTACACAACATGCTTACTGTCAGGTAGATTTTCTTGACGATGTTGCGATGTATATAATTTCTGTCTACTGTAGCTGCTTTATGTTGACCACACATAGGTTGCAAGCCTAAAAACACACTTATTGTGTTTTTATTCTAATTATATGTTTTTTTATACTTTTTCCTTTTATAATGACGGCAGCTGAAGAACCCAAACTAATAAAGCCAGAGATGGGGAGTGAACGAGCAATGGTCCTAGACCGATTAGCCAGCAATGTGGCCAAGAGGAAGAGTTCCATGCCTCAGAAGTTTATAGGTAAGGACATTTTCCTTCCAAAATTAGGGGTGCTGATTGATTCTCATCTTTTATGTCTTAAAGTGGACCAACACCCAGGATTTTGACTATCCTGGGTCTTGGTCCACTTCGGTGGGGCACCCCCGATCGGGGTGCCCCGCTGTGTGAAACCCCCCCTAACCCCCCGAAAAACTCACCTCTCCCCGCTCCCAGCGCCGACGTACAAGCGAGGATCAGGAACGTCTAAGCGGGCACGCGCACGCCTACAGGAGCGCGAGGGAGGCGGCGGCGGCCGGCCGCCGCCGAAGATAAGGTAAGGAGTTTGGGGTGTTTGGGGGGGTTTCACCCCGCGGGACATCCCGATCTCGGATGTCCCGCGGGGTGGGGGGTGATCGGCCCGGGAATCTTATAGATTCCCGGGCCGATCACCCGTGGGTGTTGGTCCACTTTAATGAGCACAAATATCAGATTAAAGCCAAACAATTCAATTAATATATTTTATATGTTTGCCAATAATCCACCAGACTAGGAACGAGTTTAGAGAGATCCAGATAGTTAGGGGCTATGGTGTTTAAAAGAAATGGAGTAACCTATTAGATACAGGAGTTTGAATAGGAAGGAAGAGTCTTGAAGGTATTTACAATGCATTACTTTCCAGAAATCTTGTATTTAGGAAAATTTGTAGGACTGTTCAAATCATTTATTTATGCCTTTGGAACTGTACTTACAGGTCCTTCTCAAAAAATTAGCATATAGTGCTTAAAGTTCATTATTTTCCATAATGAAATGATACAAATTAAACTTTCATATATTTGAGATTCATTGCACACCAACTGAACATTTTCAGGTCTTTTTTTGTTTTAATACTGATGATTTTGCCATACAGCTCATGAAAACCCCAAAATCCTATCTAAAAAAATTAGCATATTTCATCCGACCAATAAAAGAAAAGTGTTTTTAATAAAAAAAAAGTCAACCTTCAAATAATTATGTTCAGTTATGCACTCAATACTTGGTCAGGAATCCTTTTGCAGAAATGACTGCTTCAATGCGGCGTGGCATGGAGGCAATCAGCCTGTGGCACTGCTGAGGTGTTATGGAGGCCCATGATGCTTCGATAGCGGCCTTAAGCTCATCCAGAGTATTGGGTCTTGCGTCTCTCAACTTTCTCTTCACAATATTCCACAGATTCTCTATGGGGTTCAGGTCAGGAGAGTTGGCAGGCCAATTGGGCACAGTAATACCATGGTCAGTAAACCATTTACCAGTGGTTTTGGCACTGTGAGCAGGTGCCAGGTCGTGCTGAAAAATGCAAACTTCATCTCCATAAAGCTTTTTAACCGATGGAAGCATGAAGTGCTCCAAAATCTCCTGATAGCTAGCTGCATTGACCCTGCCCTTTATAAAACACAGTCGACCAACACCAGCAGCTGACATGGTACCCCAGACCATCACTGACTGTGGGTACTTGACACTGGACTTCAGGCATTTTGGCATTTCCTTCTCCCCAGTCTTCCTCCAGACTCTGGCACCTTGATTTCCGAATGACATGCAAAATTTGCTATCTTTTGAGCAACAGTCCAGTGCTGCTTCTCTGTAGCCCAGGTCAGCCGCATCTGCCGCTGTTTCTGGTTCAAAAGTGGTTTGACCTGGGGAATGCGGCACCTGTAGCCCATTTCCTGCACACGCCTGTGCACGGTGGCTCTGGATGTTTCTACTCCAGACTCAGTCCACTGCTTCCGCAGGTGCCCCAAGGTCTCGAATCGGTCCTTCTCCACAATCTTCCTCAGGGTCCGGTCACCTATTCTCGTTGTGCAGCGTTTTCTGCCACATTTTTTCCTTCCCACAGACTTCCCATTGAGGTGCCTTGATACAGCACTCTGGTAACAGCCTATTTGTTCAGAAATTTCTTTCTGGATCTTACCCTCTTGCTTGAGGGTGTCAATGATGGCTTCTGGACAGCAGTCAGGTCGGCAGTCTTACCCATGATGGCGGTTTTGAGTAATGAACCAGGCTGGGCTTTTTTAAAAGCTTTAAAAGTTTAGAGTTAATTAGTTGATTCAGATGATTCGGTTAATAGCTCGTTTAGAGAACCTTTTCATGATATGCTAATTTTTTGAGATAGGATTTTGGGGTTTTCATGAGCTGTATGGCAAAATCATCAGTATTAAATAAAAAAAGACCTGAAATATTTCAGTTGGTGTGCAATGAATCTCAAATATATGAAAGTTTAATTTTTATCGTTTCATTATGGAAAATAATGATCTTTAGCACTATATGCTAATTTTTTGAGAAGGACCTGTAGTGTCCAGATCCCACTATACCGAGTAGGTCCCTCTTGATCTAAACAGTTACGGAAAATAAATACCTGCCAGAAATATTAAGGATAACTTTAGGTAACCTCTAAGTACATTTCTCTGAGTCTGTAAAGTAAAAAAAGAAGAATTTAGACAATAGGGTTGATTCAGAGCCCCTTTCTCATCATTTTTATGGAGGTGTGGCTACCAAACGAAAAATCATGCAAAAATGACATTTCACACTAAAGTTCTTGCAGAAAAAAGGCTCTGATGAATCAGACGAGGGGAAAAAACGAGGATGGAAATTTTCACACAAAAAAAGGTGAGAAAGGGGCTCTGAATCAACCCTAATATCTTATAAGGCTTACTAAGTAAATTTAAGGTAAGCCTTCAAAAAGGAAGATTAGTAGCAACTACTGACATCAGAAGGCGTTACAGCCAGCATGCTGACATCCAGGAATGCTGTTTACTCAGGGGGGCAGAAGCAGATGCTGCTGGTGTGTGGAAACCATTAGCCATTGAACAAAGCATTCTAATGTGTCAAAATTCTGTTCTGTTTGATTGCAGGCCATTGATTGCAGGCCATTAGTTTCTGCAGGTGATACAGACATTAAATTGATTTTTGATGTCACTAGTTTTTCCGCATTACCATCAACATTAGGTATCACTCAAGATTGCATTTGCTCTATCAATTGCTCTTAGAATTCCATCAGCTTTACTATTTCCCAAGCCTGAATTTGCTGTTTGAGTTTAGCGTTCCATACCCAGTTACTTAGTTGTAACTAAATAAGTTTAATTGTGAAGAGGGAATATCTGGGGAGCACTGTCCCAATGTCCTTTTGTTTTGAAGTTTAATTGTGGGCATGGGGTAAACTGACCAGACGCTCCATTTTCGGTGGTACAGTAAAGTTGTTATTTTAGCTAAGTGTCCCACTTTAACCCTTCTAGTGGCAGCTACGTGACTCTCACGTAGCTGCCTCTCCAACCGTTAAGTGCCAGCTACGTGAGAGTCACGTAGCTGACTTTAGAGGCCCATAAAACAAAAAGTAAAAAACATACAGACTTACCTTACCCCGCATTTGAAAGGGCCAGCGATCCTGTACAAGAATCCGCTGTTAGATTTCCGCCCCCAGGCCTCTGATCTTCAGGAGGGGGCCCGGAATAGCCCCTCCCCCCCCCCCGCCTGCGCCGACATCTGTAAAAAAAAAAAAAAAACAGTAAATGACATTTACTCACCTCGCAGCGCGATGGCTCTCCCCGGGTCTTCTCTTCACCAGGGGGGCTTTCCATGCTGCTTGTGAGGGCCCAGAAACGGGCCCTTACCATCCTCTTCGGCCAGCGCTATCCCCGCCCCTAGCCCCGCCCACTTGATGACGTCATCCCGCTCCTCGGGTTAGATAGGCTCTGATCTCCCTGCCTCCCACCCTCCCTGCTCCGATCACTACCGACAACTGTCATCTGCAGCAGCGTGGGACACTGGATGGGCGGTAAGTATAAGTCAAAAAAAGAATAATAAAATATTTGTCTGGTGTCTTTTTTTTTAACTTAACCCTTTGTGAACTGGTAAGGGGTCCATGAGACCCCTTATACCAGTTCACAAGGCTCTGGGTATGGCAAGTCACCTACGGCAAGCGGGTGGCTTGCCAAAACCCCTAGCCCAACATTACTTGCTTATGTATCATGCTAATTTAATTTGTCACCCTCTGTTGCCAGACCATTTTCACTATTTTGCTCTACACATGTTCAACTGATTTTTGAAGGAATTTCCCATGTTTTGTGCAGCAGAGTCTGGGCTTTAACATGAAATGTTTCAATATTTTGGGGTAAAATGTGTGCAAAAGAATTTTTTTAGTGTTATTTTGTAATAAAAATGTACATTTTTCAATAAAATCATGTTGCATGTAAAAGCCCCATTTTCCTTGGTAACAACGGTACCACATATGTATTGGTAGACACATTTTCCTGCCCAGGAGACTCTGCCAAACTAAAATAGCACTTTAGGAGATTGTCAGATAAAATACAAATGCTAAACTGCATACCTTGCAGTTTTTCAAGAAAAACAACCCTTTACATTTTAAATACCCCCACAAACTATATATTCTTTCTAAAAAAATGTATAAAAAAATCTGAATAAAAAACACATTTTCCTAAAATATCAATATGCAAACAAGAAAAAACAAGCTAAATCTGAAAGCGCAAGGTCCCCCGGCCAGAACAATACCTAACATGCATAGCTACTTTTAAGCCTTTTAACTGCCAGCCTACTTGAGATTTTCTTACCTTCTGTTGACAGGTAATTTTTCACCATTTTGCGCTATGTTGGGATTTTTGCAGAAATTATTTATTTTTCTGCGGCAGAGTTTAGACTTTAACATGAAATGTCTTTTTTAAACTGTTATAGTGAAAAAAGTAAAGAAAAATAATGAAAACATTTTAAATATTGTCTTATCTTCTCGTTTATTTTAAAACATTGATTTTATTAAGGAAAATCATATTGCATGTGAAAGCGCCATTTCTCCCTATTACAATGGTACCACATATGTATCGGTAGGCCCCTCGCTCCTGCCCAAAAGACCCCCCCCCCCAAACTGAAAAGAGCACTTATACAAATAAAAAAAGAACTACTATCCACACTATAAAGGGCTATGTAAAAAAAAAAAAAAATTGCCCTCCCCCCCCCTCGGGCTTTGGGGAGGCGAGTAATGGGGGGTGGGGGTGGTTGTCAAGTAACCAGCTAGCTACAGGTGACTTGCGGCCCCCTAAGCCTTGTGAACTGGTATAGGTGGTCTCATAAATCCCCTACCAGTTCACAAAGGGTTAAGTGGGTCAAAGCCTACGAGGCCTGGCTCTGGATTCTAAAAGATTACAAGCCCAGCCAATAGCCTACCCTCGAGGCATCCTACACCGGATGCCCTGCTGTTTGAAACCCACCGGGGCTTTACCTGAGCGGGTCCAGGGACATGATTCCGCTGAAGACTGCATACCTGGCTTCCCTGCGATCGTGCACGCTCCCACGCCCAGGTTTTGTTGAATGGCTGGGAGAGCACACGCCGGGGATGCAGCCAGCCAAATGCACCTTTGTCATAGCGGCACGTTTGAGATAGCCAATAGGCTCTCTCAAAAAGTGCAGCAGGGCGTGGCATCGTCGGTGAAAAAAAAGTTTTTCTTTGAAAACCAGGCCACCTGCGGAGCCAACAGCAGCGTCCACCCTGGGGGTGGGGGGGGTTCTCCAGCGAATGAGAAGTGAACTGATTTCTGGGTTTCCATCTGATTTAAATGTAAAAACACACACATGCGCCAGGCAGAAAAAAATATTTCGTTTGTTTTTTTTTTTTAATACTTCCCATCCATCCCAAGCATGGTGTCCCATGGCGATCACTCTGGCTTCTGCTCTCCTGCTGCTGCTGGAAGCCTTTTATACCTGCTGGGCGACAGAAAATAAGGATTAATTAAAAAAAAAATGACATAGGGACCTTCAGGGTTAAAAAATGGCGTGGGGGGGCGTGGCCACGGCATGGCAGCATAGAGACGTAGTTTTGTGGGTCTCCCGTTAACCTCCTGCCCAGAAGCCGTTTCTACGGGAGAAATCTTTTTTCTTTTTGTCCCCCTACGCTATGGGGAAGAAGAGGGGCCACCAGAGGAGCACTGGCACCGGAGACAGACGGGGAATTGCCCGTTTCCTTAAGTCGGGCGACCCCGGGAGCAGGAGCAAGATGGCGCCGGTCCGCCCTGCGAGCGTTGATGGAGGAGTGCGGGGGCTGCTGAGCAACTGCCGCTCGAAGCACCAGCTTGAAGAGGAGAGCGGAGGGATGGATGCGACGCCTGGCCCTTCTCACCCTCACCCAGGCAGTGACAGCCGTGCGGGGAGCAGCGTGGAGCGAGCTGCTGGGTGCACCAAGATGGCGGCCGGAGAGGAGGGAAGCCGCGGGTGCACGGAGCGGGGAGCTGCAGAGGAGAGCCAGTCCGCGGTGCTGCGAGAGGTACAGCAGGCGGCGGGAGGGCGTTCACCCCTTACTGTACAGCAGCTATATGAGGGGAGAAACCCAGGGGACCCAGGCAGCGACTGTGACTGTGGGACTGGACCGGAGCCTTCCCTCAGTATAGACTCCCTCCCCCCCCCCCCTGCACTTATCTATGTCCACAGAAGGAGAGGGAGGAAAGATATCCCCAGCCTCCTCCCTGATGAGTATCAGAGGCAGCAGTTGCACAGAAATGCTGGCCCATGATGCAGTGCCCCCCTTTGCCCCCTCAGTGTGGGGACTGGGGATCCTCGGTCGAGAGGCTCTCCTGCGACTCCAGAGGAGATGAATGGGCCCCACAGCCACCCCAAGGGGGCATCCCGAATCACTGTCCCGCATTGGAGAGCCCTGTTGAGAGGGGAGACCCAACTGAGGCACATCCCGCTCAACGAGATTGGGCGTCCCGTGTGGACGGGGCCCCTCCTGTCCCCTCGGCGCCTGGACCACAAAGAGTGCGCCCAGCCTTGCTGCCCACGGACATCAGGGACGGAGATCCCCGGACCCCTTGCGACGCGGCGGGATTTTCTCCTCCACCAATTCTCAGACCTCCTGGCAGAAAAGCAGAGAGCTGGTGCATAGGGCGCATGTACACGCCCCCCAGCAGAGCCCGGACCTTGACCTGCGGTCGGTGCTCCTCTCCCTCCCCACCAAGGCTGACATGGAAGCAATCCCCACCAAGGCGGACATGGAGGCGATGATTTCAAGAATAGAGAAATCTTTCCGGAGGGATCTAGAGGCTGTCCAGCACAACGTGGCGGCAGTAGAAGACCAAGTTGCAGCCCTGGAGAATGCGGGAGGCACGACTGAGGAACGCCTCGCCCGCCTGGAACAAACAAGCAGCTCGCAAGCAGCGCAAATCTCTGCCTTGAAACTACAGTATGACGATCTGGAAAACAGAAATAGACGGAACAACCTGCGCCACAGGGGGATACCCGGAACTCCCCAATATGCAGATCTGGAGTCGGTAGCCTCCTCTATCTTCGCTCCTGGGGAACCCCCCTGGCACCGTCATCAAACTAGACAGGATCCACAGAGTTGTTGGCCGCCCACCGGGCATCCCAGATGGTCCCCGTGATGTTTTGTGCAGGGTCCACCACTTCAAGATTAAAGAAGACATCCTGCATAAAGGCGGAAGCAAGGCAAATAGTCCACGACTCCGGACCTATCACCATCTTGCTGGACCTCTCCCGTTCCACGCTCTGGATGAGAAGGCAGCTGAAACCACTCCTCCAGAAAATAAGAGACTGTGGAGCTGTCTATAGGCGGAGATACCCTTTCCACCTCATTATCAGAAAGAATGGGGGCTCTTTCACTCTGCGGACCCCTGGAGACCTGGATAACCTTTTTGTGTTTCTGGACACCACTCCACTGGAAGTCCCTAACTGGCTGGACTTTCCTGCGTACCAGCCATTGCCACAGAGGATCAGACGAAGAAGGGCCCCAGCCAGGCGTGGGCCGCCGAGGGGAGGGAACAAACCCCCACCTCCTGAAGAGTAATGACCAATCTCATGCTTGTCCCGCGCGGTGACCTGCCCGATGCTGGATCCTGTGCCCCAAGCCCTCTGTGTGACTTTCCCTGCTTCCGGGGGTTCGGACACGGGGCCCGCCTGCGGCCCTCTGGGGTGGGGGTTGGCATCCCGCTCGGGGCCAGGCCCGCTGCGTGGCCCTGGACCTGGGGGGGCTGTGCCGTCCGGTTTCTTAGATGGCGATCTGGCCCCTGTGGGACATCGACCCTGCGCCATGGTCTGATTGCGTGGCCCGCCGCGGTGCCTGGGCTCCCCCCGGGCCGGTGCTGCTGCCGCCGCCCTTCAACGTCTATCTTCTTGCTGTGCTTGTTGCTGGCGGCCCGGCGCGGGGGGGGCGCCCGCCCCCGGGCATCATTTGACGTGGATTGTTGGATGTGTTGGTGTGGGTCGGCCTCTGGGGGGGCGCCGCCGCGTTCTGGCCGCGATTGGCGGCCTGGCGCTTGGCGGTGCCCCTGTGGTGGCTGGGCTGGGGGTGGGCGCCTCTGCCTCCGGGGGGGGGGGTTCGGGCCCGGATGGGATGGGGATGGTTGGCCCCGGGGTCTCTGGGTGATTCTGGAGGGATCTTATGTGGGCTGGGGCACGGGTGGAGGGGGGGTAGGAAACATGGGGGTCATCGGTGCTTTTACTTACTTAAGCTCAGTTTGGGTTGTATACTTTTTGTTTTTCTTGCGTATCCCGGTAGGAGGGATAATAAGTCTTGGACCGCCCCTCGCCCAGAGGGGCCGCTTCGGGCCGGGGGGGTCGAGGCCCCCGTCGTTGTTGTTGTGCCGTGCCACTGTATATTTTTTCCTTTGTTACTCCCCACATAGGCCGCTCGCCTGGGTTCTAGAAGCCCAAGAAGGCGAGCTTTTTCTTTTTTCTCTCTTATTCTCGTTTTCTCCCGCTTCTCCTTCAGCCTCCCCCCTCCCTTCCCTTCTTCTCCTCTTCCCTGCTCCTCCTTCTGTGTGTCCCCCCTCTTCGTTGACCCTCCCATCTTTCTCCTCCAAGCCCTTCTCCGCTGCCGCCCATGTGGTTCCCGTCGGCCTGGTTCCAGTCTCCTTTCTCTCCGGCCGCTCCCCCCCCTTCCGGGCTTTCGCTTCCTCCTTCCTTTTTTTTTTTTCCTTCTCTTTCTCTGTTTTCTTTCTCTCCCTAAGGGGTGCTTTGGTGTCCACCTGCTGTCGCGACAGCTCCCGTGCTGTTGGTAGGGTAGAAAACCAAGATGGACTTGAGATGGACTTAAAGATTGTCTCCCTAAATGCCAAGGGCCTCAACATTCCAGAGAAGAGGAGGATGTGCCTTAATTTGTTCTGGAAAAGGAGGGCACAAGTGGTCTTTGTTCAGGAGACCCATTTCCAAAAGGAGAGGGCTCCAAAATTATTTTTTACCCTTCTAAACGTTAGGCGCTCCTTCTACGAATACGGCAACAAGTGCAGCCACCTATTGGCCAGGGCGCTGCGGGAACAAAGAGCCAGTAACTCGGTCCCACAGATTCTGGGTATGGGTGGTCGTTCCTGGGCCAACCCGATTGACATTGCTAGGACCTTCCGTGAATGTTATTGTAAGTTGTATAACCCGTCTGGGGAGGGGGACAACCGCGCCAACCTCTTGAGAGAGGCGCAGGCTTATGTCGAATCCTCGGGCCTCCCCGGATTAAGCCCAGGGGTCGTGGCCGCACTGGAGGAGCCTATCTCCGGGCAGGAATGGAGCCAAGCAATCAAATGCTTGCAGCCAGGCAAGTCCCCGGGCCCTGATGGGTTTTCCCTGTCCTACTACAAATGGCTAGGGGACATCTTGACCTCCTCTGTGCTAATTATAGGCCAATATCCTTACTAAATGTGGACCTTAAATTATTCGCCAACAGGTTGTTATCCCACTTGAGTGGGTTGATAGACGCGGATCAGGCTGGATTCATTCCGGGGAGAGAGGCCAGGGACAATGCGACTAGGGTCCTTAGCCTAATCCACCTGATTCGTGAGGAAAGGATTCCGGCCATGCTCCTCTCAACGGATGCAGAGAAGGCATTCGACAGGGTCCATTGGGACTTTATCCGAGCCACACTAGAACACCTGGGTCTTCAGGAAAATATGAGGACCTGGATATTGTCCCTCTACTCTTCCCCTTCGGCCTGTGTCAAGGTCAATGGAATACTCTCGGAACCATTCCCAATCAGGAACGGCACAAGGCAGGGTTGCCCGCTTTCCCAAATTATATTTGTCCTCACGATAGAACCGTTTCTACGCCGGATAAGGGCTAACCCGGACATAAGAGGGGTGCTGGGGGGGGGGGGGGGGTTGAACATAAAGTAGCGGCCTTTGCAGATGACCTGCTTTTCTGCATCACCCAGCTGGTAACGTCTCTGCCCAACCTGCTGAGAGAGTTCTCCGAGCTCTCAAACTGTAAAATCAACCTGCAAAAGTCTGAAGCGCTGAATTTATCACTGTCTCAAGTGCTCGTAGGAAATATCAAAGCTAACTTTCCCTTCCGGTGGTCCACAGGGTCAATTAAATACCTGGGAGTGCAGATTACGCCGCACCTTAAGGACCTGTTTGCCCAGAACTTTCCACCGTTGCTGTCCACAATCAAGAGAGACCTAAATGTTTGGAAGGACAGAACACTATCATGGTTCGGCAGATGCAACGTTCTCAAGATGAATGTGCTCCCACGGCTGCTCTACCCTGTTCAGGTTCTCCCCATCCACCTACCTTCCGCCTTCTTGAAATCTACTCGCTCGGAATTCATAAAATTTGTGTGGGGGGGTAAGAGCCCGAGGATCGCGCAAAAGACACTCTCACTCCCCAGGACAAGAGGGGGAGTGGGACTACCGGATATTGGATTGTACCACGCAGCGGCCCACCTAAACAGGATTGGAATCTGCCTGGACGGCACAAGCGCTGGGTCCAACTTGAACAGACGTGGTCGCCAGTCCCGCTAGCGGGCCTCCCGTGGTCCGCGGGCACCATACCGGGCATCCTCTAGGCGCACCCATCAATAGGCCTTACCCTCCAAGTATGGGCAAAGTACCCCTCTAGAGGGACAATAGCACCTTCGCCGTCTCCGCTCCTCCCGGTTATAGGGGCACTGGACTTCATGCCAAGTCAGATTGATGCGGGGTTTCGTGGGTGGGGGGCACCTGGCAGAGGGACCGCTCGCGACTTCCTGATTGGCCCACGGTGGAAGTCACTACAGGAGATCATGTCTTGGGGAGACCCTCCCCTTCAACCGTTCTGGAGAGCGCTTCAGGTTGCCCACTACCTCCGGGGGAATTTGCTAGAGACCTCACGCCTTTCGAGCGGCTGTGCACTTCGTCAGAGCCTATCAGGGGAGCGCTCTCCATTACAAACCAACTGCTGGTGGACCCTGGGGAGGACTTTGTGCCAGGTTACATTAGAGCATGGGAAACTGATCTGCATGTCTCTTTCCACCCGAACCAAATCAAGAAAATCCTGGAATTGGCACAGCGCGCGTCGGTCTGCAACATGTATCAGGAGGCAGGCTACAAGATCCTAACTCGGTGGTATAGAACCCCCCAGGCACTGAACCGCCTCATTCCGGCGGTCTCACCCCTCTGTTGGAGATGCGGACAGGCACAAGGCACCCTTCTCCACATTTTCTGGGGGTGCATGAAAATACGGTCGTTCTGGAAGAGCGTGGTGAAATGGTCCGGTGTGGTGGTGGGTGAGAACATCCCGCTGTCGCCTGAGACCCTCCTCCTTCACTCCACTGATGCCCCAGTTGGGAAGTACAGGAAGTCCTTGATCATTCATTTGATTAATGCAGCCAGGGCCTGCATCCCTGCACAGTGGAAATCATCCTCACCACCCTCCATCGGTTCCTGGATCCGGAGGGTGGAAGACATTAGGAGGATGGAGGACCTAACAGCTGGGCTCAGGCGCTCAGAGGAAAAGCACTGGCGTCTGTGGCTGCCCTGGAACATGTTCATGGAGTCAGCGGAGGGCGGGGCGTGGCTTGGTGGGGGGGGGTTTAGCGGGGTGCCTGGTGCGGACTGGTGGGCTTCCGCACGGGGGTGTGCTCCTGGTGTGCCCTCTCCCCCCCTCCTTAGCCCACTGGACCTCTTGCTTAGGGTCTCCTGATGCTTTGCTTTACTCCCCCCCCCCCCCCCCTTCCTTTTTTTTTTTCTTTTCGTTTCGTTTTTCCTGTGGGGGCCCCACGGGGGTGTCGAGCGGCCGGCATTGTCACTATGCCGAGACCTCATTCCAATCATCGGACCCACTCCGGGTTGTCCGGCCGCTCCATTTGGGGGTGGGCCGATGGGCGGCAGTGTCACTCTTGTTTTATCTCCTCCCCCCCTTCTCGTGTCTGTTTACGTCTGTATCGGGGGGCCGGGGCCCCCCATCCCTGCGGAGGGCTCCCATGCTGGCCCCCTGGTGCCCCCCTAATCATCCTCCTAAAAACCCCTAACTCCCTCCCCTTTCTACTCCCCCTATCCTCTCCCTTCTTCCTTCTCCCAATCCCAGTTACCTCTTCATCTAAAGAATAGAAAAAGCGGTGGGCGGTGACGGTGAGGCGCATGGCATGGGCAGTTGAGTGGCTGTACTGGGGGATGCCTTATTGTGATAATGACTCTACTTGCCTGTCTTACTATGTGTTGAAATCTGCTGTTTGGATTTGTTCAGTATCCTGTGCCTTTCTGTACCGTCTGCCTTAATAAAGATATATTGTTAAAAAAATAAAAAATGGCGTGGGGTCCCCCTTCCCTTCATAACCAGCCCGGGGACCAGCTACGCAGGGCTGGTAGAATAAGGCGCAGAGGCCAGCCTCAATGGCCCCCTGCCCTGCAGACTACAAACAATTACCCAAAAGTGTCTGATTAATTATAAATAGTACCAAAATATGTAGGCCATAGGCCTCATGGCACTTCTACAGCAAGAGAGGTTTTACATGTAAAATAATACACCAGACCATTCAGACACCCCCCTGAAGTTTTGCATCTCGGAATACTGCCGCATACCATACGTATACTGCAGGTTGAGATACAGTGTCGTAGGGGATAAAAACATACTATTTAATGAAAACAAAACTAAACAGTGGCACATGCACATTCATCTATTTAGAGAGAATAAAAAAAATTAAATTCAAGTTTAGTGTCACATTTTAATAACACAACTGACTTGGTTTTACTTGTCAGGGAGCTGCTGCATAATCTTCTTTTGCTCTGATGGACTCTGAGGTGTGAGGTTTATGAAATGAGTCTTTCTGTTTCACATTGACACAGAACGAAAATCTATCTGCAGGGGAAAGATGTGAATGGGTTATTTTTATTGTGAGACCATGAAGTGAGGAGATGACATAAAGCAGCTACAACAGGGAGGCCCTCACCCCCCCCAAAAATGTGCTTTTACTGCCAGCCTAACTAGATATTGCCACCCTCTGTTGCCAGGTCATTTTCAGCATTTTGTGCTATACATGCTTACCTTTGAGTTGGTGCTTTAGCGTGAAATGTCTTGTTTCTAATTTTTTCAGTTCTTTCTCAATATTTTTTGGGGGAAATATGTGAAAATAAAGTTTAAAAATTATATTTTTAAAATTTGAGTTTTTTTTTAAGACATGTATGTTTTTACTGCATTTAAAAGTCCCATTCCTGTGTCGGCAAACGAGCTGTCTGAAGCTGCCATGCAGAGAACAAGTGTTTTTTGCCCCCCTGAAGACCATGGGGGGATCGGAGGCCCCTGGGGAAGATTTCCAGACGGAGGTGTGCATTTTTATTTTTTTCTGCCCACAAATTGAGGGAAACCCCGAACCTATATAATCAACGTGCTTGGCAGTTAATCATAGGAGGCAATGCTGTAAATCAGAGGTGTCAAACTAATTTTCACTGATGGCCACATGAGAATCACAGTTGCCATCAAATGGCAAGTTATTAACAAACACAAAACTATATGCAAACGTGAGCATTCATATGTATGGTTACTGACCGATTCTTCCCTTGACAGATGCAGAATTATTTTTCCCAGGACAGATGCTAAATTATTTTGCCCAGGACAAATGCTGAATTATTTTGCCCAGAACAGATGCTAAATTATTTTGCTTAGGACAGATTATGAATTATTTTGCCCAGGACAGATGCTGAATTATTTTTCCTAGGACAGCACTATGGTAATTTTGCCCCCACCTTACTTGGCAAATGCTAGGAAGAACCTCAGCAGCAGATGTAATACCCTCTGCTCTAGCATTTGGGTGAGATAGGTAGTTTAGTGGGAGCTGGTTGCACAGAGACACAGAATAGTTGCAGACACTACTCTCTTCTCCCAGCAAACGTTAAAAAGATGTGCACCAGATACCGCACCTGGGACTAGAGGCTTTACTTTGCTGCACAGCAGAGTGCAGCATACTAGTGCATCAGTTGGCATCACCTCACATAGATGCAAGGACATGCTGCCTGTATCAGAAGCTGTGGAAAGTCCAGGCTAGTTAGAAGGCGCTTCCCAGCCACCACTGTCAGAGAAAAAAGCCTTGGAGGGCCACATCCAGACCTTGAGTTTAAGCTCTACATGTGCTGTAGATTCTATGGGCTCTTGCCATTTAAAGGTATTAAACACGCAGACAGTGCAGCCCAAGATGAAGTAGACAACACCCTGCCCAGCCAATCTTCTTTTCCTAATGCACAGCACGTCGGGGTCGGGTGTGTGCGAGCACTTGCTGCGCTCCGCGGAGGAACACGTTTGGGGATCTGGGCCTTGATGTCGGCGCCATTACTGGTGTGGGCGCCGAAGGTACGCGCCCGCTCGCGGGGGTCCGGGGCCGCGGGATGATTTTCACGTCATCTCTCTGCGACCCGCTCCTCGAGGTTCCTTCTCGGGCGCCATCTTGGGAGCTCCACGCTGCTGCTGCTGGGACCATATGGAGGCTTCTGGGGATAGCTAGCTCGGGGGGCCCTCAGGGCAACCTCGGCTGTGTGTCATGTGCGGGGCATCCCCTTTGAGTGGTGGTGGCGCGGTTTGTGTGCGGTGCGCCCAAAGTATTATTGCGGACCAGGCTGGGCTGAGTGCTTCTCTTCCCAGTTCTGCGCTTCCTACGGCATCTCCTACTCCTCCGTGCCTGCATTTAGCCCTCAGTGAGGGGGATACTAGCAGGGGGTCGCAATCAGATCTGGCGCTGCGCGTGGCCAGCATTGAACGGCAGTTGGCCCGACCGGCGGCGGGCAAGGCCTCTAGCAAGAAGCGGTACCTTGATGCCACGCTGTCCCTATTTGCTGAGGAGGATGAGGGCCTTGATGTGTATGGCGGCCGTGACTCCCCGGAGGTGAGGGAGCTTTTCCGTGACTCGGGACTCCTCTGGGGGTCTTCAGGACGGTTGCGACAGTGACCTGGGGTCCTCCTCTGATGAGGATACCTGGCTCCCGGATGACACAGATAGGCTTCTGTCGGCGATTTTCGACATATTGCACATCGCCCCCCCCTAAGGCTGCGAAGAAGAAGCAGGGCGAGCTTTTCCACCCTGGCAAGCAACGCTTGGAGTTCCCGGAACAGGGCCATTTCGCCAATATGGTGCTTAAAGAGTGGGAACATCCTAACAGATTACCCTCGGTGCCCAAGGGATTGGACAGAAGGAATCCCTTTTCAGCTGATTTGGTTAAGTGCTGGTCGTGTCTTCCTGAGGTGGACGCTCCGGTCCTGGGACTGTCTAACACATTGGTCATGCCGTCCCCTGACACTACTACACTGCGTGATAGCGCGGACCGGCGTATGGACCAACTGGCGTGTCACGCTTTCACCTTTGTGGGGGCAGGCTTGCGGCTTCTGCGCTGCAGCCATTACGGCCATTGCCATTAAGAGGAAGCTCAAGCGCCTTGCTGAGGCCGCCATGTCTGGTAAGAGAAAAGAGGATTATAGGGACCTCTTGCTTTGCTCTGATTTTGTTGCTTTTGTGCTGGCTGCTATGGATGATGCCGTCCGGCTGGGCGGTAGGGCCTCGGCCCTCCTGGTGGCTATGCGTCGGTCTCTTTGGTTGCGCCAGTGGGTAGCTGACACTGAAGCTAAGTCCTTCACCGGGCTTCCCTTCACGGGTCTCCGTCTTTTTGGTGAGCGTCTGGATGCTCTGGCCAAGGATGGTAGGCTCCCTCAGCGTAGGAAGCAGACTTCCTTTCGTACCTCAAGGGGAGGTCGTGGTACCCTTTTCTCGGGTAATCGCAGAGACTCATGGGGCCGAGGCAGATCCCGCGGTCGTCCCGGTCTCTCCTGGGGATCCAAGCCTAAACCCTCTCCCAAGGCCTCTCAGGCATGAGGAGGCGCTCTCACCCGACCTGGTGGGGGGACGGCTTCAATTTTTTGCTCACGTCTGGAGGCTTCACGTCTCAGACCGGTGGATTCAGGTGGTGTCCTCCGGTTACAAGATAGGGTTTGCAGCCTGGCCGCCCCCAAGATTTCTCAGATATCTCAAAACCCTGTGTCGGCTCAGGGACTCCGTATGGCCATTCAACGTCTTCTGGCGTCAGGAGTCATTTGTCAGGTACCTCGTCAGGAACAGGGTCGGGGGTATTACTCCAATCTGTTCACGGTACCCAAGAAGGACGGTTCTCTGAGGACCATCCTGGATTTGAAGGGTGTCAACAAGTTTGTCAGGTTCAAGCACTTTCGCATGGAGACGTTACGTTCGGCCGTCAGTCCCAGGTCACCAGAGGTTCCTGAGGTTCGCTCTGGGGGATCAACACTACCTGTTTGTGGCCTTACCATTCGGTATCACCTTGGCCCCTCGGGTCTTCACCAAGGTGCTGGCGGGTGTCATGGCTCTACTGAGAAGCCAGGGCATTCGCATTCTTCCTTACCTGGACGACCTATTGATTGCTGCTCAATCTCTTCATCAGGCCGAGAAGGATACTCAGGTGGTGACGTCCACTCAGCTGGGTAATCAACTATCCCAAGTCTTCACTATCTCCTTCTTTGGCGAGGTCTTTCCTGGGCATGACGCTGGATACCTCTCAGGTCAAGGTATTTCTCCCTCAGCAGAAGGTGGAGGGCATTCACACGCAGGCACGGGCTCTGCTTTTGTGTCCTCACCCATCCATTCGGCAGGGGATGCAGTTGGTGGGCCTCATGGTGTCCTGCTTCGAGGCGGTCCCTTTTGCTCAGTTTCACATGAGAACTCTTCAGTTACATCTCTTGTCGGTTTGGGATCGAATCAGGAGTCCCTGGATCAGGAGTTCTGTCCCCTCCGGTCAGGCAGTCCCCCTCTCCTGGTGGCTGGACTCGAGGAATCTTCTAGTGGGCAGGTCCTTTCTGCCTCAGCGCTGGGAAATTGTCACCACAGATGCCAGTCTGACCGGCTGGGGGGGGGGGGAGTTTGGCAGTCTCTGAAGTTCCAGGGTCAGTGGGGTCCCCTGGAGGCCCACATGCCCATCAACATCCTAGAGCTTCGGGCGATCAGGTTGGTTCTCTCCCTGTTGACCCCCCACCTTCGGGGTCATGCTGTGCAGGTCCGCTTGGACAATCAGACGGCGGTTGCCTACATAATTCATCAGGGAGGGACTCGGAGCAAGTGTCCCTGATCTTGTCTTGGTCGAAGGAGACTGTTCCATGCATTTCGGTTTATCACGCCCTATGTCACCGCTGGGGTCAGCCGGATGTGGACCTGTTTGCGTATAGTCACAATCACAAGCTTACAAGATTTGTCTCCCTGTCGTAGGACCCTCTGGCCTTCGCCACTGACGCGCTAGCAATTCCCTGGACAGAGTTTCGACTTCTCTATGTCTTTCCTCCATTCCCTCTGCTGGGTCGGGTGCTACGCAAGATGGCCCAAAAGGGGGTACCGACCATTCTGGTGGCCCCCCGCTGGCCAAGGAGGGTATGGTTCACGGACATTGTACAGATGGCAGTAGATCAGTTCGTCCTGCCCGACGATCCAGACCTTCTCACGAAGGGACTACTACGCCATCCCAATTTACAAACGCTGGCTTTAACGGCTTGGCTGCTGAAACCTCCATCTTGATGGGCAAGGGTTTACCGGCCTCCGTTGTTGATACTTTGATTCAGGCTCGGAAGAAATCCTCCACTTTTTTATACTACAGGGTCTGGCATGCTTACATTGCTTGGTGTGAGTCCAAGTCTTTATCTTGTTGGGATTTTTCCATTCCCAGGATTCTGGAGTTTTTACAACATGGTCTGGACTCGGGCCTTCAACTTAGTACTCTTAAAGGACAGGTTTCGACTCTGGCAATTTTTTTCCAAAGATCCTTTGCCAATCCCAGGCTTGTTAAGACCTTCTTCCAGGGAGTTACTCATGTCACCGCGTAAGACTCTGCTATCGGTTTGGGACTTAAATTTGGTGTTGTCCACCTTGCAGGGTCCTCCATTCGAGCCTATTAGCAAGGCTGCTTTGTCCATTCTGACTCTTAAGGTAGCCTTTTTGGTGGTTATTACTTCTGTGCGTCGAGTCTCTGAGCTAGCGGCACTTTCCATTAAACCTCCTTATTTTGAGCGTCATCAGGATAAGGTAGTGTTCCGTCTTAAGCCGGATTTCTTACCCAAGGTTGTGTCTGCCTTTCATCTCAATCAGGACATTATTTTACCTTCTTTGTGTCCTAATCCCTCTAATTCTAAGGAACGGACCCTTCACTCTCTGGATGTGGTCAGGGCGCTCAAATTTTACTTGGTCGCCACTCAGTCGTTTAGGAAATCTGATGCTTTTTGTTCTTTCGGCTGAACCTAGGAAGGGTTTGCCTCCAGCAAAATCCACTATCAGCAAGTGGATCCGTCAGGCGGTGGTGCAAGCGTATTCTGCTAAAGGGAAGGAACCTCTCTTCCGGGCTACTGCTCATTCTACTAGAGCTATTGGTGCCTCTTGGGCTTTTCAGCACCAGGCTTCTGTTGAACAAGTTTGTAAGGCCGCTACTTGGTCTTCTGTTCATACTTTTTCCAAGTTCTACAAGGTTGATGTTAAGGCCTCAGCGGATGCTGCTCTTGGCCGCAAGGTACTTCAGGCAGTAGTGGTTTGAACTGCCTGCCGTTACTTTTTGGGGATCCCACCCTATCCTTATGGACACTGCTATTGGATGTCCCAGAAGTAAGGATGAAATGAAACAGGCCGTGCTGTGCATTAGGAAAAATACAATTCTGTGAGTACTCACCTGTAGAATTTTTTTTACTATGCACAGCACGGCCTGTTTTATCCCTCCCTTGTTATCGTTATCTCTGTATAGTATTTTTTTAAACTTTTAGTTTTTAGAGGCTGAGTATTTTATCTTGGTTAATCTCCCGGCTTCTTGCATAACTGCTTTTCAACACTGGTGGTCTATTGGTGATTCCTGGCTTTGTATAGGGCCGGGAGGAGCCACAAATCTTCTGCAGTCAACTGCGCCACCTTGTGGCGGAATACCCAGAAGTAAGGAGGAAATGAAACAGGGCGTGCTGTGCATAGTAAAAACAATTCTACAGGTGAGTACTCACAGAATTGTATTTTAAGGAAATGGGCATGCATAGACCCTTACCAGCTACTCCATAAAGAAGGGGGCAATGCTCCTGTAGCCACAAGCACCACTGGTTAGTGAGGGTTATGTTCTCTGCCAAGCGGTTCTAATCATGATTGGGTTCCCTCGACCTTGTAGGTGGGTGGATGCTGTAGGGAAGTGCAGATGTCTGGAAGAACTGGAGGCTAGTTGTCCCCAATGCCTCTCATCTTTCTCTCAGTGAGCTCCTAGTCACTACTTCAAAATGATTCAGGTTTCTGGTAGGGGCAGTATATTTCGTTCCAATCTGGACCTGATGAGTTCCAACAGTTGAATGCGCATCTGGGGTCTGGGCTGGCTCCTGCTGCCTTGAAACATAGAGAGTTCTAGGTACTGATGGATACCAAAGGAGCTTGTGTTTTCTCTAGGTTGGGAAGGCTCTGTCACAAAACTTTATCAATGTTTTTTCTAGGTAACCTCCTGCACATTCATTCGTTTGAGTGATGAAATACGGAAGATATCTGTTTGGTGGGGCAGTAGCTACTGGGTGCAGCGAGGACTACCTCCTGCTATGGATGGTGCTCCACAGGGATATCCGCCAGGGTATTCCTCCTGGAAGAGAGCTATCCTTGGTGCCCTATCACCAATATTTCCATCAGGAGTTAGAGATCCAGTGTCTCTCCTTTGCTCCACAGAGGTGGCTCTTTTATGGGACTAAGGGCATCACAAGCATTCAAAGTGCCAGCCTTTCCTTTCTGGTAAGGGGAAGGGGTTCACCCTGGATGGCAACCTTTAGGGATAGGTCTGCGTCAATACAGGGATGGGGATCTGACTGTGAGTTGATGCTGGGAGTCTAGTGGTCAGGGAAGTATGTCCCTCCAACACTGGACTTTGGGTCAGAGGGGTCATTGGTGTTATTTCAGCCCAAAAACCCAGCTGGAGTAGCTAGGGATCATCGGGGAGCCAGGACAATGCATAAGCCTTAATGAGAAGAGTGGCAATTGGCTGTCTGGAGGATGTTCTAATAATAATAGTGCGATAGTGGCCATTGTGTGCCAACGCACACATGGAATTCTTCCTCCGCATTTACCCATCCGTGCACTGTGAACAACACAACACTGTAAATACACCAGTGAATAGGTTACACACAGTGAACACACCAGTGAATAAACACCATGTGAGTGACTTTACACAAGTGAATTACACACTATGGGGCAATGAAGTGCACACGTGTCTAGAGCGGTGGGCTGCCCTAAACACAGTGCCCAGGGAGCACATATAATCAAAGATTTTAGGATGCTCTGAAATTGTATAATATACACTATTCCCAGGGGGGATTAGGTAGGAGAAAGTTATTGTGTACCTGGATAGGGACTCAGGGGTGGTGTCTGCTCATTATCTTCATTTCAAACCAGAACAACCGACCACCCCCCCCCCCTCCCAAATAAAAACGTGCTATCCAGATTGCTGTCAATAAAATATAGCTTTTTTTTCTTAAAAAATCTATTTTTTCATATCATAATGATGGCCCCTATGGGAATATGTGGCTGGCAAAGTGAAAGCTGCTTTGGCCAACAATCTGGAAACGCTGCTTATATCCTGAGTGAGTGGTGAGCTCTTGCTGTCTATGGAAGCGATGCCTGTGCATGCCCAGTTGGAAGGGTACGGGCCTGGCAACGATTTCAGGGACAGCGGGAGCAGGCCACTTGCTCACGGGCTGAGCAGTGCTTCTGGATTGCCAGCTAAATTGGCTTTAGCTTTGTCACCCACTTATCCCCCAGGTGCTGTCATTTTTAAAGAGAAGAAAGAGGTGAACATTTTTTTGCCAGCAATCTGGATACTGTGGTTGGCCAAAAATTATTTTGCGGGTGTTTTTTTTTTTTTTTAAGACCAGAGGTCCTGCATATTCTTGGGTGGTAGAAAATATTTACTCAAATGCTACCCAATAATATTTGGGGACTGTGGTGTGCATCCATTTGCTCTGTTTATTTAGTAAGTGAAATCTTTAGCAATATCTGCTTTAAATGCAATCTTAACGCTTCATGTGTTATGGCACACAGCAAACTGTCGCACAAAAACCTGGAGTCAGCTTTGATGTTAAGTGTGTGATTGTGACTAACCACAGTGCTGTGTCTGCATGTGAGATTGTGGAATTGACACTTATACAGAACACAAATTCGGATAAAGCTGAGATCCACCTGTTCCGCTGTGATCATCACTTTCCTATACCATGAGCAATTCCTCCTGAGGAACTGTTCCTCGTTCACACAGTGATTCATAGGAACCAAATTACTACGTCAGGGAATGCTTTGTTTTATGTGAAAAAGTGTAGGTAGCCAATATCACACAGTGAGCAGAACTTGAGCAACAAGTAAGGCAAATTTTACAGCACATGGTCCTACAGGTGGCTCTACATCTGGATTCTATGAATGTAGGCATAATATCCTTTAATTGTTCTTAAATATTTGAATTGTATCAGCTTCATCACTCTGTTCATTTTGCTTATCAAGTCAATTACTTGTGAACATAGCTGAATGGTGCCCCAACCACACAAAGGAAGCATTTATCATCATAACATATGCAATGCCAGGGAAGGGGTAGGGAGACCTAGTTAGGCTTTGGTTACACAGAAAAAAAGAACCTAAGCAAGCCACGGCTAAGAAGGAGAAAGGAAAATAGAGACTTTCCTTAAAGGGAAGTTATTAAAGTGGATCAACACCCACGGGTGATCGGCCGATCACCTCCCTCCCCGCGGGACATCCGAGATCGGGATGTCCCGCGGGGTGAAACCCCCCCAAACACCCCAAACTCCTTACCTTATCAGCCGTCTGTGAATGGCCGGCGCGAGCACGCGATCGGGGGTGCCCCACCGAAGTGGACCAAGACCCAGGATAGTCAAAATCCTGGGTGTTGGTCCACTTTAACGCTGTAACTGCCAGCCTACCTACAGCTGTTGTCAACCTCTGTTGCCCAACCATTTTTCACCATTTTGTACTGTGATTTTTGAAGAAATGACCAAGGATTTTATTTAAAAAAATATATATTGTTTTTTTTTCAGCCTGGGGTTTAACATGAAATGTTTTGTAATTTGTTTAGTGCTTATTATTTTTGTATGTAATATGTGGCAAAAATTAATGCTATTTTTTGCATTTTATAAAAATTAAAAATGTAAGTTTTACAAGAAAACCGTATTTCTCCCTATTCCTTCAGGTTACAACAGAGACACCTTAAACTAAAACAGCGCTTTAGAAGATTAAAAAAACACAACTACTATGCGCACCTTGCAGTTTTTCAAGAAAGACAACCCTGTTCAGTTGAAATACTCCCCACAAAATATATATTATGTCAAAGTACACACCTCAAGCTTTCTAGGTGTACAAGGCTTGTTGTCATGGGCGCAGTTATCTAGACACAAACCCTTGAGGAATTTACTGGTTGCATAGGGTTTCCCCAAACAATTTGAAAAAAAAGCAGAATCAAAACCACATTTTACCCCCCAAAAACAATATGCAAACAAGAAAAAACAAGCTAAATCTGAGAGCGCAAGGTACACTGAACAGAACAATACCCAACATGCTTAGCTACTTTTAACCCTTAAACTGCTAACCTACTTGAGATTTTGTCACCCACTGTGACAGGCCATTTTTCATCATTTTGGGCTACGTATGTTTAACTGTGACTTTTACAGGGATTTCCAGGAAAATTGTATATTGTATTTCAGCAGAGTTCAGGCACTAATATGAAATGTCTTGTTTATAATTTTTTCAGTGCTTTCACAATATCTTTTGGTGAAATATGTGAAAAAAGTTTTGGGACATTTTTTCACTTTTTTTAATAAAAATCAGTAGACACCCCTGCCCACAAGACACCGTAAACTGAAAAGAGCGCTTTATAAGATTTTCAAATAAAACTCAACTACTATGTGCACTATCAAGGGTTATATGTTTAAAAACTGTTGTGGGCCCCCCTTCCGCCAATCACACCCGGCTTCTGACACTCCCGCTGCTGGGAGGTGCCTCTTATAATGGCTGTGTGAGATAACATCATCTCACTCAACCCATATAAAGACCCCTTTTCTGTGGCAGTCGAGCTGTCAGAAGGTGACGCACTGGAAGGGGAACGGGCGGTCTCTGATGCTTATGATGCTGCCACTGACCCCCCAGGGAAGAGGAGATCCCCCAAGCACAAGCATGCACATCGAACAAGGTGCATGAGATATACAACTCAGCTAGTCCAATATATATATAGTATGCATATATATAATGTTCAACCCCTGAGGGCAGAGAAAATGTTAAGAGACATCAGCGCTTTGCAATTTACACCCACTCAGCTCAACAGCCCAAATCACACTGGATCATCTCAGACCCCCACCCCTCGCTTCTCTATCAATATTGTCCTACCTAGGGCTGACCTGGTTATCTAATCTAATAGGATATAAGGTGATGTCACAACAACCATCGTCTCAGAAATCCTGTTCATTGCATTCCTCTGAAACATAGGCTTTGGCTATTATTTGTTGTTATTTTTAGACATTAAACAATGTTGTTTCTTTCTAACGTTGTGTTTTCTTCCTCAGGGGAGAAGAGGCAGTGTTATGAAGTGACATACAACAATTTTTTGGATAATAAGGATCATGATGTGATGCCCCATCGGATGTTGGAGCAAAATACAGGAAGCCCTGTTGTCTACCGAACCCCTGGGGTTTTACATCCACTGGTACACACTCCACCTGCTCCAACTGCTGAAATGGTGTCTGTCTTTAGCAGCATTTACCCACTATCCCTTACCCCTTATGATATGCCCAATGGACACTTAGTAAAACAGTCAGTCAAGGAGAAGAAGCTGATTCCTGAAAGGACTTTGTCTCCAGGTGCCAATGCTCATGATTCCACTGACACAGATAGCAGCCATGAAGAGAAGCCATCTTACCCACCTAACCTAATTGCTGGTCCAGTTAGGACAAACAGTGTTTTTCAGAACCCCAAGGAACACCCTAGAGGTTTTGATGCTTTGAAAACCCCTAGTCTACTGCAGCGTGATTTTCTTCAGCTGATAAGCAAGGATGGGTTCCCAGTGGGGGTTTACCGATGTGACCATTGTTATGTTCTTTTTCTGGATTATGTCATGTTTACAATCCACATGGGATGCCATGGATTCCGAGATCCCTTTGAATGCAACATGTGTGGCCACCGTAGCCAAGATCGCTATGAGTTCTCATCTCACATAGCACGTGGTGAACACCGTATTGGGATAAATTAGAATCGATTATATTTACCTGATCAACCCACGATTACCCAGCATGCCTTTATCCTTTAAGATTGACACGACTGTCCAAAAATAAATATGGCTTATGTATAAAAACAAACACAAATGCTATTATGAGAGATATAATTCTGGCAAATGTTTCAAATCTTATTGCGTGTTTGAAATCACTGTGAGGACTGTTTTCAAATAGATTTTTTAAAAATGTAAACTAAGCAATGTTTTTATGTTTTGCATTACTTTGCTCATGTATTGCTTTAGAAGCAAAAATGTTGCTTTTAAAGTTTTTGCAGGATAAGCAACATACCAAGTAGGACACAGTAACATTTGGAATTTATTTCAATCGTAAAGGGCTTATTCAGGCATGAACAAAAATATCTATACTCATTTTTTCCCCACAGCTCTTTTGTCCGGATTCAGTGTTTGAAAACTGATTGCCAAGATTGCACGACCCACCATTCAGCACCAACAGAAGTCCTCTCCTCTGCATGCCCACTCTATCATTCCTTTTACCTTTGAGTCTTTTGGTCTCTTTAGCACCCCCTATGTTAAGCCTAACATGGGCCTCTCCACATGATGGCTTGCAATACTCTATTCATTGCAATCAAGGGGTGTGCCAAGGCTTTGTAGGACCCCTCCATTGCCAAGGGGGCAAGTACAGATGTTTTTTGCTTTTATGTCTGGATAGACCCTTTAACATATTAGGAAGCTGTTTCTTAACCAGGATATTCCGGAACAGTTTTTGTATATTTTTAATGATTATTCAGACTGTGAAATTTAGCATTATCTACAGTACTGAACATTCCATTGCAAATGCAATTACTGGAAAATGTTCACTTTTTAGGACTATGATCTCCTTTTGACTGACCTATGGTGGATTATTATGCCCTAGGACAGGGGTTCCCAACAAATGGTACGCATATCACTGGGAATACATCAGGAAACTGAATGAAAACCAGACATTGACTGTACTGTTTATATTTGTATGCTTTTGGACAATTTCTGTAATTTAATGATTATTCTGATTAGATATTTGATAAGACTGTAAAGTGTAGCATTATCTACAGTACTGAAAACATTCCATTACCCCACTGCAACTCCACTAATTGGAAAATAGTAGCTGTTTCACCGGCCTACAGTAGATTAGTATAGGACAGGAGTTCCCAACTATTGGTACGCATAGCACAGGAGGTATGCAAGAGTGATGAAAACTATTTATGAGCATTCATGTCCTTGAAATGGCTGTTTTGAGTGTTTTAAAACAGTTTTAGGTGCCACAACAATAGACCAAAAAGAGGTATAGGGGGAGGCACTCCAATAAATCAAAACTCAAATATTTATTGGATGAATACAAAAACACAGTAAATCCATATTAAAAAACACACTTTTAAAACATAACATTTTAAAACAGTTTAGGTGACTTACAACCTAGGTTGTACTTGGGATAGTTAGAAAATACTAAGTGGTATAAAAAGGTTAGGAACTCCTTCTTTAGCATATATTATAGATGCTGTTTTAAATCGGATCAACAGCCTGGCACAGTTGAAAAAAGAAAGGTAACAGCCATTTTGGTGCTTCCTCTCGCATAATTTCGGCCTTTCTGCTACTTGCATTCAACTGACATAACAGGCAATGCACAGTAACAGGAAGCCCAGCAGCACTTCCTGTTTGCAGGCAGCCTGCACATCCATGAACCGCCATTTTATGGTAAAATAATTTTTATGTGCAGCAATCTAAATTGCCCTAGGGAGGGATGCATATGAGCAATGCTTGTTGTGTTGGTCTGGTTTAAGTAATTTTTGACTGTTGGTTTGCTTTAAGAACAGCTTTAAAAAATTATGACTGTAAGAATGACAGCTAGCATAGGAAAAGGCCTCCAAGAAGTGACCACAGTAATATATTCTAAGTATACAGCACGTCCTGTTTCAGAGATAATTCCTTACGTTTGGGTTATACATCCACAAGATGGCGCTGGACTGCAGAGACAGAAAAGTGGCTCCTCCCGGCCCCTTATATACCAGAGACCTTCCACAAATTCCCCAGTTCTTCTCTGCAGTCTGGACTGCGATGACGTGAAGACGGCTCTTTCTAATCGCAGGTGAGTGGGGCTTTCCCACCCGTTCCTGTTTACTGCCTCCCAGCTTAGGCTGCGCTGGTTGGGTGAAGGTAGGCAGCACCGCTGTAGGTGCTAAGGAGCGCTGCTCCAACTGCAGGCCCCCACCAAAGGGTAAGCGGTACAGGCTTGTGGTGAGCATTATGGGATTCCCCTCCCGCATATTGCCCCTCGCCTCCCGTTCCCCGGTTATGCTCCCTTAGGTGGTCCTCGTCCCCCTCACTTCCTGGGCTAGTCTCGGGGGGGGGTTGCGTTTACCGCCGCCGCGCGTTTTTACAATGCTCCACGGGCGGCGGTGACATCTCCTCAGGAGCTGCTGCGCTGTCATTGGCTGCCCCTGTCAGGCGGGCGCGTTATCGCGCTCTTGGGGGGGGGCGGGCCTTGCGGATGCCGCTTTTTGCGTCACTGTCTCCGCGGGCTGCCCCTCGAGGTATATGCGGGCGCCATTTTGATGCTGCTTGCTGCGTGTCTGGCGTCTCCCTTCTTGGTCTGTAAGTGCCCCTGCGGGCTGGCTAGTTTATTGTTATTCCATTGCCTTGGCTTACGGGATCTTTATTTGTGTCTTGCAGGCGGGTCAAACTTTTTAAGTGGTTTCTCCCGGCCCTATCCCCTCTATTTCACTTCCTTATTGGAAGGGCTATTGCCATCTATTGTCTCCCACTTCCCTAGCGGGCTATTGGGGCATCCCGGGTAGCTTATCAAGCGTCAATCCCTATTGGCCTGTTGTGCCACAATAATCACCATATGGAGGCTTCACAGGATAATGTGCCTGGGGTTCCTTCGGGACAAGTTCGGCTGTGTACTGTGTGTGGGGTGGCCCCTATAAGTGACGATGTCAGGGTTTGTGCTCCCTGCGCCCGACAGACGCTTGCCCTGATATCGGGGTTACCTGTGGCTGGGCCTGCGCCCATGGGCTCACCTATCCCCCCACGCTTTCATTTGACCCCCAGTGATGTGCATACCAGTGGGGAGTCTCAACCTGATTTGGCTACTCGGGTGGCCAGCATTGAAAGGCATATGGCTGGGTCTGGTCCGCGTAAGGCTCCTGCTAAGCGGAGGCATTTAGCACCCGGTGTTACCCTCTTTCCCATGGAGGCTGAGGAATTTTTTTATGTTACCGGTTATACCCCCCTAGAAGAGGGGGAATTATTTTCTGATTCAGATTCATCTGAGGAGCAACCTAAAGGTTATGCTGCCGGTTCTGGATCTGAACCATGGTCCTCAGGCGACACTGATAGGCTGTTGGCTCAGATATTTGAGGTGCTTTATATTTCCCCTCCTGCTGCGGTCCCTAGGCAGCAAGGGGAGCTGTTTCATACTGTTAAACCATGCTGGGAGTTTCCTGAGCAAACTCACTTTAATAATCTTGTGTCTAAAGAGTGGGAAAGGCCTAGCCGGCTTCCTGGGGTACCAAAGAATTGGGATAGTAGGTATCCCTTTCCCACTGAGGTGGTTAAGTGTTGGTCATGTCCTCCCGAAGTGGATGCACCAATTTTGGGTTTATCTAACACATCTGTCATGCATTTCCCTGACACTACTACCCTGAGGGATGGGGAAGACAGGCGCGTGGACCAACTGGCTTCCCATGCCTTTGCTTGTGTGGGGACCACACTGCGCTGGGTCTGTGCCTCTGCCATTACTGCTGTGGCTATCCAGAGCCTGCTCAAGGGTATCTTAGATGGTGCCCCTGAGGATGCTAGTGGTGAAGAATATTCAGCTCTTATGCGCTGTGAGACTTTTGTTGCATATGTCCTTTCTGCTCTGGATGATACCATTAAAATGTGTGCCAGGGCCTCTGCCCTGTCAGTGGCTATACACCACTCGGTTTGGCTACGCCAGTGGGCAGCTGACAACGCTGCCAAAAAGGCTCTCATTGCTTTTCCCTTTAAGGGGCTGCGCCTTTTTGGAGAACGTTTGGATTTGTCCCGGCCCTTTAGGGGTTCCGGTGCATTTTCCCCCTCCTTTCGTGGATCCAGAATGGGACGGGGAGCTTCCTTTGCTGGGGCCCGCGGAGATTTTTGGGGCAGGGGCAGAGGACGTGGCCGCTCCGGTCCCTCCTGGGGTCCCAAGGCTAAGTCCTCTCCCAAGCCCCCTCAGGCATGAAGGGGCGCCCTCACCCATTCAGGTGGGGGGACGGCTTTGGCGCTTCGCTCACGTCTGGAGGCGTCTCAGACCGGTGGATTCAGGAGGTAGTGTCCTCTGGTTACAAGATAGAGTTTGCAGCCTGGCCGCCCTCAAGATTCCGGATTCCTCAAAACTTCCTGTCAGCTCAGGGTCTCTCCCTGGCTGTCCAAAACCTGCTAGATTTGGGGGTCATTTGCCGGGTTCCCTTATGGGAAAGGGGCAAGGGTTACTATTCCAATCTTTTCACTGTCCCCAAAAAAGACGGGTCCATCAGACCCATCCTGGATTTAAAGCTCCTCAACAAGTTTGTCAGGTTCAGGCACTTTCGCATGGAGACTCTGCGCTCTGCTGTGAATTCACTACGTCCGGGGAATTTCATGACCTCGGTAGACATCAAGGATGCTTACCTTCACATACCTATCTTTCTAGGTCATCAGAGATTCCTCAGGTTCGCTCTGGAGGATCAGCACTACCAATTCATGGCCTTGCCCTTTGGTCTCACCTCGGCTCCCAGGGTGTTCACCAAGGTGCTGGCAGGTGTAATGGCCCTGCTGAGATCTCAGGCCATTCGCATTCTTTCCTATTTGGACGACATTCTCATCACTTCTCAGTCTCTCCAGCAGTCAGAGCTGGATACCCAGCGGGTGGTGTCCACTCTGGAGTCTTTTGGCTGGGTGATCAACCACCCCAAATCTTCCCTGGCTCCTTCCATGGTGAGGTCCTTCCTGGGAATGACTCTGGATACTTCTCAGGTCAGAATCTCTCTTCCTCAGCAGAAGGTGGAGAATCTTAAAGCGCAAGCACATCAGGCAGGGCATGCAGTTGGTGGGCCTGATGGTGTCTTGCTTCGAGGCGGTTCCCTATGCTCAGTTCCACATGAGACCTCTTCAACCTCACCTCTTGTCAGTATGGGATCGGGACCCTTTGTCCCTGGATCAGGTGTTTGTTCTGTCCCCTCTGGCCAGGCGGTCTCTCTCGTGGTGGCTGGACTCAAGGAACCTGTTGGGGGGCAGATCCTTCCTGGCCCCTTACTGGGAGACAGTCACCACAGATGTCAGTCTGACAGGTTGGGGGGGCTTTTGGAAGTCCCTGCAATTCCAGGGTCAGTGGGGCCCTCGGGAGGCCCACACCCCTATCAACATCCTGGTATTGAGGGTGATCAGGTTGGTTCTGGTCCGCTTAACCCCTCACCTTCGGGGTCGGGCGGTTCAGATCCGCTCGGACAACCAGACGGCGGTTGCCTACATCATTCATCAGGGAGGGACCCGGAGCAAGGGGGCCCTCAAGGAAGTATCCCTGATTCTGTCCTGGGAGGAGGAGAATGTTCCCTGCATCTCGGTGGTGTACATTCCGGGGGTGGAGAATCTGGAGGCAGACTCCCTCAGCAGGGGGACTTCTCACCTGGGAGAATGGTCCCTCAGCAGCAGGGTGTTTCACTCCCTGTGTCTCCGTTGGGGTCTGCCGGATGTGGATCTGTTTGCGTCCCATCACAATCAGCAGCTTCCAGTCTTTGTCTCTCTGTCCCAGGACCCTCTGGCCTTAGCCATGGATGCCCTGGAAATGTCTTGGAAGGGCTTTCAGCTCCTCTATGTGTTTCCTCCGTTTCCTCTGCTGGGCAGGGTGCTGCGCAAGGTAGCTCAGGAAGGGGTGCCAACCATCCTGGTGGCTCCCTGTTGGCCAAGAAGAGTGTGGTTCACAGACATCGTGTGGTTTGCAGTAGATCAGTACGCCCTGCCCAGGGTTCCAGATCTGCTCACTCAGGGGCAGCTACGCTACCCCAATTTACAAACGCTGGCTTTGACGGCCTGGCTGCTGAAACCTCCATCTTGATGGAAAAGGGGCTGCCTGCTTCTGTTGTTAATACTATGATCAGGGCTAGGAAAAAGTCCTCTTCTTCTATCTACTATAGGGTTTGGCGTACTTACATTGACTGGTGTGAGTCTAAGTCGCTTCCCTGTCGTGTGTTTTCCATTCCTAGGATTTTGGAATTTCTGCAACATGGTTTGGACCTGGGTCTTCAACTCAGTACTCTGAAAGGTCATGTTTCTGCCTTGGCTATATTCTTCCAGAGATCTTTTGCTCAGCATCATCTGGTCAAAACCTTCTTCCAGGGGGTTTCTCACGTACGTCCCCCACGTAAGCCTATGTTACCAGTCTGGGACTTGAACTTGGTTTTATCTGCCTTGCAGGGCTCTCCCTTTGAGCCTGTGCAGGAGGCTCCTTTGTCCATTCTTACGCTTAAGGTAGTCTTTTTGGTGGCTATCACTTCTGTTAGGCGTGTTTCTGAGCGCTTTCTATCTCACCCCCTTACTTCGAGAGACACCAGGACAAGGTGGTTTTTCGGTTTAAGCCAGACTTTCTGCCTAAGGTTGTGTCTGCCTTTCATCTCAGGACAGGACATTGTTTTGCCTTCCCTGTTCCCTAATCCTAGTAACCCTAAGGAACCTGCTTTACACTCTCTGGATGTTGTCAGGAACTTGAAGTTCTATTTGGTGACTACTGCATCTTTCAGGAAGACTGGTGCTCCTTTTGTTCTCCCTTCTGGGCCTAAGAAGGGTTTGGCTCCGGCTAAGTCCACTATCAGCAAGTGGATTCGCCAGGCTGTGATTCAGGCCTACTCTGCTAAGGGGAAGAATCCTCCCTTCTGCCTTACTGCTCATTCTATGCGTGCTATTAGTGCCTCTTGGGCTTTTCAGCACCAAGCTTCTGTTGAACAAGTTTGCAAGGCCGCTACTTGGTCTTCTGTTCATACCTTTTCTAAGTTTTACAAGGTTGATGTTAGGGCCTCAGCTGATGCTGCTTTTGGCTGCAAAGTTCTGCAGGCGGCAGTGGTTTAAACTGCCCGCTGTTGCTTTTTGGGGATCCCACCCTACCTTACGGACAGTGCCCAAATGTAAGGAATTATCTCTGGAACAGGACGTGCTGAACAATACAATTCTGTGATTACTCACCTGTAGAATTGGTATTATATGTATACAGCACGTACTGTTCCACCCCGCCCTTGTTTTCCTTATTCTGTTACCTCTGTATGGTGATTGTTCATTTTTGATCTGGTTATAGTTCTCCCGGCTTCTTGTTAACTGCTTTTAAATACTGGGGAATTTGTGGGAGGTCCCTGGTATATAAGGGGCTGGGAGGAGCCACTTTTCTGTCTCTGCAGTCCAGCGCCATCTTGTGGATGTATAACCCAAACGTAAGGAATTATCCCTGGAACAGGACGTGCTGTATACATATAATACCAATTCTACAGGTGAGTAATCACAGAATTGTATTTTTCCCTCCTCCGTTGGTGTCCTGTTCTTCCCTGTGGTGGCGCATATAGGGCTAAGGTTAATTTTTGGCCCTACTGATTGGGCATTTCATTTGGGTTAAAAGGCCCACATGATGTAGAACCACTGGGCACCAACATGGCAGCTTGGACATGACTAGTAGCAACAGAGGAATAGGTGAGGTCAGTGGCGGAGGGCACCTATTTTTCCCAAACTGCTTGAAGCATACCAATATGGATTCAATTGTGTTGTCATTTGAGTTTTAGAACAGTTTAAAGCACGTGCCTTCCCATAGGTCCAAGTGGGTAACGATAAGGTGAGAAGTGAATGATGTTTATAGATTCTCCCCATTTGTTATCCGTATGGCAATACAGTACAGATTGTGTGTATTTTAATCATTAACATTTCTGTTTTTCTTCACAAAGTTCAGCTATTAACAAAGTGAAAGCTTCTACTAATTATTTAAATAATTCAAGCAGATTATATTTTAAGGATCTTGAAACATTTTTTATGTACTGTATAGCAGATTTATTTTTTTCCTTCTAATTTAGAGAAAAGTTTAAAAATACTTCACTATCTTAAACATGATCTACTGTGTGTTTTTTTTAGAATACGTACTGCAAGCATGATGGTAAACTATTTTAATAGGAATTAGCCACTGAGGGACACAGCTGCATGGGAGTTATAGGTCTGGAAGCTGGTCACTCAAGAATGGTTGCTCACCTTGCTCTACATTTAATCTTTCAGGACAGGATCTCTCTAGTTTTCTTTTAGTGTCCCATAAAGAATTAACAAATTGCAGTCCTACTTTCTTCTGAGGCATGTGGAGGATGAATTGCTTTGTTCTTTATTCAGTACATATGGATTGCATTTGTACCCATAGGAGATTGCAGACACTTTTATAATTTATAATTTTATCTGTATTTTCTAGTTTTATTTTAAATTACTTCAGAAATATTATCCACCTAGTTTCTGCACTATAGTGAAGTTTCTAACAAGGAGCGATCTTTCCCCAGCAGAGAAGAAAAAGAAAAATTGGTCACTTCACTAAAATATAATATTTGGGTGCATGGCAGGGATGCCTTGGATCCACATGTTGCTGTATTTGAAAAAGGTGGTTCGCCAGCATAACCAATAAAACTTTCAAAATGTATCTGACGGAAATGTCAGGATATAAAAGCAGTGCAGAATAAAGATGACTTGTAAAGTTCATTCTTAGGCATTTCAAAGCTGCATAGCGTCGTTAATCATAGGTTAACTGGTGAATACAGTATGTTTGTGTGTCTTCAAAGATGGGAGATGAATACTCCTTCCACCTCTATAGGGCTCAGCACGGATGCAGTTTTATTTTTTCATGAGGGAGCTAGCGCTAACGGTGTGCCTAGTAATACCCTCTCCTTCCTATTTAGCTCACTTTGACCTCAATTCAATAAAGGTAGAGAAAAATTCTTGAGGTAGAAAAAAATTAAATTCATGAGAAAAAAGCCTGAGAATGTCACTGTTACTGAATCACTAGATAAAAAGACAATGGAAGTCAATGGCAGCTTTTACTTAAGTGTAGAAATTAGTAAACAGTTCTCTGTTTTTCTTAGTAGTAAAAAAGTGCCACTGACTTTCATTGTTTTCTTAGCTGGTGATTCAGCAACATTGAAATTCTCAGGCTTTTTTTTCTCATGAATTGAATCTTTTACTACCATGATAATTATTTTCTACCTTTATTGAATCGAGGCCTTTCTCTGTAATATACTGATGACACATCAAGTCCACAGGAATCTCTGGTTTCCATGATCTGCCATTAGGGTGATGTTTGTTTTATTATATACCGAAGTTGCCTAATTATATAAGTAGACCTGTATCCATAGTCAGGTGGGGTCCACTGTGGGGGCACAATCCTTTTCCTAGTGGGTTAAAAATGCTCATCCAGGAGATTAGACTCTACTGTCGGGGGGGAGGGTGTCACGGATTTCTCAAAAGAGAAATCCCCTATTATAGAATGACCAGTCATTGAGAGCTGCAAGACAGAGGCGGATATGAGGCAAACCACGTTTAATGGTAATAAATAGTAACAAGTAAACATAGCACACAACAACCAGGCTGCTGTACAGATATACAATTTAACATAGTAACATACACATGCTAAAGTAGCTGTACAGAAAAACAGGTGAACACTGCGTGCTACGGCTGCTGTACAGAAATACAGGTGAACCCTGAAAACATACACCCACTTAGGCTGCTGTACATATACACAGGTGGACTCTGCAAACATACATGGACAGGGATCCAGTTCAAGTCCAAAAGCGGATAACAAGGCTGTGGCAGGGAAAGCAGATCACAGGGCTGTGGCAGGGGTTCTGGCTTCAAGGTCTGGGTCTGGGAAGACAATGCAATGTTGATCCACCGGCTGCAGGGGTGGATCAGCTTATAAAGGAAAAGGAATGCCTAATTACCAGCACCTCTGCAGGAGAGAGCCACCTGCTGGTGGAGCGGTATATGGCAGGGGCGAACCCAGGAAAGGGGGCCAGCCAAAGGCAGTACAGAGCAAATACACGCTCCTATATTGCAGAGGAACTCTAGACCTGACAGGGTTTTTTTTTTCTAGGTATCGCCGGGAAGCCAGTCTGCCTCTTTTATATGCTACCCGGTGGCGGGGAGGGACTGGGAGGTCTCTGATGTTTAAACTTGCCTAATTGTATAAGTAGACCCCCTGTGGCGGCACAATTGTTTACCTAGTGGGTTAATAATGCTTATCCAGGAGATTAGACTCTTATACTGTTATTGTCCTCGTCGGTGCGGGGGGATGTGCAGTGTTTTTTCTTAATATCCTCTGCGGGAGGAGAGTCCTGTCCACTCATTTCCCTCTGTCCACCTGGTCCATTGAAGTCCTCGGCGTGGATCCACAATGTATGAGGCATCATAAGCATCAGGGATCCACGCCCCGCCATGCGCGTGATGGTCTGTGCCGCCACTTGCGATACTCTGTGGTAAAACCTCACCAAGGGCGATCTATTTCTCCACTAGTTTCCATTTATCGGTCTGAATTTAACCTTTTAGGGAGAGAGACCCCTCCAAAATCCGATCCAATTATGGTTATCCCATATGATGCGTACCAAAACAAAAGAGCTGCACCACAGAACAATTTTTAATTACACCACACCAGGTGTGCGAGGTCTCACGTGGAACACCAAAGATAAGAAGGGGCTTGATTTGCTTTTTACTATTACCCTTTTGGAAGTGGCATGGTAGCCACTGGCGTGTGGGTAATGAGGGTCCCTCTGGGTGATGTATTGCTGAGCTATTGAATATTTATTACTGGCTTGTCCTTTTTAACTGGATCCTGGAAAGGGAGTTTAGCAGGCAGATTAATACACTCACCCACAGAATCTTGAGAACAGAGGTGATATACACCACTTTCTTATGCCAAGTACCCCCTAGCCACTAGAAGTTCTAAGTACCCCCAAGGGGGTGATCAATTTAAAATAGTACCAAAATAAGTAGGCCACAGGCCTCAAAGCACTTCTAAAGCAGGAATGGATAAGGTTTCAGTCTAATAAAAAGTCAGTCAGGCACCCCTTGTTGGTGTGCCCCCTGGGGTATGTGTACCGAAGGGTGAGTGGTCTACACCACCCGAGGTGGATGATGCCTTTCTGGTCTGGCTATGCACACATTAATTCCAGTATCTGACACTGTCATGGGCAACAGGCACCATTAATCACTGTTGCAGGTAAGAAGTGATTCAATCAACAGAGGACCAAATATTAAAAACAGTTCCGGTCTCCACAGTGAAACTTAATGGGCAGCTTATGCTTTTTTGCTGCTATAAGCTTCAGTGCATGGATGCACTAGTGCTGTTCTCTCTCTTGGCCTTTGACGCACAGTTTGTCTTAGACAATGGGAGACCTACGTAGCCTCCCATTGTCTGAGTCATCTAGCTGAGTTTTCTTGAGAGGGAACTTCCTTCTGATGAAGCATCTCATTGTTCATTTACAGGGCCACTGGTGGGTGGTCCACTAGGCTTTCACTCAAGCCCACACAGACATGAAGAGACACTCTCATCCGGGGGGGGGGGGGCATTTGCTGAACCCTGAACAGGCAGTGTGCCCATTTTTAGTTCCCAAATGTCTCAACTGGTTTGTAAGGATGAAGAGGTTCATAGGGAATCCCTACACTCTGTGGCTATCTCCACCTTCTGATATTTCCAGGATGCCAAAAATACCCAATATTGGCGCTATGATCTCAAATTTTCTGTTACCATTTAGTCCATTCATGGCTCCCGGAGTATTCAACAAGTAACTGGCAAGATTCATGGCCATGCCAAAGCAACAGGGGATTCAGATCATTTCATCAGGATTCCCTCCAGGGGGAGGCAGAGAATGATATCAAGATGGTTCGGTCAGTCTTGAACAGTTTGGTGGATCATCAATTATCCCAACTCTCAGATTTTTGGCCAAGCTGACCATTTTCCTGGGCATGATTCTGGACCCAGAGCAGGCCAGGATTTTCTTTCCAGTAGAGACCAACAGACCAACTATTTATCAGGGTATGAGCTGCTTGGGTCTGACAGGGTCATCCATGAAAGCAGTAACCTCCACTTTAATTTCTCTTCAGACTGCTCAATTTAGACCTTTTGGCTTGCTGGAACATGTCAGGGGGTCTGGATTGCATGTTCACTCTACAAAGATGTCTAGGGACTCTCTGGATTGGTGGCTCCAGTTCTATCTGTTCTCGGTGATGACTCCTTACTTCCAGTTCAGTGGGCCATTATGGCTACGAATGCCAGTCTGTGGGGCTGAGCAGAGTGATGGGGGACCTCACGGTAGGACTCAGGACTGAACTGCCAGCCCTGGTCCTAATAATGATAATTACCAGCCCTTCGGCACAAGTCTATGCTGAAGGGCACCAGGCATGTCAGGAAGGTGGCTTTCCACTGGTATAGGGGGTACCTTTACCAGTTCAAATGTAGTGAAAAATAGCCCACAACAAAAAGTCATTTGTTAAATTACATTTTACTATACTTAGCCATGCCCTGTGTCCTGTGCTGGGCATCTTTAACTGATTCCAGTGGTGGTGTCTATTTCAGTCACCCTGCTAACATCTGGAATGAAGGGAGACACAGGTCTCCCTTTCCTCCTGCCTTAGCATGCTGCCAAATGAAATGACCGAAGCAAGGGGAGTGAAGCTTTTTTACTACAGAGGCAGAGCCTTTCAGATATCTCACCCAGGTGACTAATGCCACCAGAGGGACATAAAGGGGGATACCGCAGTGGCCAGCATTGTTTCTGGCTGGAAGCCAGAAAGTAAGGAGGGGGAGCTTTGTCCCCTGTTCAAAATATGCTGGGTGATTTAATTGCCACTGCTGGCATTGAAGACCCCAGTGAAGGACTCAGAAGAAGCCCCTGACCCGGCACAGGAAAAGAATGCCACATCCTCATTCGGGCACCAGGCTGCAGAAGAGCTTGGTGCTAGGCTGATTGGCTCTGGGAGGAGGGGCACATTTCTTTTTTGTTTTTTAAATACACATTACACTCCTACATGTCTTTTTTATTGAAAAAAGCGTGCTCTTAGCAGGAGTAAAAAGTTCAACTCAAAAAACTCCACATCACCCGACTTTATGTCAATAAGCTTTTTTAGAAAGTTTTCTGCTTATTCTTAGTATACAGTACGTCCTGCTCCAAATCTAATACTTACACTTGGGATATACTCCGCCAGATGGCGCTGGACTGCAAAGACATTGAAAATAGGCTCCTCCCGGCCCCTCAAATACCCGGGGACCTCCCACAAATCCCCAGAATTTCTCTGCAGTCTGGCTGCGAAGGACGAGAAATGGCTCTCTACTCGCAGGTGAGCGGGCCTATTAGCCTGCGGCCCTGTAGGACTATTCCCACCCGTTCCACTAGTAATATGCCTCCCAGCCTCGGCTGCGCTGGTCGGGTGTAGGTAGGCAGCACCGCTGTTAGGTGCTTAGGAGCGCTGCTCTACCGCAATCCCCCACCAAAGGGTAGGCAGTTCAGGCTTATGGTGAGCCTCTATGGGATGCCCCTCCCGCACTAGTGCCCCCTTACCCCTGCCCGGTGGGACCTGTTTAAGTGGCCGCTGTCCTCCCTCATCCTCCTTGTAGCCTTCGGGGGAAAAGAGGGGGGTGTGTGTAAATGTGTATGCTATGCATTCTGTGTTTTACACTCTTCTTCCATTCTGTTTAGTCTTGTGTCAGCCCCCGCGCTGACTTGCCTTTACTGTCTTTTTAAAATTGCCGCCGCCGCACGCTGACTTGGTTCCGCGCTTGGCGGCGGCATTACCTCAGGCGCTGGTGCGCCGTCATTGGCTGCTTGCACGTTCTGGCTTCGCGCTCTTCGGGGGGCCGGGGCCCGTCTATGGCACACTCCGCGTCATCGCTGATACCGGCCCGTCCCTCGAGGTATACCGACGCCATCTTTAACCTGCTTGGTTGACCCATGCGCGACGGACCCCTACCTACCGCGGTCCGTAAATACCCTCGCGGGCGGCTTTATATCTTTGACTCTTGTTACTGTGTGCTTACAGGTCTTGTCTGCTTATGTCTTTCAGGCGGGGCGAACTCTTTTGGCTTCTCCCGGCCCTGTATTAGTATATAACTTGTAGGCCTTGTAAAAATAATACTCCCACTTCCCTAGCGGGTTATTGGGGCATCCGGGGTTGCTATATAGCGTTATTCCCTATCGGCGTATAGCACCGCTATAATCACCATATGGAGGCATCCCAGGATAATGTGACCGGGGTCCCTTCGGGACAAGACCGGCTGTGTGTAGCGCGTGGGCAGCCTCATGCTGACGCTGTACCCTGTGCTGAGCAGGTGCTTGCATTGCAATCTGGCCTGCCAGTGGCTGCAGCTCGTTTCACTTCGCCTACTCCCCCAACCTTAAAACTCACTCCTACTGAGTTGCATACTAGTGGGGATTCTCAGCCTGATGTGTCTTCTAGACTGGCTACTGTTGAGCAGTTGATTGCTAAGTCCTTAGCGCGTAAGGCCCCTGCTAAGAAGCGGCACTTGACGCCTACTGTCACTGTTTTCCCTATGGGAACTGAGGAGTTTTGGATCTTTGTGGCTATACCCCGTCTGATGAAGGGGAGCTGTTTTCTGATTCAGGCTCATCTGATGAGAGACCAAGGGGTCATGACGATTCTGGCTCTGACCCCTGGGCCCCGGATGACACTGACAGATTATTGACACAGATTTTTGAGGTTCTGTCCATCTCTCTCCCTGTTGCGGCTCCCAGGCAAAGGTGGGAGCTTTTCCATACAGCAAAATCACGTTTGGAATTTCCAGAGCAGGCACATTTCCATAACCTTGTGCTCAAGGAATGGGAGCGCCCCAGTAAACTTCCCGGGGTTCCAAAAAGTTGGGATAGGAAATATCCCTTTCCTGCTGAGGTGGTTAAATGTTGGTCACCCCCCCCCCCCCCCCCCCGAGGTGGATGCCCCGATCCTAGGGCTATCTAACACCTCTGTCATGCATTCCCCTGACTCCACTACCCTGCGGGATGCTGAGGACCGGCGCATTGACCAGCTGGCATCCCACGTCTTTGCATGTGCGGGGACGGCGCTGCGCCCGGTCTGTGCCTCTGCCATTACTGCTGTGGACACTAGAACCCTTATCAGAAATATACTTGATAGTGCCCCTGATGATTTGCCTTGTGAGGTGTTTAATGCACTCTCCAGTTGTGATGTTTTTGTAAACTTTGTCCTCTCAGCATTGGATGACACCATCCAACCACCAACTTCTGCCCTCGTGGTGGCTATACACCGCTCGGTTTGGCTGCGCCAGTGGGCTGCTGACAACGCTGCCAAGAAGGCCCTCACTGGACTGCGCCTGTTTGGGGACCGCCTGGACCTTTTTGCTAAGGGAGGCAGGTTACCCCAGCGCAGGCGGCAATCTCGGCCCTTTCGGGGTCAGGGTTCCTTCTCCTCCCCTTACCGTGGTGCCAGACAGGGAAGGGGGGTTTCCTTTCCTGGGGCCCGGGGAGATTTCTGGGGTAGGGGCAGAGGACGTGGACGTCCTGGCTCCTCCTGGGGTCCAAAAGCATAATGCTCTCCCAAGCCCCCTCAGGCATGATGGGGCGCCCTCACCCATCCGGGTGGAGAGATGGCTGCAGCACTTCGCTCACGTCTGGAGGCTTCATGTCTCAGACCGGTGGATTCAGGAGGTAGTGTCCTCCGGTTACAAGTTGGAGTTTGCTGCCTGTCCCCCTCCAAGATTCATCAGATCCCGGATTCCGCAGGACCATGTGTCAGCTCAGAAGCTAGTGCAAGCAGTACAAGGCCTCCTGGAGCTGGGGGTCATCTGCCAGGTCCCCTTAAGGGCTTTTATTCCAACCTATTCACAGTACCCAAAAAAGATGGTTCAGTCAGGCCCATCCTGGACTTGAAGATCCTCAACAAGTTTGTCAGGGGCAGGCGCTTTCGCATGGAAACTCTGCGCTCTGCCATCAGTTCCCTGCGCCAAGGGGATTTCATGACTTCTGTGGACATCAAAGATGCTTATCTTCATATTCCTGTGTTCCCAGGTCATCAAAGGTTCCTCAGGTTCGCTCTGATGGATCAACACTACCAGTTTGTGGCCTTGCCCTTTGGCCTCACTTCAGCTCCCAGGGTGTTCACCAAGGTGCTGGCTGGCATGATGTCTCTGTTTAGATGTCAGGGCGTCCACGTGCTATCTGGATGACATTCTCGTCACTTCCCAGTCTCTACATCAGGCAGAGTTGGATACTCAGCTGGTGGTGTCCACTCTGGAGTCATTTAGATGGGTGATCAACCACCCCAAGTCCTCACTGTCCCCTTCTATGGTAACTCCATTCCTAGGAATGAATCTGGATACAGTTCAGGCAAGGATCTTCCTTCCTCAACAGAAGGTGGACAGTCTGATTGCACAGGCTCAGTCCCTCCTAGCTTGTCCCCATCCCTCCATCAGGCAGGGGATGCAGCTGGTGGGCCTGATGGTGGCATGCTTCGAAGCGGTCCCTTATGCTCAGTTCCACTTGAGGCCTCTGCAACTTCACCTATTGTCAGTATGGGACAAGGACCCAGCGTCCCTGGACAGGGTCTGTGTGCTCTCCCCCCTGGTCAGGAGGTCCCTCTCGGGGTGGATGGACTCAAGGAACCTGTTGGGGGGGCAGATCCTTTCTTGTCCCTTCCTGGGAGACGGTCACCACAGATGCCAGTCTGTCAGGTTGGGGGGGTTTCTGGAAGTCCCTGGGGTTCCAGGGGAGGTGGGGCCCTCAGGAGGCCCACACACCTATCAATGTCTTTGATCTGCGGGCGATCAGGCTAGTTCTGGCTCACTTGACTACTCACCTTCGGGGCCTGCCTGTTCAGGTGTGCTCGGACAACCAGACGGCAGTTGCCTACATCAATCATCAGGGAGGGACCCGGAGCAAGGGAGCCCTCCAGGAAGCGTCTCTGATCCTGACTTGGGCGGAGACCAATGTCCCCTGCTTATCAGCTGTGTACATCCCAGGGGTGGAAAATCGCCTGGCGGACTCTCTGAGCAGGGGGACCTCTCGCCAGGGAGAATGGCCCCTATGCAGCAGGGTGTTTCAATCTCTGTGTCACCATTGGGGCCAACCAGATGTGGATCTGTTTGCGTCCCACCACAATCACAAGCTCCCAGCTTTTGTCTCTCTGTCCCAGGATCCTCTGGCCTTGACTTCGGATGCTCTAGCAATGTCATGGCAGGACTTTCAGTTCCTGTATGTCTTCCCTCCAATCCCCCTGCTGGGCAGAGTTCTGCGCAAGATTGCTCTGGAAGGGGTGCCAGCAATTCTGGTGGCCCCCAGGTGGCCAAGAAGAGTGTGGTTCGCAGATGTGGTGCAACTGGCAGTTAACTGATCAGTACGTTCTGCCCTTGGTGCCAGATCTGCTCACTCAGGGCTCACTACGCCATCCCAATTTACAAACTCTGGCTTTGACGGCCTGGCTACTGAAACCTCCATCTTGATGGAGAAGAGGCTGTCCGCCTCGGTTGTGGATACTTTGATTAAAGCTAGGAAGAAGTCTTCCTCTTCCATTTATTACAGCGTTTGGCGTGCCTACATTGACTGGTGTGAGTCTAAGTCTCTTCCCTGTCGTGTCTTCTCTATTCCCAGGATTCTGGAGTTCCTGCAGCATGGGTTGGAGATGGGACTCCAGCTCAGTACTCTGAAGGGTCAGGTTTCTGCCCTGGCTATTTTCTTCCAGAAGTCCTTTGCTAACCACCCTCTGATCAGGACTTTTTTCCAGGGGGTCACTCATGTGCGCCCCCCACGTAAGCCTATGATGCCTGTTTGGGATCTGAACTTGGTTCTGTCAGCCTTGCAGGGTGCTCCCTTTGAACCTGTGCAGGATGCTGCCTTGGCCATTCTTATGCTCAAGGTTGTATTTCTGGTGGCTATCACTTCTGTCAGGCGTGTGTCTGAGTTGGCGGCGCTTTCCATTCAGCCCCCCTACTATGAGAGGCACCAGGACAAGGTGGTGTTTCGTTTCAAACCTGACTTTCTGCCTAAGGTAGTGTCTGCCTTTCATTTGAATCAGGATATTGTTCTTCCTTCTTTGTGCCCTAATCCTAGCAATGCTAAGGAGAGGGTTTTGCACTCTTTGGGTGTGGTTAGGTGTCTGAAGTACTATCTGGTGGCTACCGCACCTTTCAGGAAAACTGATGCTATTTTTGTGGTCCCTTCTGGTCCTAGGAAGGGTTTGGCTCCTGCCAAGTCTACTATCAGCAAGTGGATTTATCAGGCTGTGATTCAGTCCTACTCTGCTAAGGGGAAGAATCCTCCCTTCCGCCTTATTCCACTCGTGCTATTGGTGCCTCTTGGGCTTTTCAGCACCAGGGTTCTGTTGAACAAGTTTGCAAGGCCGCTACTTGGTCTTCTGTTCATACCTTTTCAACGTTTTACAAGGTTGATGTTAGGGCCTCAGCTGATGCTGCTTTTGCCCGAAAGGTTCTGCAGGCGGCAGTGGTTTAAACTGTCTGCTGCTGATTTTTCTTGGGGATCCCACCCTGCTTTATGGACACTGTGTCACGGGGACCACCTTGCACTCACCTGTCCTCCGGTCCCACGCCGGCTGCTCTCGGTCGCCCGGCGTGCGGGCTGGGCGGGGTCTCCGGCGGGCGGCGGCTCGGCGTCTGCTGTTCCTGGCCGCCGCTCGGCTATTTCCGCCGCGAGCAGCCGCTCGGCTGTTTCCGTCGCGAGCGGCTGCTCGGGCGGCTTCCTCTCCGGCGGCATCGGGAGCGGCCGCGCCACTGCCATCTCGGCGCGCTCCCGGCGCGCAGCATCATGCACGCGCGCGCGCGAGAGTCTCCTCCATTTATGCTCTCCGGCGGCGCTATACACAGTGCGCCCGCCGGAGGTAATTAGCTCTGGGCCAATGAGCCCAGGGTCATTTAGTTTGAATGGGGCAATCAGCCTCAGGGTTCCTGGTTTGCACCAATCAAATCCCTCTCCCTGTTCCATCATTCCTATAAAGGTGTTCCCTCTGCAGTTGATCCTTGCCCGTGATAGCGTGCTGCTGGGTGTGATTTTGATCTCTGTTTCCCTTACGAATCTTGCCGTGTATGACCATCCCTGATTGCTGCCTGGACCGACCTTGCCTGTTTTTGACCACGATTCCTGCCTGCTCCTCTGTACTGCGTATCTCTGATTCCCCGGTGTGACCTTTGGCTAGTCCTGACTATTCTTCTATCTCAACCCTTCTGTACCGTGCTTCCTTGGATTGATCTCCTGTGTATGACCTCTGCCCGATTGACTCAACCCAGTCTCGTTCCTGGTTCGTTTGCCTTCCCCTGCATAAGTCTGCATCCTTTGTGCTAACAAGTCCTGGGAGCAACCGTGTCCGGTGAGGCGTGTTCTGCGTCCCGGCAAACGGGGGCTTGGCTATAGGCGAAGAAAGCAGCGGAGATTGGGGGTTGCAGACTTATTGGAAGGTGGGTGTCCCACGGGACCTGAAACACTGCTATTAGATGTCCCAAGTGTAAGTATTAGATTTGGAGCAGGATGTACTGTATACTATGAATAATACAATTCTGTGATTACTCACCTGTAGAATTGGTATTATGAGTATACAGTATGTCCTGCTCCAATCCACCCTTGGTTTTGCATTATCTTGGATCCCCTGTATGGTGATTGTTACCATTGTTATAGTTGATAGTTTGTATTGTTTAATTCTCCCGGCTTCTCATTAACTGCTTTTCAATGCTGGGGATTTGTGGGAGGTCCCCGGGTATTTGAGGGGCTGGGAGGAGCCTATTTTCGATGTCTCTGCAGTCCAGCGCCATCTGGCGGAGTATATCCCATGTGTAAGTATTAGATTTGGAGCAGGACGTACTGTATACTCATAATACCAATTCTACAGGTGAGTAATCACAGAATTGTATTTTTTCCTATTTGATAGCATTGCAATCATATTAAAAAAACAACTGAAAAAAATTGTAAAAATATAAAGGTCTTCGCTTTGGCGACTTTCAGAGTCAGAAAATGTGGGAGAAAGCACATAGCCAAATGGTTTGGAAAGCTGTGACTCTCCAACTAAAAAAATTTAATTGCTTTGATTATTCTTTATTCTGCAGTTATTTGCAAGGCTTCAGTAAATATGTTATCTGAGTCAATGAAGAAAATGTTTATCAAACTGTTCTGCACAAACTAGCTTGCTATTTTCCAGCCGCCTCTATAGAGCATTACAGGTGCAGCGTCTGTTATTGTGGTGACCCAGATTGCACTACTTCCTTGATTTAACTAATCAGAAACATTTTCCTCACTAGTTTTTTTCCAGCGTGGTGCAGACAGTTGCTAACAGGCCCACTGACTTTGCCTTGTCCCACTGCTGCCTGGTAATGATTATAGATCATATTTTATTACTTGGTTATTACTTTTCATATTATTATCAGGCCAATAGGGCGATATTTTCTCTAAATGTATATCTCCTAAAGCTAGAAATAAAGAAATAAACTCAAAGGCCTATTTAAATCAGGCGTGAACATTTAGCATTTCATCCAACTCATGATACAGCCTACCTGATAGATGACTATTGATAACTGATTATTTTCACGCTGGTTTCATCATATTTTTATATATTGTTTTATATCAACATGGCGTGCATGGGCAAGGAAATACACACACATGTATCAGATGCAATGTTTGCATGGACAAATACATAGGAATGAGTCATAGAAATTTCTTGCCACTTGTATCCCGTGGCTCATGAATTTGTGACTTCCTGCTTGTAACCAACATAAAAGCAGAATCAGGCACCCATAGTTGAGCCACCAGGCTTTGTTTAAACATGAAACAAGAAGGGGAAAGAACATGACGACTGACAAAGTTAGAAGTATGAGAGGCAAAATAATGTGGTCATGTCTGAAAACCTTAAAGGATTTTCTTTAACACACATGCCTGTGGTCACAATGTGGTACCTGACCGTCGCTCAGTCGCTGCCTCTTTTGACAACCAGTGCCACGCCTGACCACGTTTGAGCCACTGTCTTTGTTTCTGACCATTGCCACCTCTTACTATGCCTAAGTCGCTGCTCCTGTTGCTGACCAAGGCCACATCTGATTACATGTCCTGGGTTGTTGACTCCCACATACCTGTACTACATGTGACAGGTCCCATGGTCTTCAGCATCTTCACCACCAGTTGTGGCAACTATCATAGAGGAACTTGTCTAAATCTGACAGCTGCAGTACTAGACTCCAACCAGGTTCCTGCACAAACCCAGCCACACACTTATGGCCCATTTCCACAGAACGATTAGCGAACGAATAATCGCTAAAGCACAATCAAAGGATAATTGATCCGTAGCAATGTTCACTGCGATTAATGAGAAATCGCTCATCGGTCAGGCTTTGTATAGTTTTGGCTGACATTGTTGTGAAAACCTTTAGACAGAAGCTCAGAAGGCCCAACACCTGGACACAAGAAGAATAACCAGTGCAGTACGCCGTGTCAAGACATGTGCTCTGAATAAACTTAACATCAGTTACCCTGACAAAAAAAGGACCAACTCCAGCTGTGTATTTAAAGAACAAAGGACACACCTTTTAAAGATAGCCAGGATAGTTAGGTGCATATTTTAACAGTGAAAAGGGCTGTCTCAAAAAGGTGTCAAAGAAGCTTGGATTGAGTGGGGGGAGTGCAACCCCATCTGTCTTTTACAAACAATGCTGTCTTTACTGCTATCCCCCTGCAGTTTAATAGCGCCCTAACAAGTATTAGATGGCTTAATACAGTTTTAGCGAGTTGTCCCACTGAAAAATCCTGCAAAACGTATGAAATTAAGTGATTCTGAGACTTGGAAAAAATGGTCCAAAATTGAATTTTTGTGGGCTGCCGTTTGCGAGAGCCGCTATTTTTTCACTTTTAATTTTCACTTTTTTATTAGATATAATTTTAATATTACTAAAAAAAAGTTGGACCGACTTTTTATATGGTCATTTTTCCTAATGAATGATGCTTTTCCTAATGAATGAGGCTACACCAGGGGTACTCAACCACTCCTTGTAAAAGCCCATTTAAAGGCATCCAGGGGGAGGTAAAGGTCTAAACAGAAGGCTGTCGTGGGGGGGTGGATAGTTAGAAATCAGCACACTGGGGGAGGAGCTATAGATTTCCCAGGCAAAACTAAATAAGGCTGCTTGCCCCCACCCCAAAAATGTTATTGGGTACTGTGAAAAAACAGGGCTACACCATTGCAGATGCAATTCTGGGATCCACTAGGGTGCGTCATGCTGTCCAACCAAGGCAGAAGAAGGGCAAGAAGAGACAATTGGCACCTCCGAATAGGAGGAGTACATTATGCCGGTAAGTACCCATGCTTTGCCACGCTTCGCCTAAGCATGTTTGCCAATTTACACCAGGCAAATGGGCGCACAGGTGACAGAGTGTCCGCCAGAGCAAAAGCATAAGATCCAAGGCACATAGTGTGGTGCACAGTAAAGGCAGAGACCTCGCTTTCCAAGTCAGACAGGTTTGGGGTCAGCTTTATAGCACAAACGTGCAGACCACAAGCCTGTCTGCCTATTGAAGGCCTAGACATGAAACAGGCACCACCATTAAGGTGCTGCACCACATGTGTCTTAGTTAAGATGCCGTCAGTCATACGCTCCAGGCACTGTAACATGTACCACCCTCTTGCCTGTTTCTCCGGGGCGCTGAGGGGCTCAGATGTGTGTACAGTGAGGGGTATTGGACACAGTTGCAGGATGAGAGAGCAGCAAGGCCATAGACCCGGCAGTAATGGCGGCCTGAAGAGCTGTGTCCACCAGTTTGCCTAAGTACATCAGTTATTCAGCGCAGCAGCAGAGAGATATTAGGAGATGCCTATGCACATGCTGTTTTGGAGTAGCGATATGCGCCTACTCAGTGGTGCATATGCGCATATTGGTGGGGTCACTCGCCAGCCAAATTGGGTAGTCCAATACATGCATTGGCCTGCTGCACATGGGGGAGATGTGAGACACAGGTATTTAGGGGGAAAACATTGCTGTAAGAAGTGTCACGCCACAATCAGGGGAAAGTTAGTGTACATGTGTAGCTAAACTAGGGAAATACATGATTGGAGAAGAAGCAGCAGATTCTGTGATAGACTGGTGAGGAACACTTGCACCTACAGTAAAGTTACCTTTTTATTGTATTTTGCGATTGCAGACTTTTATGACCGTGCGCTATGAATTCAAGCTCAACACACCAAGAGGATGAGGAGAAGTGGTAATGGAGGTGGAGGACCACATGAATGCACAGGGGCTGACGGCTTACATGCACACCCAGATAATGCAGCATTGGTCGGATCTCAAAAGATGGAAAAGGCCCCCGGTGAGGCAGTTATTCTGCCAGAACTTTCCAGGTAAGTGGCTGGTCCATAGAAAAGTTGCCCACTAATGCAGAGCTGTGTTACAGAATTGTGCTTCTATTCTAGCGTCAGAGTTCTGACAGAGAATCAAGCCATTCTGGGGGCAATGTGTCCAACCAGTGCCTTGTCCTCATCCTCCTCTTCAGAATCCCAAACAGCAGCCCCCGGAACAATTTAGAAGAGGAGGAGACCCAGGTGTTGGGCTTGGAGTCACAGCCAAAGTCCGAGAACCCAGGTAGAACAACAGACAACCAACACAACCCTCAAGGCAAAGAACTCCCAATGACATGTCTGCTAAGTGCTGGTGTTTTGTGCTTCTCTGTCCCTACAGACTCATCGGACCAGGGAGAATAAGCAGCAATGGGGCCACCCCAGACAGGACCCTACCACGACTCTCTGAAATATATTTTTTATGGCTTTACACACCCAGATGAAGGCATGGCTCCAAGACGGGGGTGGCTCCCTAAAACAAGAAACAACAGGGATGCAGTAAGTAATAAGCAATTGGGGGCATTTGTCAGGGAGACATGTGTTCAACAGATACTGACCTGCCTTTCTTTTGTCTTTACAAGTGCCATGGAGAAGAGAGCTGAGTCCCAAAGGACCAAAATAAATGTTTTCATAATTAAAGACAAACAGTCAACAAACAAAGATGCAGTATGGCGTGTTCAGGAAATCCAACATGCTTAATGCAGAGTGCAGAAGGGAGGTGGAGGAAGGTGGCAGCAACCACTAGGGGGAAGCAGGTAAGAACAAGGAAGAAGAAGAAGTCTCATTGGACACACACACTACATAGGATGCTCCAAAAGGAACCAGGAGGGAAAAGGTGAGTCTCAATGGGGAAACACACTAAATGGAATGCCTCAAAAGGAACCAGGAGGGAAAAAGTGAGACTCACTGGGGACACACATTGCATGGGATGCCCAAAAAGGAAACAGGAAGAAGTTAAGTGACACTGGGGATAAAGATTACATGGGATGTCCCAAAAGGAACCGGGAGAGTCTACAGTCTTTTTACCTGCTGCTGTTTTGGATTACATCACAAGTTTTCTGCTGTATTGGACATACATTGCAAGAATTCTGCTGTAAGAAGGTTTATTGCAAGTTTCTGTACTGCAATAAAGCCTCTGAAACTTATCTATGTATCTTCATGACCAGCTATCTACCAAGCCTTATGGAGTAAAAAAACATCAGTCACAGACACACTCAGATAAGGTGAAGCTGACTACAGGATTCACATTACTGCCATCTGGTGAGCCAGAATAGTAAAAACTAATTGCAGCTTGATAAACCTCACATTTGTGGAGAAGTGATTTAGAGCTGATTCATTTCTGCCTTATTAGCTCTCTCCCTGTGCTTGTGCATAGCAGCCAGTATCTGCATTGTATCCATTTTTTTATGAGTCATAACTGAACACCCCCCTAGTCTGAGCTCTACAGAATTGTTACATTCACAGGTGCTTTCTGGGCAGCCTGCCAACTCACAATTTGTTACTTTTTCTGCAAAGCAGCCCAGAGACTTTATGCTGTCAGCACAGAATACAGACCTACAGCCCAGTTATAGAATAAAATGTTGTGTGACACCCTTTAAAGTGAGGGAGAATCCTGAGAACATGAGCCAAGAACTGTATTTTAAAATCACCCAGCAATGGGAGACTATATTAAACCACCGAATTACTCTTACACAGACTGATAATGAGTGTGTTATTACTAGGGGCTGCTCGAAGACAACTTTCCACACTTTTGGGGAATTATAAGCAGTTAAGTCAGAAGTATATTGCCACCTTAGAGAGAATTAATTCAGACCATTCATTAAGAGTTAGAAAGCTTCCAGGGAAACTGCTTCTCACATTTCTAAGGCCACTAGTCATTCTAAAAGTTCAAAACTATCATCCAAATATTGATAGTCTAAATATTCAAAGATCAGTCAATTACTTATTCTGACTTGCTCATATGTGGCAGCCACTAAAATCCAAGCAATGTTTGCACAAAGAAATGCTGATATGGAGGCAGAGGCGGCCATCAAGGAATCAGAGGCAGCTCGACAGCAGGCAGAGATGGAGTCAGAGGCGGCCCATAAGGAAGCAGAGGTGACACAGAAAAGAGCAGAAATAGAGACTCTGGGGAAACAATGTGAGCACGCCACAGCTATGGCAAGACTGCAGGTTGTAGGGCAAGCAGGCAGCGGTAGTGAGACAGTGTCAGTTTAAGTGAAGAGTCAGCAGAGGATCCTTTTGAGCACACAAGGGACTATGTGCTAAGCCAAAATAGCGTGCCCCTCAATGTTACAAATGCTGATATTAGAGACATTTCTCCACAGCGGCAGGGGACAGATACTTCGGCAGAACCCTGCTTTCAAGGTCAGTACAATGCACCACCCACTTATTAACCTGATCTTTCCTCACACGTTCCTGCACTCTAGGCCCCTGTACCTCAGCAAAATCACTTTAAAGACACTCATGTTCAAGCCAATGCCCCAACGTGGTACCAACCACCTCACCGCTACACAGCTCTAGTTGAACGCGGAATGAAGCCTGTGGACTTTAAAACGGTTCCTGGTTTAAATGCTCATGCAGCCCCTTACTTACCCACGCCTGTCAGCCAGCAATTCCCTGCCTAAAGACAGAGAAATCAAACATGTCAGAGTTTGCTAGATACATGATGTCAGGACCTGGGGCCAACGCCAATGACTCGGAAGACAGTTCTTATTCAAATAGTAAGCAATTTATTGAAAATAAAGTCCAACAGGCAAAATCTCTTAACTTCAGAGTATGATGCAGCACACAATGCAGTACAGCAAGCAGTTACCTCATCAACTTTAGCAATGTCCTTGATATAACAGGTCCTCTTTCAGGGCATACAAGTCCAGGTTGTTAATCCACAGGTTCCCAGAACGGATAACACATAAAGTCCTTCGGCTGTAATTCACCACTGTCAGTATTGGGAGCAGCAAGGCACAGGCTCCTCATCCCAGCCCTTTCATCTCCACTCTGAAAGTCTCAGAAATTCCTTATATAGGGCTTCCTTCAATTAGTCTCCTCACCTGGGAAGACCTGTGAGTAGGGGAAAAACCCGTACAGGACCCAGGATGTGGATTGGATCTCTGATATTCTGGCATGGATCGTGCCTGCCTAAACAACTTATGGGAAAAATAGACCCCATCCACCACTTTTCCATACACTTTACCACATTGGTTAGCAGAGAACTCACAAAGACCAGCCTCACAAGGTTTGACGACCAACCGGAGAACTACAGAGCCTGGAAATGTGCATTTAAAGCGACAGTCAGTGATCTTGGCATTACAGCAGCTGAGGAGCTTGGTCTACTTGTAAAGTGGCTGGGTCTAAAATTTACTGAATGCATTAACAGACTCAGATCTGTCCATACTGACAACCCAGGAGCAGGGCTCTTTACAGCTTGAGAAAGACTTGAACAAAGATTTGGCAGTTCTGAAACTATAGAGAAAGCACTTCTCAAAAGACTACAGATCTTTCCAAATTTATCCTGCAAGGACATTCAGAAATTCTTAGACCTCAGTGACCTGCTGTTAGAGCTCCAACTTGCTAAGGCAGACCCCCACCTACCTGGACTAAGTAACCTGGACACTGCTCATAGGGTAAACCCAATTGTTTCCAAACTGGCATACAAATTGAAAGAGAATGGGCTACACTTGGGAACATCATATCTCGTCTCCTCTGTTCTCCTGTTTCTGTGAGTTTATCAGAGACATTGCAGAGACTAAGAATGATCCAAGCTTTTCCTAGTTGACCTGGTTCATCCCCTCCTGCATTTGGCAGCTCCTACCACAACTACAGAAGCTGCAGGGGTCAAGTGTCAGGGAAAAAGACAGAAGTTCTTCCTACACCCTCATCATCTCCTGACAAGGGCAACCATTGGGACAAGATTGAATATCCTAACAGCAATTCCCAAGCCACATCCTCTGCATCATCTTCAGAGAAAAAAAACAGTCCAGGAGCGCAAAGAAATTTTAAAGCATTTTGGGGTATGTTTCATCCACAGAACATAGCCAAGGACTGTAAAACCCTCATCAAGTGCATGGAGTGCAATAGTGAAGATCATGTGCAGGCACTTTATCCTGCAGCATGTGCAGATTCCTCTCTTGTGTCGCAGCATGGCATACAAATCAAACTGCAAGATTCACCACAGTATCTCCTTTATATACAGAGGTTTGTGGTGAAGACCTTTATGACAAATCCTTCTCAAAAATATGTCTAATCAAGGTGTACCTCAAAGGCCAACCAGAAAAGACTCTTGAGGTGTATGCCATCCTGGACGAATAGGGCAATCAATCTCTTGCAAGATCAGAACTTTTTGACTTTTTCAACCTAAAAGGTGAGACATTCCCTTACACTCTGGGCACCTGTAGCAGCATCATTGAAGGCTGTGAAGGAAGATCCAGCAGACTGATAGTAGCTCCTTTAAAAATCAATAATCCCTTGCTTACACTTCTGGAATTCAACCAGATACCATCCAACAGAAAGGATCTCTACACCAGAGGCCGCTCATCATCACCTGCACCTGAGGTAATAGCTAATAAAATACCACCTCTTTACAACAACACCAAGATCTTTCTACTGCTTGGCAGAGACATTCTCCAAATACATAAGGTATTGTGGCAGATGAATGGACTGGATGATGCTCCATTTGCTTAACGCCTTGATCTAGGTTGGGTCATCGGTCATCTAGGTTGAAGAACCATTTAGTATCTGCATCTTTAATAAAGTGACTGGTGTAGGCACCAGTCACTTCATTAAAGATGCAGATACTAAATGGTTCCAACTGCTATCTTGAGCCATGCTCATACTATTACTGCGTGAAGGAGAAGCTAAGCAGCAGTGAGTGTCAGCAAGAACCTCAAAACAACACCTTCCAACCTCAGGATGACAACCTGGGAGATACATTGTTTAATACAACCAGTGACAACAATTTGGCACCTGCAGAAGAAGATAAAGAATTCCTCAAAGTTATGGATGAGGAATTCACATAGGATAATTTCAACACTTTGGTATCATCCCCTACTTGTCCATTTTCCAAGAGAGACATTACCGAACAAATACTGTGACAGACTTCAGAATGGAAGTGCTTGTCTTCAGCAACAACCCCTCTCCTGCTGTACCTACCACGACTCTCTGAAATATATTTTTTATGGCTTTACACACCCAGATGAAGGCATGGCTCCAAGACGGGGGTGGCTCCCTAAAACAAGAAACAACAGGGATGCAGTAAGTAATAAGCAATTGGGGGCATTTGTCAGGGAGACATGTGTTCAACAGATACTGACCTGCCTTTCTTTTGTCTTTACAAGTGCCATGGAGAAGAGAGCTGAGTCCCAAAGGACCAAAATAAATGTTTTCATAATTAAAGACAAACAGTCAACAAACAAAGATGCAGTATGGCGTGTTCAGGAAATCCAACATGCTTAATGCAGAGTGCAGAAGGGAGGTGGAGGAAGGTGGCAGCAACCACTAGGGGGAAGCAGGTAAGAACAAGGAAGAAGAAGAAGTCTCATTGGACACACACACTACATAGGATGCTCCAAAAGGAACCAGGAGGGAAAAGGTGAGTCTCAATGGGGAAACACACTAAATGGAATGCCTCAAAAGGAACCAGGAGGGAAAAAGTGAGACTCACTGGGGACACACATTGCATGGGATGCCCAAAAAGGAAACAGGAAGAAGTTAAGTGACACTGGGGATAAAGATTACATGGGATGTCCCAAAAGGAACCGGGAGAGTCTACAGTCTTTTTACCTGCTGCTGTTTTGGATTACATCACAAGTTTTCTGCTGTATTGGACATACATTGCAAGAATTCTGCTGTAAGAAGGTTTATTGCAAGTTTCTGTACTGCAATAAAGCCTCTGAAACTTATCTATGTATCTTCATGACCAGCTATCTACCAAGCCTTATGGAGTAAAAAAACATCAGTCACAGACACACTCAGATAAGGTGAAGCTGACTACAGGATTCACATTACTGCCATCTGGTGAGCCAGAATAGTAAAAACTAATTGCAGCTTGATAAACCTCACATTTGTGGAGAAGTGATTTAGAGCTGATTCATTTCTGCCTTATTAGCTCTCTCCCTGTGCTTGTGCATAGCAGCCAGTATCTGCATTGTATCCATTTTTTTATGAGTCATAACTGAACACCCCCCTAGTCTGAGCTCTACAGAATTGTTACATTCACAGGTGCTTTCTGGGCAGCCTGCCAACTCACAATTTGTTACTTTTTCTGCAAAGCAGCCCAGAGACTTTATGCTGTCAGCACAGAATACAGACCTACAGCCCAGTTATAGAATAAAATGTTGTGTGACACCCTTTAAAGTGAGGGAGAATCCTGAGAACATGAGCCAAGAACTGTATTTTAAAATCACCCAGCAATGGGAGACTATATTAAACCACCGAATTACTCTTACACAGACTGATAATGAGTGTGTTATTACTAGGGGCTGCTCGAAGACAACTTTCCACACTTTTGGGGAATTATAAGCAGTTAAGTCAGAAGTATATTGCCACCTTAGAGAGAATTAATTCAGACCATTCATTAAGAGTTAGAAAGCTTCCAGGGAAACTGCTTCTCACATTTCTAAGGCCACTAGTCATTCTAAAAGTTCAAAACTATCATCCAAATATTGATAGTCTAAATATTCAAAGATCAGTCAATTACTTATTCTGACTTGCTCATATGTGGCAGCCACTAAAATCCAAGCAATGTTTGCACAAAGAAATGCTGATATGGAGGCAGAGGCGGCCATCAAGGAATCAGAGGCAGCTCGACAGCAGGCAGAGATGGAGTCAGAGGCGGCCCATAAGGAAGCAGAGGTGACACAGAAAAGAGCAGAAATAGAGACTCTGGGGAAACAATGTGAGCACGCCACAGCTATGGCAAGACTGCAGGTTGTAGGGCAAGCAGGCAGCGGTAGTGAGACAGTGTCAGTTTAAGTGAAGAGTCAGCAGAGGATCCTTTTGAGCACACAAGGGACTATGTGCTAAGCCAAAATAGCGTGCCCCTCAATGTTACAAATGCTGATATTAGAGACATTTCTCCACAGCGGCAGGGGACAGATACTTCGGCAGAACCCTGCTTTCAAGGTCAGTACAATGCACCACCCACTTATTAACCTGATCTTTCCTCACACGTTCCTGCACTCTAGGCCCCTGTACCTCAGCAAAATCACTTTAAAGACACTCATGTTCAAGCCAATGCCCCAACGTGGTACCAACCACCTCACCGCTACACAGCTCTAGTTGAACGCGGAATGAAGCCTGTGGACTTTAAAACGGTTCCTGGTTTAAATGCTCATGCAGCCCCTTACTTACCCACGCCTGTCAGCCAGCAATTCCCTGCCTAAAGACAGAGAAATCAAACATGTCAGAGTTTGCTAGATACATGATGTCAGGACCTGGGGCCAACGCCAATGACTCGGAAGACAGTTCTTATTCAAATAGTAAGCAATTTATTGAAAATAAAGTCCAACAGGCAAAATCTCTTAACTTCAGAGTATGATGCAGCACACAATGCAGTACAGCAAGCAGTTACCTCATCAACTTTAGCAATGTCCTTGATATAACAGGTCCTCTTTCAGGGCATACAAGTCCAGGTTGTTAATCCACAGGTTCCCAGAACGGATAACACATAAAGTCCTTCGGCTGTAATTCACCACTGTCAGTATTGGGAGCAGCAAGGCACAGGCTCCTCATCCCAGCCCTTTCATCTCCACTCTGAAAGTCTCAGAAATTCCTTATATAGGGCTTCCTTCAATTAGTCTCCTCACCTGGGAAGACCTGTGAGTAGGGGAAAAACCCGTACAGGACCCAGGATGTGGATTGGATCTCTGATATTCTGGCATGGATCGTGCCTGCCTAAACAACTTATGGGAAAAATAGACCCCATCCACCACTTTTCCATACACTTTACCACATTGGTTAGCAGAGAACTCACAAAGACCAGCCTCACAAGGTTTGACGACCAACCGGAGAACTACAGAGCCTGGAAATGTGCATTTAAAGCGACAGTCAGTGATCTTGGCATTACAGCAGCTGAGGAGCTTGGTCTACTTGTAAAGTGGCTGGGTCTAAAATTTACTGAATGCATTAACAGACTCAGATCTGTCCATACTGACAACCCAGGAGCAGGGCTCTTTACAGCTTGAGAAAGACTTGAACAAAGATTTGGCAGTTCTGAAACTATAGAGAAAGCACTTCTCAAAAGACTACAGATCTTTCCAAATTTATCCTGCAAGGACATTCAGAAATTCTTAGACCTCAGTGACCTGCTGTTAGAGCTCCAACTTGCTAAGGCAGACCCCCACCTACCTGGACTAAGTAACCTGGACACTGCTCATAGGGTAAACCCAATTGTTTCCAAACTGGCATACAAATTGAAAGAGAATGGGCTACACTTGGGAACATCATATCTCGTCTCCTCTGTTCTCCTGTTTCTGTGAGTTTATCAGAGACATTGCAGAGACTAAGAATGATCCAAGCTTTTCCTAGTTGACCTGGTTCATCCCCTCCTGCATTTGGCAGCTCCTACCACAACTACAGAAGCTGCAGGGGTCAAGTGTCAGGGAAAAAGACAGAAGTTCTTCCTACACCCTCATCATCTCCTGACAAGGGCAACCATTGGGACAAGATTGAATATCCTAACAGCAATTCCCAAGCCACATCCTCTGCATCATCTTCAGAGAAAAAAAACAGTCCAGGAGCGCAAAGAAATTTTAAAGCATTTTGGGGTATGTTTCATCCACAGAACATAGCCAAGGACTGTAAAACCCTCATCAAGTGCATGGAGTGCAATAGTGAAGATCATGTGCAGGCACTTTATCCTGCAGCATGTGCAGATTCCTCTCTTGTGTCGCAGCATGGCATACAAATCAAACTGCAAGATTCACCACAGTATCTCCTTTATATACAGAGGTTTGTGGTGAAGACCTTTATGACAAATCCTTCTCAAAAATATGTCTAATCAAGGTGTACCTCAAAGGCCAACCAGAAAAGACTCTTGAGGTGTATGCCATCCTGGACGAATAGGGCAATCAATCTCTTGCAAGATCAGAACTTTTTGACTTTTTCAACCTAAAAGGTGAGACATTCCCTTACACTCTGGGCACCTGTAGCAGCATCATTGAAGGCTGTGAAGGAAGATCCAGCAGACTGATAGTAGCTCCTTTAAAAATCAATAATCCCTTGCTTACACTTCTGGAATTCAACCAGATACCATCCAACAGAAAGGATCTCTACACCAGAGGCCGCTCATCATCACCTGCACCTGAGGTAATAGCTAATAAAATACCACCTCTTTACAACAACACCAAGATCTTTCTACTGCTTGGCAGAGACATTCTCCAAATACATAAGGTATTGTGGCAGATGAATGGACTGGATGATGCTCCATTTGCTTAACGCCTTGATCTAGGTTGGGTCATCGGTCATCTAGGTTGAAGAACCATTTAGTATCTGCATCTTTAATAAAGTGACTGGTGTAGGCACCAGTCACTTCATTAAAGATGCAGATACTAAATGGTTCCAACTGCTATCTTGAGCCATGCTCATACTATTACTGCGTGAAGGAGAAGCTAAGCAGCAGTGAGTGTCAGCAAGAACCTCAAAACAACACCTTCCAACCTCAGGATGACAACCTGGGAGATACATTGTTTAATACAACCAGTGACAACAATTTGGCACCTGCAGAAGAAGATAAAGAATTCCTCAAAGTTATGGATGAGGAATTCACATAGGATAATTTCAACACTTTGGTATCATCCCCTACTTGTCCATTTTCCAAGAGAGACATTACCGAACAAATACTGTGACAGACTTCAGAATGGAAGTGCTTGTCTTCAGCAACAACCCCTCTCCTGCTGTAGCAACCTATGGACTTAGAAGGACAGTCCCAGTAGGTGAGAAGGAGTTTGGTTCTGCTGCTTGTAAGTCCGTTAAAATGGAACTTTCACTAAATCCTTGCCCACATCTAAAGAAACCACTGACCGCCTCAGCACATCACAGGAAATGCTATCTGTGTCTAACCTCAGTCTGCATCTGCAACAACCAGAATTTAATGCAGACACTAGTCTCTGGTGATCATGCTGTAAACTTGAAGGACTTGATATGGGACATTCAACAGGACACTTTCATGTTCCAGGCATCAACCCGTGGGAAATTTTTTACCATTCAAGGCAAAGTACTACTGAGAGATCTTACTGTTCAGAACATAGACTGTGACACTGTACAACATTCTTTGAAAACATTGGAGCAACTTCAAGTCCCATGTTATGAGCCAAACTTTATTATATCTGTTGACAGAAAGGAAATCTATATCTCATCAGATTCATCTGTCAAGGCCAGATCTACAGTGGAAACTGTACACACTAAAGACTTGAACATTATCAGTCTCTCTGCTAACGAGACACGAGGCACTTCTGCACACTGACTACTCAGCAAAGCCCATCACAAAATGCCAATCACCAGACCAGGGGCATTTCACCTTTATGGACTTTAAACCAGCTGATGACCAGATCAGTGTTGTGCTTAAAGCAACCCATTGGGACATAACATGGTCTCCATCCTCACTATTCTCACTTGGTGATCCTTTCTCAATGCTAGCTGATACCACCTACCACCTGGTGAGTCTGGCAATGAGTGAAGAAGCCTGGCCCATGGATATTCATGGCTTGACCCCTCTTACCAGATAATAGGTCACATGAAGTGGACTTATCCATCCTGCACAGCTCATGGAGGAGAGCATGCCATCATGAACTGTGTAGTATAGAGTACCTTTGTACTGTGTTTTCAGATATCATATTTATCTTAAAACGTAAAGTTACTCATTAATAGTTAGAGCCCAAGATGTGGAGGGGATTTTAAGTAAAAGTGTTACCCTGAAGAGAAAAGAGGTGCTTCTATTACAAGAAACCTAGGTGTAATCCAGATTAGATTTTAATTAGTCTTCATTTCTATTTTTTTTTTAAATGGGTCAAAACCCAATTTGAGATGCCCCTCTGTGTGAAACCCCCTGGAAACGTATACTCACCTCACCAGCGATTCCACATGCATGGCCTCTCGTCCAATCAGTGTTCTAAATATTAATGCATGGCATTGAACTGTGGTTGTCCACAGAGCCCAGCATAGAGCACAGAAAGTGGGTAGCATTCTTTTGGCTGCCGCCTCCTGCTGTGGGTGCCAAAGATGCCTCATCGACCCACACATGCACCATGGGATTGCGGGATTTAAAAATATACCAAGCGCTCCTTGGGGTTTCAAACAGCAGAGCATTCTTTTCAGACCCTAGGGCCTGCCAAAAGAGGTTTTGGTTTTGAAGGACTTGTGGTGGTCAGATACGAATGTTGGAGATTTTGAATTCCTAAAGCACTGACCATGGTTATGAGGGTCTTCCAGAAATAGTGGAATTGACTGCTAAAGCCACTTGGCAAATTGCATTAGGGCACCACTTCTTTCATTAAATGTTTTAGATGTTTCCATCTTTAGGAAGGTATAAGTAAGGGTGTTGTGGTTTCTCTTGGGAATTACGGGTAGATATTTTAGTGTTTGGAAGTGGGAAGTGAAACTCACGGCTCGGTGCTCGTCACAGACTCTGCTTCAGTAAGTTCTCCTCTCCATTCTCCAAAGGACAAGGCTCTCAGCCATGGCAATGTGTATCTTGCAGGTGGTGTCATAACTGTCTCTTCTCCATCCTGTACTGCTTCTCCACCAGCAGGTACTGTAAATTCAGTCAACCTTTAACTATTTAAATTCTTCATGGATGGCAAATGCTTTAAACCTATTTATCATTCACCACCATTATCTACTATGAGAGAGACTATCCATTTTTTTATCAGTCATTTTTATTGAAAGATATTTACAAAATATAATCAAGAGATATTTTGCATACAGCTAAAGTAATAACAAAGAAGCCTGGCATGCATTGAAATAGCTTAGCTATACAAAACATAGCATTGGAATCATAAAATATTCTTCACATTCCAAAAAAAATAAAGATATCCGTCATATGTATCAAATTATTAATCCTATTATCGCATTCAATGTCACAGGAATACTAACAGTAATGTTTTTACATTATTCTGTTTCTAAGTAAGTAAGCAAAATCCAGGGGGCTTAGGGGGTCCCCAACTGGCCTGGGTCCAATCTCAACAACTTCAATTTAAAGAGTTTGCGTTTGGTAGCACATAAAGCTACCAATCCTCCCATTTAGAAATCTTTTTTTTGTTTTGTCAGTTAACAAACTGGATAATTTTTCATCAATTCTATTTCTGACTTTAGGGAAGGGCATCATTTTTTCCAGGCTTTTGCGATTGACAGCTTAGCAGCCAGAAAGATAAATACCAGGAGCCTGTTTTGGTTTCAAGTTATTTCTGGATTTGGTTGATGAAGGAGGGCTTTCCAAGGCTCTTTACAGGTGACCTTATTAAAAACTTTATGTGTCATTTTTTAAACCTTTGTCCAAAACTTTGATATAAGTGGACAGGTTCAATGTCGGACTGGGCCACCAGTGGGCCTCAGGCACTAACCCATGACCACTATTAACGCAGTAAAATCGCTTGAATACTAAGGCCTCGATTCAATAAAGGTAGAAAAAAACTCTCATGGTAGTAAAAGATTCAATTCATGAGAAAAAAGCCTGAGAATGTCACTGTTGCTGAATCACCAGATAAAAAGACAATGAAAGTCAATGGCAGCTTTTACTACAGTGTAAAAAGTTCTCTACTTTTCCGTAGTAGTAAAAAGTACCATTGACTTTCATTGTCTTTTTTTCTGGCGATTCAGCTACAGTGAAATTCTCAGGCTTTTTTCTCATGAATTGAATTTTTTACTACCATGAGAATTTTTTTCGAGGCCAAAATCTTAGACTCACCTGGAGTGTTCTTTGAATTTATTTCCTCAGTAAGTTACATTTGTTATCAGATATAATATTATTACAATCTAATAATGTTTTAGCTGAAGTGTGGGCCCCAGGGATCATCTACTGGTTGGCCCCAAGAAGGATTTCCTGTGGTAGGCCCAAGGTTCTCCAGTCTGACCCTGGACGGGTCTCCAGATGCTTTGGAAATATATTATGTAATTTCTTAGGAACCATAAACCACCAAAAAAGTATATGCTGTTTCCAGGGTTAAAATATTTATTGAGAATTTGGTTGTAAGCGTAGTGGATTTTTTTTACATTATAATCAGAAAAATGTACCTGTTGGACTAGCAGAACTGGACAATCATACGTTATAAAAGGGGGGTTGTAAGAGCAGACCAACGAAAGAATAAGGGTTGGAAAAGCAAGGAATAGGAAAGTATGATAGGGTTGACCAAGTTGAGATGGTGGAAAGAGAAGGCCATGAGGAAGATGAGATGAAATATGGATGAGGAAAAGCTATGTGTAACCTGACATGAGAGGGGAAAAGATGACAAAAGAGCTGGAACAGGAAGCACATTGTAGGAAATATAAGTGCAGAGAGGTAATGGCGAACATGAAGGAAGAGTCTCCATGGGGTTGATTCAGAGCTAGGTGAGAATTCTCACTCCTTTTGGGACAGAACCCTGCCATTCACTTTTATTACCTAGCAGGTGTAAATTTACACCTGGCTCTGAATCAGTCCCAAGGTATACAATGAAAGTGAATGGCAACTTTCTCTCCTAAAAAAGAAGTGAGAATTCTCACTTGGCTCTGAATCAACCTCCATATGTCAGTATGCCTCCTATGTTCCTAAGTTTTCAAGCATGTGTCCATCTATAAGGTGGCTTGGATCCAAAGCTTGCTTTAGGGACTTTTCATGCTCACGCTAATGTTTAATAGGAGCCAGCTGACATCATCATAGGGCTTCCTAATCATCAGCAAGTCCTAGATTCCTGTGTTTTCCTAGTTATCCTGACATCTCCTGAGTCCCATATATCCTGTGCTCTGACCTAGTTTTCTCAACCGATCCTTGGATTTGCCCTTTGCCTTGTTTACCCCCCTGCCCTCTAGGACTGTTTGATCCTGCTAACTTGTTCTGCTCCTGCGCTTGTAATCTACTGACTATGGCTTGTCCAAGGATTACACTACTCACCTGATCCAACTTCCCAGGGTATTGGGGTTATCTCAGCTATGTGTACCAGCATCACTCTCAGATCCCACATCTTACCTTCTCTGCAGCTCAGTCTGTCCTCCCTTAGCTTAGACTTGGGCCCTTATTTATGAAGGAATAGAGACAGGTAGCGACTGGTGAGCGGCCGGTAATGACGGGCCCCGCCACGAGAACGCCGGCTCCCCACCACAATCACACATTTATCAAGCCAATCCTGCTTAGCGACTGAGATAGCGCCATATAGCGACTCATTCATCATTATTCCAGCCTCAGCCCACAGCGCCAGCGTCCGGCCTTGAACAGCGACAGGTATGACCTCTCGCTACCTGGCGCGCTCCAATGCATTTCAATGGAAAAATCTTTAAATATTAATTGTTATTATTTTTTTTTTTTTTTATGTGAAAAATCCTGACCACTTCTGCCATTTTAGAAAAAAATAAAAAAAATAAATTGTGCAGAATTGATATTACAGGTCTGATATTAATGTATTCATATTACTAAATTATTTAAAAAATTTTTTTTTTTTGGTTTCCAAAAATATGGTTGTTTGGGGGTTAAAAACTACTTTTAACCCATCGCCGCCAGCGCTCTGAGGTTTAAACATGCATTTTACAGCGCGAGAATTTTTTGAGCGTGATTTCTTAATGAATATGGTGGGAGCCGGTCGCTAGGGCCAGTCGCTATCATGCGCTCCCATACAGCGCGGAACCTGTCAAATAGCGACTCCTCACCCAATATTCAACATTACGGCAAACCGACTGAGTCGCTATCAACTACCGAACAACGGCCAAGCACAGCGACTACTAGCGGGCGCTCTGAAAATGCCGCTACAGTCGCTCAACTGTCGCTACCTGCCGCTATTAATGAATCGGCCTCTTGGTTTCCAGGTTGATTGCCGTGTCTTTTCTGTCCTGCTATCTGCCCTTACCCATGTTATCCACCAGCTCACAGGGGGCTTCCTCACTCTCAGTACTCACCTTGTCCATCAGATACCATAGCACAGTGCATACATTATATCAATGTGTACACTGTGTACATTTTCACTGTAAATATCGGTCATTCCCAAGTGAATTGTATGGAACGATTTAGACTGCAGTGTGGCAGAAATTTCCCAAGTTAGCCATTATGCCAAAATCCTTTATCTGATACTGTATAATTGTTCTATTAAACACTACAATATGATGGCAGCGTAAAGCAGACCCTCATGCCAGAAATCATGCAGGAGTTATCTCCTACTCAATTTAGGGATTTCTGGTAATTTAATAGCCCCTGTAAATTCCCTAAAGTATGCATTGCTACTTACTCATGCACGGGGAGGCCGATTCATCAATAGCGCCAGGTAGCGACAGATGAGCGACTGTAGCGTGTTTTTTTCAGCGCCAGCCAGTATTCGCTGTGCTTGGCCGGCATTAGCTTGATGACAGCGACTCAGTCGGTGTGCGGTAATGTTGAATACGGGCTGGGGGGTCGCTGTTTCACAGGTCCAGCGTTGTATGTGAGCGCCTGACAACGAATGGCCAGAGCGAACGGCTAGCTTCATATTCATCAACAAATCACGCTCCGAATGTGCTGTCGCTGTCCATTCCTTGTTTAAACCCCAGAGCGCTGGCGGCGATCTGTATTAACTAGTTTTTAACCCCTAAACAACCATATTTTTTGAATGTAACATTAAACATGTTTTTAGAATCATTTTGTTATATGAATACATTAATCTCAGACCTGTTAGATCAATTCTGCACATATTTTTTATTTATTTTTTTTTTACTTAAAAATAAATCCTAACATTGCAGAAGTGGTCTCCGATTTTTTGACATTAAAAAAAAAAAAAAAAAAATTATTACCAATTAATTATGAATAATTATAGATTGCTCCATTGAAATGCATTGGACATCGCCAGGGAGCGATAGCTCATACCTGGCGCTGTGAGGGAATTTGCAGCGGCGCTGTTCGGTCCAGGCGGCTTCATGATGAATGCCGCGCTAGCCGTCGCTCTCGCCGGTGCTAGCCTCATTTTGCTTGATAAATGCGTCATTGTGACCGCCCCCGGGCGTACTTGAGTCGGTAGTCGCCGTTAGCTGCCGCTACCTGGCGCTCATCAGACACTACCTGGCGCTATCGCTTGATGAATAAGGGCCTATGTGTTGCAGCCTCATAAGCCTTAGTGGCCACTGGCTGTAACATAGGATACTCTCTATATCGCAAACACGGGAACATGCAGGGGTAAGAATAATATTTGATTTCCAGGCACTTACAGGGGGTTATTCAGCAGAAAGGCTTATCCCAGAACGGATGGATAGGACCTGAAGCTCATTCCAGAATGGATGGATAGGACCTGAAGCTCATTCCAGAATGGATGGATAGGACCTAAGGCTTATCCCAGAACAGATGGATAGGACCTGAAGCTCATTCCAGAATGGATGGATAGGACCTAAGGCTTATCCCAGAACAGATGGATAGGACCTGAAGCTCATCCCAGAATGGATGGATAGGACCTAAGGCTCATCCCAGAACGAATGGATAGGGGCCTAAAGCTGTTTTGAATGTGTCCTTTTTGAAGAGGCCTGTAAAAATATTTAAAAAAATGGGTGAAATTGAGCAAAACTCAATTTGCCCACATTACTGCAGCCAGTCCCACCTGACCTCCAGCAGCCAATGCAGTTCCCTGGCATATTCCAGAGCTCTTTTCTGATGTGCCCACTCATCTACTTAGTCAAACTAAAGAATTTGTGGGAGTGGGTGCTATGACCCATTGGAGGTATCGCTCTGCTGTAAGCTGTTGGATCAGAGCAGCAGGATTAAAAGTTAGAAACATCTTTTATTTGTAATCTTCTCCTTCATCTCTAATTTTCTATCAACTTTTAACATCCAGCTGGGCGAGAGGATCCAATGCACCCAGAGAAGCTAGAACAGCCTATGTAGGGAGCAGCAGCTAAAACATGGATGGATGAGAGAACACTGTGATAGTAACTAGGGGCCTTATTTATCAAGGAATAGCGACAGATAGCGACTGGGGCCAGTAAAGCCAGGTACTGCAAATAGAACGCCGGCTCCCCTCCACATTCACACATTTATCAAACCGATACTGCTTAGCGACTGACATAGCGCCACCTAGCAACTCATTCATCATTATCCCAGCCTCATCCCACAGTGCCAGCGAACATCCTTGAACAGCGACAGGTATGACCTCTCGCTACCTGGCGCTCTCCAATGCATTTCAATGGCAGAATGCATTTTAATTAATAATTATTTTTTAATATATATATATTTTTTTTAATTTCCAAAAAAAAATCTGTGAACACTTCTTCCTATGAAAATGTATTTTTTGGGGATTTAAAAAAAATATTTTTTTTTTTTGCAGAATTGATATTACAGGTCTGATTTTAAACGATTCAGGTTTGAATATTATTTCAAAATCATTCCTTTTTTTTGGGTGGTTAGGGGGTTAAAAAACTACTTTTAACACATCGCCTACTGCGCTCTGGGATTTAAACATGCATTTCACAGCGCTAGGAATTTTTAAGGCTGATTTTTTAATGAATATGGTGGGTGCCGGTCGCTATGTCCAGTCGCTATCATGCGCTCCCATACAACAGCGAACCTGTCAAATAGCGACTCAGCATCTTGTATTCAACATTACGGCACACCGACTGAGTCGCTATCATCCACCGAACAATGGCCAAGCACAGCGACTACTAGCGGTCGCTGTCAAAATACCGCTACAGTCGCTCAACAGTCGCTATCTGTCGCTATTAATGAATCAGCCTCCAAGATTCTGGAAACCATTTTCTTTATACTATACCTTTTAAAGAATATAATGTGTGTAAACAAAACATCATGTCCCCTTACTACCCCCAGGCCTTGATTTTTGCAGTATTCACTTAGGGCCTTATTCATGAAGGGATAGCACCAGGTAGCGCCTTGTAAGTGGCAGGTAGCGGCAGGTGAACGCCGGAGACGGAACACAATTCCACATTTATGAAGCTGAATCTTAGAACAACGCCATGTAGCGTACGATTCATCATTATCCCAGGCTCAGCGTACAGCGCCGGCGTTCAGACTTGCAGAGCGCCACATCTTACCTCTCGCTACCTGGCGCTCTCCCATACTTTTTTATGGACGATCCTTAAATCCCTTTCCTGATCCCAAATTTTTTTTTTTTTTTTAATAAAATCTCAAATATTTCTGACATGTATCCTGGGCTAGAAAATGACATTTTTGAAAACTTTTTGGATTAATAATATTTTTATGCAGAATTGTCCTTACAGGTCTGGTATTAAAGTGTTCATGTTACAATGTAATAACAATGTCATTCCATATGTTTTCACTTTGTTACTAGTGGATACATGTTCAAAAACAGACTTTAATCACACAGCCTCTGTCCCTCTAGGCTACAACAACCCGATTTTGAGCGCTGGCGCTGTTTGAGACTGTTTTTTTATGAATGTGGTGTGAGTCGGTCGCACTGAGCTGACGCTACCGTTCGCTCCCATACAACATAGTACTGTGACTCACACATATTCATCAATGCCGACCAGCGACTGAGGCGCTCTCAAACAAAGAACCATGGCCGAGCACAGCGACTACTAGCGGTCGCTCTGAAATCCGCGCTACAGATGCTCATCTGGCTCTAGTAATGAATAAGCCTGCTCGGTTTATCATATAAGCATCTTTATCTGAGAAACAAAAAGCAGAGCAGGAATGCAAGTGATGCATTATGCGTGGATGTTTCTACTAATGTCTTTAGTGTAAAGCCAGTTGCTGTTATACTTGCTCACAGTTATGAATATCTGACAGTAACAATTATCTGAGATACACGTCTGCCATTTATGTGTTTCACATCCCGTTGAATAGCAAACAACTTATATAAAGCCCCAAATTCTTGCTCCCTGCTGCACTTTTTGTGCTTTCCATCGGAGGAGCTTGATGGCACGAAGGCTGGCGTTCATTAAGGTGTCATGCTGAAAAACCATCTTGTAAAAGACATCGGTGATCAGCTCTCCACTGGGATCTGCGTATTTTAGCGCAGTAAGAGGTGTGTAAACTTGATTTGTCTGGTGGCGGAAAGGAGGTGACTCCGTCGTAATAACAGAAAGTATATGCTGCAAAAAAATCACGACACCTGTTAGAAATATTCTAGAATTCCCAGGAACTGTGATCTCGTATAGAATTAATCAAACATCTTATCAAGTTAAAGTGATGCTGTAAAAATAACTCCAGTCCTAAAGCAGACCTCCATTCCACAGTCTCTACCAATGACCTGAGGACCCCTGTACCCCCCACACCCCATATTGGGAAGCCCATCCCTCAAATAAGCCCTGAAAATGCCTAAAATTGGGTGTTTCTTCTCCACAATAATACACAAGTCCAAGGGAATTTCTAGTCACCCATTCTGCACTCCTGCGCAGCTCTTGCGCTCCTTGCAGTTATTGGAGTAGCATTATGTATGCCTGCCCAGCAATCCCTATTGATGTCTGATGGATCACATAGATGCAGCTGCCATAACTTAGGTTTCCTGTCTGATTTTGGGGTTTTATAATGACAAGTACCAAATCAGGATGCTGGGGGGGTGTGAGGCATTGGGGGATGGGGAAACTATGGTCCCTTGGTCTGTTAGGCTGCATATCCCCAACTGCAAGCCCGGTATTGGGCAGCCCCATAGACTGTTGGTCTGTGTATATTGCCTACTGCAAGCCTGTTGTTGACTAGCCCCATACTTACAGCTCTTTCTTCCTTGCTGAAACCTGTGACCACCAACCAGCATTGGTTATTTTCCCATTTTTCCTTATAGCATTGGTTATGTTGGGTATATGCTCTCATGGCCATCTTATAACTGTGTTATAACTGGTTGTGCAAGGTTGTGCAAGCCCTGGGTGGAACCACGGGGGGCGCAGTTTCGTGCGCCAATGCCCGCAGCATATTCTACGCATCTGATACTTAAAGAGGTCGCAAGGAGTTGACATATGACCCAAGGTGACCATATCCTCAAACCCCGCAGGAGCCCCACGGTGACAGCTCTCCCAAATAAGTGATCTAGTGTTTCCACTTTTAAGAAAAACAAAGGAGAAGCCTAAGAAAGGGCTATATGACCATTGATATTCCAACAGGGTGTCCTTACCACGTCCTTCTCGGGGACAAATGATGATTTGTAAATATACATATGAGTATATTGGATTGTAGATGACGGAGACCATCTGTGAATGATTATAACCACTGCACAGGGCACTGAGAAAGCCAATTAGGTGGCGAAACATGTCTGCCCAATAAAAAGATAATCCGAGCAGGAATCTTGCACAACCAGCAAGGGAACGAGAGAACGTGTGAGTGATAGAACACTCTCTGTGATGTGAAAGAAGTAGATTTGTTTCACTGCAGATTATGCATTAATGCAATATAAGTGATGTAAAAGGATGCATAAATGAAATACATATGATGTAAAGTGATTGATTTTAACATGATATTGTGAAATAAATGTAAAGAAAAACCTTTTTTTAACACAAAAATAGTGTGGTCATTATCAAATGCTCAATGCTAAATACCGGGGGTAGCCTTAACCTGGAATCAGTAAAGATTACTAATGAGCATGATAATGTACCAACGCCCTATTGAGGCATCAAGTAAGATTAGGTCTTAAAGGGTCACGCAACTGGAGGGAGCCAAATTAGGCAACCTCAACTCGCATGTGTCCACTATTACCTTAGCTTGCATCTGGGCAATGATTCCAAATTCTCATTATATCAATTCAAAGTGGACTAACCACCGTTTTGCAGGCTCTGGAGTCTAAAAGATCTTGAGTCATCCAGATTTGGGATGCCCCACTGTGTTAGCCCGCAAAGGTTACTAGGATTCGCTCATCTTTCCAGGGCTCTCCTTTTCCCGCTTACCAGCCATATTCCCTGGCTGAAGTGCTCCCTCGCCCAGCCATTTAAATTGTCTGTAGGGAAGGAGCACCGCACACTGCCCGGGATATGCCCACCGCCGCTTCTCTTTACCGGAGCACTTGTGCATACAATGCTCTGAGTGGATGAGAGCCCGCACATGCACCATGGGACCAGGGAAAGTTACGTTTTTGGGGTGAACTCATAAGGGGTTCACACAGCGGACAAGGACCAAAACCCAAGGTAGTGAAAGTCATGGGTTTTGTTCCACTTTAACAAAATGGCCTTGATTCTGTAAGAGTTTAAATAAATTGGTAGCCTTGTAGTAAAAAAATCCAAAACATGAGAATGTCACTGTTGCTGAATCACATACTAGGAAAACAATGAAAGGCAATGGTACTTTTTACTTCAAAGAAAAGTAGTGAGCTTTTTACTCCTTTTTACATTGTAGTAAAGAAGTGCCATTGACTTTCATTGTCTTCTTAGCTGGTGATTCTGCAACAGTGACAGTCTCATGATTTTTTGCACCTAAAGTGATTTTTTTTACTACCAAGAATTTTTTTAACTTTTTCTGAATCGAGGTCAATGTGACGGTATAACGGTCAATTCGGCACCATGCAAGAGCACATTCTTGGTTCCCGTGCCTCGAGGGGGGGACATCCAGATTGCTGCCCTCCCCACCTCACATAGGCCCTTATTTATGAAGGGATAACGACAGGTAGTGACTGGTGAGGGGCCGGTAATGACGGGCACCGCCACGAGAACACCGGCTCCCCACCACAATCACACATTTATCAAGCCGATCCTGCTTAGCGACTGAGATAGCGCCAGATAGCCACTCATTCATCATTATTCCAGCCTCAGCCCACAGCGCCAGCGTCCGACCTTGAACAGTGACAGGTATGACCTCTCGCTACCTGGCGCTCTCCAATGCATTTCAATGGAACAATCTTTAAATATTCATAATTAATTGTTAGGATTTTTTTTTTTTTTTAAATGTGAAAAATTCTGTGACCACTTCTGCCATTTTAGATAATTTTTTTAAGGTAAAAAAAAAAAAATTGTACAGAATTGATATTACAGGTCTGATATTAATGTATTCATATTATCATATTACTAAATTATTTAAAAATTTTGTTTTTTTTGGTTTCCAAAAATATGGTGGTTTGGGGGGTTAAAAAACTACTTTTAACCCATCGCCGCCAGCGCTCTGGGGTTAAAACATGCATTTCACAGCGCGAGAATTTTTTGAGCGTGATTTTTTAATGAATATGGTGGGAGCCGGTCGCTAGGGCCAGTCGCTATCATGCGCTCCCATACAGCGCGGAACCTGTCAAATAGCGACTCCTCACCCAATATTCAACATTACGGCAAACCGACTGAGTCGCTATCAACTACTGAACAATGGCCAAGCACAGCGACTACTAGCGGGCGCTCTGAAAATGCCGCTACAGTCGCTCAACTGTCGCTACCTGCCGCTATTAATGAATCGGCCTCCCCGACTCCCACAATCCTTACCTGAATGTTGATCTCCCAGACGGTCCCGCAATTCTACCCACCGTTCTCTTTCCCGGCTGCCCATTTAGGCCAGCCCACATGATCACCGCCGACCAATCGCAGGAGTGCAATTCCTGATTGTTTTCACTTTTACATTTTATCTTATTATTTATAGTAAATAGTGATATATTTTAATTATTTAAAACAAAACAATTATAAAAAATTAAAATGACCATAATCTACTAATTGAATATAACTTTAGCAACAAACAAGGTAATAATTAATATGATTATAGAGGTATTACATTCAGGTCATTACATACGTATATTATATGCTATATTAAGGGCCTGATTTATCAAGCACTTCTGCCACATCGGTGTACATTAGAGTAGTAAAAAAATAAAATATTTTTTTTCAGACTTGCTGCACTACAAGAAGCACATTTACTACAACATTAGCAGTGCAGCAACATGCTGAAAATGTATAAATAATATTTTGCACTACTCTAATTTGCAAAAGTGCTTGATAAATCAGGCTCCAAATTTCGACAAGCAGTATGGGGAACAAATATTCTCCAAAGTATGGTAGGCAAGAGAAAAGAGGAAGAGTCAACGCAACCTTCTGAGAAGTCATGCACAAAAGCTCATGCAAGTTTTATTTCTCGCTTAAGGGGGCTATTTAAGAAACGTTAACGCCAGGTAGTGCAACGTAGCACCATGTAGCGTCGGGTGAATGCTGGGCGCTGTATGTGAAAACCATATATATGAAAGTCAATCTGGTGAGCGCCTCTAATAGCGTCATGTAGCGTCACATGTATTACTAGCGGTGGCTCAGAGTAAATCGCCGGCGCTGTGTGTCCAGGGATGCCCTGATATGTGAAATCCCGAAGTTCGCCTGTGAAAACGTACCTTTCCCTGTCCCACAGCGCATGCGCGGGCTCTCATCCAATCAGCGCTGCTTGCACGCAGATGGGGAGTCTGAGCAGTAACCTTCCTGGCCGCCCGGCCTGTCTAAATGACTATCTGCGTGAGCGCGCCAGAAAAATGGGGGGATCTTGGTTATCCAGGGGTCGTTTCACACAGTGGGCATCCTGATTTAGAATGCCCAAGGGGGAAGGTCAATGGCCGGGTCTTATAGACTTCAGGGTCGGCAACTCAGGGTTTTGTTCCACTTTAATACCTTTAGATTTTCCTGCACAGTTATTCAAAGAATAATTTCATTCATTTTCAGTCAGTTTAGTTTATTTTGTATAGATTTTACACATTTGAGTCACCTGGTCTCATAACAAAAGCAGCACCTCACACACACACAGCCGTTACCACTGATTACAGTGTCAGCCTCTGAGGTAAAGTGTTGCTAGGAGACCAGTGGGCTAAATGAAGCAGCTCACTAAATACAACCCAGCAGATCCCCCTATTCAGCAAATGGACTGAGCCTTTGTCATTATACAATTTAAAAGAAAGGCAGATCTTTTTTCCTTTTTCTATCGCCACATTATTTATACACATGTTAGAAGCTATTGTGTGGCTATTTAATTGCTCCTTTAAATTAGCCTCTCCATAGGGCATAGGGTGAGATAACTTGAACAGCTTTCTCGACTGCTTTCAGATGTGTGAGATTGTCTAGCACGTGTCCCCTGAATCGTGCAAGAATGTGGGAGTTCCTGCATGTAACTTTACCTTTTTAAACACCTGTGCTAGATCGAATCTATTGTAAGTATATAACAAAATCCTGAAATTAAAAGCTGTGTATGTGGATAACACACTTGCTCACTTTTCTTGTTTTCTTAAAAACATAATATTTTCTCTGCTAATGGCAGCACCTGTGTGCTTAGTGGCCAGCAAAGCGGAAGCCGCTTTGGCCAACAATCCAGAAGCGCAGATCCACTCCCGAAAAAGTGGTTTGCTCCCGCTGGCTCTGAAAGCATCCCTCTTAGAGACCAGGCCAGGAGGGATCAGCTGCCGTAGGGTCAGAGTTAGCATCACAATGCCTACAGATGTCCTGTAATCCTGGATCTTTTTAGTTGTGAAAACATTAGCTTGCGTTGTGAAATACGCACACTTTGTTAACTAATAAGAACCCCTGTAGATAGAGTAATAAGACATTCAGCTCTTGTGGTTTACAACCATGAAAGTGCATAGGCAGCGCAGTACCCGAAATTAGACTCAAGATGGCAGTAGTTTAGGCCATAGACAAGTATTGGGCCAGAGGTTATAATGGAGATTGTTCTATAAGGTGAACGGTTATTAGTAGGGATGAGCGAATCGATCCGGACGAACCCGGATTCGATCCGAATTTCATGAAAAATTCGATTTGGATCGAATCCGAATTTCCCCGTGCTTCGATCGCTCGAAGTTTTCCTTTAACATCCATTCATTTACATGACAGGCATTCTAAGATGGCGGACGGGACATGTCCAGACATCTACCCCGCGCCAGTGCAAGCTGGGGCAGTCACATGCAGCCTATCAGCAGCCAGCAAGCCCGGTGACGTCACAGCGCTATTTAAGTCGGCGGACATCTTGCTTTTCCTCATTTCTCTATTGCATTCGTGAGAGACAGGACGCTGCTGTAGTGAGGGAGAGACAGAGAGCCAGGGACAGACAGGGACAGGCAGGAGACAGGCAGGAGACAGGCAGAAAGTCAGCGAGAAGCAGGGAAAGTTAGGAAAAATCGGAGGCAGTCACAGGGAGATTTTTTTTTTTTCATCCAGCCTGAGTGAGTGTTACTGGCTGGCTGACTGGCTTTGTTAGCGTTTTCAGGCTGCTTATACACTTACTGTGCATATATACTGAACTGATCTCAAGTCTGCTGTGAAGCATCCCATTCTGTGACTACACCAGCCTCTATTTACTATAACCCTTTGCACTTATTCTAAAAGTAATTTGGCCTGCTAAAGACACTTTTGCTGTGCATAGCAGTACTGCTGCCAGGTGCTCTCTGGTTGGGGCATCCCATTCTGTGACTACAACAGCCTCTATTTACTATAACCCTTTGCACTTATTCTAAAAGTAATTTGGCCTGCTAAAGACACTTTTGCTGTGCATAGCAGTACTGCTGCCAGGTGCTCTCTGGTTGGGGCATCCCATTCTGTAACATACCATACCCCTCTTTATTTACACTAAGCAGCTCTCTTATTTACACTAAGCAGGCCTGTTGGAGGCTGAGTGTTACTGCTCACTTTTGGTGTGCATTATATTCTGTTTCATATAGACCCACCGCTGCCTGGGGGTTCTTAAAATATCACCTACTACCACGCCAGTTAGACTATGTCGGGCAGACGAGTGCCTGGAAGTGAAAAGAGGAGTGGCAGAGGCCAAGATTCCGCAGGCAGAGGTTGCAGCAGACTGGGGGCCAGTAGCAGCAGGAGTCACGCTGAGAGACCTAATCTGCCAGTATCTGCTAGCGGTCGGGTCTCCACCAGTAACGCATCTGCCGTGGTAGATTGGTTAACGCGCTCTTCAACAACATCATCACAACTTACGTCTGAGACCCCCAGTCTAGGGTCGGTAGGTTCCTCTGACACAACCCTGAGTTGGCATGCCCCAAGAGCAGTCCCTGTCCTCCCATTGCCTCTGTCCTACGCCGTTCCCTCCCCCAGCGACGTATCCTAAGCTTTGGGTTCAGCTCCACTCTTTAGTGAGGAGGACGATCAGATAGAGGACAGTCAGCAGCTACTGCCCAGCCAAGAAATGGAGGTGGCTTCTGTGAAGGAATTTAATTTTTCTTGAATTTTTCTTAAATTCCTTCTGTCTTAAACTCCCCCCCCCCCCCCCCCTCCTCCCTGTTATTATTATTATTTCAAACCTAAAGTTCAGGAGACAAATGCACAAAGTCCCCCCATGTGTGTATTCTACCCCCCCCCCCTGTTTTATTCAACCCCTGCCAGCCCTGATCACAAAAGGCTCAGGTATATTAACAAGATACAGGAAGGTGTAATTTAGGACACAGCTGTGACGAGCAAAGATCACAGGCCACCCACTGTGACGCTGCCATTGTGGCTGTGGTTCAGGGAATCCCCTGCTGGGATTGTGTCAGAACTACATGTAACAGGGCAGACGCACGGCACCGATAGTCTATGGGCCGTAACGCGGACGCCATGCGTCCTACGGCCAAACCGGTCACAGAACCAGAACCGGCTCCCAAAGCCGGACCGGAGCATAGTATAAAACAGGTCTGGAAACCAGACAGAGACTGGTAAACGGGGAACTAAGGTTCTGGACCAAATAAAGACCCGGTTCCTGGACTTAACGTGTTCAGGTGCGCCTGGCCGATAGGTTGGTACCGCTTGCAAGGCAGTGTGACCCCCCTGCTCCAAGTTTTAGCTCCAAAAAGGGTTTTAGGGCAAAATCCCCCTCTAAAAAATGGGAGGTAACATCCCCTCCCACAATGGGGAGGGGAGATGGATAGCCTGGCAGCATAAATTGGATGGTCAAAAACCAGGCTGGTGTCACTCATCGGAAGGGGGTTATGCGGCCGGCATATCCAGGGGTGTCCATCACCATCACCATAACCAGAAGCTCTTGACACACCCCCTTGTAAGAGCTCCTCACCACGCTGCATGCTTAAGGTAAACTTTGCTTGTTGTTGTCTCTGTGTATTGCATATCTGTTGTAACCCATCTCAGAATCGCATAGTTATTTAATCTGAAATATTCCATACTTCTTTATAGTTAAATGCTTGTAAACTCTGCCTAGCGTGCTTATAGCCATTAAAACGTATATTTAATTGAGCTGTCTTCTTGCCTTAAACCCGGAATTTGTGTGTCCAAAGGCAGTTTGCCTGGTTACCCTAATAATAAGAGGGTCGGACAAGGTTTTGGGGAACCCGGTGGGCGTGTGCGGCGGTCTCTGGTTAGTAGTGGGACCACGTGACGCCCGGTTTCCTGACAATTTGGTGGCAGCGGTGGGATGAGGGGTGCCCATGGAGAGGTGGGACCCCTAGGTAAGTCTCCACTGCAGGGTTTCAGCACACCCGGGGTGTTAAGGGACCAGGGTGTTCTGCCTGAACCGGAAGCCCGGGTGGAAGTGGTGGAGGAGCAGGTCCCAGAGTCCCCTCAGGGGACCAACTGATCCTTCCCTTCCTCCCAGGAGGCTGCTGAGGCAGGCGGAAACCCAGAGGTGGATCCCGTGAAACTGACTGAGGACATGGTGGTCCCGACTATGTCCAGGCAGAGATGTGGGGTAGCATCAGGCACTGATGACCCCCAGAGAGTTCTCCCCAAGCAAGACATGCAGCCTCACTTGGGCCCAGACCCCAGATGGGTGGTCGGGGGACAAGTGCGGCTGTACCCAATGATGGTCAGGTCAGGGTCACCAGGAGAGTGGCCGGAGGACCAGCAGTTGGTGGTCCCCTATCTGCCCAGGGCTAAGGAGTGCTATGCCTTAGAGAGCCGGACGATTGGGCACATAGGGATCACCAACAAGCCAGTGGAGCCGGGCCTGGCTGTCCGCTGCCATTTGTACTATACCGGCCAGAGGGTGGGGGTGGCAGGGTCAAGTCCCAGCATCCCACCGATAACTCGGCCGCAAGGAAAGAGGTCTGTACCAATGGCAGTGGTCTATGCCACGCCGGTTCCAAGTTTAATGGCCTTGTCACCCACCTGGCTTGACGGGGTGGGTACTGCCCGGTGGGAGATCCTTCCCACGGAAGGTCCCCCCCAGGGCAGACACTCCATCCAGGGGACCCAGTTCATGGTGCTGGAGGTCAGGCAGGCACCCACTCGGGGCTGCCTCCTTGGCCAGTGTTGGCAACATGCACCGAGGCCCCTGGCTCGGGTAAAGCAGAAAGGGATGAGTTGCCATCGGCAACTGGACCCGCGGTCCCAGCTATGGGCCACCTTACACCCCTTCCGGGAGTGGACCTGGCCCAGAACCCTCAACCCAAAACAGCACTACCGCCGTGGTGCTGCCAGACCGGAATAGCGGAGGCATGGGCGCACGGGCCAGCATCAGGATGCGCTGCCCCTGAGCGCCCTTTTGGAGGGGGAGGTAGCCAGTGGGTGCATGGGTCAGCACCGACAGGTTCTGGCCCCTAGCACCCTCTAAAGAAGGGAGATGTGAAGGAATTTAATTTTTCTTGAATTTTTCTTAAATTCCTTCTGTCTTAAACTTCCTCCCCCCCCCTCCTCCCTGTTATTATTATTATTTCAAACCTAAAGTTCAGGAGACAAATGCACAAAGTCCCCCCATGTGTGTATTCTACCCCCCCCCCCCCCCTGTTTTATTCAACCCCTGCCAGCCCTGATCACAAAAGGCTCAGGTATATTAACAAGATACAGGAAGGTGTAATTTAGGACACAGCTGTGACGAGCAAAGATCACAGGCCACCCACTGTGACGCTGCCATTGTGGCTGTGGTTCAGGGAATCCCCTGCTGGGATTGTGTCAGAACTACATGTAACAGGGCAGACGCACGGCACCGATAGTCTATGGGCCGTAACGCAATCCCCACAATGGGGAGGGGAGATGGATAGCCTGGCAGCATAAATTGGATGGTCAAAAACCAGGCTGGTGTCACTCATCGGAAGGGGGTTATGCGGCCGGCATATCCAGGGGTGTCCATCACCATCACCATAACCAGAAGCTCTTGACACACCCCCTTGTAAGAGCTCCTCACCACGCTGCATGCTTAAGGTAAACTTTGCTTGTTGTTGTCTCTGTGTATTGCATATCTGTTGTAACCCATCTCAGAATCGCATAGTTATTTAATCTGAAATATTCCATTTGTAAACTCTGCCTAGCGTGCTTATAGCCATTAAAACGTATATTTAATTGAGCTGTCTTCTTGCCTTAAACCCGGAATTTGTGTGTCCAAAGGCGGTTTGCCTGGTTACCCTAATAATAAGAGGGTCGGACAAGGTTTTGGGGAACCCGGTGGGCGTGTGCAGCGGTCTCTGGTTAGTAGTGTGACCACGTGACGCCCGGTTTCCTGACAGCTTCTTTAGCTAGGCAGACAAATAGTGATGTGGACAGTGTCGTGGGTGCTGCGAGCGTTCCAGCTCCTGCGCCAGACACTGTTGACAAATCCACGAACATCAGTGACGTACAGCCACAACTCGGTGATAATGATGATGACGATGAAGCCGATCGCACTTGGGAGCCGGGTGATGAGGGGGCTTCATCGACATCATCAGGAGAAGAGGGGCACAGGTTGCCCCGGAGTCAGCAGCTCAGGCAGCAAGGTGGTAGCAGTCAGCATGGGGGCACAATTCCAAAGGCTGGAGCCGGCCGGGGCCGGGGTAGAGCACCTGCTGTGCGGCAGTCTACCTTATCGGGAGGTAGTGGAGCAGGGGTTCCTGTAGTTGGCAACAGCAGCAGTGAATCAGTGAGGCCAGGGGGTGGGAAAAGTAGCTACTCGGCAGTGTGGCAGTTTTTCCTAAAGCATCCGCAGGAGGGTAACATGGCCACATGCAAGATATGTAGGCAGAAGGTGAAGCGTGGCCAGGGTCCAAATGTTGGCACCACGGCCCTGCGTCAACATATGATGCGTCACCATAAAGCGACCTGGGAGAACCGAGGCTCCCAAGGGGTGGTCCAGTCTGCTTCCTCACCAAGTGGCACGCCGCTTCCAATTTCTGCCAGCCAAGGCTCCAGCACCTCAGCCGAAGGCAGCTGTGCGTCATACCCATCCTCTGTCGCTCCTGCTCCTCCTCCTCCTCCAAGTCATGCATCCCGCCAGCAATCCATCAGCGAAACCATGTCCAAGAGACAGCAGTATGCGCCCACTCATCCTACGGCGCAGAAGCTGAATGTGCTCCTGTCCAAGTTGCTGGTGCTGCAGTCGCTCCCTTTTCAGGTGGTGGACTCTGCACCTTTCAGAGAACTGATGGCTTGTGCCGAGCCGAGGTGGAGAGTCCCAAGCCGTCATTTCTTTGCCAAGAAGGCAGTACCAGCGCTGCACACTTTTGTTGAACAGAAGGTGGGCCAGTCCTTGAGCCTGTCGGTGTGTAGCAAAGTGCATGGCAGCGCCGACGTCTGGAGCTGTAACTACGGTCAGGGACAGCACATGTCGTTTACGGCCCACTGGGTGAATGTGGTCCCTTTGCAGCAGCAACTTGGACAGGTCACGCCGCTTCGGCCTCCGCGTTCCCTGCCCGTTGGGCCTGTGACACCGTGCGACTCGGCCTCCTCATCCTCCGCCATCTCCTCACCCTCCACTGTAGGCTCAAGTCTCAGTGCCCCTCCAGTCTACCATGTGTGCAGGGCATGGAGGTGTCACGCAGTGCTTCACATGGTTTGTCTTGGCGAACGGAGTCACACAGGGGAGGAACTGCTTAAATTTATTCATCAGGAAATCCAAACATGGCTTACTCCAAGAAAACTGAAAATGGGAATCATGGTTACCGACAATGGGAAGAACATTTTGTCTGCGCTGCGCTGCACCAAGGAAGCCTGACCCATGCCCCCTGCATGGCTCACGTCTTCAATCTGGTTGTCAAGCGGTTTCTGAAGTGTTCCCCCCATCTGCAAGACATCCTAACAACTTCAAGGAAACTTTGCATGCACTTCAGCCACTCATACACTGCCAAACACACCCTTCTTGAGCTACAGCGTCAGAACGGTATCCCCCAACATAGTCTGATTTGCGATGTTTCCACCCGTCGGAATTCCACCCTTCACATGTTGGACCGATTATATGAACAGAGAAAAGCCATCACGGATTTACTGATGATCCAAGCAGATAGGGGGACTCCCCTGTGTAACTTCAATGTCAACCAGTGGCAGCTCATACGTGACACCTGCCGTTTGCTCAGGCCCTTTGAGGAAGCCACTTTATTTGTCAGTCGGCAGGATTACGGGATGAACGACGTGATTCCACTGCTTCATGTACTACAGCACATGTTGGAAACCATGGCTGGTCAGGGCGCTGGAGACATGGCGTTTACATCTTACGGCCACGTGAACCCCGTTGGAGCTGAACTGGAGGAGGAGGAGGAAGAGGAGGAGGAGTTGCCCAGCGAAACACAGTTTAGGCTTGGCGAAATGGCTGGTTTATCTAGTCAGCGGACAGGAAAGGAGGAGCAGGAGCAGCCAGAGGAGCTAGAGGTTTTTGAGGAAGGCGAGACAGAGGACCCGGGCACACCGTGGCAGTATGCAGTGGAGATGGAGACAGGTAGTCCATCCGAGTCACTTGCGCAAATGGCACGAAGCATGCTCACGTGCTTGCGTAGTGACCCCAGAATTGTTTCCATCTGTCGGCGGGATGACTTCTGGCTGTCCACCTTATTGGACCCTCGCTTCCGGCACAAAATGGGGGCATTTTTTAAACCAACCGAGAGGGAGGACAAACTGAACTACTACAAAGACATTCTACGTAGGCAGTTGGCCGATCCCTATCTGCGCCATGGTCCATACTCTCGCAGGTCTGACTCGAGGGGACCTCTGCGCTCACCTTCCACTGCCATGGCTGCTGGGGGGGTTGGCAGGAGCAGCAGCAGCAGCTCCATCAGCAGCAGCCTCAGTCTTCAGTCGCTAATGAGTAGCTTTCTACACCCGCATAGTGAGGCTACTCATGAGCAGCAGGAAGACCTGGAGCAGGACCTGAACCAGCAGGTCATGTCATACTTTGACATGACCATGCCAACACACCTTGAGGATCCGCTGGACTTCTGGGCAGCCAAACTTGATTTGTGGCCGCAACTAGCAGAGTTTGCCCTGGAAAAGCTGTCCTGCCCGGCAAGTAGCGTGCCATCTGAGCGGGTGTTTAGTGCGGCGGGGTCCATAGTTACGGCGAGGAGAACTCGTCTGTCAACTAAAAATGTGGAGAGACTCACCTTTGTCAAAATGAATCAGGGATGGATCAGCCAGGATTTCCACCCACCAATGGCTGATGCATGCGACTAGATTCAGCATGGTGCCACGTCTTTAGGCCAATTTTTGGGCTCCTGCTGCTGCCAACTCCAGGGTGTGAATCATCCAATTATTGGGCTCCTGAAGCCAACCCCAGTGTCTCTTTAAAGTAATGTTTGGGCTCCTGCTGCTGCTGCCAACTCCAGGGTGTGATTCATCCAATTTTTGGGCTCCTGAAGCCAACCCCAGTGTCTCTTTAAAGTAATATTTGGGCTCCTGCTGCTGCTGCTGCCAACTCCAGGGTGTGATTCATCCAATTTTTGGGCTCCTGAAGCCAACCCCAGTGTCTCTTTAAAGTAATGTTTGGGCTCCTGCTGCTGCTGCCAACTCCAGGGTGTGATTCATCCAATCTTTGGGCTCCTGAAGCCAACCCCAGTGTCTCTTTAAAGTAATGTTTGGGCTCCTGCTGCTGCTGCCAACTCCAGGGTGTGATTCATCCAATTTTTGGGCTCCTGAAGCCAACTCCAGTGTCTCTTTAAAGTTATATTTGGGCTCCTGCTGCTGCTGCTGCCAACTCCAGGGTGTGATTCATCCAATTTTTGGGCTCCTGAAGCCAACCCCAGTGTCTCTTTAAAGTAATGTTTGGGCTCCTGCTGCTGCTGCCAACTCCAGGGTGTGATTCATCCAATTTTTGGGCTCCTGAAGCCAACCCCAGTGTCTCTTTAAAGTAATATTTGGGCTCCTGCTGCTGCTGCTGCCAACTCCAGGGTGTGATTCATCCAATCTTTGGGCTCCTGCTGCCAACTCCAGTGTCTCTTTAAAGTAATGTTTGGGCTCCTGCTGCTGCCAACTCCAGGGTGTGAATCATCCAATTTTTGGGCTCCTGAAGCCAACTCCAGTGTCTCTTTAAAGTAATATTTGGGCTCCTGCTGCTGCTGCCAACTCCAGGGTGTGATTCATCCAATTTTTGGGCTCCTGAAGCCAACCTCAGTGTCTCTTTAAAGTAATGTTTGGGCTCCTGCTGCTGCTGCCAACTCCAGGGTGTGATTCATCCAATTTTTGGGCTCCTGAAGCCAACCCCAGTGTCTCTTTAAAGTAATATTTGGGCTCCTGCTGCTGCTGCTGCCAACTCCAGGGTGTGATTCATCCAATCTTTGGGCTCCTGCTGCCAACTCCAGTGTCTCTTTAAAGTAATGTTTGGGCTCCTGCTGCTGCTGCTGCCAACTCCAGGGTGTGAATCATCCAATTTTTGGGCTCCTGAAGCCAACTCCAGTGTCTCTTTAAAGTAATATTTGGGCTCCTGCTGCTGCTGCTGCCAACTCCAGGGTGTGATTCATCCAATTTTTGGGCTCCTGAAGCCAACCCCAGTGTCTCTTTAAAGTAATGTTTGGGCTCCTGCTGCTGCTGCCAACTCCAGGGTGTGATTCATCCAATTTTTGGGCTCCTGAAGCCAACCCCAGTGTCTCTTTAAAGTAATGTTTGGGCTCCTGCTGCTGCTGCCAACTCCAGGGTGTGATTCATCCAATTTTTGGGCTCCTGAAGCCAACCCCAGTGTCTCTTTAAAGTAATATTTGGGCTCCTGCTGCTGCTGCCAACTCCAGGGTGTGATTCATCCAATCTTTGGGCTCCTGCTGCCAACTCCAGTGTCTCTTTAAAGTAATGTTTGGGCTCCTGCTGCTGCTGCCAACTCCAGGGAGTGATTCATCCAATTTTTGGGCTCCTGAAGCCAACCCCAGTGTCTCTTTAAAGTAATGTTTGGGCTCCTGCTGCTGCTGCCAACTCCAGGGTGTGATTCATCCAATTTTTGGGCTCCTGAAGCCAACCCCAGTGTCTCTTTAAAGTAATATTTGGGCTCCTGCTGCTGCTGCTGCCAACTCCAGGGTGTGATTCATCCAATCTTTAGGGGAGGTCTAACTGGAAAGCTTTGTAGAGGGGAACCTCTTAGGATGTTTAGATCACTTTAAAGTGGACCAACACCCAGGGGGGATCGGCCCGGGAATCTATAAGATTCCCGGGACGATCAGATCCCTCCACGCGGGGCATCCGAAATTGGGATGTCCCGCGGGGTGAAACCCCCCAGGAAGCCCAGAAACCTTACCTTAACCCCGTTCCATCGGCGCATGCGCAGGCCGCGTCTCGCGCTTCCCTCTAGCAGGGCGCGCACCCGCGCCGGCCGTTTGTGAATGGCCGGCGCGGGCGCGCTCCCTGTTAGAGGGAAGCGCAAGACGTGGCCTCCTGCGCTCAGAGCCGCTGTGGTTGGACGCAGCTTGTACGTGCATACCACAGCGGCTCTGAGCGCTCTGATTGGACGAGCGCCCGTGTAGGAGCGTGGTGAGGTGAGTGTTTCCAGGCGTTCTGAGGGGTTTCAGACAGCAGGGCCCCCCGATCGGGGTGCCCCACCAAAGTGGACCAAAACCCAGGATAGTCAAAATCCTGGATGTTGGTCCACTTTAAGGCAGTTCCGCTGTTCGGCACACAATAGGTCAAGTCACGTTTGTACAGCAGGTTCACTGTATGTTGTGTGTTTTGTGCGTTTCTGAGTCAGCGCTGAGTCACTATGTAAATCTTATTGCCGAGAGCTAGAAAAAAAGCCTGTAGTTGAAAATAAAGCTGATGTTCCGAAAACGTTTCTATTGTCAAAAATACACCCTGAAATGTGCCCAGCCTTTACTGGGCAAATTAGGATCCCAGCAGGCTTAAACATGTCACCATCATCTATATTACTTTATATGGGCACCTTCATTAAGTTTTTATCCTTTTATTCTGTTTTATTAAGGGAATGTTGATGTGTTATTCAATTTCTTTGGGTCCATTGATCTGTTCCATGGTTTGACATGATATCTTGGTTTCTATGATGGATCACATTGTCCATGGGGTCGGCTACCTTACTGGAAGAAAATAAAGTATAGAGGGCCAATGTCTGTAAGACCAGCAGGGCCTTTTGTCGGGAAAGAGGAGGTCCAAAAAAAAAAGCTGAGGTTGTAAATGGAAAGTACATGAGAGCAGTTGAAGACAAATATAGACCAGGAATAGGTAGCAGGGTGATAGCAGACAAGTAGCAGGAGGACTGATTGGACGTGGAAGGACAGACCAGGAACAGGAAGTGGAAAGACCAGGAACACATAACAAGAAAACCAGACCACTGTCACTAGGGATGCAAGCAGCCCACCACCTGGTGACAACTTACTGAGGGCCTCACACCTGTCCGCTTCTTCAGCCCAGCTCCAGATAGTGAAGAATGCACATGCGAGTCCTTTAGTTGTCACAGCTTGGGTGAAAGAAAGGCAGGAAGAGAAGAAGAGGCTGAAAACACCAAAAAACATAGGCCCACAAATGGGGGCTCAAACATGAATTTCACAGGGCAGGGGCCCACACACCAATCTCAGAGAGGAGGGGGACTTTTTATAGGAAAAGAGAGAAAGATATCCAAAACAGGACTGAAACCAAAATGCCCAAAGATAGCACAGCAGAAAAGACTCTTGGTGCAGGCAATAAACACCGCTGAAATGAAATGATCACCGATCCTTACAGTCATTTACTAATTACAGGCTGTAGGTTGGGCCAAAGTTTGTCTCCCTATACTAGCTCCTTAGCGTAGACTTCCAACTCCAGCTGCTTTCCGTTCTTGCTTCTTCTCATGCTCATTGAAAAAATAAGTAATTCTGAACTAGGTTAGAACAAGGCTGGACAGCTCACTACCTAAAGGACGCCCACTAGTCCGCTGCCAGGCAAGTAGGGCGTAGAGGGGGCAACAGACCCTGAGTAGAAATGTAGTCTTTGGGCGTCCTGAATTTCTGTGGATGAGCCTCCCAATTTAGGATGGGGTGGGGATACAGTGTTCCTGCAGGCCACTAAGGTTAAAATAGACTAAAGGTCTACTTTAAAGCAGGGCAAAACCCACCTGGGTTGGCCCTAGAATCCCAAAATGTGATGGCCCACTGTGTGAAACGCCCTTTCCAGCAGCTCATGCGTGGGCTCTAATTCAATGAGAGCTGTCTGCCATGGCTACATCATTCGGCAAATAGCTCTCATTGTTGTTAATGGGGTGAGTGCGCTGCCGTATCCCCTGTATCCCCAGCAGCACCCTGTCCCAACCATTCAGATAGGCTGGGATGGGAGCGCGCATGTCACCGGACATACGGCAGTGCTCGCTCTCCATTTTAGTCAATGTAAGACATTTGCTGAATGAACTGGTCATTGGATGAGAGCTCATGAAACCAAGAAGAGGTGAGTTAAAAGCAGCATTCTAGGGGGTTTCACGCACACTCGAATAGGGATGCCCCTGTGGAACAGTTCAAAACCCCGGGTTTTGCTGTGCTTTAATAACACAGTGGAACTGACTCACCGTATGAGCAATGGACTGTAAACAGATACATCCCATTATTAGAAGCTTGTGAATGTTTTATCCTTTATTTAAGTGCCTCACCTCAGCTATGTCCTCCGGCGTCTCTGTCCAATACTAGAAAAGATGGTTTTGGAGTTCTTCAAGTAATAGTTTACAAACAGTTCTGCAGTCTCGGGATCTGTCTTTGAATAATCTCCTTGTAAGGCGTCATTATAAACTTTCAGTTCAAACTCCGTCATCACAGGACCTGGTTCTATTAATGTAATGCTGAAATGAAAAAAAAAAAAAAAGATTAAGGAGTTTTGATGTATTTTTTAAAAGTAAAACCTAATATTCCCGTCCCAACCCAGGCCTCATTTTTAAAATGGTTTTAAGAGCAGCTATTGTTTTTTGGCTGACATTTCAGTTCCTTATCCATATTTGCTGACATCAGTTTTTGCTGCAATACTGTTATGTGACTCAATGCCCACAGAAGTCCTCACTTATATCCCGTTTCAATGTGCAAAGTATATGTGTATCAATATACAGGCTGATGTATTACTAGCACCAGGTATCTGCAGATGAGCATCTCTACAAGGGAGCTAAGAGCGACCGCTAGTATACGCTGTGATCGGCTATCGGGCGCTGTAACAGAGCGTTTCATTCGCTGTAGTAACCTGGCTAGCATTGATGAATGAGATGTATGTTGGGCGTTCTAGCACCAGTACAGCGCTGCAGGGAGAGAGAGGTAGCGCCAGCTCAGTGCAACCGTCTCTCAGCGACTCACACCATATTCAACAAAAAAACAGACTCAGTGAGGCCGATTCATTAATAGCGGCAGGTAGTGACAGTTGAGCGACTGTAGCGGCATTTTCAGAGCGCCCGCTAGTAGTCGCTGTGCTTGGCCGTTGTTCGGTAGTTGATAGCGACTCAGTCGGTTTGCCGTAATGTTGAATATTGGGTGAGGAGTCGCTATTTGACAGGTTCCGCGCTGTATGGGAGCGCATGATAGCGACTGGCCCTAGCGACCGGCTTCCACCATATTCGTTAACAAATCACGCTCAAAAAGTTCTTGCGCTGTGAAATGCATGTTTAAACCCCAGAGCGCTGGCGGCGATGGGTTAAAAGTAGTTTTTTAACCCCCAAACAACCATATTTTTGGAAACCAAAAAAAACAAGTTTTTAATTACATTTAGTAATATGAATACATTAATATCAGACCTGTAATATCAATTCTGCACAAAGTTTTTTTTTTCTTTTCTTTTTACCTTAAAAAAATATCTAACATTGCAGAAGTGGTCACAGAATTTTTCACATTTAAAAAAAAAAAAAAAAAAAAAAAAATTAATATGAATTAATTATGAATATTTAAAGATTGTTCCATTGAAATGCATTGGAGAGCGCCAGGTAGCGAGAGGTCATACCTGTCGCTGTTCAAGGTCGGACGCTGGCGCTGTGGGCTGAGGCTGGAATAATGATGAATAAGTGGCTATCTGGCGCTATCTCAGTCGCTAAGCAGGATTGGCTTGATAAATGTGTGATTGTGGTGGGGAGCCGGCGTTATCGTGGCGGTGCCCGTCATTACCGGTCGCTCACCAGGCGCTACCTGTCGCTATCCCTTGTTAAATAAGGGCCATAGAGAGTAGGCGCTCTAGATCTGGTCGCTATAGCATAGAGCGCCAGAGGCTGTGTGATTAAAGTCTGTTTTTGAACACATATCCACTAGTAACAAAGCGAAAACATATGGAATGACATTGTTGTAACATTGTGACAATAACACTTTAGTGCCAGACCTGTAATGAAAATAAAAATATAAAAAATAAAAAAAGTTTTCAAAAATGACTCTTTCTAGGCCAGAAGAGGTCACACAATTATTTGAGAGGAAAAAAAAATTAAAAACAAAAAACCCTGTTTAAACAGAAGAAATGGAACCTCCATTGAAATGTATGGGAAAGCGACAGGTAGCGACAGGTAATACCTGGCGCTCTGGAAGTTAGAGCACCGGCGCTATACGCTGAGCCACCTGTAATGATGAATCGGAGGCTACATGGCGCTGTTAGAGTCGCTCACCAGAATCGCTTTCATAATTGTGGTTTTGCGTACAGCGCCCGGCGTTCACCACGCTGCCTGCCGCTACGAGGCACTACCTGCCACTATCCCTTGATGAATAAACCCCATAATTGTTTGACCTTATTGGGTTAGGGAAGGTTCGATTTCACATTTCAATATTTTTTAAATATTACATTTATTTCGAGCCACCATGGAAGGGGGTGGACATAAAACATGGTGGACTGCTTCATTAGAAGGTGTCAGTAGGGAGCTATTTGTTCAGTGGTTCCCATGTATAGGTCCACTGTGAGCATAATATCTCTAGCGAGGTTTAGGTCTGCTTACAATAGGGCCTATACTGTATGCAATGCTTGATCCTATGGCACAGGCTTCCTTTGCTGCATGGTAAAATTCCTACTTGCTCCTCACAGTTGCCCTGCCTTTATGGTGTCCCTGCCCTAATAGTCATCAGACTGCAGTAATACCCATTAGTTAGTATAGTAACTAGTATAGTATACAGGTAATATATTTGCAGTGCATTGTTAGGATCTTGTAATCTTTATAAACCCTGATAAATAGGTCTATAAGTAATTATTAAAACAAATGTGATTTTTTTAACATTTATAATTTATAATTCATAATAACATGTATAATTCTCTGAGCCTCATTATTTACTATGGTGAATTTATATAGGAAGAGTTATAAGAGTTAGAAGCTCAGCAATGTTACAGAGTGTAAATCTTTAAAACCACATATTATATTGTTTATTGTAATCATTGTTATGGGGTATTTACTCCATGCTGTCTTATGGCCACTATATAGTGACATAGGCCCTTATTTATCACGGGCTAGTGCCAGGTAGTGTCTGACGAGCGCCAGGTAGCGGCAGCTAACGGTGCCTACCGACTCAAGTACGCCCGGCGGCGGTCACAATGACGCATTTATCAAGCAAAATGAGGCTAGCGCCGGCGAGAGCGACGGCTAGCGCGGCATTCATCATGAAGCCGCCTGGACCGAACAGCGCCGCTGCAAATTCCCTCACAGCGCCAGGTATGAGCTGTCGCTCCCTGGGGATGTCCAATGCATTTCAATGGAGCAATCTATAATTATTCCTAATTAATTGGTATTAATTTTTTTTTTTTTTTTTTTAATGTCAAAAATTCGGAGACCACTTCTGCAATGTTAGGATTTATTTTTAATTTAAAAAAAAATTTAAAAACAATTTGTGCAGAATTGATCTAACAGGTCTGAGATTAATGTATTCATATTACAAAATGATTATAAAAACATGTATAATGTTACATTCAAAAAATATGGTTGTTTAGGGGTTAAAAACTAGTTAATACACATCGCCGCCAGCGCTCTGGGGTTTAAACAAGGAATGGACAGCGACAGCACATTCGGAGCGTCATTTTTTAATGAATATGAAGCAAGCCGCTCGCTCTGGCCATTCGTTGTCAGGCGCTCACATACAACGCTGGACCTGTGAAACAGCGACCCCCCAGCCCGTATTCAACATTACCGCACACCGACTGAGTCGCTGTCATCAAGCTAACGCCGGCCAAGCACAGCGAATACTGGCTGGCGCTGAAAAAATCACGCTACAGTCGCTCATCTGTCGCTACCTGGCGCTATTAATGAATCAGCCTCCCCATCCTCACTAGACTTTACCTCAACACACACCATCTAGCTTTATGCTGGCACACTTAGGCCCTTATTTATGAAGGAATAGCGACAGGTAGCGACTGGTGAGCGGCCGGTAATGACAGGCACCGCCACGAGAACGCCGGCTCCCCACCACAATCACACATTTATCAAGCCGATCCTGCTTAGCGACTGAGATAGCGCCATATAGCGACTCATTCATCATTATTCCAGCCTCAGCCCACAGCGCCAGCGTCCGAACTTGAACAGCGACAGGTATGACCTCTCGCTACCTGGCGCGCTCCAATGCATTTCAATGGAACAATCTTTAAATATTAATAATTAATTGTTATTAATTATTATTTTTTTTTTTTTAAATGTGAAAAATTCTGTGACCACTTCTGCCATTTTAGATTTTTTTAAGGGAAAAAAAAATTGTGCAGAATTGATATTACAGGTCTGATATTAATGTATTCATATTACTAAATTATTTTAAAAACTTTTTTTTTTGGTTTCCAAAAATATGGTGGTTTGGGGGTTAAAAGACTACTTTTAACACATCGCCTCCAGCGCTCTGGGGTTTAAACATGCATTTCACAGCGCTTGAATTTTTGGAGCGTGATTTTTTTTGATGAATATGGTGGAAGCCGGTCCCTCTGACCAGTCGCTATCATGCGCACCCATACATCGCGGAACCTGTCAAATAGCGGCTCGTAACCTTGTATTCAACATTACGCCACACCGACTGAGTCGCTATCAACTACCGAACAACGGCCAAGCACAGCAACTACTAGCGGGCGCTGTGAAAATACCGCTACAGTCGCTCAACTGTCGCTACATGTCGCTATTAATAAATCAGCCTCCCCGGGCTCTATTCATCAAGCCATAGCGCCAGGTAACGACTGGCAGCGACAGGTAACAACAGGTAACAACAGGTAGTGAACGGTGACCGCCGGGCACTGTACGCAATACCACATTTATCAAAGCGAATCTGGTGAGTGACTCTAACAGCGACACGTAGCGGCTGATTCATCTTCACAGACGGCTCAGCGGATCCCGGCGCTCTCCTATACATTTCAATGGACGTTACTTTTCTCTTTAAACAGGGTTTTCTTTTAATAATTTATTTTTGTTTTGTATCAATTGTGTGACTTCTCCTGGCCTATTAAATACATTTTTCAAATGTTTTTTTATTTTTATATGCAGAATTGTCGTTACAGGTCTGGTATTAAAGTGGTATTAAAATGTCACAATGTAATAACAATGTCATTCCATATGTTTTCGCTTTGTTACTGGTGGATATGTGTTCGAAAACTGACTTTAATCACACAGCGTCTGGCGCTCTGGGCTACAGCGAGACCAATTTTGACCGCCGGCGCTGTGTGAGGCTGTTTTTTTGATGAATATGGTATCGCTCACACTGACCAGTTGCTACCGTCCTCTTCCATATAGCGCTGTACTGGTGTTATAGCGACTCACACATCAAATTCATCAATGCCGGCCATGTTACTACAGTGACTGTGGCGCTCTGTAATAGCAACTCACGACCTATCAGAGTGACCACTAACGCCGCTGTACAGACGCTCATCTGCCGTTACCTGGCGCTCGTAATGAATCAGCCTGCCCGTCTATGAGGGGTGACAGAACCTGTCACCTGTGATTTCCTTTTTCTACCATTAAAAAAAAACCAAACAAACCTGGCTCCATATTTCCCGATGCCGTGTGTATAAGTCACCCCACCACTCGTCATTCAGCATATTTATATGGATTTTTATTATTGGGCTTTTTTTCTCCATAGTTGCTATAGATAAAATGCATATATTATAAAAAACAGGACATTTTCTAAATTAATCAAATAATATCCATACTAGGGGGGAACATGATTTAATCTGATTCTCACCTTGTCATGCAGCCTTATATGCACTTGCAGAGCATGTGCTGCTTCCTGTTAATGCTGTTGCTAATTTATTTAAAGGGCTTAAGACGTGGCGGCCAATTTATCACTAGCGCCACTTGTGCGGCTGCAGAGAGACGTTATCACCGCGTCATCTACAACACTGGCCACAGGCAGACAGCGCTGTTAATTTTGGGCGCTGTAGGCTACCCGTGGCGCTATGTCTTGTTTGTTTGTTTTCCTAAGGAGATAGAGACAGGTAGCGCTGGTGGGGAGAGACAGAAATCATTTGTGTTAAACATGTAATTGAACAGCGCCAGCGCGGGTGCTGTGAAACCACGATACTCAGCATACAGCTCCATGTGCAATACAAAAAAGCCTTTAGCTGGGGATGGCTGCACAATGACCAAGTGAAAAACACGGGCAGGCTGATTCATCACTTACGCCAGGTAGCGACAGATGAGCGTCTGTTGCAGGCATTTTCAGAGCGCCCGCTAAAAGTCACTGTGCTCGGCCGTGGGTCACTGTGCAGCAATGATGAATACATTGTGAGGAGTCGCTATTTGACAAGTACAGCACTGTATGGGAGCGCATGTAGCGACTGGTCAGTGCGACCGACTCACAACATGGGCCCTTATTTAACAAGGGATAGCGCCAGGTAGCGAATGGTGAGCGAACGGTAATGACGCTCACCGCCACGAGAACGCCGGCTCCCCTCCGCAATCACACATTTATCAAGCCGATCCTGCTTAGCGACTGACAGAGCGCCAGATAGCGAATCATTCATCATTATTCCAGCCTCACCCCACAGCGCCAGCGAGCGACCTTGAACAGCGACAGGTATGACCTCTCGCTACCTGGCGCTCTCCAATGCATTTCAATGGAACAATCTTTAAATATTCTTAATTAATTGCTATTAATGTTTTTTTTTTTTTTTTTAAATGTCAAAAATTCTGTGACCACTTCTGCAATGTTTTTAAGGTAAAAAAAAAAATTGTGCAGAATTGATATTACAGGTCTGATATTAATGTATTCATATTACAAAATGTTTTAAAAAACATGTTTTTTTTTTTTCAAAAAATATGGTTGTTTGGGGGTTAAAAAACTACTTTTAACCCATCGCCGCCAGCGCTCTGGGGTTTAAACAAGCATTTCACAGCGCGAGAATTTTTTGAGCGTGATTTGTTAATGAATATACTGGGAGCCGTTCGCTATGGCCATTCGCTGTCATGCGCTCCCATACAGCGCGGAACCTATCAAACAGCGACTCCTAACCCCGTATTCAACATTACCGCACACCGACGGGGTCGCTGTCAACAACCGAACAACGGCCAAGCACAGCGACTACTAGCGGGCGCTGTGAAAATAACGCTACTGTCGCTCATCTGTCGCTACCTGCCGCTATTAATGAATCGGCCTCATAGTCATTATAAAAACATCCTCACAAAACTCTGGCGCTGAAAAATACTTGTTTGAAGCCCAGAGCGCAGGAGGCGGTGTGTTTAAAGTCTGTTTTTCAGCATCTATCCACTAGTAACAAAGTGAAAACATATGGAATTACATTGTAACAACATTGTAACATGAACACATTAATGGCAGACCTGTAATGTCATTTCTGCAGAAATATATAAAACACGAAAAATTTATGAAAAAAATGCTTTTTCAATGCCAGAAGAGGTCACAACATTATTTGAGATTTAAAAAAAAAAAACCCTGTTTAAAGAGAGGAAAAAAGAATCGTCCATTGAAATGTATGGGAGAGCGACAGGTAGCGAGAGGTAATACCTGGCGCTGTGCAAGGCTGAACGCCGGCGCTGTTCGCTGAGGCTGTGATAATGATGAATCGGACGCTACATGGCGCTATCCCAGTCGCTCAACAGATTCTGCCTGATAAATGTGTAATTGCGTGCCGTGTCCGGCGTTCACCTGTCGCTACCTCTCATTAACAAGGCACTACCTGGCGCTAGAGCTTTATGAATAAGGCCCATGGAATAACACAAATAAGAGACATCAAAAGCCATGACAAAGTAGTCTAAGAAATCATTTCCCCTGAATGAACTCTGTAAAGGAAAATAGATTTGTAGTAGATTTCATAACTGACTCTTTAATAGGAAACGTGCTGCTTTTTTTGAAGAATTAGTAATCCCGGTGGTGACATCGTAGGTGTGTGATCTCCCCAAACATGGTCACTGAGTCAACGGCAACCAAAAACCAAGCCATTACGTGTGGCTGAAACAGCTACTGCCGATTCAGCTCGTCCAACCTGACTCAACAAATCATCGATTCTTAGGCTGATGTTCCGACAGATTACTGTCTTACCAATGGCGTAACTAAATGGAGCCCTGTCATGGCTCATAAAGTGCCTTTGTCCTGTTATTTTGCCTCAATAGGATATGTCATGTCCCACGACGTGCTTTTTATTCTACCCGGAGTAATGTTTTAATATGTGTTTATTGCATAGGCTCTGCAGTGTGCCTTTAATTCCCCTTGTCCCCTCCAGGCTCCCTTAGTCTTGCTCTGATGCAGGTAACTCCTCCCTTCTTCCTCTCTTTTTGGCTATTTCTAATCTGGCTATGACTAAGGACCAGATGACGTCCGAAACGCGTTAGAGCTTACTATCTAGGATTGCTGTCGGTGTCTGGTATGTGTTTTTTAAGGCTGTTTGGATTGGATATTTTTTAAAGGACTTCAATAAACTTTCATTTTAAGGAGTGCTGATCTTTAAATTGTTTTTCTATCCAAGCAGTGCACACCCGCTGTTCCCCTTCTGCAGCTACACTTCTTTTACCTGTTGTTGCTGTACAGATTACACCACAAGTTTCCAGCTGTATTGAAAGTACATGTCTGCTGTAACAAGATTCTGTACTGAAATAAAGCTTTTGAAATTAACCACGTGGTCCAAGCCCAATCGAGTAAGCTATCTGCCAAGCCCTATGGAGTAAGGAAAACATCCAGCACAGACACACACAAGGAACGTGGAGCTGTCTACAGGATTCCATTACTGCCATCTGGGTGAGTCAGAATAGGATACACCTAATGACTGAGCCAGCTGAGACAAATGGTGCTTCTTTTTCCATGACGTGATTTCAGAGAGCACAAATCTGATAAATAAGGTGAAGGCACAACAACGATGGGGCCCCCTGAACTTCTGGGCCCTGTGCAGTTTCACCCCTTGCATCCCCTTTTAGTTACACCCCTGTGTCTTACTTACAAAATGTTAAATTTCAAGGCTTGGACAACCAGACTCTCGCAGAATCCCTCAATGGCAAACTTGGAAGCAGAGTAGGGCCCTTATTCATCAAGCGATAGCGCCAGATAGTGTCTCACTAGTGCCAGGTAGCGCCAGCTATCGGCGGCTACCGACTCCAGAACGCCAGGCGGCGGACACAATCACGCATTTATCACGCTAAATGAGGCTAGCGCCGGCGAGAGCGTCAGCTAGCGCGGGATTCATCATGTAGCAGACTTCAACGAACAGCGCCGCTGCTAATCCCATCACAGCGCCAGGTATGACCTCTCGCTACCTGGCGCTCTCCAATGCATTTCAATGGAGCAATCTTTAGATATTCATAATTCATTGATATGAATGTTATTTTTTTTTTTAAGGTAAAAAAAAAAATAAATAATTTGTGCAGAATTGATATTACAGGTCTGATATTAATGTATTCATATTACAAAATGTTTAGAAAAACTTGTTTAATTTTATAATCAAAAAATATGGTTGTTTGGGGGTTAAAAACTACTTTTAAGCCATCGCCGCCAGCGCTCTGGGGTTTATACAAGCATTTCACAGCGCAAGAATTTTTGGAGCGTGATTTGTTAATGAATATGCTGGGAGCCGTTCGCTCTGGCCATTCGCTGTCAGGCGCTCCCATACAGCGCGGAACCTGTCAAATAGCGACTCCTAACCCCGTATTCAACATTACCGCACACCGACTGAGTCGCTGTCAACAACCGAACAACGGCCAAGCACAGCGAATACTAGCGGGCGCAGTGAAAATCACGCTACTGGCGCTCATCTGTCGCTACCTGGCGCTATTAATGAATCGGCCTCTAGATGTCATTGAACACAATACCTGGGGAAAGGAACAGGATTGTCTTAACTGTAGAAGGTTAGAGAAAATAGTTTTTTAGCATTGTAGGTACACTTATGAATGGTTACTGAGGATTTCAAGAACAGTATATACTATTAGGCCTGTCTAAGCTTTTCTAAATGTTACTCAGGGCCTTATTCATGAAGCTCTAGCGCCAGGTAGTGTCTTTTAAGCGCAGATAGTGTCCACTGGTAGCAATACCACATTTATGAAGCCGAATCTGGTGAGCGACTGGAACAATGCCATGTAGCGTCCGATTCATCATTATCCTAGGCTCAGCGTACAGCGCCGGCGTTCAGCCTTGCAGAGCGCCACGTATTACCTCTCGCTACCTGGCGCTCTCCCATACATTTCTATGGACAATCCTTATAATCCCTTTCCTGATCCCTTTTTTTTTTTAAAACCCCAATCTTTCTGACATGTATCCTGGCCTTGAAAATGACATTTTTGAAAACTTTTTTGATTTATAATATTTTTATGCAGAATTGTCCTTACATGTCTGGTAGTGTTCATATTACAATGTAATAACAATGTAATTCCATATGTTTTCGCTTTGTTACTAGTGGATACATGTTTTAATCACACAGCCTCTGGTGCTCTGGGCTACAACGACCCGATTTTGAGCGCCGGCGCTGTGTGGGGCTATTTTTTTGATGAATATGGTATGAGTCGGTCGCACTGAGCTGGCGCTACCGTTCGCTCCCATACAGCTCTGTACTGGTGTTAGAGCGACTCACACAATATATTCATCAATGCCGGTCAACGACTGAGAAGCTCGGACACAGCGAACCATGGCCAAGCACAGCGACTACTAGCAGTCGCTCTCAATGCCTCATCTGTCGCTACCTGGCGCTAGTAATGAATCAGCCTGTCATTCTCTTGTCCTCTTTTCTCTGGGTTGGGGACACCTCTATGTGGTGCCTTGTAATTGGCTGCCTGGGCAGAGGCTCCTACAGCAGGCTGAAGAGGGCCCTTACTCTTGGCTCTGCAGTTGCTCTATTCGTTATTCTAGGGCTAGTTTGGTACTTACCTAGGTCCTCGTTGTTAATGATCCCAAGCTACTGAAGATCTTTCTGTGGATCCATTGACATGCTTCTTCCAACACTTGGGGTCTGCTGATGTTTTCTTTCCCCATAGACTGTACGCAACACTTTCTTACTTGCCGGCCACTGGCAGGACCTGCCCACGTGACCGCCCAGCGGCCAATCGCGGGACTGCTTTCACGCCGCTGGCTCGGTATTCAGGTTATTTATGTGTTTTGCTGCGAGGGGGGCTCCAGCATTGTGGATGCCCCCCCTCGCTTCTTACAATCCCTACACGGGTTTAGGTAAAAACGGGTGTTGGTCCGGTTTAAATCAGACCAACAAACAAACAGTCCTCATATGCATCCTTCTCCAGGGCAATTTAGATTGCTGCACATTAAAAATAATTTACCTTTTTCTAACAACTACTGGGATAAATTTTAAAGGCAAGATGGCCGCTCATGGGCTTAAAGGCCACCTGCAAACAGGAAGTCGTGCTGCGCTTCCTGTTACTGTGCATTTAAGTTATGTCAGTTGGGAGAGGAAGCTCCAAAATGGCCGCTACCTTTCGTTTTCAACTGTGCCAGGCTATTGGTCCGTTTTAAGTTCTGTCCGCTTTTGCAGCCCTTAAAGCGGACCTTCAGCATCGTTTAATGAAAAGCCCAAACCCTTAAAAAACTATTCCACAGCATCTAAAATTAATACATTTAATGTTTTTAGTCACTTACTTTTTATTCTTTCCCTTACTGGCCTGCAACTCTGTTCAGCACTCTAGGATATAGCACCGCCATCTTGGCTCGGTAGCATCACATACTGAGGAGAGGGGAGTGGGATAAAGTACAGGGGGTGGGGTTATAGCTCTGATTTGCACAAACAGGGCAGAGCTGGGGTCAGGGAAAGTCAGCAATCCCAGAATGCAGAGGGGCACAGTCAGAAGCCACTCCCTGTTTGCAGGCAGCCTGCACCTCCATAGGTCACCATCTTGGATGTTTAAATGCTCATAACATGCAGTAGATGCAGGTATGATGATTATTAATGTGGGCAATCTGTATGTACAGGGTGTGGGAAACATATGAGATAGGCTCTTATTCAGGGTGAAGGTCCGGATTAATGTGAGCAATCTGTATGTACAGGGTGTGGGAAACATATAAGATACGCTCTTATTTAGGGTGAAGGTCCGGTTTAAGTTCCCCCCTACAACAAAATAAGCGTTGGGGTGCAGGGCCAGAACTTATCATGGTCTGCATGTTCAAATCATGATCACCCAAGAGCCCGGGGCCCAGAGCGTGCATTCCCTTTGAAGTGATAGCTGGCCGGGGGACTTATCTCGTCCAGTTCCAGGTAAAAGGGGTTTTTATTTTCACAGTTGCCCTTTGTGATATAAAATCTTAATATTAATATTACTAACACTTAGATGTGTGGGTGGGGGGTGGGGGTGTGTTGTCTTCTGGCCACTCACCTTGCTCCTCTGCATGCGTGTGTGTGTGGGGTCAAGAGCTAAGTGAGTATACTGGCCCATTGCAGGGGTTTCACACAAATTGGGATGCCCCGGGAATGAGGATATCAGCCTCCCTGGAGTGTAATATAAGCTGTTGTTTCTCTTTAAAGTGGACCAAAACCCATCCCAGGTTTTGGTCTTTTATCTGATTTTGGAGCCATGCTGCCCGAACCCCCCCCCCCAGGTTCACCAGTTACTCACCTTGATTCAGACTTTTTAAATGGTCCTTCCCACTGGGGCATCCTTATTTGGGGTACCCTGCTGTGAGAAACCCCCAGAATGCCAGAGAGACTGGACCAGGAAAGAAGTTGAGTTTCCAGGTTCCAGGGGGGGTTTCACAAAGCGGGGCATCCCTATTCTGGGGGAGGGTATCCAGCGGCCCTGGAATCTTATAGATTTCAGGGTCGATGGAGTGTGAGTTTTGGTCCTCTTTAAAGTGGACCAACACCCAGGGGGGATCAGCCCGGGAATCTATAAGATTCCTGGGCCGATCAGATCCCTTCCCGCGGGGCATCCGAAATCGGGATGTCCCGCGGGGTGAAACCCCACACGACGCCCACAAACCTTACATTAACCCTGTTTCAACGGCGTATGCGCGGGCCGCTTCTCGCACTTCCCTCTAGCAGGGCGCGCACCCTGTTAGAAGGAAACGCGAAACGCGGCCTCCAGCGCTCAGATCCGCTGTGGTTGGATGCCTACCACAGCAGCTCTGGGCTCTCTGATTGGACGAGCGCCCGCATAGGAGCGTGGGGAGGTGAGTGTTTACGGGCGTTCTGGGGGGTTTCACACAGCGGGGCGGGATCGGGGTGCCCCACCGAAGTGGACCAAAACCCAGGATAGTCAAAGTCCTGGGTGTTGGTCCACTTTAAAGGGAAAACCCACTTTCAATGGTATTTTTTAAGAGTATATATTGTCTGCCTAAATGATGTCCTCAAGGTGATTAGCTGATCTAGTATTTTAGTACACTGCTACCCCGTTATAACAGGGTCCGATATAAGGCGGATTCTGATATAACATGGCTCAGCTTTGGACCCCAATATTTATCCTCTCTCTATGATGCCGGTGTTCAATATATGTGGTTTCAGCTATAACGTGGTCCCCTTTACTGGTGCCAAACAACAGCGTTATATCGAGGTAGCAGTGTATTTTTATTATTATAATTATTTCTCACACTTACACTTGCCCACTGCAGTGTTATTATTTGTACAGGACTCACTTCTCTCTTGCCAATAGCAACAGATAGTGGAAAACACTTGTATAAATCACACATTTGGCAACATAAGGGAAATAAACCTAGATCGGCTCAACACCTTGAGGACATCATTTTGGCACACAAAATTGAAAGTGGACTTTTCCTTTATATAATCATTTTCCCAGAAGCTATTGTTGAATTTTCAGACTTGTTTGCAACACACCACTCACTGAGAATGTCTATGAGGCTGATTTATTAATAGCGACATGTAGCGACAGTTGAGTGACTGTGGCAGTATTTTCACAGCGCCCGCTAGTAGTCGCTGTGCTTGGCTGTTGTTCGGTTGTTGACAGCGACTCAGTTGGTGTGCAGTAATGTTGAATACAAGGTGACGAGTCGCTATTTGACAGGTTCCGCGCTGTATGGGAGCGCATGATAGCGACTGGTCAGAGCGACCGGCTCCCACCAAATTCATCAAAAAATCAGGCTAAAAAATTCTCGCGCTGTGAAATGCATGTTTAAACCCCAGAGCGCTGGAGGCGATGTGTTAAAAGTAGTTTTTTAACCCCCAAACAACCATATTTTTGGAAACCAAAAAAAAAAATTTTTTTAATAATTTAGTAATATGAAAACATTAATATCAGACCTGTAATATCAATTCTGCACAAATTTTTTTTAATTTTTTTTTCCTTAAAAAAAATATCTAAAATGGCAGAAATGGTCACAGAATTTTTCACATTAAAAAAAAAAAAAAAAAAAAATTAATAACAATTAATTATTAATATTTAAAGATTGTTCCATTGAAATGCATTGGAGCACGCCAGGTAGCGAGAGGTCATACCTGTCGCTGTTCAAGGTCGGACGCTGGCGCTGTGGGCTGAGGCTGGAATAATGATGAATGAGTCGCTATATGGCGCTATCTCAGTCGCTAAGCCGGATTGGCTTGATAAATGTGTGATTGTGGTGGGGAGCCGGCGTTCTCGTGGCGGTGCCCGTCATTACCGGCCGCTCACCAGTCACTACCTGTCGCTATTCCTTCATAAATAAGGGCCTATATGCCTCTGTGGGATGCTGTTTACACACTCTTGGATGGAACGTTCATCGCATACATCAAGCTCCATTATCTCCAGTGTGGTGTTAAGTGCTTCTCCAGCAGCTTCCTCCAGAACTGGCCAGATTACGCATGGTGGCAATCACTGTAGAGAACGATTTTAGAAATTATTTATTAGTAAGTTTAAAGGTTTACATTACCAGCATAAATAATCAATAGAGAAGCAACATGAGAATTAGACATCAGTAACCCAATGAGCAAATCCACACTTCTGTTATACATGGATGGAAAAAGGTTCCTCAAACTTAAACTGGACCTTCAGCATCATGTAATGAAAAGCCCAAACCCTTAAAAAAACTATTCCCCAGCATCTAAAATTAATATATTTTAAGTTTTAAGTTGCTTATTTATAATTCTTTCCCTCACTGGGCTTCAACTCTGTTCAGGACTCTAGGATACGGGCGCTGCCATCTTGCCTCAGAAGCATCACTTATTGAGTAGAGGAGAGGGGTGCAAAACCACAGTGGGTGGGGTTATAGCTGTGCTTTGCACATACAGAGCAGAGCTGGGGTCAGGAAAAGGACAACAATCCCAGAATGCAGCGCGGCACAGTCAGAAGACACTTCCTGTCTGCAGGCAGCCTGATCCTCCATGGGCCACCATCTTGGGTGTTAAACGGTTAAAAAAATGCAATAGGAGCAGGTAGGGTGATTTTTAATATGGGCAATCTGTATGTACAGGGTGTGGGAAACATATAAGATAGGCTCTTATTCAGGGTGAAGGTCCGCTTTAACTCTACAATGACCTCTGAACCCGTCTCTCTCCCTCTTCCCGCCAGCAGAGGTCACACAAGCTGCTTTCACACACGTGTGTTCATGCCTGTGGTATTCTGGTCACAGTGAGTGCACAAATGCTGGAATCAGTAGGCGCTAGAGCTCATTTGTCTTTACATAGAGTCAATAGCCCATACATGTGCAGTATGGGGTTCTGGAAGTGGGGGATTCTGCACAATGCCTGTTATTGGTTTTCTTTGGGGGGGGGGGGGGAGAATTCTGCACACTACCTGTTATGGGGTTTCTGTACACTGCTTATTATGGGGTGATTTGGGGGGATTCTGCACACTGTCTGTTATAGGGTTTCTGCACACTGCTTATTATGGGGTGATTTGGGGGGATTCTGCACACTGCAACTTATGGGGTGATTGGAGGGGATTAGGGGATTCTGCACATTGCCTGTAATGGGGTTCTTGGGGGGGGGGATTCTGCACGCTGCCTATTATGGGGTTCCTGGAAGGGGATTCTGTACACTGCCTGTTATGGGGTATGTGGGGCAGGGAAAGAATCTAGACTACACAGTGCCTGTTATTGGTTTCCTTTGGGGGGGGGGATTCTGATCACTGCTACTTCTTGGGCAGGGATTCTGTACACTGCCACTTATGGGGTGATTGGAGGGAATTCTGCACACTGCCACTTATGGGGTGACTGGAGGGAATTCTGCACACTGCCTCTTATGGGGTGATTGGAGGGAATTCTGCACACTGCCACTTATGGGGTGATTGGAGGGAATTCTGCACACTGCCTCTTATGGGGTGATTGGAGGGAATTCTGTACACTGCCACTTATGGGGTGACTGGAGGGAATTCTGCACACTGCCTCTTATGGGGTGATTGGAGGGAATTCTGCACACTGCCACTTATGGGGTGATTGGAGGGAATTCTGCACATTGCCACTTATAGGGTGATTGGAGGGAATTCTGCACACTGCCTCTTATGGGGTGATTGGAGAGAATTCTGCACACTGCCACTTATGGGGTGATTGGAGGGAATTCTGCACACTGCCTCTTATGGGGTGATTGGAGAGAATTCTGCACACTGCCACTTATGGGGTGATTGGAGGGAATTCTGCACACTACCACTTATGGGGTGATTGGAGGGAATTCTGCACACTGCCACTTATGGGGTGATTGGGGGGCTTCTGCACACTGCCACTTATGGAATGATTGGAGGGAATTCTGCACATTGCCTGTAATGGGGTTCTTGGGGTGTGGGGGGAGTCTGCACACTGCCTACTAGGGGGTTCCTGGAAGGGGATTCTGTACACTGCCTGTTATAGGGTTCTTGGGTGGAGATTCTGCATGCTGCCTGTTATGGGCTTCCTGGGGGTGGGAGTCTGTACACTGCCTAATATGGGGTGATTGGGGGGATTCTGCACGCTGCCTGTTATGGGGGGGGGGGAATTGGAGGCAATTCTGCACGCTGCCTGTAATAAGGTTCTTGGGGGAGGAGGGATTCTGCACGCTGCCTATTATGGGGTTTCTGTAAGGGGATTCTGTACACTGCCTGTACTAGGGTTCTTGGGCAGGGATTCTGCACGCTGCCTGTTATGGGGTATGTGGGGAGGGGGGGGGGAGGAATCTACACTGTACAATGCCTGTTATTGGTTTTCTTTGGGGGGAGAATTCTGATCACTGCCTGTTATGGGGTTTTTGGTGGAGGGGGGTTCTGAACGCTGCTTATTATGGGGTGATTGGGGGGTATTCTGCACATTGCCTGTAATGGGGTTCTTGGGGGAGGATTCTGCACACTGCCTATTATGGGGTTCCTGGAAGGAGATTCTGCACGCTGCCTGTTATGGTGTTCTTCTGTGGGTGATTCTGGACCCTGCCTGTTATGGGGTTCCTGGAAGGGGATTCTGTACGCAGCCTGTTGCAGGGTGATTGGTGGAGATTCTGCACACTGCCTGTTATGGGTTCCTTGGGGGTCGCACACTGCCTGCTATGGGGTGCTTGGGGGGGATTCTGCACACTGCCTGTTATGAGGTGCTTGGGGAGGTTTGCCACACTGCCGGTTATGGGGAGCGGGGTATTTTAGCTCACCTATTGATTCAGAATATATTTTAGTGACAAAAATCCAGTACTTATAATCTCTACAGCGTTACAGAAAAGTGTTAGGAGAGAGCCCTACCTTGTGAGTTTAAATTCTAAAGAGTTCCATACAGAGAAGGCGTCATCAAGAGCCTTTTTAAATGGTGGCAGCCAACAGGGGACCCCAAAAGAGCAACAGAAGTGTCCCTCTCTGTAGAGCTCAGGTGGCCATATTCCAGTAGCCAGTGGCATTGCCAGGGGAAAGGATTTGGGAGTTAGAATGGAGGACACTGATTGCTGAGGAGGAATGGTGCCGTGGTATATGAGCTTATACGATCTAGGAAATGGTGCACCACTAGTCGCCAATCAATATGGGCGTGCTCACTAATACATACAACAATAAAAAGAGTTGACTCAATGGTCAGCCAGACCAGTGAATCACACAAAGAAGCACCACCAATGTAAATTCATGAACTGTTTATTCAATAAGTATCAAAAACAAACACATTTAAAACCACAACAACACTATAGTATATGAGCTTATAAGTAAACGGGAGAAGTAGAAGGTAGATGTGCTGGATCTGCATGAGGCAGGAGCACAGGGTGTGTGAGGAAAAGGAAGTAAAGGAGCAGCATTTGAGGAGAAATAGTGAGGTGATTTTACAGCTTCTAAAAGAGTTTTACTTCTGAATGACTGGTTGTCATAGAAATCCTTCAAACATACCTCAAAGTCGAGTCTGTATTATGAGACACCTGCTCCACCATCCACCAGTAATGAGCTAAATTCCGCCAGTTTCCTTCAGTTTAAGTGGTATTTGGCCCCAAAGATAATTCGCTTTGATAGGCCCTATTGTTAATTTCCTTTGGTGAGCCCCAAAAATGGTTTCCAGTGGTGGGCCCAAGGTGTTCCAGTCCATTCTGCTGGGGGAACATATGGATCATGGGCCCTGATATACAAACTGGGCATTTAACTGCTAGTCCCAGGGAACACAAGGCGACATATATTGTTGTAGGGACCTTGGAGCACCCATTGGATGTGTCTAAGATGTTGGGTAAGGTGAAGCGCAGTCTCTCTGTTGCGATGCATTACAGTATACACTTGACAGTAGAGATCACTTCACACTTAGCTTGGAGCAGGTCAACACTGGATTATCCCTCCCATTTGGATGCCTGGGACATATCTCAGCCCAAGGCCCACGAAGCTGCTATGGGTCTTCTTCTCTTCCACTACTAGGCTCACACTTCTGGCTCTCTTAGCGCCTCGATTACAGATACTCTGGCCTCGATTCAATAAAAGTTGAAAAAAATTCTCTTGGTAGTAAAAAGTGAATCAACACCTGCCACTATAAGACAGCCTGGGGGGGGGGGGGGCATCCAGAATGCTGGAGTCCCCCCGCACATAACCCCCCAGAACGCCTGATATTCCTACCTTAGCCTCAATCCTCGCCAGGAATACAGCAACATGATTGGTCGCCGGGTGCTCACGTGACGTTCCGGCCCCCGGAAATCTCCGCCCATCTGAGCGCCGGCGGCCAAATGTGGCACTGTATTTCCAAAAGGATCAACGTTAAGGTAAGGATTACAGGCGTTCTGGGGGTTATGTGCGGAGGGGAGGTGCTGCATTCTGGATGCCCCCCCAGACTGGATTTGTAATTGTATCACACTGTGTGAGATGCAGTAAGAGACTGGGGCCAATAATCAGCCCAGGATTTTACCGCCCCTGGCCACCCCAAGACTACGCCCCTGGCCACCCCAAGACATCCTCTCTGAGCCCGTACCCCCCAGTGTGCTTCCCGGATGGCCAGTGAGTACACTCCAAAGCTAAACATTTCAGAGACAGATCATAGGAAGGGGTGAATACCCAGTAAATCAATGGTACTGAAGCTTTAGTATTGTAGGGGCAGCTACTGTGGCATGGATGGTATTGATTTTGAGGCTGAACATGGGCTACGGTTTCTTGTGTGGAGGGGTGCAGTGAGGCCCGGTACTGGGGACCTGATGGAGAAAATAGGGAAAAAGAGATTGAATGAGGGTAGGAGCAGTTGTCTAACCAGCCCAAAAGCAAATTGGCCCACCTAGACTTTTCTTGGGTCTCTCTATGGCCAATCCTCCCCTGGTGAAACACAACATCCCACGTTCTGAAGATGAATAGCTGACCCTTCCTCTGCTTGTATGTCTCTTCTGTGCTTCTGAACTCAGTATAAATGTCACTGACAGCAATAAACAAAAATCTTATGTAGATGAGAAAGAGCTACATATAGACATATATACATATATATTCAGGAGTATGGAATCCCCCCTTTTTTCACAGCATGAATGTATAAATGTTTTCTTTAGCCAAAGGTGTAACTAAAAGTGATCAGACCCTAGTGCAGATATTAAACAGGGGCATTGCCCCTACACTAAATTTATTTTGTCACATTCAACCCCAGCATGAAAATTGTTTTACTAAATTAGATACAATTAGACTAAAAACGCATGAAACAGAAAATACAAATGATGTTTTCCTCCCATGTGGGTAGGTACAGATAAATAAAGTGGAAGAGCAACAATATTAGGTCTCAATGGATCCAATGTTTTCGCTATTCCTGCACCAGGTGCGGACAGGCCATAGGGAGACCAGGGAGAATTGTGCTGCTGCCTATTACACCCACATCCAAGTCTCAATTTAATTCAAAAGAGCTTTACTGTCAGGTCCAAAAAAAAAACATTTAGCATTGCCAAAGCAAAAGAAAATAACAAATGGGGGGGGGGGGGGGGTTATAGGGGCAGGATTGGGTGTACAATGGTCCAGTGGTGTTGGGAGATGGAGAGGTATAGAGGCAGTAAGGGGTTGGGCTGGATTAAGGGGCAGTATATGGGTTTGAAATCCATAGATTCTAATTGTCCTTTTAGTTGGGGCAGTATAGAGGTGGGGTATAGGGGCAGTATAGGGGTATATCAGTTCATTGTGTCTCATGCTCCTCTCAGTTGATGGCAGGTGGAGACATATAGGGGGCAGTGTAGAGGTGAGCTATATGGGTAGTATAGGGGTTTATCAGTCCATGGTCTCTTATGTTCCTCTCAGTTGATGGCAGGTGGAGACATATAGGGGACAGTATAGAGGTGGGGTATAGGGGCAGTATAGAGGTATATCAGTCCATGGTCCCTTATGTTCCTCTCAGTTGGTGGCAGGTGGAGACATATTGGGCGGCTATTTGCAGGGTGGGCTCCTCTTCTCCCAGCAGGATGTGGAGTTTCCTCTCATCATCTATGGAGGTGAAGTCCAGGATGAGGGTGGAGAGTCTCTGGAAGTAAGTGTCCCTGGTGGATGAGTATTTGCTGCAGTGTAGCAGGAAGTGGGCCTCATCCTCCAGGGCCCCCTGCTCACAGTGCCGGCACAGTCGGCTCTCCTGTGGCTTGTATGTCTGCCTGTGCCGGCCTGTCTCCATCTCCAGGCGGTGGGCGCTCAGTCTATAGAGGCTCAGGGTATGCCTGTGTTTGGGGTGGTGCAGCCTCTCCAGGTATGGGGCCATGGTGTAGTTCCTCTTTAGTGATTGGTAGATGGTAAGTTTCTGAGAGTTACTTATTTCTTTCTTCCAATCCTCTATATATTGCTCCTGGCAGCTCTCTATCGCCCCCTTTATTTGGGCTTTTGTTAGGGAATGTTGGGGGTTTTGGCTGGACAGGTGACTGACACTCAGTTGGAGGGCACAGGGTTTGCTCTGGGCCCCATGGCTCAGGGAGGCTTTGTGGTGGTAGGAGTCGGGGCTGCTGCTCTGTATGTGCCCGCAGAATGACAGCGCCCTCTTCTGCACCTGGAACCATAGTGGGAACCTGCCCAGCTCTGCCCGGCACGCCATGTTGGAGGTGCCGGGCAGAGCTGGGCAGGTCCAGGAACCAGGAACCCAGGTACCTGGCCCACTGTTTCCTCCCCATGTCCTGTCCCCAACACAGACTCAAAATCATGGCTGGGGGAGGGGCATAATACTAAAGCTTCATTATCAATGAGTTGGCCATACTCATCCTTGTTAATGACCAGCCCCTGAACAGGTTCGGCACTCCGGCTCAGCGGGGGCTGGCAAAATCCCGGGCTGGTTTGTGGCCGCTGTCTACCACTGCCCTTCACCCCCTGTAGTTACCTCTCTGTCGGCAGGTTATACTGACCAGCTAAGAAAAGTTGAGTAATAGGAAGCCAAACTTGCAACTTCAGCATGGGTGGGTGAGTGTTCCTCCATTGGATTATTGGTTGTTGTTCCCTTTTAACTTGATTTAATGTTCTATGACAATATTTGCATAGGGCATGAATGCGTTTTATAGACTGTGACTTGTAACTAATCCACTTCCAGGAATGTTTAGAAAAAGACACCAAATGTTCAGTATGAGGTAGCACTTGGAAATCCTCAGACTTGAGAAGACATTACGGCTATTCCTCCATGCGGCACAAGGTGTCAGCAGCATCCCATAAGAAATCCATACAAGCGTGAGGTGAGCTCTGCCTGATAGTGTGGGGTGAGTTTCTCTGGATTGCTCAATGCCGCTCTCTGATAACATAATCGGGTTAATGGAATCATTGGTGCCTTATCACACTGGGCGACATGGAGGAGATTAATTATCCAGTCGCTGGGTGTGGGTTATCTTGCTCGTGTAATTTATATGTTCATATGGGCAATTTGATTCCACCCAATGCATTCAAATATCTTACCAGTTTAAACTGGCTGTAGACATTTAAAGGTGCAGCATAATCATTTTGATTGTAACATGGGAAGACTAGTGACAACATCAGGGCTGGTTCCAGGTTTATGTGGGCCCTTGGGCGGCATGGTCTCAGTGGGTCCCTTTGGGATGGAGAGTTGCGGGTTGGGGTCTGGAAATTCCATGCCCAAAACTTAGATAAGTTCTTTAACCACATTGTCCCAGTTGTCAGTAGGCCTCCGGCAGCTGACCAGCCTTGCCGGTTGCTGGCCAACGTGACCTACATCCTCTGTGTCTCTAGGGGGCATGCCAGACACTGCCTCAGTACGCAGAGGCAGAAGGGGGAACATATGGATCATGGGCATTTAACTGCTAGTCCCAGGGAACACAAGGCGGCGTATATTGTTGTAGGGACCTTGGAGCACCCACTGGATGTGTCTAAGATGTTGGGTAAGGTGAAGCGCAGTCTCTCTGTTGCGATGCATTACAGTATACACTTGACAGTAGAGATCACTTCACACTTAGCTTGGAGCAGGTCAACACTGGATTATCCCTCCCATTTGGATGCATGGGACATATCTCAGCCCAAGGGCCACGAAGCTGCTATGGGTCTTCTTCTCTTCCACTACTAGGCTCACACTTCTGGCTCTCTTAGCGCCTCGATTACAGATACTCTGGCCTCGATTCAATAAAAGTTGAAAAAAATTCTCTTGGTAGTAAAAAATTCAATTCATGAGAAAAAAGCCTGAGAATGTCACTGTTACTGAATCACCAGCTAAGAAAACAATGAAAGTCAATGGCACTTTTTTTACTACTAAGAAAAGTAGAAAACTGTTTACTCCTTTCTACACTGTAGTAAAAGCTGCCATTGACTTTCATTGTCTTTTTATCTGTTGATTCAGTAACAGTGACATTCTCAGGCTTTTTTCTCATGAATTGAATTTTTTACTATCAAGAGAATTTTTTTCAACTCTTATTGAATCGAGGCCTCTATCTTCAAGAACAATAACTCACTGTAGGGTGCTTCCTTAAATACTCTCAGACCCCATCCAGTTACACCTCGAACGCTGTCTCTTCACATGTTGCACATGTAAGGTCCTATGCAACATGTGCAGGCGTCTATGACTCCCCTTGTTATTCAGTCTATTGTTCTCTATTTTCTGACAAATGACCTTTTGACATAAGTCAGACCAAAAATAGGAAACACTACATACTTACCACTAGTCCTGCGCAGCTGATCAGCTGATCCGACCGAGATCCAGACCACGCCATCCCTGCTCACGACCGCGGCCTGTGTTTGCCTATTTGCTGACTCCCCGCATGATTCGCAGTGACTGGCCACGCCCGCTCCATTCATTTTTCAATGGAGGGGTGTGGCAAGGGCTGGAATGCCCCCTCCATTGTAGTGAATAGAGTGTGAATGGCTGGTCACCCTGGGACGCCCCCTTCATTGTAAGAAAAAGAGCATGAGTGGCCGGTCATTGTAAATGACATGAGGGGACGGTCATTTAGCTCCAGGGTCGAGTTTGCTAATGCAGATACGTTTTAATCTACCAGTATCAGGCGAATCAGCTGCCTAGCAGGACGGGAGGTGAGTATCTGTCATTTATTATTTTTACCGGACAGGCACTTTGGTAAGTCCACATTTAATGGCATTTTCAAAAGTTTCTGTTATTGTGTGACAAAATTATGTTCTCAAAGTGCTGAGCTTATTTGTTTTTTTTTTTTCTTTTATATTTGGTTGGCAGCTGTTTTCTCTAGCAACAATGTGTTTACGTTAGCAGCCATACTTTAACGTGGTGTGTACATCATATGATTGGCTGCGGCCTGATTTTTCTATGCCCTGTTTTGTGAGGGGAGGAGAGCTAACCATTGACAGGCTGCTAAGATTTGTAGACAGGATGCTCAGCTGCATAGCTCGGGGCATCAACAGTAGGAAGAGGGAGGTTGTGATGAGAGTCCTGGTGAGGCTACAGCTAGAATACTGTGTGCAGTTCTGGAGAGCTCCCCTGCAAAAAGACAGCATTCAAATAGAAAGTGTCCAAAGGCCGGCAACAAAAATGGTGGAAGGACTTAAACTTAAAACTTATCAGGAGAGACTTAAACAGGACCTTCACCATGATTTATTGAAAAGCCCAAACCCCCAAAAAACAATTCCCCAGCATCTAAAGTTAATATATTTTAAGTTTTTAGTCACTTACTTATTATTCTTCCCCCCACTGGGCTGCAACTCTGTTCAGGACTTTAGGATACGGGCGCCGCCATCTTGACTCAGAAGCATCACATACTGAGGAGAGGAGAGCGGTATAAAGTACAGGGGGTGGGGTTATAGCTGTGCTTTGCTCAGACAGAGCAGAGCTGGGGTCAGGAAAAGGTCAGCAATCCCAGAATGCAGAGCAGCACAGTCAGAAGGCACTTCCTGTTTGCAGGCTGCCTGATGTTCCATGAGCCGCCATCTTGGATGTTTAAAGGCTCATAACATGCAGTAGATGCAGGTAGGATTATTTAAATGTGGGCAATCTGTATGTACAGGGTGTGGGAAACATATAAGATAGACTCTTATTCAGGGTGAAGGTCTGGATTAATGTGGGCAATCTGTATGTACAGGGTGTGGGAAACATATAAGATAGACTCTTAATCAGGGTGAAGGTCCGCTTTAAAGAACTTAATTTGTACAGTCTGGAGGAAAGAAGGGAGAGGGGGGACATGATGGAGACCTTTATATATGTGAAAGGATTGAATAAGGTTCAGGAGGGAAGTGTTTTTAAAAAGAAACTTAATGATAGAACAAGGGGGCACAACATGAAGCTAGTCGGGGGGGAAGATCAGGAGCAATGTTAGAAAATATTATTTTACAGAAAGAGTAGTAACTTCCAGCAGAGGTAGTTGAAAAATCAACAGTCACTGAATTTAAACATGCCTGGGATAAGCACACATCTATCCTAAGATACAGAGAACATACAGTATATACATAAGATACAGAGAACATACAGTATACACATAAGATAAAGAGAACATACAATATACACATAAGGGCAGACTAGATGGAGCGTATGCTCTCCTTCTGCCGTCAACCTTCTATGTTTCTATGACAGCAGCTAACTGCTTTACGGACGGCCAGGAATACCATGTCCACTTTAGCAACACAGAGCCACAGGAATATGAGAAACTTGCTGATAATTAAATCACAGGGCACAACCCTAATGCATATGTTAATTTTACTTTTCAGAAGAGGAAACAAAAAGGCAGAAAACCTGACAACAGGTCCTACTGTACACCATTTAATGAGCTATTCCACGGGTACTAGTGCCACTGGTGATACTTGAGATCAGGTTGTACTGAACAAGGCTGCAGACTGATCTGCACTCCAACCTGATCTGCTGCCATCTATACCTTACCTATTTATCTGCTTCATGCATACAAAACTGCTCCTAAAGGTGAGAAACCCACATGTACAACCTAGGTGGTACCTAAGATAATTAGAAAATGAAAAGGGGTACTTGAAAAAAAGGTTGGGGACCCCGATCTTTTCCTTCTCATTCCTCATCCTACACTGCCACCTTGTGTCCTTTCTTGGCACTGCACTCCCTATTACTATACAATGTACTTACTATTAAAGGTTAGCATTGTTTACTGTGGACTACAGAAGGGTTCTAACCTTTCCTACAGGAGAAGAGGCACTTGCCTAGAACGGAACGTATTTGCACAATACCCAGTCCAAAGACAGATAGCATTACCTATTTATCCTTGCAGTAGGCGGAGCTATGCAAATCATCTATTTTTAGTCTCTTTAGCCCCCCTATATTAAGCCTAACATGGGTCTCTCCACATAGTGGCTTGCGACTCTGTTTTGGTACTTACCAAGTCTCCCCATCTCGACTTTTTAGATCTCCACTTTGTGGTGGACCCACGTACTAATCAATTGCAAACTTCTACGTTTCGGAAGCCTACAGCAGGCAATAATATTTTATTGGCTTCTAGCTGCCACCCACCCCATACTATTAAGGCAATACCGGTGGGGGAGATGGTACGCAGCAGGCGAAACTGCTCCCAGATAGATTCTTTTCTTAACGAGGCACAACAGAGAGAAAAGAGGCTACTTGCTCGGGAGTATCCCGTTTGGACGCTTCAAAGAGCGAAGAAAATAGCTCTTTCTAAAGAACGCAATAGCCTTTTTGGGAATAAAAGTAATCGGAAGTCATCATCAAAACCAGCTCTTGTCACGTTTAGCACCCCATATAGCTTGGAATTTAGACAGATTTCCAATATTATTCGTAAGAATATCCCCATTTTGAGAGCTGACCCCCTTCTTTCTGATGAAATAGAGGCCGGGGTATGGGTGGTCAGCCGCAAATCACCCAGCTTAGGCAATCTGCTTGCACCCAGCCTTTTTCAAACTAAGCCATCTACTATGCAGACCTGGCTAGCGACTACGGGTTTTTTTTCTTGTGGTGGTTCTAGGTGTGGCACCTGTAAATACGTATTGAAGAGTAATTCATTTACCTCCACTTCCACAGGTAGATCCTATAAGATTAGGTCATTTTTAAACTGTAACTCCGCTTTTGTAGTATATCTTATTACCTGTGGGTACTGTGGTAAACAGTATGTCGGCTGTACAAAACGAAGACTTAAGGTCCGCATTAGCGAACACCTTAGTGGCATTGGACGCCTGGATTCTACCAGGAATTCCAATGTGGCTCGCCACCATGATCAATGCCATCACCCACAGACCCCCCCAGTTCCATGTTCAAGCTATTGAGAAGGTATCCCTGGGTCCTAGGGGTGGCGATATATATAAAAAGCTGCTGTGTCGAGAAGCTTTTTGGATTTTCACACTTGAGACTAGGTTCCTGACCGGACTAAACCATAAATGGGATGTATCCTTTATTCTTGACCATTAATCTGGATTCGTTCCCGTTTTTTGAGATATTTCTTTCGGCTTTTTATTCTCCTAATGCTTACCATAACAGGTTGTTTAGTTAATTGAGTATTCATTACAGTATTGTTGACTGGGGCTTTTTATAACAAGGGACTTGTAGGGCCCACAATGGGCATTTTGAGATGTTTGCCCTAAGTGAATGTTCACTCTCATAATCTATGAATAATATATATATTCTATACTGTTTACAACAACTGAGATTTATATAGCACAATGTTATTAGAGTTAAAGTTTTTTATTAATTCATTAATGAGTAATATATTAGATTTATATTTGTTATTTACTGTTCACTGTGGTAGGCTGTTAGACAATATGCTCAGTTCTATACCACATATGTATCCATGTATATTCATATATATTCATTTTCCATTTAATTGTTGCATTTCTTCTGTTTTGTACAGTACTGCTCTCCTCCCCTGGTTTGGACGCATCAGCTCACGCCGGCGTTGGAGCCCGTGGCGTCCTTTGTTGCCGCGGCGACGCATCGCGGGTTGACTCCCCCTGTCTCGTATCATTTGAGTGACTATATACTGTCACTTCTATGTGCTTCAATGGGAGACGCGGGTGGGTGTGGCCTGGCCTGACCATGATGACGGCGAGCGCCGTCGTCTTCGCTCGCTCGGGCCCCGTCCACCCGGCGTCTCCCGTTGCCAGGGGGATGCGTCATGACGTTATACGTTGTGACGCGGCATGACGTGCCACGTTTTGTTTCTCCGTTTGGCGTCTTTTTGTTGCCATGGGGATGCGGCGTGGCGCGTCATGTTTCTCCCTTTACTGGCGCTCTCCTCTATCCATCAGGTGGGCGTCCAGTTTGTCATCAAGATGCGCCGGCGGCTGCGTAGTGACGCCGGAGGCTGCAACCCGGAAGTGGTTTCTGGTGGCGTCGGGGAAGGAGGTAAGTCAATTACAGGTGCATGTATATATATTCAGCATTATCCACTGTAACATTTATCTATGATTAAGGGCACCTAGCCCGAAACGCGTTAGAGGTGACTAGGAACGCTTTATTGTTTTTACCGCTGCTTATGGCATTGCTGATTATCTTAACCGGATGGCAATAAAAGTTATATTTTAGGAGTGCGGACCCCTCATTACATTTTCCTATTGGTTGTTTGGGACTGGAGAACCCAGGTCATCGCACCCATGGTATTGGCCACGGACGGTTTGCACCTATTTTTTCTATAACCAAGTCTCCCCATCTGCCCTAGTGCTGATGAGAGCCTAAAGCTTGAAACACGTGTCCACTAGTTGGATGTGTTCGGCTGTGTAAAATTTAAAATTTAAAGCTAATCCTTGGCATTGCACCCTTTCTAAGGGCCTTGGATGGCAAAGAGACATAAAGAGATGATTTGCATAGCTCCGCCTGCTGCAAGGATAGATGGGTAATGCTATCTGTCCTTGTATTGGGTAATGTGCAAATACTTTCCGTTCTAGGAAAGCTGCTCTTTTCCTTTACCTAAGTAGAGGGTTTTTTGGTCTCTTTAGCCCCCCTATAATAAGCCTAACACACACTCCACATACTGGTTGTGACTATGCTTTTTAACCTTTCCTACAGTAATTTTAACTAAGCAATTTAAAACAAAAGCAAGCCTAATACAAAGATTTCTCTAGGACAGGGGTTCACATTCATCACCTTTTGGAGCAGTTATCTACCTATGGAGAATATCAGGCTTAGGTAGAGTATAGATGGTGGCAGATCAGGTACCCCCTTATAGCATGTGTGTCACCTATCCTAAGCTCTTATCACCCCTGGTAAAGTGATGACAGAATCACTCCCAACCCCATCTCCAGGGATCTCGGGACCCAGTAAGTTTTATCGAACCAAAGCAGAGCGGAACTGCGGGGGACAAAAGGTAAGTACATTATATTGTTTTGTTTTTTTAGTTTATCTGGACAGACTATTTAAAAGATTGTTTGCTGGTTACAATAGATAGCAGGATGTAAGTGTCAGTCATGTTTGAGGGTAGGTTTTGTTTTATGGTAAGGTTAAGTGGTTTGTTTGGCTTTAGGAATTGTGTTTGTGGGTTGTGTTAGGCACCCTTACATACAAACTGGGAAGAATGAACACCAAAGAAAGTTATGACATTAAAGTCATGTTTTAATGCCCATAAGCTGCCATCTTGCTGCTACACATTTCCCCTACGCGACGCTGTGCCCTCCCCGCGCGTCATCTCTTCCTCTGGCTGACAGCTTGGTCTGCCTATGGGGCTGCACGGATGTCACAGATGATGTCATGATCTGGCGCCCCCGCGCGCGCCGCTCCTGGCGCCATTTCTTGTAATTACCTGAAGACCTCTGCATTATAAAAAGCTGCTTTCTCCTTTCTTGGATACCGCATCCTCCTCAAAAAGGTCCCCATTTGACCGAAACGTTGAGGTTTATTATCGCCCTGCGATCAGCCTGTAAGCCTAATTCTTGTGTCATATGCTTACGTTTTGCTTGTTATGCTTATTGATTTCTACGTTAAAGGGTCATACCACAATGAATGAAATTTCTACTATGGACTCTGAATATGTTTCATGCACTTATCAACTGTGTCTGTATGATCCTTTGTGAATGCTGCATACCCATATGCCTTATTGTAGGTCATTATTGTTTTGCTATAGAACCCTTTTACTTACACTGTAAATGGATTGCACTTGCTTGTACAAATACACTTATGGGCATTAAAACATGACTTTAATTGCATAACTTTCTTTGGTGTTCATTCTTCCCCATTCGTATATATAAATTATTTAGGTACCTGTTTAGGCAGAGGTACCGGGGAGTATTGAACCCACACTTTTTTTTGCTTTCCTTGTATGAACTTATGTTACTAAAACTAATACTATACCAGTGTGCTACAACCTTTTCTAATAACGTGTGTTAGGCACCCTTGCCTCTGGTTATCTGTCTCCTTAAAGGGCACAAGCAAGCCCAGAAACGCCAAATGTCATTGCTCAGGAGAGCCTCTGCCAGACATCAGAGTTACGGGGAGGCCGATTCATTAATAGCGGCAGGTAGCGACAGTTGAGCGACTGTAGCGGCATTTTCAGAGCGCCCGCTAGTAGTCGCTGTGCTTGGCCGTTGTTCGGTAGTTGATGGCGACTCAGTCGGTTTGCCGTAATGTTGAATATTGGGAGAGGAGTCGCTATTTGACAGGTTCCGCGCTGTATGGGAGCGCATGATAGCGACTGGCCCTAGCGACCGGCTCCCACCATATTCATTAAGAAATCACGCTCAAAAATTTCTCGCGCTGTAAAATGCATGTTTAAACCCCAGAGCGCTGGCGGCGATGGGTTAAAAGTAGTTTTTTAACCCCCAAACAACATTTTTGGAAACCAAACCAAAAAAAAAAAGTTTTTAAAATAATTTTGTAATATGAATACATTAATATCAGACCTGTAATATCAATTATCAATTCAATTCAGAAGTGGTCACAGAATTTTTCACATTTAAAAAAAACAAAAAAAAAATTAATAATTAATTATGAATATTTAAATATTGGAGAGCGCCAGGTAGCGAGAGGTCATACCTGTCGCTGTTCAAGGTCGGACGCTGGCGCTGTGTGCTGAGGCTGGAATAATGATGAATGAGTCGCTATATGGCGCTATCTCAGTCGCTAAGCAGGATTGGCTTGATAAATGTGTGATTGTGGTGGGGAGCCGGCGTTCTCGTGGCGGTGCCCGTCATTACCGGCCGCTCACCAGTCGCTACCTGACGCTATTCCTTCATAAATATGGGCCTAAGTAACTAAGGAAGTTACGGTAAGTTTTAGGATTTAGGTTGGGTGGCACCGCAACATTTAAGGGAATTGGGTTTTTGAATAAATGATGTGAATTTATTTAAAGATGCTCTATCATGAGATTACATACAAACAAGCTAACTGGTAAGAGGAGGGGCTTCTTATAAAAAATTAATCCTTCCAAGCTTCCAAGGAGGAAGAATCGGAGGTGACATGTTTTGAATGTACCATTCCACTTTTACATGGGAAAACTACCCAGGAAACAGTAGCACTAACAGCGCTAATATCTGCCCGAAGCATTGCAATATGGGTAATATCATCTACACATTAGAAGAATTGCAATACCAATAGGCTGTCATTTCAGTACAGGCCTCAAAGGGGCAGCAATCCTCCCCTGTAAAAAGCAAAAAGGTACATAAGAACCTCTAGTAAAAGAATGAACTAGGTTGGCTAGATTTTTGATGCAAGTTGTATACATATATTATTTTATATATGTATATTTATTATCCTTTTTCTAGAATATTATGATTGTAATGGACAATTTTTCACAACAGATCTCTAAATTAATGGGGGGGGGTCGCTGTCATTCTGCACATGAATTATCTGAGCAGATGGGTTATCTGGAGATGAGCAGAAGTGTAGGAAGTGGGATGCCCCGCTGCATCACTTCAAATGAATAGGGAATGTTTAAGGGTAACTCTTCTGCTGCTGTTCACGTGAATAATTAAAGCAAGCTGTAAGGGTCTGTCAGCATGCAGGCGTCTATGACGGATGGTCACATGTCACACTCACCTTTAAACCTCCTTTTTTCATCTTTGGCTAATCTTACAGCCAGTGCCATCCCGATCTCCGATGAACATCCTGTTATCAGCACCGTACGTGGATCCATCCAGAAGCCCACCGGCCTTAAGGTTGGTATTGCTGCTGAATGAAAGACAGAAGAACTGACAGCACTCAACTGTCCAAATGTAACTCAATCTCGCATTTAAGCTTGATCCTAATCAAGTCCTAATTGAACCATTTAATTGTCTTAGCTTGCTCATCAGACGGTGGAGATTACGGGATTATCTTGTTGAGGCGCACAGAGCCAAGTAGGCCAATGACAAATCAGGGAGCTGTCTCACAATTAAATCATATTAGGAGCTGTCATTGACATCATTTATATCAGTTCTGCAGAAATAATAACCCTTGTATGGCCAACCCGAACAACATTTATTGTCAGCTACTTAATAATGGTTTGATTTCGACACCTTAAAGACATCTGTGTGTTGTCCAGGAAAGATGGTATAAAAGGGTACGACATGTATGACGCAATCCTTCTGACTTTTGATTTAGAACTACAGACATTGCATTGAAACCTTTGAGACCTTTTTTGAAAGAATTTATTCTGCTTTTTAGGGGCCGAAGATCCACAAGCAGGGGTGTAGATACAGTAGGTTTTACAGGGCACCATATTAAATGTAAGAAATAACAACCGCATAATTAACTAAATTACCTGCAATGAAGCACAGGCTGTGCATGGGTTAGTGACAGTGAGGCTGGGCGAGGTCCTTTTCCTCTGGAAGTACTGCCGCAGTATCTAATTTTGGTGAGCTGTCTTTAGGAAGTATAAAGAATAATGGGGTAAGCTATGTGCTGGTATGTTAGTTCTGCCCTGGGGAACATAGGGTTCTGCAAACAAGACTGCAAACAGCACATCAGCACTATATACTGCGGTGTTGCCCATCCTTTCCTGTTGCCTCCGGTGCTATAAGGAGGGAGGAGGAAGACTGCACTAGGCCCCTTCTGCCATGGGCCTGGCAGCAGCTGCCTCCCCTGCTTCTATAGAATGTATGTCACTGTCTACAAAGTGAACAAGGCAGGACCTGGGGGTTGATGGCATAGGTACACGGCCTTCGGAAACGTAGCACCGGGCTGCAGACAGTGCACCAGCACTATATAATGTGGTGTTGGCAATCTTCTCCTGTTGCCTCCGGTGCTATAAGGAGGGAGGAGGAAGATTGCCTCCCCTGCTTCTATAGAATGTATGTCACTGTCTACAAAGTGAACAAGGCAGGTCCTGGGGGTTGAAGGCATAGAAACACGGCCTTTGGACAATTAACACCTCTGACAGAAGTAGTTTAAAATTCCATGGTCATCTGTTGAACATCAGAGCTTGAGGAGAAGCTGGGAACTTCTCTTTGTTGAAAACTGAAGCCCAATCTGAGGACTGTAAAAGTTTATTTTTCCACCACTGGATTATTGAACTGCATGATTTAATAAACATCCTATATAATGCTGTGATATGCTCTTGATAAATAATAAATGGTATAACTTCTCCCACAGGTTTGAATCAGATTGGGGGAAGTATGAGAAAATGATCTGTAATTCTTTTTATACATTGACCTATTCAGACATTTAATTTTCACTTCAAGAGTGACTTTGGTTGTAGAATAACGCACGCACTGACCCTGCTGCCGAAATATTGGAAAGTTTTTTTGCAGTGAGCATCTTTTGTAAGAGGTACAACCACCATTCTAGAGGATGGCCTCCGAATTTGGGATGCTATGATGTGTAAAACCCGTGGGATCAGGGCCACCTCCAGGTTTATGTGGGCCCTCGGGCGGCATGGTCTCAGTGGGCCCCTTTGCGGTGGATAGTCGCGGGTCAGAGGTCTATATATTGTATGGCCAAAACTAAGAAGGGCTGCTTGCCCTCCGACCCCCTATTGGAGCTATTTTTTAGTTTGGCCCCACATGAATGGGGAAGTATTGAGGAAGAGGGAGGCTGAGAGAACATAGATGAATGGGGCAGAGCTAAGAGAACAAGGATAGATAGGTCAGGGCTCGGGATAGAGATGGATGGGGCAAGCCTGAGTGGATAAGGAAAGATGGGTCAGGGCTCAAGGCATAGGGATGAATTGGGAAAAGCTGAGTGGATAGGGAAATATGGGTCAGGGCTCAATGAATATGAATGAATGGTTCAGGGCTCAGGGGATAGGGATGGATGAGGCAGAGCTGACATACAACCAATGGGGCAGAGCTGAAGAGACAGGGATGGATGGAGCAGAGAGACAGAGAAAGGAAGTGTGTGCAGTTCTTTAACCACATTGTGGCAGCTGTCAGTGGGCCCCCCTGATGGGTGGGGCCCTTGGCAGCTGACCGGGCTTGCCGGGTGCTGACGCCGGCCCTGCTTGGGATCGCCACAAAAAGTGCACCTTTCTAACAATCCCACCACACATGTGTGTGCTACATCCCCACTCACCACTATGTGTGCATACCAATGCCAGCCATTCAGAAAAGCCTGGTGCGGGTACACAGCCAGCTGCATGCTCTCCACTTAGCTTTGGTTGCCGCTCTGAGCTCAGTGATTGGCTGGCGGCCTGCACATGCACCGTGGGAACTTAAAAAAGGTGAGTTTACTGGAAATATAGGGGAGTACACTCAGCATGGTATCCCAAACTAGGATGCCCCAGGTAGGAGTAACAAAACCTGTTATAGTAAAAAATCCTTTGTTTTGTTCCTCTTTAAAAAAATAATGACAGGAATTGATTGGCTGCTCTGAACAATGACTTGGATTGTACTGTTTCAGACTTGCTAAATCTATGCATCCCCTTGGTCACCCTCAACCAGTAACCATTAGCACCCCATCCAGCACCTTTATCATCCGTAATGTGGACTGTCCACAGACCTCAGATCAGGACTGCCATAGGGCCACAATGCACTGCTGCTTACCTTCACCCAGTCTCACAACCTGCAGCCTTAGTATCTGAAGCTGGGTTCTGCACTTTGTGGGTTCCAGTTGCCTAGAGGTTAAGGTGGTGTACAAAGCTCAGCCAAGGTGCGCATAGAAACTAATGGTTGCCTTATTCTGGCCTCGTCAAGGCTGGACTAAGTGTGGTGGAGGCCCCTGGGCACAAAATCTGGTGAAGGCCCCAGATACAGTATTTTTTTCCTTTAAAATAATAGTCCAGCCAAGTAACTGATTAGTGGTTGTCTGGCACCCGCCTACTTACTGGAACGTCAGATCAAGTCCCTTGTGCCACCCTTGTGCGGGTGTGTGCTGCTCGGGAACTCCTGCTTTGCCATTCTGGGTGGCGGGTAGTGTAGTCGCCCGGCTGGTCCAGCAGAAAACAGTTCCCTGCATTGAGCTGCCAGCGGCTGTGCTTGGTGGCTTATGTGCAGTGACACGCACCCATCACTGTAGCATTGCTGATGGCGGCCTTTCTGCTCTAGACTCTCCATCCTGCCCTGTGGTGGCTTTGGCTGCAGGTTTGCAAAAACAAAATAAACTTGCCCAGTGTGGGGGGCCCCACGGCCCGTCAAACCAAAGACTGAAAAGCCTCCTGGACGAGACCATAATCCAAAGGTTGGTGGAGGCCCCCTTTGCAGGCCCCAATGCACATGCTAACCTACAAGCTGGAACGTGAAAGTGCAGCTTCCAACTTCATATACTGGGGCTGAGGGATAGCAATCGTCACAGCAGGTATGGATGAGGGAAGCACTTGGCTCTGACAGCCCTGATCTGAGGCCTCTAAGTAAAGTTTAACCTTGTTATTGGAAAATAAAGCAATAAATCTGTAGACATCTTCTTCTTTGACCAAAATGAAATCTCAGCTCTGCGGTGCCCATCTACTTGGTTGGAGAACATTTTTTTTATTATTAATGTGACACTTTTGGGTACATATAAATAGTTTTTCTCTTCAGAAGTAGATTGCGGTAAGCACAGTCTGTACAAAAATAAGAGAAATTAGAAGGCAAAAAATATATTGTTAGAATTTCTCATATAAAAGACGTGACAGTGAACTGGCCTTGTAGATATTTACAGTACAGTGCACTCAGCAACAGATGCACAACTAAACATTCCTTGCCCGGACACCGGATGCCCTGGATGCCCTTCTTCTGCCATCTTTCAGCGGGCATTAGGAGATTACGGAAAGCTTCTCTTCCACTGGACTTTAGCCACCAAATGTCACCTGGCTGTCACATGACAGTTTGTTGTTTGTACCGCCAGAAGGAGGAGAAGAAATAAAAGGGATTAGCTTATTGAATGGGCGCTTCCTGATAGACCTCCATCCACTCACTTGAGGCTTACAGTAACATTACAGCCATGTGTCTCTGGCACCAGTGTTGGGTCCATGATGGCTTTCTTTTAGTAGTCAGGTTTAGTGGAACTTGAATCATGTCAGTGAAACATCCACCCTCAAGAAAAGTTTCCTTCAAAAGTACCCTATGCCAGCTCCATAGCATGACCCGCAGGACTATTTTACAGTGCTACACAGGTGCAATAGTGCTTGAGTGTGCAGGGGAGGATTCCCCGGTTAATCTGGTGGAACTCGACAAGCTGAATAAGGTCCGCAAATTTGGTTTGTCCATCATCCATAGAGTAGTAGGGTCTGCCATCTTCCTCACACTAGAATAAAAAGGAGCAGAACATAAATCATATCAGCAGGCTTGCATTTATTTTAATCATTCAGCAGGCAGCTAAAAAAAAAACAAAATGTACTTACCTTCTGTCCTAAGCAGCTGATCGGTGCCAATTTGGTGATCAGTAAGTCACCTGATCACTGGAATTGAGCCCCCTCCGCAGCTGCTGCATCCTGCACTTGTCCGGTCATCCCCTACTACAATCAGAGCCGTATTTGGTGTTCATGGTGCCCTAGGCACTTTAAGTGCTTGTGCCCCCTTTTAGGTTAGTTAGGTCATGGTCCATATAAAAAAAGTGTGTAGAAACATAGAAACATAGAAGGTTGACGGCAGAAGGAGACCATACGGTCCATCTAGTCTGCCCTTATGTGTATACTGTATGTTCTCTATATCTTATGTATATACTGTATGTTCTCTATATCTTATGTGTATACTGTATGTACTCTGTATCTTATGTATATACTGTATGTACTCTTTATCTTAGGATAGATGTGTGCTTATCCCAGCCATGTTTAAATTCAGTGACTGTTGATTTCTCAACTACCTCTGCTGGAAGTTTGTTCCAAGCATCTACTACTCTTTCTGTAAAATAATATTTTCTAACATTGCTCCTGATCTTCCCCCCGACTAGCTTCAGGTTGTGCCCCCTTGTTCTATCATTAAGCTTCTTCTTAAAAACAATTCCCTCCTGAACCTTATTCAATCCCTTCACATATTTAAAGGTCTCCATCATGTCCCCTCTCTCCCTTCTTTCCTCCAGACTGTACAAATTAAGTTCTTTAAGTCTCTCCTGATAAGTTTTAAGTTTAAGTCCTTCCACCATTTTTGTTGTCGGCCTTTGGACACGTTCTATTTGAATAATGTCTTTTTGCAGGTAAGGTCTCCAGAACTGCACACAGTATTCTAGCTGTGGCCTCACCAGGGCTCTATACAACGGCATCACAACCTCCCTCTTCCTACTGGTGATGCCTCGAGCTATGCAGCCGAGCATCCTGCTTGCTTTTCCCACTGCCTGGCTACACTGTCCACTCATCTTGCAGCTATCAGTAATCGGTATCCCTAAATATCTCTCCTCCGAGGTCCTGGCTAACACAGTACTGCCCATACGGTGCTCAGAGCAGGGATTACTTCTACCCAAGTGCATGATTTTACATTTAGAGACATTAAACTCTAGTTTCCACAGTTTTGACCATCTATCCAGTAAAGCTAAATCATTTTCCATGTTGCAGACATGGGGAAAGAGTGCAATGGGCTAGAGGGCACAAAAGGCAAAATGCAGAGAAGCAGGCAAGCATGTTTCATCTTTTACTGCATTCTGATATAGAGGAGTCACATGACCACACCAGTGGAGGGGAGATGCTCTGGCCTGGGTTGAACAGATTGCACCCCCTTCATACAAATACACTCTGCATCCTTCTGTAGCTGGGGAGGGGGTGCTTGTTAGGAGGAATTAATCTTCTGGCTATGCGAGTTTTAATTTCTTTTCTTTACTATAGTAGTAAGAGCAGTGCCCTCCCCCCCTTCCAGGTTGCCACCCTAGGCACGTGCCTAGGGTGGCCTAATGGTAAATACAGCCCTGGCTACAATGGGGGGGGCATGTCAGGTCTCAGCCCACTACCTCCATTGCAATGAATTGAGAGGCGCTGTATGAATGATGGTGAGTTGTGATCCTGACCCACCATCAAACCCGTCTACATACCTCCCAACTTTTGAAAACAATAAAGAGGGACATTTGTTGTCCTTAAACCACGCCCCAGACACGCCCAATCCACGCCACGCCCTTAAAGGGAAACACCACCTAAGAATTAAATAATAATAATACAGACAAGGCCTTCACAAACACATTACAGTGAAGGGCTGTAGTGAGAGGGGCATCCCTTCATTGCAGCCAGTGAGGGGCATCCCTCCAATACAAACAGTGAGGGGCATCCCTCCAATACAACCAGTGAGAGGCATCACTCATTGCGGTCAGTAAGGGGCATCCCTCATTACCGTCAGTAAGGGGCATCCCTCATTACCGTCAGTAAGGGGCATCCCTCATTACCGTCAGTAAGGGGCATCCCTCATTACCGTCAATAAGGGGCATCCCTCATTACCGTCAATAAGGGGCATCCCTCATTGCAGCCAGTGAGGGACATCCTTCACTGCAGCCAGTTAGGGACATCCCTCATTACCGTCAGTAAGGGGCATCCCTCATTGCAGCCATTTAGGGGCATCCCTCATTGCAGCCAGTTAGAGACATGACGCCATGGGACAAGAGCTAATAATAAAGATCGTGGCAGTCCCGGGAAAATCGGGACGGTTGGGGGGTATGCGTCAACACGGTCACGGGTGGCGTGGGATGCGTTGGCTGCAGTGGGATCTCAGGTGAATTACTGATCTTTTGTTTTATTAGCTGCCTGCTGAATCAATTTAACATATAACATACACAAGAGAAATACTGTACAGGTTTACTTTAAATGCTCGATGTCTGGCAAACAGCTTTGGATCCGCTCAATCATTAGAGGTGTTTATCTATCAGAGGGAGCACTAATGGCTCCAGGGTTGCATAATATATCCTTATCAGAGTTTGGATTAGACAACACACATTCATTAGGCAGCCATTTATTTCAGGGCTCCACTGGCTTTGCACAATGGCCCATTTCTCCTCACATTCCCCACTTGCATTGAGGTCAGCCACATACCGGTAGGATGAGGTAGTGCTTGATCTTCTGCAAGTGACTCAATGACAAGACAAATCCTTTGGGGTTTCTTGTACTTTCTCGCACCAGGAAAACTCTGTGGGAGGCAAAGAAAGAGTATCAGTGTCAGGGGGATGGAGAAGACTTTTATTTCATCCCGTTCCCCATGACTGGCACAATCCAAGCACTTAGCTTTCTCTTTGTCCGCATTAAATCTCTAATGACAGCAGGGTTCCTGTTCTCACTCGCAAACCTGAGGGTAAATGTTCCTTGTCAGGCCTTCAAATAGCTTTCACCATAGATGATATCATTAGGTGCTCACATAATATGCTCATTAGCATAATTCACTGTATTAGCGCAGAAACATGTCCACTCCTGAAATTGGACTATGCATTGTTTTTATGTTCCTACCTATCATCTGGAGCCATTTCTTTGTTTGAACATGAGGGTCGATTCAGCGCCTGGTGAGAAAACTTAATTCTTTTTAAGGAGAGAAATCACCATTCACTTTCGTTGTCTATCTTGGGGCTGATTCAGAGGCAGGTGAAAATGTAGACAGAAAAAAAAAAAATTAGACAATGAAAGTGAATGGCAGTTTTCTCTCTTAAAATAGAAGTGAGTTTTCTCACCTTGCCCTGAATCATCCCCAATGATGGACACATTTAGCAACCTAACAGGCTGATTCATTAATAGCGCCAGGTAGCGACAGATGAGCGACAGTAGCGTTATTTTCACAGCGCCCGCTAGTATTCGCTGTGCTTGGCCGTTGTTCGGCTGTTGGCAGCGACTCAGTTGGTGTGTGGTAATGTTGAATACGGGGTTATGAGTCGCTGTTTGACAGGTTCCGCGCTGTATGGGAGCGCATGACAGCGAACGGCCATAGCGAACGGCTCCCAGCATATTCATTAACAAATCACGCTCCAAAAATTCTCGCGCTGTGAAATGCTTGTTTAAACCCCAGAGCGCTGGCGGCGATGGGTTAAAAGTAGTTTTTTAACCCCCAAACAACCATATTTTTAGGGAAAAAAAACATGTTTTTCAAAACATTTTGTAATATGAATACATTAATATCAGACCTGTAATATCAATTCTGCACAAATTTTTTTTTTTTTTTTAGCTTAAAAAAAAAATCTAACATTGCAGAAGTGGTCACAGAATTTTTGACATTAAAAAAAAAAAAATTAATAGCAATTAATTATGAATATTTAAAGTTAGCTCCATTGAAATGCATTGGAGAGCGCCAGGTAGCGAGAGGTCATACCTGTCGCTGTTCAAGGTCGCTCGCTGGCGCTGTGGGGTGAGGCTGGAATAATGATGAATGATTCGCTATCTGGCGCTCTGTCAGTCGCTAAGCAGGATCGGCTTCATAAATGTGTGATTGCGGAGGGGAGCCGGCGTTCTCGTGGCGGTGAGCGTCATTACCGTTCGCTCACCATTCGCTTACCTGGCGCTATCCCTTGTTAAATAAGGGCCTAAGTAACAATGTTCAATTGTAAATGGACCAGGTTCTAAAAATGGATTTTCTTACTTTCCATGTTTATTAAAGATTGACCCAACTTACATTATCATCCCCTGTAGGTAAAGTATCACCTCCACCCTAAAATAAAGAGGGCAATCAGTTCATAAGACTCTGCTCAAACCAAATAAATACTCCTATGTAGAGCTTGCTTAAATCAAATGAATGACCCCGCAGTCTGTAAGAGCCCTCATCCCAAGTGAAGCCCCAAAGAAAAATAAATACCTCCTGAACCTAAAAAAGATAGTCAACTGATTATCTCTTGAATCCATTTTAGTCCTTAGCCTCACCTCCCTCATCCTAAGTGGAAACCCTCAGCAAAGTACATACCTCCTTTAATTCATAAAGAAATCCTTTGCCAACTGAATATTGCCCCAAATGCTTAGAGCCTTCAGCCCAAGTGGAAATTGTCAGCAAAAAAAAATACCTTCTTAAAGAGAGCCGAAACCCACTGAACTTATGAAATACATTTGGCCGAAGCCCCTGCCGGTAATTCCTTCTTAGCGTGTAGAGCTAGAAATGGATATTTTCGCTTTTTGAATCGCCCTGAAACACTGTTTTGTCTTGCTGTCCCTCTCTGTAAGATGGCAAGGTGATCAGTCATTGCATAGGTGGGCAAATTACATCATTGCCACACACAACATAGGCAATGAATGGAGGAGTTGGGGTTTTACAGCTAAAACAGGCGCCATTATCTGGGATTAGAGTGAAGCAAAACTGGCAAAAATGTATGGTTTTTATGGGTACTTGCCAATAAATAATGAATTCATGATATATATTTGGTTGATGTATTGATTACCGTGGAGGGGGTGCAGTGATTTGGAACTATTTTGGGTGAATTGCTGGATTCACCATTATAACACTACAAAACTGGCAAAAAGGTACTGTTCATTGGGGCAGCAATTTAGGGGACGCTAGTTAAAAATGTGGGGTTTGGTCTGCTTTAAGCTGTAAAGGATTTCACTGCCAGCTGAACTTCTCAATCCCAGGTGAAAACCCACATAACAAAAATATGTTCAATCTATAAAAGACTCTGTACCTAGCAGAATAGCTCATCCATTCATGAGAGTCCTCAGCTCAAGTGAAAACCCACAGCAAAAAAAAAAAGACTTTCTCAATCTGGAGAAAGGATTCCATAGCTAACTACAGCAGATAGCTTCTCAATCTATAAGAACCCTCTGCGCAAGCAGAAACCCACCAGAAAATAAATACCTCCTCAATCTATAAAGGATTCCTCAGCCAAAATAACATTTCCTCTATCTATAAATTGCAAGGCCTCTAAAAAGACCGCTCTATCCAGGGCTGTATTTACCACTAGGAAAGCCTAGGCCTGTGCCTAGGGTGGCCACTTGCTGGGGGGGGGGGGGTGATATAGAGTGTGCTGTCACCGCTATAGTTAAAAAAAACACTTGCTGGCACCTTAATGCCCCCTCTTGAGTGGTGGGAGAGGGTGCAAAGGGGCTAAACACAATCTGCAGCCAAAACCTCGCTGTGGTCATGAGACTTCTGTGGGTCAGGAACCTTGAAAGTCAGTAAAAAGTATAGGGCTCTGCATTTAACCCCTTGTACCCTCTCTTCCTCCTCCACACACACTGTCTGCATATAACCCCTCACACCATCACCTTCTGCATTTAAAACTCTTGCGGACCCCCCGACCCATAAGCGGGTGCAAGCAAAAAGAAAGTGCCTAGGGCAGTCTGGACACCAAATACGGCCCTGACTCTATCCCTTCTATCTAGTGGCAAAGCAAAATACATTTACATATAATAAACTTTGCTAGAGATGCTAGGGTTGCTGATTAAGAAGCAAGCATGTTAGGTCTATGGACACCTTTATTATTATTATTGTTTATATATAGAGTGCTATCGTCGTATTCTGCGGTGCTGTACAAAGTATAAATTACAGTCGGGTGGGACAAGTGACATACTTATAATACAGGGTGTTATGAGTCATATATAACAGAGATATGACGACAAATGCATGTAATACATACAGTATTATGAGTCAAATGCAACAACACATTGCTACACGAGCACGTTAGGAAAGAAGGTCCTGCCCTTGCAGGCCTCAGCCTCCTCTATGTACAAAAAGAAAATATATACTCCACACCACCGTACAATTAATAGCTGGGTGCAGGCTGAATGCAGGACCTCCCCACAGACTGAGCAGGAGCAACAATATATGCCAGTAATTGGGGCCACTAGAAAAGCCCCACCAAGATAATTGCTGGCTCTAACTGAAATCAATAGGTTCCCATACAAAAAAAAATATATACAAAAAGTGCAAACAATATTCTTTCCCCAAGTAAAGCAACCAAATTATAAACTAAGAATTTGGGGTCAAGGGACATCCTGACGAAGTGGTTACAAGGAGGACCACGCAACGCGTCGGTGTTCCCTTGCCCGTTTGGACGCTGGATCATGGCTCTAATTATTCAGTGATAAAACTTTTTTACTGCTTTATTAGTTTCTGCTAATATTATTGATTTGTTGCGGTAGGCACGCAGCACTGTGTTTATTTAAATGCACTGTTCTCATAGGATATTTGTTTGTTAATAGCACTTAGCACTTTGGGGTTATAACCTTTATAGCACTGACTTCATAGCACTTGTCATTTTAATGTGGGTCCCTTGACCCCAAATTCTTAGTATATAATTTGGTTGTTTTACTTGGGGAAAGAATATTGTTCACATTATTTGTGAATATTGTTTGCACTTTTTTGTATATATATTTTTTTTGTATGGGAACCTATTGATTTATGTTAGAGAGCCAGCAATTATCTCATCCGGCGGTCCAGTATGTTTTTAAATGTGTGTATTTAGTGTGAAGCTATATGAATTCTTGCATACCCATACCAATCAATAAAGGGTGTTTGATTTTACTCAGGCAGTGCGGCTGTATTTGTTTGCAGGATTTGGTTGGGCTTTTCTGGTGGCCTCAATTACTGGCATATATTGTTGCTCAGCCTCCTCTATGTTCTGTGAAACCAATGGACAGTGTCTCTTACATTATATTTACAATAGACATGTCTTTCAGTGTGGATGCAAAGGGTCATTCTATGCACTTTTACTGGTCTAACAGTATCAGAGACGGTTAGGCCTGACTTTGGGGCTGCATGTGTTTTAAATCACCATTTGCTACTGCATCCAACTATCCAAGCAAAGCACTTGTACATTATATTATGGTACCACTGGTGGCACAGTGGGAGCGTGTGCGGCTACAATAATGGACCAAAAAAATTGTCACAAGACAGCTACAGACTTTGCTTTCATTAAAGATGGTATCGCTTGGCCATAAGCACTACTTCTGTGTAACTGATTGTTACAGGGGAACGTGGAGTGCAAAATGACAGCCCCCCTGCTGTATACAAGGATCTTACCCATCTGCCATTCCCTGTTGCATCATAAGGCGCTGAGTCTCATCCCGTGACAGGCGTCCATGATACCATGGCTGGGTCTTGTGTATAGCTGAACAAAAATAGATAAAAAAGATGCGTCAAGCATTGTCTTGGAACACAGAGCTGATGATGACAATAAGGTGAGTATTTAGAGTTAAAGTGGACCAACACCCACCCCCGATCGGCCCGGGAATCTATAAGATTCCCGGGCCGATCAGCTCCCTCCCCGCGGGGCATCCGAAATCGGAATGCCCCGCTGTGTGAAACCCCCCCAGAAAGCCCCCGATCGGGGTGCCCCGCGGAAGTGGACCAACACCCAGGATAGTGAAAATCCTGGGTGTTGGTCCACTTTAAGCAGGGGCTCTCTCTCTAGCTTAGAAAAGGCAAACTGCTTGGTTTCTAGATCTTTAATATTAAACATTCTGAAAATCCAGTGATGGAAACCAGGTACATTCCCTGAACTCATAAGACATCTATATCTATCTATTGGCTGTCCCTGCCCCACCTAGACAATCTAACCTAAACATAAGCCATAGCGTAAATTGCACGCAAAGAGCAGCTATAGCATGTTTTCTAATTTTAGTCAGGACGGCGACTTTAAACTGACCACTCTAGTAAATAGCAGATATTAGAAGATGATTATTGCTTTGCTTGATTCACTCCAGCACCACCAGAGCTCCAGAATTCTGCCCAGCGGCTCCACTGGCTCTGCAGCTAACCACAAAAACAAAGAACCCCGGATCACCCATTCCTGGTTATGTAGGACCTCTCAGCTAATAGAAAGGCTCAACTAGACACAGGACACGGACCAGCATTATCATGTTATTAAAGCCACAGGGCCAAAGCACAGAGACCCTGCTGCTAGGGCACTCATATTAAAATACCAAAGTTCCTTCACAGGGCCAAATTAGTGCTATGTATATATATATATATATATATATATATATATTCCAGTATCCAATATACCAAGGGACTCAGAACATAGTTTTGTGCAGTTTGGATCTTCCAGGACCTGAATGAGGTATATCCACAATTACAAATACCAGAAAAAAACAAATACCTGCACCACCAGACTAGTGGCCAGGTGAGGTGGTAACCCTGAGTGATATTAATACCCAGGAGAAGAGAGGTCATCCAGCTTAATGGTCGGCTTCATTCGAATATGTTTTATAATCTGTGTTCACTTGGGTGTAAGGTCACTTAGAGATCAGAACTTACCTGCACTGCTTGGTGTTGTCTGGCATGGGGTGGGCAGACTATATCGGTGAGTTGTTTTTTTCTATAAGAAAGCAAACATGGCATCATTTGACTTTCTACCAACCTCTACTGTTGTCCCTACATAGGGGCGCATTGAAGAAAAACCATGACTGATTTTTGAGATTATTCATGTAGGCAGGGGGAACTGGCCATAGGGAACATAGGGGGAATTCTCAGTGGTCCGCACTGCTTTGTGGCTAGGAGTAGCCAACCTTTCCCAGAACCTGTGTCTGGGGAAAGGATGGCTACTCATTCACATATTCTTCTGTTAACAACCCCTTTATTTCCTGCCTCCCAAGCCCCCCTCCAAACCCTCTCTCTGTACTCAACCCCATTGTACCGACCCCTGGTAAAGACACTCCGGCCCATGTTCTGCCCCTGCAATGCACTCATTAATCAGCTGAAAGAACTGTGACTGGGCTCAGAAGCTCATAGGCTAGTCATGAGCAGGCCAGGGCCAGTACAATTCTGGGCTGATTTTTGGCAACAGTCCTGCCTATAGAAGTTTTTTTGGCATATGGGGCACTTTGCTTTTAGTTTCCCCGTACAACCTATGCTTATTAAAAATGTACCCCTTGTGCGTAATTCAATTGCATAATCACTAATTGCATAGTAACCCAAATCACTGCTGGTGCAACTAATTATATATATATAAGTGCTTTAACATTAACTAATAGCAGTGTGTATGGTCAAGGAATTTCGAGCTCCAGCCACCACAGTAGATGTCCCCAAATATCCAGTTGCTTTTGCTCCACTGGTCCAAATACGGAGACAACATTTTTGGGTACCTGCAACCAGTGGTGGACTGGGGCAAAAATCGGCTTGGGATTTTGCTGGCCCTTGGCTAGCCCAGCGACATTCCCACTGAGGCCTCCCAATGTATTTCTCGGACTGTTAACAAGTTAGCACAAGTCTGAGGTTCAATATCACGGGTAGATAATGACACTCCAGTGGTACTGAATCTTTAGAATTGTAGAGGCAGATGACATGGCCAGGTGGCTATGGCCCCATTTAGCCATACCATAGCATTGGGGCAGAACATAGGCTTGTGCTCTAGGGGTACAAAGGGGCCAGACCTGGGGTTAGGGGGGAGACTAGGGAGGCAGAAATGGGATGGGGGGTTAGAAGTAGCAGCCCATCTGGCCCCAAAGCTGTACGGCCCAGCATGAACTCTCCCAGGTCTCCCTTTGGCCAATCCACCCTGCCTGCAAATGTAATATGCCTGGGCAACCAGAGTAATGACATGGTTAGTCTAATACAGTTTATTTGAGCTACCGATTGGCTCTCCCACACCCCAGTCATCAAGGGAGCACAGAAATTTCTCCTCTCCATCAATAGGGGCCCAAACTTTGGAGGGCAATTCTGCCTCTGGGGGTCCCTCCACCCCACCCGGGCAGAGGGGGGGGACGCCTGTCAATGGGCCCCCAGAGGTAGAATCTGGGACCACAAAAAAAATTGTGGTGGTGGTGGGGGGGGGCAGGGTTCAGAATGTGCAGACGGAAGCACTGCTGTACAACTTACCTGCGCCCTAATCTGACCCACACTCATCAGGGATCAGATTGGAGCTCAGGCTTCCCACTGCTGCAACCTTTAGGTGAAGCTGGTTGATGGGCTGTTCAGCTTTGCAGCTGGGTTTCCCCAATACCACTGAGAAGCTCCTTGGATCACATGGGCTGGTCAGGGCTGTATATTTGAGTGGCCTCAGTCCACCCCGCCGGCATTGTAGACTTTACCATTGACTACATGACCAGAAAGTCGAGCTGGTGAGGACATCTGGGGGTCTGTCCTAATCACTGAAATGCTGCAGCACTGCAGTGAAGGAATAGAGCACTACAGAAAGGAAGTTGAATGTCACAGCTGTAGTACAGGTCTGCTTTAATTGACTATTTACGCTCATGATGCATCCAAAATCTAATATATTTATCAATGCTGAATTGATGAGTCCAGAACAGCTATGGATAGGACAACAGAAGGCCACAGACCTCAAGATGGCCACTCATTCACTGAATGGCAATTACTCACCCTCCAGGACTGAGCCTCTTCTAGGGCTACAGATAATGCCTCCAGGGGGTTCTCTATGACTCTGCCCGTGCAGCCTGAAAAATCCATAGGGACCAAAGTGCTATCTGATACGCTGCGCTGTAAGAAACAAAAAATTACACATACTCAAACATTATATAGCGCACACATTTGTATTCTTTTTCTACCGTGTTGCTTTACTCGTAAGACATGGCAGTAGGTCTTCCTTAATAAGTGAGTTATTTACCCAAGAGAAATTATATATATTTACATAACGTTTCTTTTTATCTTTCGTACTCATTCACCTTTTAAATCCAGACAGTGTCTGAGGTTTATGGCCGCCTTCATATATGTAAGTAATTAAAAAGATAAGTGGGTACGATCAGTATTGGATGGACTGGTCCTTTCATCTATTCAAGGATAAATAGTAATAGAAGGCTATTGGTGAGCAGAACTTTGATATTTACTCGACTTAATTGCTGGTTTAATTTGTGGCCTGCAAAACTTCAGATTATTAATGGCAGCAATGCCAGAATTAGTGAAGATCTGTACAGTAGGGGACTGTGCATTTTTATTGACCCAGCAAAACAGAGGTTCATCAGAGAATTCATTATCTCCTATGGGGCTAGACCATGGAATCGTGGTAATAGTGCCTCTGTGTATAGCACTGGTATGCCCTCATGTGGAATATGTGGGCACCAGTTCATAGAAACACGCCCTGATTTCGGAAAGGGTGCAGAGGAGAGCAACCAAACTGATAAGCGGAATGAAGGATCTTAGTTATGAAGAAAGATTATGGGAAATACATTTATTTAGCCTTCAGAGGAGACATCTAAGGAGGGACATAATTAACTTGTATAAATATATATACCGTATTTTCCACTCTATAAGACGCACCTAGAATTTGGAGGAGGAAAATAAGAAAAAAGATACTCTGAACCAAATGTTGTGCTAAAACACCGCCCCCCCCAAGAACCAAATAATAGGCAAGGTAAAGAATCCCTCCATTACAGGCAGAGTGGCATTCTCCCCCCCATTACCCCATTATAGGCAGTGTGGCATCCTCCCTCTAATTCCCCATTATAGGGCATTCCCCTCTTCCATAGATGCAGTAGTAGTACAGCATTACATAGGCAGTGTGACAGGCCCCCCTCTCAATCCCCATAAGCAGTGTGGCATTCCCCCCAACCCATTATCCATATGCAGTGTGGAATTCCCCCATCCCATTCCCTATAGACAGTGTGGCATCCCCCCATCCCATTCCCCATAGGCACTTACATTAACCGTCACTCCCGCGCCACAGCCAGATGATGGAGGATTGGTGGGAGGATGGATGTAAATGAACCCTGCTTCTGTCCCTGCTGTGGGCGGGACTGCTGCTGATGCTCAGACCAGCACACGCACCCAGGCCCATGCAGTGGGTGGGTGTGGCCTGCTACAGGATCCGAGTGTTTGTGTGGACGAGAGCTCCAGGCTCAGAAGCAGCGGGAACAGCGAGCAGACATCTGTTCCCCTGCCCGCCCACTGCTTCTCCTTCTGCAGTAGCTGGTGTGTGGGAGAGACAGTTATGTAAGTATACTTTTGTTTGTTTTGATGCACGCCCCCCCCCCCATTTTAAGGGGAAAGTGTGTCTTATAGGGCGAAAAATACGGTAAATGGCCAATACAAAAAATATGGGGAAAACCCATTTCATGTAAAATTCTATCTAAAGAGAAGGGGGCAACTCCTGATCTTAGGTAAAGAAGGATAATCCCAAAGGCGATTATCCTTCTTTACCTTACGAACTATAAATATGTGGAATAGTCTCCCACAGAAGCTTCTGCTTACCGCATCATTTTTTTTAGAGGAAAATAACATTAACAGTTACTATTAGCTGTTATCTGTAAATGATAAAAAATAACTTTGCTCAACCCTGTCCCTAGGTTGAACTTGATGGCCATATGTCTTTTTTCGCCCAAACTCCCCAAAACTCACATGCCCCATCAGAATGCATAATACTGAATCAGTGGGGGACTGGGGCAAAAAATCAGCCCAGGATTTTACCAGCACCCGACCTGCCCATGGCCAGCCAGTGATATCTCTGCTGCTTCCTGGCCAGTCAACCAGTGTGCTTCAGGACTGAGGCTACATGATTCAGGTGAGGACATGGGCTGGGGCTGCGATAGAGTGGTGAGGGGGATAGGAGGCTGGGATTGGATGGGAGTGTTAGTAAAGGTAGCAGCCCAGACTGCCCCAAAGCAATGCAGCCCACCAGGCAAATGCCCGGGTCTCCCTATGGCCAGTCCTCCCATGTACTGAATCATTGTCAGCACTTACATTCGCAAATAAGCACTGGCAATTTGGGTGTGTGAATGACCACGCCGTTGTAGTGCACACACCAGCACTTTTTAAAATAAGGACTGTACTGTATGTACAGTAGTGAGTCCTGGGCAACGGGATTCCAAACTGACCATGTGTAATGCTATTCAACCCCTGCCCCCTCATAAAAAAAAAGCCAGAGCAATGTTAAACTTTCTTAACTAATATGCGGACACATTACTGTATTGTTGCCAGGAAGTTCGAATCTGGCATGTCGGCCACGGCCCGGTCAGTAGTGATGATACGAGCCAACATGTAAAATGTACAATGCGGCCGCACAGCAGTAGACAAAGCCTTTTTTTAAGCATATAAAAATAGTGGGGTCAAGGTAGCACTGTAAATCCTGCCTTGAACAGTGACACTTCAGGGATTAGGAGAGGGGTGATGTGGCAGATAAAAAGGATCTGATTCCATTGGAAAGATGTGTCAGAATATTATCAATGTCAACTTATTTTTTTAAACATGACAAGTAGTGGGGTCAAGGCAACAGATTCATCCTGTAAAAAGGTGGGGGCATGGGAAAGTAATCGTCAACGCTAAACATTAATAGTTCTTTTACTTGACTAAATGTCAGTAAATGCACTGCAAAGCAGCATAGTAATGCCTTCGCCGCCACTGAAACCGAAATCGCCAGCTATGGTAAATTGTGAGTCCTTCAAATTTGTCCCATCTGTATGTGCTAGGCTTGTTTAGACTAAGTCCTCCATAGATGGTATATGGTCCCTGTTAGAATTAGACAAAACAAAAAGGAATACCCAGGCACTCAAATACCCACCAGCTTGCGACAAATCCTACAATGTGTCTAAATTTTAAAAAACTGAGTTTTTTGTGGAACACATTTGCAAATGTATAGGAAGCTGCAGGGTCACATCATGGCACCTCTTTTTCCTGCAGTCCTTCCTACTCTAGGCCCCTAGGCTGAAGGCCCCTCAACCTGAGAGTTTCCTCCTTACTGGTGGAAATGCCCTAGAGTTGGGTCACATTGGCCCCGATCTTATCAGATGATGTAGTTATTGGGACTACCTTCAAGAAGGCTTTTTGTAATTTGCCACCTAAACATTTCAATAAAAATGATTGCAACTAAAATGTTTCAGGCTGGAGCTTGGTTTGGTCAACTCAAGCTAATGACTAGAGATAGGTGCACCCGAACCACAAAGGTCGGGGTCGTACTGAACTTTGCGAGTTTGGGTTCCCAGAAGTCAGAAGTCTGTGTTCAAGTTCGGCGTCCGGCCTGAACACAGAAAAGCTGGTTGACGGCCATCAACTCACTTCACCTAAAGGGATGCAGCAGCTGAAGCTGCTGTAACTAACCTGACCACTGATCGACTAGTGCCAGCTGTGCTCCACTTGGGGCCAAATGAAAACACTGCTGCCGCTCAGCCGCCAATCTGCCGCAGCTGATGATGAAGAGGATCGGGGCTAAGGTGAGTTAGGCAGCACGCTTACTGACACACACTCTGTGCTGCCCCTCCCCCCATCACAGCCATCCCCCAATTGGGTCCACATTGGTTTCAATGTGGACCGGGTTTGGCCGAGGGGGTTCGCCTATCCCTACTAATTACCCTTTTGGACCCTTTTGGATTTTGGTTGCTGAATAGCTTTGAAGGCTCAACTTCATCTAAATTTCTAGTAGAATGGTGTATTTAAGCAGCCCCAAACACAGAATCCAAATTGGAGTCCAAAATTGTGAGATGCCTCTTGTCCTCTTTGTACTAATAGCCTAACATATGTAGGGGCCTGGGTATAACTAAGAACACGTTAATTCACTAATAAGAATCCTTTAAATAGAGTTAACCATACATAAAACTCTTTTGTGGTTTCTACCCATGAAAGTGCATTGGGAGTGCCATAACCTAAAATAGACTCAAGATGGCAGTAGAGGGTTTAGGCCATAGACTAACATTAGGCCATAGGCTATAAATGGGATTATTCGAGAAGGTGAAGTCAGAAGGGTTCTTAGTCATAACACGAGATAGAGTAGTAGTAGTTATAACTAAAAAGGTAGTGATTGGTTAGAAGGTTGGTTGCTATAACATCAGATGTTGGACACAAGGCCGAACATGTGATAGAAGGTTCTGGAAGATAGTGAGAAGGGATAAAGGGAAGCCCCCAACCCAAAGCCAGTGTGATTCACCATCTTGAATTGTAAAGGATCAGGAGCACCGACTCTACGAGAGAGAAGGGAGAGATACAGCAAAGGACATTATTCTCTATGGGAAACAATGCTTTATGATTGTACCTGACTATGGACAGAACCAGAACTGTAACTGGATGGAAATATACTTGTTCCATGCTTGCTGTTTGCTTGTGGATTAAATAAAGAGAAACTCTGCTTTCATCTACTGAACTGTACATCTTTCCAAGCGGCAACAGTGAGTACTAACCTTTCCCACAACTCTAACCCTTAGCTACTCACAACACACACGCTGATCACCCTGGGCCCAGAAGAACCTGCTCCCTGCCGTCACTCGCTGGACACCCCAGGGCGTGAGGGCTACACATATTTGTAAAATACTGTACCATAATATTACTAAAACTACATTACCTGTTTTTTTAGGTCTGTCCAAGCCTGGGGACTGCGCCTAGAAATTTGGTAATTTTTGTACAGCTGAGCTCCATACTATAATAGAGAGAACAAACATATAAAAGAACATATAAAAGAAAAACATTCGTTTTTGTGTAACTAAACAGACAAATAATTAGCAGAGCTATTAATATGTTTATAACAAACTAAACTGATAAAGCTCTATCTAGACAGTCTCAATTAATTTTGGGACATTTTTTTAAGTAACTGAAACCTGGGTATCGCCTTTAGATTTCACACCGTTTTATACTTCTAGGCGTGACAACAAGCCGGCCAACTTTGCCTCCGACAACCCTGGACAATTTGGCCTTTTGGATTTTACATACTGCTTGCTTTAAAGTGGACCAACACCCAGGATTTTGACTATCCTGGGTCTTGGTCCACTTCGGTGGGGCACCCTCGATGTCATTCCATGTTTTCGCTTTGTTACTAGTAGATATGTGTTTAAAAACAGACTTTAGTCACACAGCGTCTGGCGCTCTGGGCTACAGCGACACAATTTTGAGCGCCGGCGCCATGTGAGGCTGTTTTTTTGATGAATATGGTTTGAGTCGCTCACACTGACCAGTCGCTACCGTTCCCTCCCATATAGCTCTGTACTGGTGTTATAGCGACTCACACATCAAATTCATCAATGCCGGCAATGTTACTACAGCGACTGAGGCACTCTGTAATAGCGACTCACGGCTGATCAGAGCGACCACTAGCGGTCGCTCTTAGTGCCGCTGTACAGACGCTCATCTGCCGTTACCGGGCGCTAGTAATGAATCAGCCTGCATGTCATCCCTTAACTCTTCTTGTCACCTATGCCCTGACTGACAGCCTGTCCTACTGCCTGACTGACAGCATGTCCTACTGCCTGACTGACAGCGTGTCCTACTGCCTGACTGACAGCGTGTCCTACTGACTGACAGCGTGTCCTACTGCCTGACTGACAGCATGTCCTACTGCCTGACTGACAGCGTGTCCTACTGCCTGACTGACAGCGTGTCCTACTGCCTGACTGACAGCATGTCCTACTGCCTGACTGACAGCGTGTCCTACTGCCTAACTGACAACGTGTCCTACTGCCTGACTGACAGCGTGTCTTACTGCCTGACTGACAGCGTGTCCTACTGCCTGACTGACAGCGTGTCCTACTGCCTAACTGACAACGTGTCCTACTGCCTGACTGACAGCGTGTCCTACTGCCTAACTGACAACGTGTCCTACTGCCTGACTGACAGCGTGTCCTACTGCCTGACTGACAACGTGTCCTACTGCCTGACTGACAACGTGTCCTACTGCCTGACTGACAGCGTGTCCTACTGACTGACAGCGTGTCCTACTGCCTGACTGACAGCGTGTCCTACTGCCTGACTGACAGCGTGTCCTACTGCCTGACTGACAGCGTGTCCTACTGCCTAACTGACAACGTGTCCTACTGCCTGACTGACAGCGTGTCCTACTGCCTAACTGACAACGTGTCCTACTGCCTGACTGACAGCGTGTCCTACTGCCTGACTGACAACGTGTCCTACTGCCTGACTGACAGCGTGTCCTACTGCCTGACTGACAGCGTGTCCTACTGCCTGACTGACAGCGTGTCCTACTGCCTGACTGACAGTGTGTCCTACTGCCTCACTGACAGCGTGTCCTACTGACTGACAGCGTGTCCTACTGCCTGACTGACAGCGTGTCCTACTGCCTGACTGACAGCGTGTCCTACTGCCTCACTGACAGCGTGTCCTACTGACTGACAGCGTGTCCTACTGCCTGACTGACAGCGTGTCCTACTGCCTGACTGACAACGTGTCCTACTGCCTGACTGACAGCGTGTCCTACTGCCTGACTGACAGCGTGTCCTACTGCCTGACTGACAGCGTGTCCTACTGCCTGACTGACAGCGTGTCCTACTGCCTGACTGACAGCGTGTCCTACTGCCTGACTGACAGCGTGTCCTACTGCCTGACTGACAGCGTGTCCTACTGCCTAACTGACAGCGTGTCCTACTGCCTGACTGACAGCGTGTCCTACTGCCTGACTGACAGCGTGTCCTACTGCCTGACTGACAGCGTGTCCTATTGCCTGACTGACAGCGTGTCCTACTGCCTGACTGACAGCGTGTCCTACTGCCTGACTGACAGCGTGTCCTACTGCCTGACTGACAGCGTGTCCTACTGCCTGACTGACAGCGTGTCCTACTGCCTGACTGACAGCGTGTCCTACTGCCTGACTGACAGCGTGTCCTACTGCCTCACTGACAGCGTGTCCTACTGCCTGACTGACAACGTGTCCTACTGCCTGACTGACAGCATATCCTACTGCCTGACTGACAGCGTGTCCTACTGCCTGACTGACAGCATATCCTACTGCCTGACTGACAGCGTGTCCTACTGCCTGACTGACAGCGTGTCCTACTGCCTGACTGACAGCGTGTCCTATTGCCTGACTGACAGCGTGTCCTACTGCCTGACTGACAGCGTGTCCTACTGCCTGACTGACAGCGTGTCCTACTGCCTGACTGACAGCGTGTCCTACTGCCTGACTGACAGCGTGTCCTACTGCCTGACTCCCATTTCTTCTAGGATCTCTGCCAAGTACCTAGACAAAACTGAAGTGATAATCTTATCACTATCATTTTTCTAACCAATCCTGCTGTAACCCTTGATTTCGCTGTATAATTTGTTCCTCAAGTTCAGAACCACGTTACATCTATATTAAGAATCACTCTACACTGTGCAATATCTCCCAAAAACATCATTGGGGTCGATTCAGAGCCTGGTGAGTAAACTCACTTCTTTTTATTTGGAGAGAAAACTGCCATCCACCTTCATTGTCTACCTTGGGGCTGATTCAGAATATTTATATCTGGCAGACAATGAAAGTGATTGGCAGTTTTCTCTCCTAAAAGATAAGTGAATTATCTTACCAGGCTCTAAATCAACCCCAATGTCTAACCCAGGAAACCACCAATATTCATGTTCAAACCTTTAATATATATTTTTATATTATTGCTAATTACTACTGCAGTGATATATATTGGGATAGTCTCATGGTACATAATAAGAGCTTGGGATTCTAAACTAGTAAAGGGTTTGAAAGAATATCTAAACCTTTTTATTAAAGGAGCACTATCGCTAAAAAATGACCCAGTAGTAAAAATCCATATAGATAGGCTGGATGGCGGGAGGAGAGGTCACTTCACATGAAGAAATACCCAGCCATGCATGCTTTTTATTTTTATTAATGGAAGGAAGAGGAAATCGGGTGACAGGTTCTGTCACCCCTGATACACTAAACCTGGCACCCCTGGATTTTATTCCTACCAGGAGAAGAAAACCACAAGCTTGGTGGGAGTTTTATTTAGTTCGGTGTATTTAGTATTACACAGTTTTGTGATAGTGCTCCTGTCATGTCCCACGATGTACATTTTATTCTACCTGGGGTAATGTTTTAATATGTGTTTATTGTATAGGCTGAACAGTGTGACTTTAATTTCCCTTGTGCTCTTCAGGCTCCCTTAGTCTTGCTCTGATGTAGGTAACTCCTCCCTTCTTCCTCCCTCTTCAGCCATTTTTAATCTGGCATCCAAGCAGTGCACACCTTCTGTTCCCCTTTTGCAGCTACACTTCTTTTACCTGTTGTTGCTGTACGGATTACGCTACAAGTTTCCAGCTGTATTGAAAGTACAAATCTGCTGTATCGAGATTCTGTACTGAAATAAAGCCTTTGAACTTAACCACGTGATCCAAGCACAATCGAGTAAGCTATCTGCCGAGCCTTATGGAGTAAAGAAAACATCCAGCACAGACACACACAAGAAATGTGGAGCCGTCTACAGAATTCCATTTGCTGCCATCTGGGCGAGTCAGAATAGCTCCTTTAAAGGTCTGGATTAGCAACCCTTTCAGCAATGCCAGCCAGGCCTCTTGCTTGACAGAGCCATGAAATAAAATAAAGGCTATAATACAATACTTGTACCTGTGCTATATGTACCCAGTGTAAATTGTCCTTTGTGTTATTGCCGGTTCCATTTATGACAATACTGTATATTTCCTGAAGCTGCTATATATTAGTGTTTCATCATTTGAACATAGTTTACATCCTGGTGCCACTTTTACTGGATGTTTTTAACTTTTTAGAAAATGTGGACTTGAGGGCGTAGCTAGGGGGGCGGCGGGGGGCACATGCCCCAAGTGCAGCAGGTCAGGGGGGGCACCAAAGGGGGTCCTGAGCACAGGTGGGGGTGCCATTTCAAATCTTCGCCCCCGGGTGGCAGAAAGCCCTGCTACTCCTCTTTGTGGATTAATTATGTAGGTGGCTGACATTGAGTTCCCAGCAGACCTGAAAGGCCGGTCTGATTTGAAACTTGCCAAACTGGAGCTAACAATCTTCAGCCAAACTCTTTGCTCCAGACCAAACCAAGCGTAATGTTTACAGACAATATTTTTAAGTGTATTATATATTCATGCAAAAACTGCATAACAAAAATCCCCTTAGGCGTACTATTTTATCAGTCTCCTTTCTACAAGCAAATCGTTCAACTTCCCTGTTCAGGCACACTAACTTTCCACTGTATCTCCCTTGTGAACTGTATATATATATATATATATATATATATATATATATATATATATATATATATACCTTATGTATTATATGCAAAAATTATTTATTGGCTTCAGTTATTGAGTCATGGCTGAGCTAAAAAGGGTCATGTCACAGCTTTATGAGTCTTGCACATGCTCTGGTGTGGTCAGAGACAGCTGTGAGGCCACTGTGGCTCACCAGGCTCACTCATGTTGAGAGCACAAAGCGACAGAGTAGCTGTAAGACCATTTTTTTCCATGGTCCTGGAGAAATCAAATATGAAAAAAGGCAGACATTGGAGCCCTGCTACAGCTTCTACCATGTTCTGCTTGAAAGGCAGTCAGTTCACACCCAAAGCTTCTTGCTTCACCAGATCATTAGCATGACCCTGAGTTTAGCCCGGCCTAATCGCTCATTTAAATGATCAGAAGTTACACATTACATTGTGGCACATGTTATTATAATAATATATAATATTCTTTTTTAAAACGATGGCTTTTACGCTCACCTTAAAAAGTCGAATAGCAGTAAGCCAGCAGGTCCGAGACTGCTCGTCCTCGCTACATAAAATCTTCAACCCTTTAGTGCCGCTCCTCATCTTGTATGGCTGAGGGAAAACCAGTACCATTATTCTTAATAGCAGAACTAATACATGGCCAAAGATGTAACCAAAGTCTATTTGACCCCGCCCATTTTAGGTCAAAAAATGGTAACATAGTAACATAGTATGTAAGGCTGAATAAAGACTTTAGTCCATCCAGTTCAGCCTGTTTATCTCCTTCCAGTGGTCTAGTAGCCATAGGTGGAAATGTTATTACATGCCAGGAAGGCATTCAGGACACTATAGATCTCCTTCCAGTGGTCTAGTAGTCATAGCTGAAAATGTTATTACAGGCCAGGAAGGCATCAAGGCCACTTTTGAACGTTTTTACTGTATCCATCATTACTATCTCCTCTGGCAGCGAGTTCCATAGTCTCACTGCTCTTACAGAGAAGAATCCCCTCCTATGTCGGTGGAGAAAGCACCTTTCCTCTAACCTTAGTCGATGCCCTCGGGTTATAGTTACACTCTGGGGTATAAAAAGATTGTGGGACAGATCTTTGTATTGACCCCGAATATACTTATACATAGTTATTAGATCACCCCTCAAGCGTCTTTTTTCTAAACTAAATTTGACAAGCTTTCCGGGTACTCTAGCCCCCGCACTCCTTTTATTAACTTTGTTGCCCTTCTTTGAACGCTCTCCAGTTCTGATATGCCCTTTTTAAGCACAGGTGCCCAGAACTGTACACAGTACTACATATGGGGTCTGACCAGTGACTTGTACAGGGGTAAAATGATGCTCTGGTCATGAGCACCTATGCCCTTCCTGATGCACCCCATGATCCAATTTGCCTTGGCAGCAGCTGCCTGGCATTGATTACTACAGTTGAGCTTATTGTTAACTTAAACCCTTAGGTCCTTTATTTAGTGTGTAATCATGACACAGATTTCTCCTTCCCATGTGCATAACCTTACATTTATCTGTGTTAAACTTAATTTGCCATTTAACTGCCCATGCTTCCAATTTATCTGAATCTGTTTGTAGCTGCCTGCTGTCCTCTTTTGTTTTAATTACTTCACACAGCTTAGTATCATCTGCAAAGATTGAGACTTTACTGTTTAATCCGTCCAAATATTTCCCTAATATTGCAATATAAAATATAAGCTTGTCTATATAACTAACCATCAGGCAACAAAGACCAACAACCAACACCCACATGGGGGTGACTAGAACATGCCCAATCTAATCACTCCAGTGAAGGGGGTGTGCCAAGGCTTGGAACTCCCTCCCATTGCAATAACGGGAGTGAGTGTTGCCAGTCACTGTGAATTACGTTTGTTTCACAAATGCCTGTGGACGATCAAGGTACCCAGTGAGTTTTCAGCAAACGGCTCTGATTGTTCCAATGGGGAATGTGAGCTGCCACATCCCCTGCATCCTCCCCTTCAGATAGGCTGGGGCAGGAGCATGCATGCCACTCTCTCTCCCCATTAGAGTCAATGAGAGCCCTTTGCCGAAGGATGCAAACATGGCAAAGGGCTCTGATTAGACGAGAGTCCATTGGACCGAGAGAGGAGTTCTACTGGGTGAACTGGGGGTTTCAAACAGCAGGGCATCCCAATTTGAGATGCCCCAGGGACATGGAACAAAACCCAGGATAGTAAAAATCCCAACTTTTGTTCCACTTTAAAAATTAATACAGTTGAATACAGTTAGGGATTGGATCAGTTCAGGTTCCAGTTTCAAGAAGGGACCATACGTTGGATACTAGTTGGTTTGCAGGTATTTTGTACAGTATGGGGAGAGTGTAGGTCTGCCAGAACAGTCCCTCACATGCCTCTAACTCATACCTTCAAACAGAATCCAAACTCTGTGGGGGCACTGTAGAGCTTCTTTCCTTGCGTCAGGCAATAGGCATTGGATTCATTCACATCAGCAAAGTACTGTAAATGCCGAGGATCCTGAAGAGTATAAGAATATGTAAAACCAGTAACATAATACAATCAGTACAATCAGGAAAACAACAACCTATTCATTTACACAAATAGATCCCACAACAAGGTGCCATGGCTCCACTCTTGAAGCCTAACTTATTCCAGCTAAAATGGTTTCCATTTTTGATACAGGGCTACTTGAATTCTCATGGTGCTTTTCTTAGCTCAATTAAAGTGCTCCAGCTGCAATTTTGGTTTTGTCAGACATTTCATTTAGCACAAAGGACTAAAAGGTGGTCACCATCAGAATATTTAGTGTTTTGGGAGCAGGGACATCAGTCCTGTGAGTCAAGGATTTTTTGAGCGATTGGGGAAACTAAAGACCGGTAAGTTTAACATCTGTAGTGGGCAAGCTGTTTGAAGGTTTATTAAGGGATATTATCCTGGAGGAAAATCCTTGGGGAAAATGACCTTATTACTCCATATCAGCATGGATTTATGAGGAATCGCTCCTGCCAGACAAACCAAATCAACTTTTATGAAGAGGTAAGATCAAGATTGGAGCGGGGGGGGGGGGGGGTCATTGGATATCATATATCTTGACTTTTCTAAAGCATCTGATACTGTGCCACATACAAGACTGGTTCAATAGATGAGAATTCTTGGACTGGGGAAAAACATGTGTACATGGGTGAGAAACTGGCTTAATGATCGGAAGCAGAGGGTGGGATCAACAGTACATACCCAGATTGGGTCACCATTACTAGCGGAGTACCACAAGAGTCAGCTCTGGTACCCATTTTCATATATATATATATATATATATATATATATATATTAATGGCATTGGGTACAGATTAGGATTAAACATTAAACAGTAAAGTCTCAATCTTTGCAGATGATACTAAATTGTGTAAAGTTATTAACACAAAAGAGGACAGCAGGCAGCTACAAACAGATTTAGATAAATTGGAAGCATGGGCAGTTAAATGGCAAATGAAGTTTAACACAGATAAATGTAAGGTTATGCACATGTGAAGGAGAAATCATGATTACACACTAAAAAAAGAAACATTTTGTAAAACAACAATGGAAAAGGACTTTTAGTTAACAATAAGCTTAACTGTAGTAATCAATGCTAGACAGCTGCTGCCAAAGCAAATAGGATCATGAGGTGCATCAGGAGGGGCATAGGTGCTCATAATTTTACCCCTGTACAAGTCACTGGTCAGACCCCATATGGAATACTGTGTACAGTTCTGGGCTCCTGCGCATAAGAAGGACATATCAGAACTGGAGCACATTCAAAGAAGGGCAACTAAGTAAATAAAAGGAGTGCGGGGGCTAGAGTACCCGGAAAGATTGTCCAAGTTAAGTTTATTTCGTTTGGAAAAGAGAGCAAACCGGGCATGTATGTTGGACTTTATTGTTGCTTTGAAAAGTTACAAATATGTAACAGATAAACAATAAAGACTTACATAGAACAAAGACCACAAACATACTCATACAGGGTTACTATGGCAATGGCAAGTAAAAGGAGCAATATGGCCCAATGATAAAAAGCCATATAAATATGTTGGACCGCAGAAGTAGGAGTCACTTATACACCCGACACCAAGAAACGTCCTGCTTTTTTATGTTATATTAATGGGAGTAAGAGGAAATCGGGGTGACAGGTTCTGTCGGCGGCCAATTCGCAGGGCTGCATTTCAGCCAAGGATCAAGGTCAAGTTAAAGTGGACCAACACCCAGGATTTTGACTATCCTGGGCAGTGGCGTAGCGACCCGGGGGCGGGGGGGGCGGACCGCCCCGGGTGACACCAGACCTAGAGGGTGACACCCAGGGGCGGGCTGGCCATAGGGCATACCGGGCAAAATCCCGGTAGGCCGGTGCCAGGGAGGGCCGCAAGTCGCAGTGTTCCCTGCAAGATGCGCGGGAGCGCGGCCGCGCACGTTGTGCAGCTGTCATTTCTTTTTTTACATTGGTGGCTCAGTGGAACCAAAAACTCCTCTCTTGTTTCCCCCCACTGCGGAGGACAGCCCAGAGCACAGCACAGCAGAGGCCAGCACTTCCGTTTCCTGTCATGCCGGCCGGCCAGCGCGGGGAGAGGATGACGTGAGTGACGAGAGAAACTGTGATTGATGGCTGGAGCCGACTGGGTCGGTGAGAGGGAAGAGTGGGGAGGGGGGAGAGAGAGAGAGTCTGAGTGTGAATGTGAGTGTGTGTGTTGCGGCCATGGCCCGAGGAGAGGAAGGGGGAGGGAGAGAGAGAGAGATGTGTGTGTCTCACCCACGAGGACAGGTTAGCAGCCTGCAGACACCATGAAGCAGAGAAGACGTCAACAACAGAAAGGATTCTCCAACTTGGCAGTGAAGTGGCTCCAGGTGAGTCCATGCTGTTGCTGTACTGTGTTCCAATAAACCTCAAACTAAATGCTAATACTAATTAATGGTGCAATGTGTTTCTCTTAACTCACCCTGCCCATCTACCCACCTGCTCTGCCCATCTACCCACCTGCTCTGCCCATCTACCCACCCTGCTCTGCCCATCTACCCACCTGCCCTGCCCATCTACCCACCTGCTCTGCCCATCTACCCACCCTGCTCTGCCCATCTACCCACCTGCCCATCTACCCACCTGCTCTGCCCATCTACCCACCCTGCTCTGCCCATCTACCCACCCTGCCCTGCCCATCTACCCACCTGCTCTGCCCATCTACCCACCTGCTCTGCCCATCTACCCACCCTGCCCTGCCCATCTACCCACCTGCTCTGCCCATCTACCCACCTGCTCTGCCCATCTACCCACCCTGCCCTGCCCATCTACCCACCTGCTCTGCCCATCTACCCACCTGCTCTGCCCATCTACCCACCTGCTCTGCCCATCTACCCACCCTGCCCTGCCCATCTACCCACCTGCTCACTCACCCACCTATTAATCCAACTGCCTAATCCACCCACCTATCTATATACCTGCCACTCACCTACCTACCTACCTACCCAGACCCTGGACCAGCAGCAGACTGGAGTGATGAGCAGGCGGAATCAGCGGATTCTGACGTGGAGGTGGCAGCCACCCACCCACCTACCTACCTGCCTGACCACCTGCCCACTCGCACATCTAAATACCCACCAACCAACCCTCCTGTCAACCCGCCCCCTTTATACCCTAATAGAGTGTAAGCTCTTCTCCTCCTGTATCCTCCCTTATACCCTAATAGATTGTAAGGTCTTCTCCTCCTGTATCCACCCTTATACCCTAATAGAGTGTAAGCTCTTCTCCTCCTGTATCCTTCCTTATACCCTAATAGAGTGTAAGCTCTTCTCCTTCTGCATCCTCCCTTATACCCTAATAGAGTGTAAGCTCTTCTCCTCCTGTATCCTCCCTTATACCCTAATAGATTGTAAGCTCTTCTCCTTCTGTATCCTCCCTTATACCCTAATAGAGTGTAATAGAATAGGGCGGCAGCAGGGGAATTAAAAAAGTTTGCTTTCAGCATTTGCATTGCACCAGTATTGTTATGGGGCCCCAGCAGCATGGACACTGCTGTTTTGTGGGGTTTTTTTTGTACAATTTTTACAGTTTGTGGTTGTTGATTTTCTTTTCCTTGAGTACCCCCCCGCCCGCACATGGTATGACCCAGTATCTATTGAGGACGCACAGGGGAGCTGGACTGTGGTGTAGCAATGTATTGTATAGACAGATGGAAGCTTCTTTACATGGCCCCTCCCTGACATCCTGATTTGGGATGCCCCATTGTGTCAAATTCCCAGTAAAAATACCTGGCCGCTAATCAAACACATGTGTGGTTCAAACATGTGTCTGCACCAGTTAGAGGCTGGTGGGATGTGGCTGGCAGCCAGCTCAGCTCCACCCAGCCCTTAGCGAGGAGAACCCATGCATGAGCCAGTGGATCGCTGGTCAGGTAAGTTTTACTGGTGATCTGAGGGGGTTGCACAAAATGGGGCATCCCAAATCAGGGCGCCCCACAGAAAAGGATTAAACTCTTTGAAGTGGACCAAAACCCAGGTTTTTGACTATCCTAAGCCAGCGTCCTAAGTGCAGTGGCGCATGCGTGAGCCGCAGCCGCATCCCCAGCTACCCTCAAACGGGAAACGTGCCTGCACCGGCCATTCACAAATGCCTGGCGCGGGCATGCGCCCTGCTAGAGGGATAGCCGGGATGCGGCCGTGGCCCACGCATGTGTTGTTGGACCGGAAAGTAAGGTAAGTGTAGCAGGTAACCTGGGGAGTTTCACACAGTGGGGCATCCTGATTTTGGATGCCCGGGTGGAGGTCCCGGGCCGATCCCGCTCAGAGATATATATATATATATACTTTACCGGGCCGAGCACAGTACAGAAGGGCCAGTCTGACCAAAAAGTCCAGGGCCGTTTTTTGGTCCCAGTCCGCCCCTGGTGACACCGCACACCCAAGGCCGGCCCTACTGTGTGAAACCCAATTTCTGGGTTTTGTCCTGCTTTAACAGCTAACTCAGGTAAACATATTTTTGGAATCCTAGCTACAGGCTTACTGACTAACCTTATTTGCTAATCTAGATACTAGATAGTAACATTAGGATGTGATCATTCTATTATGTGGCGCTGCAGGATTGTTTACTGGGCAGGCTGATTCATTACTAACGCTAGGTAGCGACAGATGAGCGACTGTAGCGAGGATTTGAGAGCGACCGCTAGTAGTCGCTGTGCTTGGCCATGGATCCTTGTTTCAGAGCACCTCAGTCGCTGGCCGGCATTGATGAATATGATGTGCGAGTCACAAGACTACGCTGTATGAGAGCGAACGGTAGCGCCAGCTCAGTGTGACTGACTCACACCACATTCATCAAAAAAACAGCCGCAAACAGCGCCGGCGCTCAAAATCGTGTAGTTGTAGCCCATAGCACCAGAGGCTGTTTGATTAAAGTGGACCAACACCCAGGGGGGGATCGGCCCGGGAATCTATAAGATTCCCGATGCCGATCAGATCCATCCCCGCGGGGCAGCTTAAATCGGGATGTCCCGCGAGGTGAAACCCCCCAGGAAGCCCAGAAACCTTACCTTAACCCCGTTCCAACGGTGCATGCGCGGGCCATGGCCGCGTCTCGCGCTTCCCTCTAGCAGGGCGCGCACCCGCGCCGGCCATTTGTGAATGGGGGGACGCGCAAGACGTGGCCTCCAGTGCTCAGAGCCGCTGTGGTTGGACGCCGCTTGTACTTGCATACCACAGCGGCTCTGAGCGCTCTGATTGGACGAGCGCCCGCGTAGGAGCGTGGTGAGGTGAGTGTTTTCGGGCGTTCTGGGGGGTTGCATACACCCGATCGGGGTGCCCCACCGAATTGTACCAAAACCCAGGATAGTCAAAATTCTGGGTGTTGGTCCACTTTAAAGTGTGTTTATGAACATGTATCCACTAGTAACAAAGCGAAAACATATGGAATTACATTGTTATAACACTGTGATATTTACACTTTAATACCAGACATGTAAGGACAATTCTGCATAAAAATATTATTAATCCCAAAAGTTTTCAAAAATGTCATTTTCTTGCCCAGGATACATGTCAGAAGTTTAGAATTAAAAAATGGGACCTGGTGGGCAGTGTTCCCGCTAAGCTGCGCGGCCGCGCGGCCGCGCACCCGTGCCCGCCTCCCCGCGCAGCTGCGCTCGCCGTCCGCGCGTTTCCGGGGCAGGTGTGAAAAAAAAAAAAAAAAGCATCACACCGCAGGCGCCGCTTCTCCTTCGGCGCCTGCTCCTGATAAACCCCGCCCCTCCCCATAAACTCAAAACTCAGCTTTTCATTGGCTGGTGCGTGGCTCCACCGGGCACCGGCCAATCACAGGCGCAGGCGCTCGTTTGCTGGAGAGGAAAGAACACCCGCGACTCGCTGGCGGCATCACGTGACCTCCCCATCACTTGACTGTAAGGTAAGTCAAAAGCTGTTCTGTGCTGCGCGGGGCGGGGGTTTGGCTGGTATAAGTGATGACAGGGGGTGCTATGGTGTGTGTGGGGGATGCTAGGGTATGCTGGGGCTGGGGTATCGGGTGCAGTCGGAGTAATGACAGGGGGTATGGGGTATGGGGTGCAGTCTGAGTAATGACAGGGGTGGCTGGGGTATATGGGGTGCAGTCTGAGTAATAACAGGGGGGCTGGGGTATGGGGTACAGTCTGAGTAATGACAGGGGGGCTGGGGTATGGGGTGCAGTCTGAGTAATGACAGCCAGGGGGCTGGGGTATGGGGTGCAGGCTGAGTAATGACAGGGGGGCTGGGGTATGGGGGTGCAGGCTGATCGATGACAGGAGGGAAGCTGGGGTATGGGATGCAGGCTGAGTAATGACAGGGGGGATGCTGGGGTATGGGGGCAGGCTGAGTAATGATGGGGGATGCTGGGGTATGGGGTGCAGGCTGGGTAATGACAGGGGGGATGCTGGCGTATGGGGGTGCAGGCTTATTGATGACGGGGGGATGCTGGTGTATGGGGGTAATTTTTTTTATTTATTCAGTAAAGGTTGCATTTAAAATAAACGTTATTTTTTAAGAGCATTAACATTGAGTTCTTTCAACATACAAAAATTTTTTTTCTTTGGGGGGGGGGGGGTGACACCATTTCCTACCGCCCCGGGTGACACCAGCCCTAGCAACGCCACTGATCCTGGGTTTTGGTCCACTTCGGCGGGGCACCCCGATCGGGGGTGCCCCGCTGTGTGAAACCCCCCAGGAAGCCCCAAAATCTTACCTGTCCCGGCTCCCACGTGACTGGACGGTCCAATCCCCGCCAACGTCCAGGCGGGGATCAGGAACGTCCAAGCGGCTGCCGCCGCCGCCGCCTCCCTCGCGTCACTTTCGGCGCGCGCGCGCCCCCGCCGGCCATTCGCAGACGGCCGGCGCGGGCGCGAGCACGCCTACAGGGGCGCGAGGGAGGCGGCGGCGGCCGGCCGCCGCCGAAGATCAGGTAAGGTGTTTGGGGTTTTTTTGGGGGGTTTCACCCCGCGGGACATCCCGATCTCGGATGTCCCGCGGGGTGGGAGGTGATCGGCCCGGGAATCTTATAGATTTCCGGGCCGATCACCTCTCGGTGTTGGTCCACTTTAAGCATTGCAGACATTGGAATCGGATTCCAGGGCCCGCTGCTGGTTTTTCCGAATTGGGATGCTCCACTGTGTAAAACCCCCCAGTTTGCCCATGAAAAATCACCTTGTCATGTTTCGACAGAGCATGTGTGGGCTCTCGTTCAGTGAGAGCCGCCTGCTGTGACTACCTCATTCGGCAGACGGCTATCATTGCTTTAATTGGGGAGCCATCCCAGCCATTGAGATGGGGCAGAAGCATGCACATGGCCGGGGATTTGGGGGGTGCAGCAGCGCACTCCCCATTCAAGTCAATGAGATCCGCCTACTGAATGACGTAGTCACAACAGGAGGCTCTCACTGGACGATAGCATGTGCCATTGGAGGGTGGCAAAATGAGTTTTTATGGGCGAACTGGTGGTTTCACACAATTTCACCAATTTCTGGGTTTTGTCCTGCTTTAACAGCTAACTCAGGTAAACATATTTTTGGAATCCTAGCTACAGGCTTACTGACTAACCTTATTTGCTAATCTAGATACTAGATAGTAACATTAGGATGTGATCATTCTATTATGTGGCGCTGCAGGATTGTTTACTGGGCAGGCTGATTCATTACTAACGCTAGGTAGCGACAGATGAGCGACTGTAGCGAGGATTTGAGAGCGACCGCTAGTAGTCGCTGTGCTTGGCCATGGATCCTTGTTTCAGAGCACCTCAGTCGCTGGCCGGCATTGATGAATATGATGTGCGAGTCACAAGACTACGCTGTATGAGAGCGAACGGTAGCGCCAGCTCAGTGTGACTGACTCACACCACATTCATCAAAAAAACAGCCGCAAACAGCGCCGGCGCTCAAAATCGTGTAGTTGTAGCCCATAGCACCAGAGGCTGTTTGATTAAAGTGGACCAACACCCAGGGGGGGATCGGCCCGGGAATCTATAAGATTCCCGATGCCGATCAGATCCATCCCCGCGGGGCAGCTTAAATCGGGATGTCCCGCGAGGTGAAACCCCCCAGGAAGCCCAGAAACCTTACCTTAACCCCGTTCCAACGGTGCATGCGCGGGCCATGGCCGCGTCTCGCGCTTCCCTCTAGCAGGGCGCGCACCCGCGCCGGCCATTTGTGAATGGGGGGACGCGCAAGACGTGGCCTCCAGTGCTCAGAGCCGCTGTGGTTGGACGCCGCTTGTACTTGCATACCACAGCGGCTCTGAGCGCTCTGATTGGACGAGCGCCCGCGTAGGAGCGTGGTGAGGTGAGTGTTTTCGGGCGTTCTGGGGGGTTGCATACACCCGATCGGGGTGCCCCACCGAATTGTACCAAAACCCAGGATAGTCAAAATTCTGGGTGTTGGTCCACTTTAAAGTGTGTTTATGAACATGTATCCACTAGTAACAAAGCGAAAACATATGGAATTACATTGTTATAACACTGTGATATTTACACTTTAATACCAGACATGTAAGGACAATTCTGCATAAAAATATTATTAATCCCAAAAGTTTTCAAAAATGTCATTTTCTTGCCCAGGATACATGTCAGAAGTTTAGAATTAAAAAAAAAAAAAATTGGGATCAGGAAAGGGATTTAAGGATCGTCCATAGAAATGTATTGGAGAGCGCCAGGTAGCGACAGGTAAGAAGTGGCGCTCTGCAAAGCTGAACGCCGGCGCTGTACGCTGAGGATGGGATAATGATGAATCGTACGCTACATGGCGTTGTTCTAGTCGCTCACCAGATTCGGCTTCATAAATGTGTAATGGCGTGCCGTGTCCAGCGTTCACCTGCCGCTGTACAGGCACTACCTGACGCTAGAGCTTCATGAATAAGGCCCAGAATATGGCGCACTCTCCACCCCCTTTGTCGGGGAGATCAGATGTCCCTTTAATTCCAGCTCTGCTACCTCAATACCAGTTTACTGATATATTTAATGTGTGTTCACTGCCATCTAATGGAGGCCCAAACAATAAATAGTAGTAACACTAATGCCTCTGCCAGCCAACTTTAATATAAAATCCTTAGGTGATTTCAGGAGTGCCTCTCTATTATTTAACATGCATACAACGAATCAGGTGCAGGGCACCTAATGCATTATTTAACACTGTATAGTTCTACTTTAGCCTTTATCTGACATCTAGAAGGTGCAGACCTCCGTTTTTTAACACATACACTATAATATGTACAGCAGGAAGTGGTTGTTAATCATTGCTGTTGTAGCACAGAGTTCACACAGTGGTATAAATACAACAAAAAGGTCACCAGAAATCAATGAAAAATAATAATTACAAGAAAATCAACACTCCGTATCACCTGACCTAAATCTGCTCCATTGTGGCCACAAATTAACTAATATGAAATAAGCCCACATCGTTCAACCCTAGAGGTATGTTTAAAGTACATCTGTCACCAAATCAGACCCCCTGGAAAATGTAAATACCCTGTTTTCCTGAAAATAAGATGGGTCTGATATTGCCCCGAAAAAGGCGGCAGGGCTTATCTTCAGGGGATGTCTTATTTTTTTCAATGAACAACAAATAGATAGATGGTCAGAGGGATGAATGGATGGCTAGATAGATAGCAGGCAGAGGGATAGATAGATAGATAGATAGATAGATAGATAGATAGATAGATATGGGATAGATAGATATGGGATAGATAGATAGATAGATAGATAGATAGATAGATAGATAGATAGATAGATATGGGATAGATAGATATGAGATAGATAGATATGAGATAGATAGATAGATAGATAGATATGAGATAGATAGATAGATAGATAGATAGATAGATAGATAGATAGATAGATAGATATGGGATAGATAGATAGATAGATATGAGATAGATAGATAGATAGATAGATAGATAGATAGATAGATAGATAGATAGGAGATAGATAGATTGATATGGGATAGATATAGATAGATAGATAGATAGATAGATAGATAGATAGATAGATAGATAGATAGGTAGATAGATATGGAATAGATATAGATAGATAGATAGATAGATAGATAGATAGATATGGGATAGATATAGATAGATATGGAATAGATATAGATAGATATGGGATAGATAGATATGGGATAGATAGATATAGATAGATAGATAGATAGATAGATAGATAGATAGATAGATAGATAGATATGGGATAGATAGATAGATATAGATAGATAGATAGATAGATAGATAGATAGATAGATAGATAGATATGGGCTAGATATAGATAGATATGGGATAGATGTAGATAGATAGATAGATAGATAGATAGATAGATAGATATGGGATAGATATAGATAGATATGGGATAGATAGAGATAGATAGATAGATAGGTAGATAGGTAGATAGATAGATAGATAGATAGATAGATAGATTGATATGAGATAGATAGATAGATAGATAGATAGATATGAGATAGATAGATAGATAGATAGATAGATATGAGATAGATAGATAGATAGATAGATAGATAGATAGATAGATAGATAGATATGGAATAGATATAGATAGATAGATAGATAGATAGATAGATAGATAGATAGATAGATAGATAGATAGATATGGGATAGATATAGATAGATATGGGATAGATATAGATAGATATGGGATAGATAGATATAGATAGATAGATAGATAGATAGATAGATAGATAGATAGATATAGCATCATCCCTCCACAGCAAGTGTCCCTGATGGGGGGCAGCAGCACAGCCACCCCCATCCTTCTGCGGCAAGTATCTCTGTTGTGGGGGGCAGCAGCAGCTTCTATTTAAAGCATTTGTGAAAATGTGTATTTTTGGGGTAGGGCTTATTTTCAGAGAAACATGGTATGTATATAAACCTCCCAATGCATAGTTCATATTTCTGTAATTATTGTATGTCTGCATAAAAAGTCAGACCAGCCTATTGATTTAAATAGGAGTCTACCTGCGGCCATATGAGCTGAAGGCTTCAACTGCCATCCTGAGCCATCCTGGTGACAGGTTAAAGAGCAACTACGGTCAGAAATGACTGGAGTCCCTCTTTAATATGCAGCAACTGGGCAGCCCACTCCCAGCATGCATTGTCAGTAATAGCTTTTTGCTGGGTGCTATAGCACCACTGTTAGCTGAATTCTGATTAACTGTTGCTGACTTTCACTTTGTCTGATCCTCCTCTGATCGCTTCCTGGACCGACGCCTGCCCGACCTCAAGCTTGTCTATGCATCTGTACCATGAACCCTCTGACAACCCGGCTTGACCCTAAACCATTCTCCTGCGTATCCCCTTGGAACCCCGAATCAGAAGGACTGTCATTCCTGTGTATGACCCCTGCCAGCCTGGTCCCTGTAAGTCCGCATCCTTTGTGCTATCTAAGTGGGCTTCTGCCCCCGTGTCCGGTGAGGCGTATCCTGCGTCCTGGCAAACTGGGGCTTGTCTATAGGCAGAAGCAGCAGCGGGATTGCCTGAAGAAAGGTGTCTCATGGGGCCTGACATTATAACAGGCCAAAAAGAATGGAAGATCTTGTTAAACAAGTGCAGGTCATAGCGTTTGCTATCAACCAACTTATTCAGCGCATGGTGGCCTAGGAGAACCGCCAGCCACCTGCCCCACAAGTGACCATACCTACCGTTGAGCCTAAGGTTCCCCTTCCAGAGAAGCTTTGGGGGGAACGCCATAAGTTTGCTAATTTTCAGAAACTGTATTTTAAGCCCCCCTCCATTCAACTGGACCAGAGCCCCAGACAGTGGGAATTATCTCTTTCTTGCTCCTGGGAACCCTCCCCAGACCTGGGCCTTTGTACTCTTGCCAGAAGATCCTGCCCTGCAAACTGTGGAGGCCTTCTTTTAAGCTATAGGGGTGCTCTACTCTGACTCAATCTGACCCAATCTGCGCAAACCCCGGCAAGAGAGTAAACCAGCTGAAGAATATTGTGCTGAATTCCACCGCTGGGCTCTCATAAGTCAGTGGAATGACCCAGCACTTAGAAGTCCGTTTAGAGTAGGGTTTTCTGACCCCATTAAACATTTACTGGGTAGTTATCCTGCATCTAAGTCCCCTGATGAGGCTATGCAACTGGCAATCTGGATTGATCCCTCTCACCCAAGCAAGAAGCGTCACGAGAAGTCGCGAGCGCAGGTGGTCTTTTTCTCTGCTGCCCCTCATCCTCCCTCCCCATCATGTGGACACCACGTGCTGCTTTGTCTGCTGCTGGTAATTTTGTATCTGTATTGGTGTCTAGGCACTGCACTTTGTAATTGGTTCTGGATATTTATACATGTGCTCTGATATTGTCTTGTTTTATCACATAATTTATCATGTTTGAAAAAATGTTTTACTCAAATATTTTGTGCAATAATATATCTGTATCACGAGTCATTTTTGATAGTTATATGTAACAATTGATTGTTTTTTATAGCACAGGTGAATATTTACCTTTCTATATAGTGTATTTAATTGATTAAGCTGTCTTGTAATTTTGCTATATATTGCATGGTCACTTTGCTAGAGGGTATATATATATATCTTTTTTTTTTTTTTTTTGTGCCGGCACAAAAATAAGATTATATTTATTATTAATTAGGTCCCTCTTATCATGGCAATGTAATTTACGTTGTGGGTTATTTAGAGGTTGGAGTTGTTTTTAATTGTCTTGTGTGTATATGTTGATTTTAGGTTTTTTGTACTCTCAATAAATTTGATTAATTGAATTGTTTGGTAGTGCTCCCTTATTGGTGACGGTTGGAGCTTGCCGCCTCAACTGCATCTTTTTTGTACACAATCTAGATTGATCGACGCCACAGAGAACATCGAGAGGAAAAGTCAGCAGCCTATCTTCCTCTTCTGCTTTCTGGCTCCGTGCTGCCCCGCTGTCCTCCATCGCAGGCTGAGGAGCCAAAGCAGCTTGGGGCCACTAAACTGTCTCAGACAGAAAAGAGAAAGGGGGCAGTAACAAGGCCTATGCTTGTATTGTGGCACTAGCACTTTACTGGAAAATTATGTGCATATGTTGTTACATTACTTGGTATGCTGTTATTCTGTAGCTTATTTTTACTTGTATGTCTGGGAGCCTGAATATTAATTGATCTTCAATGTTTGTGTATACAAATTGCATATATTAAACTTTTTTTGCAACTTTTATGCGCACCTTATAATTCTAATCTAATTGCTAGTTTTGCAGGTCAGCTTCCCCACAGGTATTGCTGGGGTTAAGGTGGTGGACTGATTCTGGCCGATGGCCACATTAAACCAGGCCTCTCCCAGCATGCATTGCCCGTTATAGTTTTCTGCTGGTGTTATAGTACCACTGTTAGCTGAATTCTGATGTTGACTGTTGATACTGTTGCTGACTTTTACTTTGTCTGACCCTCCTCTGAGCTGCCTTGACCAACACCTGCCTGACCTCGAGCTTGTCCACTCATCTGTACCGTGAACCCTCTGACAACCCGGTTTGACCCTCAACCATTCCCCTGCGTATCCCCTTGGAACCCCGAATTGGAAGGACTGTCATTACCTTATATGACCCCAGCCAGCCTGACTTCCACCTAGCCTTGTCCCTGTAAGTCCACATCCTTTGTGCTGTCTAAGTCCTGGGAGCAACCGCGCCCGGTGAGGCGTATCCCGCGTCCCGGCAAACGGGGGCTTGTCTATAGGCAGAAGCAGCAGCGTAGATTGGGGGTTACGGACTCACCTGGCCTGACACTGATTATCGTAACTGGAGCAGAGGTGTATGATAAAAAATATTCTAGGAGCTATTATGAGAATTGTAGGATATGTATGGCTGTATCAGATTCATCTAACATTTTTTAAGCTTGACACTGCCCACACTAAAAGCTTGTGGTTTAGTGCTCTGGTTATAAATAGCAGTGTACCAGACACTCCCTCTTCCTTTTAAATTAACACATATCTAAAAATGTTCTGTTAAAGGTCATCTAACCCCTATTTGTTCTTTATTGCTGTTTTTAAGCATACTCTACTTAAAGTGCTACAACGAGCAAAGGCAATTGTTACACCATTGCAACAGCCTACATTTGGCACTGGCCTAAACTGTTTTCTGTTTCAAAATTGAAGAAGCGATGGCTGAGATATCACCATATGATTTCTCATAGTGGGTGTGGCCCTTGGCTCTGGCATTGACTTGCCCTGAACGTGCAAAAATATAACTTTTTAAGTCCCTCATTTCTTTTTATAGCAGATGTTCTGGGTTTCTTGTCAAGCCCTACTCTCAGCAGAGGACCTAGTGCCAAAACTGCCTGCTGGCACTAGGAGTGTTCTCACTCATGGGATCGGTGGTCATGTTACTGGGGTCCCAGCCGTAGACCATTTGAGATGAACCCTGCTGATGGGACCGGGATCACAGGGCACAGGTAAGTTGTACAGTAGTGCTTCCAGTTGCACACTTTTCCTGCTTTCTGCTGCACAACCCCTTGACTGCCCGGGTAGGTGAGGAGTGGGGGGGCAGAGGGGCCCGCAGAGATGAGGAGTGGGGGGCAGAGGGTCCCCCAGAGATGAGGAGTGGGGGGGCAGAGGGGCCCGCAGAGATGAGTAGTGGGGGGGCAGAGGGGCCTCAGATGCAGAATCGCCTCCCAAAGTTCTGGTGGGTGGGGGGTTTGCTCATCCCTAGTGACAAGCTTTTTTATATGGTAGCATTCATTTCACCATGCAAGAACCTAAACTAATGTCCTGAGTAAATTGTCCCTAGTGTGAAAGTTCCAAGTAGAATATATTATGAATTGGTTATGAACGTGTCCATGCTGTGTAACAATGTAAAAAGGATGCTAAAATGATGTCCTCAAGGTGCTGAGCTTATCCAGCATTTTATTTATCTTTTCCTATGTGAGAAAATGTGTGTTTTATGGAAGCAGTTTTCACTACCGGCAATCTGTTGCCATTGGCAAATGTACACCAAGTCTTTATACCAAGAAGAGAGAAGTGAGTCCTGCACACATAGAACACTGCTGCTATGGCCACTGATGAGGTGAGAAAGCTCAGTCAACCTTACACATGCCCAGTACATGACTCACATCGCCATTCTTGGTGTACAGACTGGGTGTTTGTTGCAAATGGCAACACATTTCAAGTGGTGAAAACTGCTTCCATAAAACACACATTTTCCAGCATAGAAAAAAATGTTAAGAAATACTAAACCAGCTTAGCACCTTGAGGACATCATCTTGGCAAACATACACTTTCAAAAATCCCATTGAAAGTGGACTTTTAAGTCTTGCATCAAGGCCCTACGTCTTTTTGAGCAATAGTACTTACCTTGGATGTCCCCTTTGCAGAATAATACAGCCCCGAGCGACGCAGGAAAAAGAAAAAGCGTTTCCAAACCTTGCGTCCGCTCTCCTTCATATGTAAATAGCCTTGGATCTCTGGCCAACTACCCGAGTTGAGGAAGTTCTGCAAAGGGAAGAAAGTCATCAGGTTTCAGCCTTGTTACATGTGTTAATAACTGATCTCAGGTCTGAGTATATTGCGGTCCAGGCTGGCTTCAGATGTCTAGTCTGTGTAATTTAAACCTGACTGCTGGCAGCCTCAACCTTCTCTGACCTGTCCAGTCAGTGTACAAAATGTCCCGGACACTGTCAGACTGTCAGCAAGAAGTGAAGAGAGCAGATCTTTTGCCTAAGAGCTGACCGGAATAATACAGGTCAAGATGTCTCATTTAGCTATTGACGCACCTGGATGAGCTCTGAGTGAGAGAGTCCTTTTTGAGCTTCTAGATTTCCTGCCACCATGTCCTCTGGAAATAATGCATACTACAAAGAAAAGATGGTGCTGTTATTTCATATTGGTGAAAATAAAAGATATGTTGATTGAACAATTGTTGCAAAATGATTTGCTTATATTCTATTGTGTGCATCCTCAATTCATTCATACATTTCCCAATACCAGCATGTTCTATTTTGTATTTAATCCATCCAGTTTTCCCCATAAGCAACACAGTCCCATTGTTTTACATGGCCCATACAGCACCACCATATTTGAGTTTGTATGCCTACCTGTAACTTGTTTGCACTATGACCCACACAATACTATTGTGCCATTTGCCCATTAATCTATCTAGTGCAGCTGCACTCAACTGGCGGACCGGGGTCCGAATGCGGACCCTGGCACCAGATTTCTGGACCCCTGTTAGCCCTGCACACAGTTGCTTCTGTGATGCCTTGTTCAGAGCTGCCCCCTTGATCGGCGACGTAGTGCCTAGTCTCCCTGCCAGTGTCATGATACCCTGGCACCCGGCATTGCAATATAAAGCCCTGCATGGGCAAGAAGTGACATTGCAAGGTACACACAAACGTTGTTTCTCTGTCTCTTTGCCACATCCAAAAAAAGAAAGAAAAAAAAAGCTACTGTCCATGGCCTCTCCCCCAGTGCGCTAATTTCTAACTATCCACCCCCCACCCGTGACAGCCCTTCACCCGGACCTTCACCTCTCACCGGATGCCTTTAAATGGACCTTTACAAGAAGTGGTTGAGTACCCCTGATCGAGTGACTCATAAAGTATCCTCATGCTACATGAATCCTCTTAATCTATTCATCTTCAAATTATCCATACAGTACTTTCAAGCCCATCCATTTTCCTTCATGACACAAATGTTACCTTCATGATTCATTCTGCATTACTTACCGTACTTCATTCAACTCGCATTGCGAATATCCAATTATTCTAATAACCAATACAATACACCATTCCACTTGTACCCTCTTAACCCAGGAGGGCTCCCGAATTGCCGATGCCCCCCTGTGCATTAACGCCAGGAAAACTGAAGATATCTCTCTCCTCAGTCCCCTGGAAAATGTAAGTGCTGATTGGCTGTCACTGTCAGGTGGTTGCTGGCGACTGGATACCTGTAGGAAGCCTGCAGACCACATGACAGGGGCGGCTAATCAGGGCACCTGATTTCTCTGGGGAACCGAGGAGATATCTCCTGTTTATTCGCATTAATGTTCAGGATTGACAATCAGGATGCCCCCGGCGCTCGGAATAACACACGTTACATCTTTAGAGGGATTGACCATTCAAATGTCAAAATCATTTGTATTCTTATAAAATGTCAGTTCCACGCTGTCTTCTTGTCTTCCTCTGCCTCCAGCGCCTCCCCCTGATCTAGACCACCAATTCAATCCCAAGACTTGTGTCTAGTTGCCCCCCCCCCCGTTCCTCTGTGATGAAATGGAGCTCTCCATAATCCCATCAGTCAATCCCAGCTCAATCTAATGTAATACACAGTTGTATCACTCAGCAATGCCACTCCCATCACAGGGGATAAGAGGAACATGAATAAAATGAATTAACATTTTAATTTCAAATATAGCTTCATTTTTCAAAAGGAAAAAAAACAACATTTTCATATGTAGCCCTACACAATGGGAATATTTTTGAGTGTGCTGGCAAAATCACTTCAACTCATCCAGCTTCTTCTATGTCGCCATGTTTGTGATACCCTTAATCTAGCCAGCTTTTCCCAAGGACTCTACAGTATAATCATATTACATCTAGTATTCTTCTACTCCATCTAGTTTCCCCCTAAATCAGGGGTCCCCCAATCCTCTCCTACAAGACCCACAAACAGGCCAGGTCTTGCAGATAACCACACAGATACACAGGTGAAGTAATTATTGCAGTGGCAGAGTTACAGAGGAAGCTATGTGGAGATACGCAAAACATGACCTGTTGGTGAGCCTTGTAGGAAAGGTTTAGGGAGCATTGCTCTACACCATGCTCCAACTTTTGACCCCTAAGCCATTACCCAGACTACGCCAATTTGTGTACATTTTGCTCTATCCAGCTTCCTCTGAAATCCAAATGGCATCATCCTCATCTTTCAGTTAAAGAAAATTATTTTGTCTAGGGGCAACAGGAGTGGATCATTGGCTCTACAAACTTCAAAGGGTTCTTCACCAGTTTACAGCACTTGCTGCATGAATTGGTGCAAACCACTTCCTTTATTTAACCAGGTATATCAGTGGTGCAAGTGACCTTGGGCTATGTGTAGGGCACAAATTGCTACACCATGCAGATTTGTACAAACCACACAACATGCACAATTGGAGGATGATTCAGGGCTAGGAGCTAAGGAAAGGAAACTGGATAACCTGTGATTCAGTGCACCTGAGTTTGGAAATTTGTTGGGCTCTGGTATTTATGAAAAAACAACTGCAGGAAAGGTAATACTTTAAATGATGCAACATTTCTGGTTGGGCCATGAAAAGACTTATGCCCTTATTGGTGGTGGCCATATATGTACATTACATTTTTTCATAGGAAAGGGCTTGTGCCTGTATAGCCTGTTTATATAATCGGCAGTAAATGTATTTTTTTCCTAGAACCAGGGGCATACATACCATAGAGGCAGCGAACGCTAGTGACCTTTATTTGAAGGGGGTCCAGTACAAGCTGCTTCCACCAACTCTAGAGAGTCGGCACCGGCATCAGCAGAACCTTGTGTGGCCCTGTGATGGGGCAGACGCTTGTTGCCTTGTTTGCCCAGGACCCGGGCAGTGAGCATCTGGGGGGAGGGTGCTGATTAGGGCCCATGGTGAGGGCCCTGCTACAGGGCCCCATTAAGGCTATGTAAGAACGTTAACATAATAACATTTAAGAAGATTTGGCATGTCTGGGTTCCTGTATGTCTCATGATGCTGGAACAAAGTATGTCAAAAATGTGTTCTAATTGTTAAGTAGAGGAGTATGAACACAACATACCTGAATGACAGAACAGCTTGTAACCTATAATTAGCTAAACAGGCTCAGCCACAACCATCTATCTACCTCTGTGTGGGCTCTTTGTACTCACGGGAGATCCTCGGAATAGTTCATATTTGGTGAAATTCTTTCGGAAAATGAATTTGCTATCTCCTCCTGCAGGCCACATGGCCTGCACCTCCACCACCGACTCGTGATCTTCCAGGCACCGCTCTGCAAGACACGTGAATATAAAGTGTCATGACCTGTGTTGTACACAGTAATAAAGCTAATATATATTTTGTTTTCCAGTGTGTCTGCCAAATCTAGCTTCTAATTGGCTTGCATCCTAAAGAGTAAACGAGGGGTAAATAAGGACATCCTCCAGCTTTATTGTACTCGTATGAGCAGTCGTTTTTAGCAAGATCTTCTGTATGTCCAAAAGGCAACTACTAAGTTTGTGCCTTTGTTTCTGCCATCTAGAGTATTGTGTAAAGGATTTCCTTTCATTTATAACTGACTTTACTACATGGATATAAGGAGACTTGAATTCTTTAAAAACAGTAGAGCCTTGCAGCATTCTCTGTCCATAATTCATATAATTTTGGTTGCAGGTTGGGTTGATGGGATTGCTCATGAGTTAGATGTGACTGTTTCATCATATGACTGACAACGTTTGAAGAGAGTTAGAAGTACAGAAACCGATACCAGCAGGGTCCAAAGGTAGTCTACAGAACCAAGACCTTAACCTGCAATACATTTAGGAATCTTGAGCTGTGGTGTGTATAGAATAGAAGTCCCAGTATATTGTGTTTTACCAACGTATGGTGTGTCCCAATCTGAAGCTCTGAGGTAGAGGATCCCAAATGTTTATGGCCTAGGGACCACTAACAAATTAACGTCCACGTCATGCCTATGCATTAAACCATATTAAATGCATTTAGCATTTCTCTCTCTTGTGTGAAAGACATATTGCTTTGAAAAAAGTGACTAGGTCAACATTTATGGGACCTACTAGTGTATGGTCCAGGTCCTCCAGTTGTTGATAGTTTGAAAAATCCTTGCTCTGAAGCTTAGTAACATTTATGTGTGCTGTTATGCACTGTCTAAACATTGGTGGGTTTCCTTAGGTTAATTTCTCACCTTCAGGGAGACAAGTGAAGACCGTGTCTGCCTGTAGACTACACTCTTCAGGTGAACCTACGGCAGCTGCTGGTGCCCTCAAACTTGACAAATTTAAGAAAAAACTGCCCTATCCTTACTAGCATGTAAACATGTAGTGTACAAAACCCGGCTTTTGTGTATAAAGATATAAAGCTTCACACTTTCTGCACACATGCTACCATAATTTTGCCATGAGGTTAGATTGCAAAGAGATAACCACTACTAGCACTAAGGTCCTAAAGAACTGAAGATAAAAATGTTGGTATGGAACATTAGGGTTTCTTCCTAGCCGAGAGAGTCCTGACCTGGAAGGCTTCCCAACTTTAAAACAGTTTCGGAGGAAGAGTTTCCTTGATTGGAAAAGCCTTCCAAGTCTCTACTACTAAGTAAACAAACCCTCAAAGTTTGGAAACTACTTGGCAAAATTTAGTTACAACTTACAAAAATCCTTCATGTGGATTATAGAACGCTTCTATAAAAATGTAAATGCTATAAACAAGCTACAACGATTGCCATAAGCAAGGCTCTGTACAAAGAACACATATAAAATAGGACAAAAATAATCCCATACCGAGTCCTAGATGCGGATGTAGCTCCACCAGAGACCAGCTCTCATCACTCAGGCAGTGCGCCCTCTCCACCAGCATGTCGCACAAATGTCGAGCTGTGGCTCCTGCTGTGACTTCTAGCGATCGGCATGTACCATCCTCACTGTACACCTTTACCATCTGCTCTTGGAGGAAAGCAAAGTATTTTTACCTTGTGCAGTCAGAACACAATGTAGTAATAAGCAATGTTGGACTATGTCATGTAGTGGGACATGAGGGGGTCCTACCTCATAACCTTTGCTTTACATTCTATATAACTATATCTCCCGAAGATAAATTTTCTCAAAAGCTTACCATAAATATACTTATTTTGCCTGAAAAAGGATCATCTTATTTCTTCACTTTCTACAACCTAGGCATTCTTATAGATGAATCTCCTATAGAAATACTGTGACCTGTAACCATGAATGGTGTGAGTGGGTGGGTTAGACTAGTTAAGCGCGCCAGGAGTCACCCTCTCTGTGCAAAGCATTGGGTCAGGTGGTCATGCAACATGGCTCCAGGGTAGATTTTATGCTATATACTATGGATTGCACCAGTGCTTGGCCTGATCCTCCTTTTAGGCAATGTACCCCAGGGCAGTATAGGCATGACTCTGACATGCATGGGGCTAGTCACAATGGGTTGAATAATGGTTAATGGTTGAAAACTAGAGCACAAGCTATTTTTTTGTAATATATCTGTTGATTATTTATGTGGGGGCCTATGGGCTATGGCTAATGATTTCTCTCTATGCTCTGTTTAGTGTGTAATTTTTCTTTCTATTAGAAAAGACCCCTATGGGTCCTTGTCAGTGGGCAGTGAGTTTAATAGATGCCACTGGCATGGAACCCCATAATTTGTGCTGGTCACTACTCTTTGTTGACACCCAAAACACTCATACCAATCAGCTGCTGGCTTGCCAATGTACTCACATGGGGACCTCCTTCCAGAGGGGAGCTACTATTGGGGGTGTTGCTGAGGATCGGTGAAGAGTTGCAAAGTTCTGGGAATGGATTGGGGATGTCAGGAAGTGATGACGATCTGGACTCTTCATCTCGTAACCGACTGTAACAAAAGACATTTTATTAACATTTTTTATACTGTTACATACACATCAACCTGTTACATTTTTCTCTGGTGGACCATTATGTGATGCCCAAGTACATTAACAACTATGGCTAGACAGTGGCAGCCTGAGCAAGATAGGTTATGCTCCCTGTTTAATATACGCATGCTTTAGCATAGGGGTCAGCCAGGGCAGGTTTTAGATAAATTGTTGCCCTAAGAAAAATTAAAAGTGGAGCGACACTGTCTAACACAACAGAGTATGTATACCCACATCTTTTTCCAGAGTCCAGCACTGCACGGCATCCTCCATCCAGCAACATTACTGTGGAATTCCAGTCACAATATAACCCTACCCTGGCACTGAGGCAGAATGGGGGGTTACAAAGAAAACAACCCCTTACCCGACCCTTCTAGCTCCGTGTCTCAGCGCCAGAGTAGGGTGGCAGGGGGGGTTATATTGTGAGTGCAATTTCGCTTTCAGTGAAGCCACCCAGACACCGCCACCCAACGACCAAGTAAGGCCCAGGAGCACCTATGGGGATGGGGCTATGGGCTAGTGCAGGAATGTCCTTTCACACTGATCCAGTGTTGGGTGTAGGTAGGACTCTGTAGGGCATAGGTCAATATAAAATGGGAATGGGAGAATATTCTAAACAAACTGAAATGGTGACAATAATACTAAATGAAGCATGGATATGTGTATTGGCTTCTGTAGGGTTTAGAGGGCAGTTCAGATAAAAGGATACTGGGTGTGGAAGTAAATGGCATAGTTATTAACATAGGACAGCAACAGAAAAAAGTGGCACCGAGTTAAAGCAACCTAAACCCTCCTTTATGGGGTGTAGGGAGGGTCCTGATACACAAAGACACTAAACTAAAATAACCGAACCTACCCTTTCAGGCCTAGAATTGGCCCTGAATTTGTGGGATATCTTTTCCTAACAGAGCACCATCTCATGTGGGACAGCAGGCTCATCTCCTCCAACAGGAGGTGGGCAGCACCGCAGTGTGCAACTATTTCCTGGCGCACTGTCATACAGAGCTCCATGAGAAAATATGAATTGATGGCAGAGGGTTGATTATGTTATGAAGATTGTTCAGAATCATAAAAGCCTCCCTTACTGGCTCTAAGCCATCAATTCTGGCCGAGAGGCAGCGTCAGCATTCAGGAAAGCCCAAGAAGAACAGAAGATGGAGCTAAAGACTCAGCAGGAGACCTAGAATACCCACCAGACCAGAGGAGGACCAGCAGGAGACAGAGAAGACACAGACCGGTAAGTAATCAGATTTTCGAATATTGTTTTTTTCACTGTTGGTGAATTGGCATGGGGTCCAGGGGACCCCTATACCAGTTCAAAGGGTAGGGGTGCCATATCACCTGGCCCCTTTTTTGGGGGGCCCACGACACGCCTGAAAGAGCAATGGACCGATATTGAAGGGCATAGGGGCTTGTATACCAGAAGGGCCTGGGACAACAACAAATACATAATATAACACTCCTGCATGTAAAAAAAATGCAGGTATTTGAGGCATGGCTTTTTTTTATTAAAAAAGCATGCCAGTTGGTAAAGCCAACTTTTCTCACTGGCTCTGAGTAGGCGGGAAAAGCCTGTACAAAAAAGGTCTCTCTCGCCAAAAAACACTCCCTGAATCACACAAGTTTATCTTGTAAAAATGTGCTGAATCAACTCTTGTTTGTGTCATCAAGTTCAGTGTTTAGCAGCAGGTTGAATAAAAATGCTGCTTGCTTACCCTCAAAATCTAAGGGCTTGTGATAAAAATAGCGGAGGGCATACAAAATGTCTGTTTGGTGCCACCTTGGTATACAAAATGGCTGTCTGTCCAGAACCATGAATGGCCTTTAGTAAACCCACCACATGAGTTTGACAAAACACTCAGATTACTCAAATTCTCAATATCCTGTTGTGATATCTGTATCCTGTTTGCTGATGCTTGCCACTCTGAGTTGTAGACACCTTGGTCTTGTGACTTTAACCTGTTGCTGCCATCACTGGCAGGGTATAAAAATTGGAGAATCTTTTGATATCAGACAGGAGCTCTCTCAACACAAAGGCTGGCATGCTGACTTTTGGTCTGGATTTGGCCATGGGATTGTCCTTTTCTCTGGCACTGAGGCTGCTCCATTTGATGCCTGTGGTGAGGTAAGTGAGGTATCTTTGTCTTGATTATATTTGAATATAGAGAAGTTTGTAATCTTTGAGTATAGTTGACGCAAAAGCGTACTACAAATCACCTAGGTGTATTTTATCATATTAATCGCTTAATAAAGTTTCTTTAATGCTGCATCAGGATGTGTGAGTTACATACATTTTCACTTGTCAAAACAGGGCTTAAAAGTTCTTTTTAATCTCTTGGTTCTAAGACCTTTTTATCCATCCAATACATTTTCCTTTGTAGTATAATTACTCGGTGTATTCCCCTAGGAGTAACCCTTTGACCCCACGCGTGGTGCATGACAAAGAATAAAATGATATCTAATCATCTACCTTTTCGGTTGCATGCCTCCAACCCTTCCTGTGTATAAGTCAAGTATCAGTTCAGTTGGTTTGGGTGTTTATCGTATAGTTTTGATTTTGATGGGCCTGCCACTTTCTAATATTTTTTTCATTATAGCAAAAGAGTGTGAAAAGTGTGTTGGTAGACAACGAGGACTTTTATTTATTTATTCACCCATAAACTCTCGACCCCATGTGCAGCGCAGGAACGGAATTATAAGGTTTTGACCCGGTGGTATAGATGCCCGGCGGATATTCATAAATACAATAGGTCCAGCTCTGATAGGTGTTGGCGGTGCTCGAAAGAGCTTGGCACCATGCTACATATTTGGTGGGGTTGCCCTACTGTCAGGAACCTTTGGGAGAGGGTCGTGGCAACCTATAATTCCATTGTGGGAGAGTCAGTGCAGAACACCCCGCAGTTGGCATTGTTGTCTCTGCTTCCTGGGTCCATTTCTAGGAACAAAAAGGGGGTCCTGAGGCATTTCATTACAGCAATGAGAACAGTCATTCCAAGACATTGGAGGTCTACGGTCCTGCCGACGTTCGTGGAATGGGCCCGGGAGGTTGAGGGCATACGCAGAATGGAAGAGATGATTATGGAGGCCAGGGGCATGCAGGAGGCACACACGCTGACCTGGGCGGCGTGGATTGATTACAGGGATAATCGCTTATCCTCTGAAGCACCATAGACGGTGATTGGCCACGCGCTTCTTCTTCCACGTCCCGTACCCCAATCCCCCCCTTCCCTCCCCTTCCTAGTGTCTCTTTAGTTCCTTCTCTAATCCCTTCTCTACCTCTATCTCTTTCTTCGTTATCACTGGAGGTCTGCAGGAGACATGGTAGGCTTTACCCGCTCCCGCCCGCGTCGTTGCTGCTCTGGTGGGATCGGATAATCTGTAACTGGGGCGGCCCTCTGGACTCTCAGGCTGACCCCATGGGAGACCGCGATGGACAGGGGGGGCGGGGGTTGATTTCGTTTTGAACATTACTGTTCTCGAGGTGTAATAGTCGAACCTGCAGTCCGACATGACTATGTTAGACTATCATTCCTGTCATTGTTATCTTGCTATGTTTTAATGTACACTGTTAACCCTGAAAACTTGAATAAACTTATATTATACAAAAAAGTGTGTTGGAAAGTTCACACGTCTATTTTTACAGTGGCTATTTTGACTTACCCCCACCGACCACTCTGTATTAACAGTGGCTGGGACCTCTTGATGTCTGGTGCCATCAGATCAGCCTTTTCTGGGTGTACTTTGAGTGTGGTGAGCCCTCGCGTAGTGCAGCCTTCCCGCTCGTATGGATTGTCTGGTGCAGGACTGTGACTACTCTCCAGTGCCTCCAAGTCCATGCTTCCTCCTGAAGAAAAGGGAGAACAAAACACGTAATTAAAAAACTGCACAGAAAGCGAATATAAATTTACAGTACCAAATAGATGCCTACAGCTGCTACAGGCAGATGTGTCTTTGTTATCTGTTTATTTTATTGTATATCTAAGAACCAATCTGCCACAGCAATTGGCAATGGGCAAGTCCACAGCAGTCAGGATCTGATCTTCAAGCACAGAACGTGATTTGCAGACAATTCTGCAACCATGGTAAGCAATGGGCAGAGGTAAGAACTTAGGGCCTCTTTCAGTGTCGGATTGGCCCATAGGGGCACCAAGGGAATCCCTAGTCAAGATCACCTCTGTTGCCGAACATTTGTTTTTACTGATTTATTGGTGGCTCTGTGGCTATATCGCTGCCATTGAGTCAAGATTTGGGCCATGGCACTATGGCAGCATTGCACTGTAAAGTGTCAGACATGTGATTCTCAACATGCGGCATACCTTCAGGAAAAATATCCCTCTGTAGCTAGTAAGCTGTTGAGCTTTAAACAAAATGCCCTAGGTATGGGGGCTCAAAGTATATATCGTGGATAGTGTTGAGCTCCGGGATTGGGTCAAAGGTAAAATTTAACCTGGGGTTTGCGTTTGGTTGGTTCAAACAAAAATTCACCAGAATTCTTGGGGCACCTGACACCGCTCGATGTCTGTCATGGCTCTGCCCCCCGCATCAATCACTGTGTACCACTGGTGGAATGAACTCTGGGGCTCACCCTACAGTTACATGCAATTTGTACCAGCTTATTTTTAATCACATTCTGAAATATTGCATTGTGTGTGCACTTGTTATACTACAAGTAAGCTATACACAGTGCAGCGAGAATGTATAAATAATATAATACATCAGTTTTACAATAACCTACAGCACTCTATTTCCTATAGAGAATACATAAGCCATGCAGTCTAGACCAGTACTAGTACCACCGGTGGTACTTGAGCTCCCTTCTGGTGGTACTCAGGATGACAGGGGTTGAAAGTAGGTAAACATAAAGCAATGCAGACAAGTTACTGCTCCAACAGGATGTGTCAGGTGGCCAAGTCAACAAGTTGTAGGAGTGGAGTATCTTGGGATGACTGTATTGCTGGCAGAAGAGCTTGCATTGTTGAAGCAGTCCACTCCCAGGGAAAGTCTGTATTAGTGGTGGTATTGATGGTACTTGAGATCATTGCAAAATGGGAAGTGGTACTCCATGTAAAAAGTTGGGAACCCTTGGTCTAGAGACATCCAGCAATGCCTGCTCCTTAAAGCCTCCTCACATAGAGCCTTATTTATGGATGTCCACCGCATATTATCATGTTGCTGGCATATGCGTCCACTTTAGATGCGTCTGTATCTATTTATATTTTGGAGTTGTTATTTTTACAGAATGGCACTGCAAGTCACAACGCTGGATGTTAATTAATCAGCTTGGATTAGGGCAATGGGTATTGGCCAACCTTATGCCAATTATAACAGTGCCAGTGAACGCCACTCTGTGCGCCCATTTTTAGATACTGATTTACATACATGTGGTGCACCACTAATAATAGTCAATGATGGAGTGCTCATCGATATACTCAACTAGGTAAATTAAATGAAGCCTGGGGTATACTATTTCCCTAGGGATCAATGAAGAGGGAGCGCAACCAATAAGTAATCTACAAATTATTTATTCAAAGTACAAGCAAAAAAAGACATTTAAAAACAACACATAAGACACATTAAAAAACCCCCATGCTGACCCTAGTAACAATCTTTCCTCAAGGTAACCCACATAATAAAAAGCTGCGGCCGATATTAAATACGTTATAAAACTATCCCCCTGTCTAGGCAAATGTAATCCTAAATCAGTGTCCTAAAAATCACAATCAATATCCCAAAAGAAACCCCATAATCAATACTCCATAATCAACAATCAAGAAACAATGCCTAAAGCCTATATACCTTACATTTTATTTGTGCCGGCACAAAAGACAAATACCTATAACCCCACATATTGAATCAATATAATATGTATATAAAGTAAGACCCTTAACCATCAAAATTAAACATATGTTGTACAGAATATTATCCTATAAAGAAGGGAGAATTTATATCTAACATCTAAACAATTGGACATATTATAAAGTGCACACCAGATTTATCTCGGCACGCTAAAAAGATTGGCACTTTATTTAACAGGTACTGGACAGCGTTTCTTTATTACAGTTACCGGATATCATTGCTGTGAACAAAGGGCACAAACTTTACAGTGCGTTTAGGTTGTTGTGCTTCAAAGTGCACAGTGGTAAGAAAAAAATATTTTACAAGATATTAATAAATTGACATTTGGCGACATCTAAGTCCTGCATTTACATTATTGACAAGCAAAGTTTATTATTGACCAAAGCAAGTTATGTACAAATAATTGTCTATAACATTACTTACAGTATAAGCAAGAATCACTTCAGTATAGTTCTGCCCATTGTGATCTATGGAATCTAAATCTGCATAGCCGCTCTAAACTTGATGAATTAGACGCAGGCTGGCGGAGGCATTGCTGCTGTACTGACTGCTATGATGCCAAGTGAGCACAAATATGATAAATAAGGTGCAGGAGCAACAATGATGACCTCCTGGTCCCCGGTGTGGTCGCACTTCCTCAAGTTACGCCCCTTCCGCTGAGGCTAAAATATTGGCACTGAGGCTAAAATATTAGCACTGAGTGGCATCAACTGGCACTGATGCTTGATAAATGAGGCTCAGTGTCCCATCAAACAACTAAAGCTCCTTTCACACTAGGGCGATTGTGGGGCGATTGGAACTTGCTAGCCCTGCAATGGCTGTAAACGTATTGCCCCTATAAAACTATGGGCCCTTTCACATATGGCAAAAGTAAAAACCCTGCATAGACGCTTTTGCCGCGTTAACGCTTGCAGACGCTCATAAACAAATAGCAATCCTTAACGACACTGCAATACCGCTATTAAAATGGCAGCAAATCACCTACCAACATGCTGAAATCACTAACGTGTCGCATTATGCGCTGTATTAGTTGAACACTAGAGCACAACAGTGGGCCCAAACAGCTGACTGTTGTTTCTAGGGGCTCAATAGACAGAGTTAGGAGTTGTGTTGCACCATGAAAACTAGGGTGCCAAGGACGGGAATCTTTTGGGAGATGCAGTTGCCTCTGTACCGGGGCCATAAAGTCAGGGGACCCCTTTTTATGTTCCTACACCTTATTTATCAGATTTGTGCATTATGGCATAATGTACAGAAAAAAAAGGATCATTTGTATAAGCTGTTTCAGTCTTCTGGTAATATCCAATTAACTTAAAGTGGACCAACACCCAGGATTTTGACTATCCTGGGTCTTGCTCCACTTCGGTGGGGCACCCCGCTGTGTGAAACCCCCCCGAACCCACCTCTGTCAGCGGCGACGGACAAGCCGCGGACAAGCGGCTCCTCCGCCGCCGCCTCCCGCGCGTCCCTGTTGACGCGCGCGTGCCCGCGCCGGCCATTCACAGACGGCCGGCGCGGGCGCGCGCACGACTAGAGGGGCGCGAGGGAGGCGGCGGCGGCCGCTAAGGTAAGGAGTTTGGGGGGTTTGGGGGGGTTTCACCCCGCGGGACATCCCGATCTCGGATGTCCCGCGGGGAGGGAGGTGATCGGCCCGGGAATCTTATAGATTCCCGGGCCGATCACGGGTGGGTGTTGGTCCACTTTAAAATGACAGGAAAAAGGGCAACGTCGTGGCCCCATTCAATGTTTGTATCAGTATTAGTTATGGCACTGAATGTGTGTTTTATGAAAGCAGTTTTCACTGCCTGCAATCTGTTGCTATTGGCAAATGTACACCAAGTCCGTACCCCAAGATCTACAGGAAAAGAGGGGAGATCCCTGTACACACAGAGCACTGCTGCTGGGCATGTGTAAGGTGAAGTGAGCTCCTTCACCTCAGCAGCCGCCATAGCAACAGCGTTCTGTGTGTACAGGATCTGTTTGTGAAGAACCAGCACTCCAAAAAAATTCCAAGCAATTCGATTGTATTTCTTACATCAAGGTACAAGTATAACAATTACACTGGTGACAGTAGGTCGACGTTTCGGGGTGCACTGGGGCCCCCTTCCTCAGGACTTACCACATGCAAACAGGAGTAACAGATTGCCATAGAAAACAACACATAAATACCTATTGTGGCCAGTCAGCCCACTGCTAACCCGAATTTCGCGCCTGACGTCAGTGGTGATGTCACCAGCGCTGTGTGTACAGGAATCACATCTCTCTTAGATCTTGGTGTATAGACATCTCTCGTAGATCTTGGTGTATAGACATCTCTCTTCTAGTAGATCTTGGTGTATAGACATCTCTCTCTTCTAGTAGATCTTGGTGTATAGACCTGGTACGAGCCCACTGAGTTTTCTGTAGAAATGCTGCCTTTGTGGGAGCTGTCTCTAGGATGCATCCCATGCAGCCATTTAAAGTTGCCTAAAAACATTAGAATAGGCTCATCTGTTATTGCTGCTAGGAAAATGTATGAACGCAAATGTTCATCATTTTCCTGCTCTTGCGATGCCTATAAAAGTATAACTGATAAAACCTTAAAAATAGTTCCATACATTGAGGGGTTAATAAAGGAGGAATTTTCTTTGAATTCCAGCGACATTTCTAGGCCATAACAGATTTTTTAACTATGCGTACAGTGGCGACGAAGCCAATATTTAGCGTCTGGGCAGGCGGCAGCCTTGGACGCCAGTTGCGGGCTGCGCCTTTAAGCTGCCAGGTTGCTGTTTGGCTTTCACTGTTGGCATGGATTCTGCTTCTTCAGCTAATTTTCTTTCCACGCTCTGACCTGCGCCCGACCCGGCTCACTCCTCCTTCTGGGTTTAAAAAATAACTCCGAGGGAGGCTGGCAATTCCCTGATACCTTCTGCTACATTAACACCTTCATGGCAGGACCGGCAGGTGACTTCAGCTACATTTCCTCTAGAAGGGAATATATATGTATAAGAGGACATATGCAGAACAGAAACATGGGGCTAAAAGTGAAAGCTAGAAGTCCAAAGTACCGTAATGGTCTGTTCATCTTCTGCCCCCCCCCCCCCCCATTGTAAACTTCCTCATCCACTTTATTACCTCTGTATCCTCCCTTATACCCTAATACATAGCAAACTACTTTATCCTCTGTATCCTCTGGTATATCCTAACTGACTGTAAGTTCCCTCACTGTCTGCATCTTCCTTATACCCTAATAGATAGCAAACTACTTTATCCTCTGTATCCTCTGGTATATCCTAACTGACTGTAAGTTCCCTCACTGTCTGCATCTCCCTTATACCCTAATAGATAGCAAACTACTTTATCCTGTGTATCCTCTGGTATACCCTAACTGACTGTAAGTTCCCTCACTGTCTGCATCTTCCTTATACCCTAATAGATAGAAAACTACTTTATCCTCTGTATCCTCTGGTATACTCTAAATGACTGTAAATTCCCTCGCTGTCTGCATCTCCCTTATACCCTAATAGATAGCAAACTACTTTATCCTATGTATCCTCTGGTATATCCTAACTGACTGTAAGTTCCCTCACTGTCTGCATCTCCCTTATACCCTAATAGATAGCAAACTACTTTATCCTCTGGTATATCCTGACTGTAAGTTCCCTCACTGTCTGCATCTCCCTTATACCCTAATAGATAGCAAACTACTTTATCCTCTGTATCCTCTGGTATATCCTAACTGACTGTAAGTTCCCTCACTGTCTGCATGTTCCTTATACCCTAATAGATAGAAAACTACTTTATCCTCTGTATCCTCTGGTATATCCTAACTGACTGTAAGTTCCCTCAATGTCTGCATCTCCCTTATACCCTAATACATAGCAAACTACTTTATCCTCTGCATCCTCTGGTATATCCTAACTGACTGTAAGTTCCCTCACTGTCTGCATCTCCCTTATACCCTAATAGATAGCAAACTACTTTATCCTCTGTATCCTCTGGTATATCCTGACTGTAAGTTCCCTCACTGTCTGCATCTCCCTTATACCCTAATAGATAGCAAACTACTTTATCCTCTGTATCCTCTGGTATATCCTAACTGACTGTAAGTTCCCTCACTGTCTGCATGTTCCTTATACCCTAATAGATAGAAAATTACTTTATCCTCTGTATCCTCTGGTATATCCTAACTGACTGTAAGTTCCCTCACTGTCTGTATCTCCCTTATACCCTAATATATAGCAAACTACTTTATCCTCTGTATCCTTTGGTATATCCTAATTGACTGTAAGTTCCCTCACTGTCTGCATCTCCCTTATACCCTAATAGATAGCAAACTACTTTATCCTCTGCATCCTCTGGTATATCCTAACTGACTGTAAGTTCCCTCACTGTCTGCATCTCCCTTATACCCTAATACATAGCAAACTACTTTATCCTCTGCATCCTCTGGTATATCCTAACTGACTGTAAGTTCCCTCACTGTCTGCATCTCCCTTATACCCTAATAGATAGCAAACTGCTTTATCCTCTGTATCCTCTGGTATATCCTAACTGACTGTAAGTTCCCTCACTGTCTGCATCTCCCTTATACCCTAATACATAGCAAACTACTTTATCCTCTGCATCCTCTGGTATATCCTAACTGACTGTAAGTTCCCTCACTGTCTGCATCTCCCTTATACCCTAATATATAGAAAACTACTTTATCCTCTGTATCCTCTGGTATATCCTAACTGACTGTAAGTTCCCTCACTGTCTGCATCTTCCTTATACCCTAATAGATAGCAAACTACTTTATCCTCTGTATCCTCTGGTATATCCTAACTGACTGTAAGTTCCCTCACTGTCTGCATCTCCCTTATACCCTAATAGATAGCAAACTATTTTATCCTCTGTATCCTCTGGTATATCCTAACTGACTGTAAGTTCCCTCACTGTCTGCATGTTCCGTATACCCTAATAGATAGAAAACTACTTTATCCTCTGTATCCTCTGGTATATCCTAACTGACTGTAAGTTCCCTCACTGTCTGTATCTCCCTTATACCCTGATAGCAAACTACTTTATCCTCTGTATCCTTTGGTATATCCTAACTGACTGTAAGTTCCCTCACTGTCTGCATCTCCCTTATACCCTAATAGATAGCAAACTATTTTATCCTCTGTATCCTCTGGTATATCCTAACTGACTGTAAGTTCCCTCACTGTCTGCATGTTCCGTATACCCTAATAGATAGAAAACTACTTTATCCTCTGTATCCTCTGGTATATCCTAACTGACTGTAAGTTCCCTCACTGTCTGTATCTCCCTTATACCCTGATAGCAAACTACTTTATCCTCTGTATCCTTTGGTATATCCTAACTGACTGTAAGTTCCCTCACTGTCTGCATCTCCCTTATACCCTAATAGATAGCAAACTACTTTATCCTCTGTATCCTCTGGTATATCCTAACTGACTGTAAGTTCCCTCACTGTCTGCATCTCCCTTATACCCTAATAGATAGCAAACTACTTTATCCTCTGTATCCTCTGGTATATCCTAACTGACTGTAAGTTCCCTCACTGTCTGTATCTCCCTTATACCCTAATACATAGCAAACTACTTTATCCTCTGCATCCTCTGGTATATCCTAACTGACTGTAAGTTCCCTCACTGTCTGCATCTCCCTTATACCCTAATACATAGCAAACTACTTTATCCTCTGCATCCTCTGGTATATCCTAACTGACTGTAAGTTCCCTCACTGTCTGCATCTCCCTTATACCCTAATAGATAGCAAACTACTTTATCCTCTGCATCCTCTGGTATATCCTAACTGACTGTAAGTTCCCTGACTGTCTGCATCTCCCTTATACCCTAATAGATAGCAAACTACTTTATCCTCTGCATCCTCTGGTATATCCTAACTGACTGTAAATTCCCTCACTGTCTGCATCTCCCTTATACCCTAATAGATAGCAAACTACTTTATCCTCTGTATCCTCTGGTATATCCTAACTGACTGTAAGTTCCCTGACTGTCTGCATCTTCCTTATACCCTAATAGATTGTAAGGGCCTTCATCCCTTATACCCTCCCATATACCTTAATAGAATGTAAGCGTCTACACTCACTATCCTGGTCATTGATCTTCTTGTATCCTGTATCCTCCAGTATCTCTAATAGATTTGTATATCTATTTGTTTCCAACACACTCATATCTATTTTAAAATATATCTTAAAACTTCTAAGAATGTATTATTTCAAGTGCTCAATGTCCAACAACAGTTTCCAGTGCTGTTCAGCAATAGATATTACAAATAGATTTATCATAATCTGTTTGGAAATCCTAATAGAGTGTAAGCTCCTTTGCACCCTTTCTTATACCCCTTAGCTCCTAACTGATAGTATGATCATTAACATGCTGAAGCCTTCCTTAAACCGGACCTTCACCATAATTAAACCGGACCTTCAGCGTGATTTAATGAAAAGCCCAAACTCTTAAAAAACGGTTCCCCAGCATCTAAAATTAATATATTTTACGTTTTTAGTCACTAACTTATTATTCTTTCCCCCACTGGGCTGCAACTCTGTTCAGGAATTTAGGATACGGGCGCCGCCATCTTGACTCAGAAGCATCCCACTTACTGAGGAGAGTGGGATAAGGTACAGGGGGGCGGGCTATAGCTGTGCTTTGCTCAGACAGAGCAGAGCTGGGGTCAGGAAAAGGTCAGCAGTCCCAGAATGCAGAGCGACACAGTCAGAAGATACTTCCTGTTTTCAGGCTGCCTGATGTTCCATGAGCCACCATCTTGGATGTTTAAAAGCTCATAACATGCAGTAGATGCAGGTAGGATGATTTTTAATGTGAGCAATCTGTATGTACAGGGTGTGGGAAACATATAAGATATGCTCTTATTCAGAGTGAAGGTCAGCTTTAAAGTCTAATAGATTATAAACTCCTGGAAGCAGCCCATTATTTGTTGCTAGGGGTGTGACTGGCTGTAACCTCATGAGCGCAGATCGCTTCCAAGAAGAAAAGACTTTATTGCGAGTTATTTATTGCTTGCGTTGCACACGTCCATAGCCATGCGCTTTGTACACTTTCCCTGCTGTGGAACTACAACACCCAACCTGCAATGCCTGACTTAGCTCTTTGCCAGATATCTGAGAGATCTCCTAATGGTCTAAGTTCTTTTTAACTTCATTTGTTTGCCCACTAGTATCAGTTGTAAAAAACACTATCAATGCTGATGGAAAGTGCAGCAAAAACAACATAATCATAACTAACCTTTCCCTTCCCGCTGCTGAAATGCAGCGATCGTTCTGCGTGTCTCTGGGCAACACACAAGCCAAGGTTAGGGGTGGGAGAGGGGGTCAGGCCCCAAAACTAAATGTATCCAGCCCAGGGTGCAATGAGTTTCTCAGGGGGGGGGTCACATGTCACATAAGATGGGGAGGCCGATTCATTAATAGCGGCAGGTAGCGACAGTTGAGCGACTGTAGCAGTATTTTCACAGCGCCCGCTAGTAGTCGCTGTGCTTGGCCGTTGTTCAGTTGTTGATAGCGACTGAGTCGGTGTGCAGTAATGTTGAATACGGGGTGACGAGTCGCTATTTGACAGGTTCCGCGATGTATGGGTGCGCATGATAGCGACTGGTCAGAGCGACCGGCTCCCACCACATTCATCAAAAAATCACGCTCAAAAAATTCTCGCGCTGTGAAATGCATGTTTAAACCCCAGAGCGCTGGCGGCGATGTGTTAAAAGTAGTTTTTTAACCCCCAAACCACCATATTTTTGGAAACCAAAAAAAAATCAGACCTGTAATATCAATTCTGCACAATTTTTTTTTTTTTTTTTTTTGCCTTAAAAAAATTGACTAACATAGCAGAAGCGGTCACAGTTTTTTTGACATTTAAAAAAAAAAAAAAAACATTAATAACAATTAATTATGAATATTTAAAGGTTGTTCCATTGAAATGCATTGGAGAGCGCCAGGTAGCGAGAGGTCATACCTGTCGCTGTTCAAGGTCGGACTCTGGCGCTGTGGGCTGAGGCTGGAATAATGATGAATAAGTGGCTATCTGGCGCTATCTCAGTCGCTAAGCAGGATCGGCTTGATAAATGTGTGATTGTGGTGGGGAGCCGGCGTTCTCGTGGCGGGGCCCGTCATTACCGGCCGCTCACCTGTCGCTATTCCTTCATAAATAAGGGCCTAAGAAGGAAACTGTGAGTTTGGTCCCCTATTGGTCCCCTATTCTTAGGTCAACGGGAATGTGATGAACACATTGGCTTTTTTGGTAGTACAGTGATTTGAAGATTGCAGCAATCACATATTTTGCTGTAGCTGAAAAATACCCCTACTGACCTCTCCAATATTTTACTAATGTCTCCATTTGTCCATCATTAAAGGTACCTGCCAAACATGCCCAGTCACTGGGGGTTGAGGACAGATTTGGAAAGTGCTGTGTTATAAAAACAGGCAATTTGGATTAAGTAGTCCTTCTGCTGACATTTCAGCTCAAAAGAGGTTAACTCAGGTATGTGACCCAAAGGCTTTGCCAGTTCTCACACAAAGGAAACTAGACAGTTTGCATTTTTTCGGTTCTCTTGCGGAACTTGAAGTGTCTGCCATTGTCTTCCTTGTTTAACCCTGGCCATGCCGACCCTGGAAAAGTACTGCAAAGTTTGATGCTGTACAGGGTCAGTGCAGTGCATTGGGCTTTGTCACTGTGTCTTAGTTATCTGCTATGAGAGACAGCTTCTATTGGGTCTATTTGGACTTATATTGAAGAGTAATTCAGGCAAATTAAGGAAGCCCTATATGCCACACAAAACTGTAATCTTTAAAAGACAGAAAGTTAAAGATAAAACCAGATATCATTACTATCAACTAAAATTCCGGCTTCAAATTTTCACCATTTAAACACATGGCAAAAAAGTATTATCTTTTTGTTTGTTTTTCTGGCACAGAGTTAGCTTTGTGGACAGGGCAATGGCCTACACCTGTAACCCAGGAGCCTTAACTTTTGGATTGGCATCCACAGCTCACCCTGCTAAGATTGTACCTCCCATCCTCTCTAAATCCTCACTTTCTGCTCAATGTTCTCGTTTAAGACCTCCACCATGTTGCAAATACATTGTATAAAAAGAATAAGATCTTGAGCACCCTGAAGCTACATTTTCTGAATGTTCAGCCATCACCCCCAAACAACCCTAAAATCATCACCTAATTCCTACAGCTTGACTCACCCAGTGCCTGCATCAGAATACTGGTAGCTGGCCTGTTACAGGAAACTACCCTCGTCCAATTGTGTGCGCAGAATAATTTACTACATTTTACGGGACTGCATGTTTCAAACACTAAAAAATGTTGCCACTCCATAGTAAATCAACACATATACAGATGACCTAAGTAGTTTGACTTGTAGTTGTACTTTTTGTCTTGCTTTCTGAGAATTCAAAGACACATTCGTCCGGACTTCCGTAGCTGTCTGTGAAAGTTTGGGTGGGTGTTAGTCTTTTTTTTGCTTTTTTTCGTTCATTTTTCATTCGTACGAGCGTTCGGGAAAATGTGTATATGCGCTTTCGATGAACGGAAGCAAATTGGAACATTTCCGTTACTTCCGATCATTTTCCAAACAAAATCAGAAATTTTTCGTTTGTTCAGATAACTTCCGTTGTTAGGATGGGTTTCCGTCTGATGCAGAGAGCTGATTTCCGATGGATCACCACCCTATAAATCCATTTCATTTCTGATCCACTTACAGGACCTTTGAGGGTTCGGATTGCTATTGTTGAACATGTTTTGCGGCTATGTGGAGGAGTCTGCGCGCCTTTAGCACCAAGGCATTGCATGTATCAGCATGGCCGAGGTCATAAATTGTATAGCAATGCATACCTGAATCAATACATTTCATGTATGCCTTATAGAAGCATTTTAATGCTGACCTTAATTAGTCCTTAGCATGTAAACATTTATTTTCCCACACATCCATATAATTGCTATATTTTTTTAGATTTATGCCCTTTGTGAATTATATTTGGATTGTTGAACTTGAATCTTAATTTGTTGTAGGAGTTATTGTTTTAGTCGGTTACCTTTGCTTTGTGTAATTATTTTATATTTGGTTGCAGGAACCGCAAGATGTGCCACTCACACAACATACAAGCAGTCTTTGGTCCAGCTATGCGATTCCTCAGTGTCTTTGCAGGGCATCCAGGGTCGTCCCATGATGCTTATATATTGCAGAGCTCCGGCTTATTTCGTCAGTTTGAGTCAGGAGAATTATCTGGTTGATGGCTCCTGGGTAATTTTGCTCACATTCCATCAATCCATTTTCACTGTATGGCAATGAATATGCGCAACTCATTGGGGACCACAGATGAAGAATAATGTTCTGTGGCCTGCCATTGCTATGTATTTTGTTTTTTATAGTTGTAAAAATTAGAAATTTTCACAATTTTTAAAAATGTTATATTTTATGATGGAATAAAAAAAAATGTTACAGTGTCATTTCATGGGCCCAGACATATTTAAAGATGAATATTCACATGACCGAGAAGTGGTTTGGGTGAGCTTTAAGGGTCCAAAAGGGAAGATGGAGGATAGTGCTAAGTGGTTTAGCTAAACATTGTAGTAGAAGTGAGGGTGGCAAATATGTAGGCGAGCACTTTAATGAGTTAAGTTTGTAGTGCGCAGGCGCAAGATAGTAAGGATTTCCGTCTGGACGAATATTTATTGAAAAAGGGAAACAGAATCGAACGGGAAACGCAAAGGATTCGTTGGAGGATACGATGGGAAAAGGGCAAAAACGAAAGCCTACGTTGTAACATGTGAAAATGAAACGGAAAAGTCACGATGGAAAATGACATCCTCGTATTCGTAATCTGCCGTACGAACGGACGGAAACTTTACAGAAGGTTTTCAATGCATGCATAGAATCGTTCGCACACTCATATGAGAACGGAAACATTTCACAAAAAAAACAGATCGGCACTAAAACGGAAGTTTTTTTTTTGTCTCTCTGAATCGAGCCTTTAGTGTATATCAGGTTCAGTACACCACTCACCATTATTTAGCTTAGTCAGTTGTGAGAATATCATTTGAGGTATTCCATGGCAGCTTAAGCTTAAAAGTATGGCTCAAAGTTGCTGTTGAGTGTACATTGAGTGGCCAAAATTCTACAACTTCTAGGAAGTCTCTTAGCATACATCATGTTTTAAAATGTCAAAATAATATGTAGAAGAAAAAGAGGTTGGATTACTAATTCCATCCCCTCCCTAAGTCTTCCCATAAATTATGAGTCTCCTCCATCACTAGAACAAAGCTGCTCAGCTACATTTTGGTGGTAGCAGGCCACAGTTACTATCTTTTACTTGTTTGGGGTCTTCTCAGTTGCTGCAAGCAACTCACTGGTTTCCTAGGTAAAGCATGCACCTTAGTGGCAGTAATGTTTGTTTGTTTCAGTGCGGGTACTTTTTGCCTGCCTCAAGTGCAATATGAATACCTGTTTGAATTCACAAAGGAGACCTGAAAATCTAGAAAACGTTCTAGCCTCATCTGTGTGTTAATTGTACTGTCGGTAACCAACAGAATAGGTTGCAACAGGTTGGTCAGTGTGCACACCCACCCAATAAACCCACTTAGTTGCTGGTGGTCACGTGGGACTTGCATATGACAATGAAGAGTGGTCCGGTGAGTATTTCTGGTAAATTGTTGGGCTTTTTTGTGAGGACTGAAGTGTACAGACATTCCAAATAGGCATGCATGGTGGGGTGGGGCCTGGCCGCCATTATAATTTTTTGAGCCCATTTTGATTCCTACATGCATTTCCAAAATGTGATATAGGGACCTGTTGCGGGCATGGGCAGGACATGGAATGGCATGGTAAATGGCAATTTTCTCTCCTAAAAGTCACAGACAAATGGCATGCATTTTACATTTTGTAGGAAATTAGATGCTCGGATGGGTTTCCAGACATGTGGCTGCCAGCCTGAACATCACAGGTAGGTCATGTGCCTCCTCTGTTCATTTCACTAGGACTTGTATCACGTGACACAATTCTGATTAACAAACTTTGAGAGGCTTGGGCTAATCATGAGATTTCCAGCGTCCATGAAGTACTGCTGACAGAGCACCTCCCACGTGGAGGCTGGCATTTCTGGCTCTTAGCTCTTCTAAATATTCTCTTGGCCTGACTGACATGCTGCTCTGCCTGTGTGATAATGCAATGAGCTATAATCATGCAACATTCACGTTACCCAGAACTCCTTATCTGCTTTATATGATAAAAAATCATGGCATAAGTGAGACCAGCTTTATTACTCTCCAAACCGGATCAATGATAAAAAAAAGTGCCTAAAGCCCTCCCTTCCTAACTGTTTTTGGTTCTACTTATGTCCCACCCCTTTTGGAAGTGATCCATGTCTTCCAATTGCTTATTTTCATTACTAAACCGCATCCAGTCCAAATGACTACAGGCCAGTTGCCCTGACCTCCGTAGCCATGAAAAATCTCAAACAAATAGAACTGGCGCACCTAAAAGAAACAGTAGACAAACATCTAGACCTGCTTCAGTTTGTCTACAGGCCAAATAGTTCAGTCAACGATGCAATTAAATTGGCCCTGCAACACATGTTGGAACATCTGTATCAGCCTGGAACATACTCATGACCATCCTTGACAGAAAACTATCCCAGTTTGACATTACCCCACATCTAGACCTCAACAGGTTACACTTGGCTCATTAGCATCTGGTGTGTAAGAACCATCAACACTGGTGTCCCACAAGGATGTGTACTTTTCCCAATTCTGTTTTTTATATACACTAATGATTGCCCAGTTAAAAAGATTAAATATGCAGATGATAGCAAAGTCATAGGCCTCATCAACAGTGATGACGAGCTCACATATAGACAAGGAGGTTGAGGAACTCAGCAATTGGTACCAGGAGAAATAGCTTAGTCTTAAACACACTCAAGAACATCGAGCTTATAATAGACTTTAGGGAAAGTCCACCACCACCTCTCCCCATCTAAATCCGCAAAGAGGAGGTTAAAAGAGTTGAGGAGAATACATTCCTTGGAGTCAGTATAACAAAAAACCTAAAATGGGAGTTCCTCTTTACAAACCTGTGGAAACAAAATCACATCAGTGGCTCTTCTCCCTTCATCAGCTGAAGAAGTATGGCCTACAAATAACATCCTCATATATTTTATACCTTCACCATTGAAACCATCCTATGTTTCTCTATTATTGTCTGGTACGGTAACACTACACTGCTAGGCTTTCAAAGCATTATAAGACACAAGAAAGAATTACTGACTTGCCTCTACCCACCACTGAATCACTCTATTCCAGCTGCGTTACGTAGCATGCACAGCACATAATGAAAGACTCAACACATCAAGGACACTTATTCTTCCGGGCACTGCCATAAGCAAAGACTGAAGAGTCCAATATACCAAAAAATCTATGTGCAGAAACAGCTATTTCCCATGCAGCACACAACTACTAAATTATACTAAAGACTACTAGCCTACCTCTGGAGGAAATTAATCTATTCAACTATGTAAAAATATACAAATATAGGTAAATGCAAATTTAAATGGTAACTGCTCTTTTTTGTTCGGATTCTTGTTCATCCGTTCTTCTTAATACTTTCTTCTGATGCAATGTCTATGTTTTAAAACAAATTCCTCATATCAGGGCCAGCGCCAGCACTGGGAGTACCAGGGCAAGTTCTGGGGACCCTGGTCTCAGTAAGGGCCCACTCAGACTGGACCACAAAATGATTCTCCATTAGGCCCCATGTGCAGTGTAGCACAGGGCCAGATTATAATTGCTGCAATGGATCACTTGCTCCGGATCAGGGACTTGCTCCGAATCAGGTGGGAGTCGGAATAACCAAATTTGGAGTGGCACCAAGCGGAATATAGGCACCATTCATAAATTGGTGGCTCAGCAGTTATTTGCCCTCCCTCCCACTGAATTCCATCTGCAGTACATTGACTAAATGCAAAGGCAGTTCTGGAGCCACCCACTGCATCAATGAAAGGCGCTAAAAAAGGCTGAGAATGATTTGGTGTTGGTGAGGGGGTTCCCCATGCCCTTATGGGCACCTTTATTTTGGTCCTGGTCTTGTTAATGGTTGGCCTTGGGACCAAAAGATGATGAGCAGATGAAGAAGGTGGCGAGAATTAGAGGGTTATCAGTGGCATTAGATGGTGGCGATGATCACATGATGATCAGCTACAGCAGTAGACCCTTTATTGGCAGTAGAAAAGGTGACGAGGATTAAAGGCGACTGAGAGTAATGATGGAAGATTGGCTGAGGAGGAGGCAGCATGGAGTGGGAGGTGATTGGTCGCAGTGGAGAAGTCGACAAAGACCAGAGGATGATCCGTAGCAGCAGAGAATACAGTATAGCGAGGACTAAAGCAGTGGTCCTCAACCTTTTTATGCTGATTCCCCCCTAGCCACCAGCAGTTAAAACCAAGAACCCTGGGAGAGGAGATCAATTATTGATGTTACCAAAATAAGTGGGTCACGGGCCTTGTAGCACCTTTTAATGCAAGAAAGAATAATGTTTAACTGGTAAAATAATATGATATGCAGAAACCATATTAAACTACTTGTTGGTGCACCCCTGAACATCTCTGCATAGCCCCTGGCAAACATGTACTGCAGGTTGGGGAACTAAAGGACAATCAAAAGAGTGAGCAGTTAAAAAAGCATTGAGGGCTGATTAGTGACAGAGGAGGACCCATCAGTGGCAGCACCAACAGAGAGGTTTTGATGGTTCTGGCATATTATTTTAACAGTAAATCATTAATTCTTCTTGCTTTAAAAGGTTCTACAAGGCCCATGACCCAACAGGGGGACCCACTGAGACACTCTGAGACCCACTGAGACACTCTTGCCCAAGGGCAGGGCCGGCTCCAGGTTTATGTGGGCAGTTGGGCAACATGGTCTCAGTGGGACCCTTTGTGGTGAAGAGTCACGTCACATCACCGAGGGATGTCCCAAATCTAGATGCCCCCTAAGGATCATGCTATTAGGACCTAAACTCTAGTTTTGTTCTACTTTGAAGCACACCAAACCCCTTTAAACCTGACCTCGGTGTGTAAACGAATCTAGATTCTCCTGATTTTGGATGCCCCTGTGTGTGACCCCCCCCCCCTTTGTTCATTACTTTCCTGGAACTGGTGTATGCACTGTGGGATCGCCAGTTTGAGTTAATGGCCAAACCAGGGGGGTTCTTTCACAAACAGGAGCATCCCAAATTGAGATGCCCCTGTAAAGCGTACCAAACCTCAGGGGTGGAATTGCTTGCATAGTGGGTATGCCAGAGATCCCAGGGGTTTCACACAGTAGGGTATCACAGATTGGGATACTCCAGGTATAGAAAATCAGCTGGGGTGGGCAGAACAAAACCCGGCACTTCCTCCCCTGGAATCTGAATCGAGATGCCCCATTGTGTGGAACCCCTGCCATTCCAGGAGATGTGGGCACCAGCTGTGGCGGTACCCTCCCAGTCTGACCCCGGTCAAGCGCCGTCGCACAACCCAAAGGCCGGCCTGCCTTTAAATTCTTCTGGATTTCTCTGCCTTCTTGATCTCCATTCTCTGCTTTCATCATGTTACGATCCAGCTTGCTCCTCAATTTCAGCTTCTGGATTTCCCTCTTGGAAAGCTTACCCTAATCCCTGATCTGACCTTGGCTAGTTTCTGGGCCTACAAACCGGCATTGCCTTTCCCCCTGAGTTCTGCCTATTTGCTTAAAGCAGATCAAAACTCAGGATCTGAACCCCCCAGTTTTGGTCCACTTCCCTGAGAACGAAACCCCTTGGTTGGGCAAATTGGGGGTTTCTTACAGCGGGCCCGGACTTTTTGACTCTAGGACCAAGTTTAAAGGGTTTTGTTCTGCTTTCAGAACCTAAGCTGCCAGCCTCTGACTCTTGCTTGCTATTCACCCATGAATCTGAGCTGCCCATCTCTTAAATTTCCCTCACTCTCTTGGCTGCAGTATCCAGTGGTCTGAGCCCAAGACCTAGGCATTGTACTGACATCTTTATAGGCACTATTGCGTGAGAAACCAAAAAGTGTATGTGCTTGTTTGTTTTGCTGCTTTTTGGATATTTTTTTGGCGTATGAGCATGGCCCTGACTCTGCTCTTAGACACTGAGACAATGCGGACATCCATCCCCACCATAGTGGACACCTTGTAGATTCCAGGGCCATAGTGCTCTGCCTCTATGCCGCCATTTCTATATTTGTAATTATTACAAAGGGTTTCAGCATTCTGTACTGGCCTAATACAACCTTTGCTTATTAGTGGTAGGACTGCACCCCCTCTTCTGTGCATGCCCACAGCTGCCTGTGCAAGGCCTTTCTATAGAAAATAAGATCTTCTCTTACCAGTTTAGATCTAAACAGCACTTGAAGCCGCAACAGTTTGTCCCGCTACGCTTGGTTATATTGTTTGTTTGGGTAATTTAACATGATGTCCTCCTCTTCTAGGCAAGGCTTGCTCCTTGCTCTCAGTTGGCCAATTTACAAGCATAGCTCGGCACGCATGATTTGAGTTAAACATGACCTTTTTAAGCTATTGATATAATTTAAAACAAATATTTAATTTAAAAGACAGAGGGCTCACGGCTGGCATTTAATGGTACTGAGTACTGGAGAGCCAGTGCGTTGGCAGCCTCCGCACCACCGCCAGTCTTCGAAATCTCACTAGCATCTAGCGTTAAGAGCTTTTCACACAGATAATTGCTTTACTGCTATTTCCTCCCTTCCAAGCCATAAAATTAAATCACTTCAGCCTCTAAGTAAATATAATTTGACATCATCTGTACGTCAGCAGAGAGAAATTATTTTTCATTACAGGCGAACTCCAGGAAAACCCCCAGTACCTGGTCTTGTTTTGCTGCCGTTTTTTTGAAGTAAACCGGTATTCAAGAATAGGCTGTGGCGGTATAAAAAGCAGGCACCTTTTTTAATTGCCTCCCTCCTTTATCATCCCACATTTTATCAATAGCTTAGCTGGCCATTCTTTAGTTCTTTCTGAATTCACTGTATTTGGGAGAGTCACTTGATCACCTGCCTAAATGTGTCATCATATTCATATACACAACTGGGGCAACCAGGTAAAAAGAACCTGTCCTTGGTGACCCCAAAATCTTATACATTATATGGATATGATGGAATAAAAAGAAAAAAAAGGTGTGTCTGTGGACCTTGGAATATGTTTATGACCCTATAACTCCAACCATTTACCATGTGGGCACCCTTCCCTTATGCAAAGGTGTGCGGCCATTCTACTCTTTTATAGCCTGAATGCTCCAATTCTTGACACACAGCTTCTATAGGATGAACTGGAACATCTGCTTGTATTTAGACTAAAGCCCCAAGAGAAAGCAGGACTGAAAATACATTTGAACCCCTCATTTGTTCTGTAGTAAGAAAAGATGCCTACAGCCGCCCCCCCCCCCCCCCGCCCATTTTATTATTTTATTTGGTAGTCAGACAGTGGTGCACTGGGGCCAAAAAATCTGAGGCTGTAGCATTGCATGCACAAATCAGGGGTAGGGGTGGAAATAGCTACATTTTAATTGATGCCACTGATGCTTTAGCATTATAGAGGCATGTAATGTGGCAGGTATGGGCATGCACCCTCGTAGCCATGATGATGAGGCTATAGCATTGGGTCACGGGGTTTCTTTGCTGTGGGGTGAGGGGGGAAGTGGGGATCTGTACAGCAGTGCCGGGGGAGATAACAAGGCAGGTAAAGGATGGGGATGTTATAAGCAGCAGCCCAGCCAGCCCCAAAGCAGTGTGGCCCAGTCTGCACCTGGTTACAGATGTGCCCTCCAGTTTTTTTGCCATGGTATTTTGAAAATTGAGGTAAGGTAAGGTTTAGGCGTGTGTGATAATTCTTTAGACCTTGAGATGATCTTTAGAAGTCAAAATCTTGATAAGGAAAGTTAGGGTACTTTTTGCTACCAATGATTCCATTCGTTGTGATATAGGCTCAACTGGCTTCCAAAGACCAAATGTTTCAAATAGCTTTCAAAAGCAAAATCTTCATTAGAGTAAGGAAATGTTAGGGCAGTCATTGGTGGTGGTAAACAATGCAGATTTGGAGGTTTACACCTAATGGTCCAGGTGAAGGTTTGGCTTTTTGGTCATTGAAGACTAACAGTAGTCACTGAAGAATATTCAACTGGCTACATCCATTTACCCACAGCCAAAAGAACATACCACTCCACACCCCTGAAAATACATAGGTATAACCCAATTTTGAATTTTTGTTTTAGAACAGTGTGTGTGACCCCCCCCAGCCCAGAAAGTGGGAATTTTAAAATGTTTTAACAGCAAGACAAACAAAAGTAATTCAGGGGTAAACCCATTTCAAAACCTCAACACAGAGAGGATCTACTGATTAGCTGTTCTACTGAACTTGCACTGGAACAAGGTTGAAGATGCTTCTTTGTTACATAACACGACAGCCAGCGCATATTCTGCTCAAGGGCACCCAAGAATCCTAGAGAAAAATCCTTCATTTATAGCATCAGAGAGTTCCCTTTGTGTTGCCACATGCTTATGCCATTTAGCTGCATGTTAAACCGCCCTGGTAACCAACATTTGCAAATTTGGAAGCCCCTGCTTCCTGCCCCCCAAAACTCCCCTTAAAATTCACTAGGTTTATGAAAATAAGGATTGCCTCTGTGCATACATATTAAACTGTAAAGTAGGGGTTCGATAATAAGATAGCAAGAGCAGCAGCCTTCAAGCCACCTGCTTTTAAATTAGCTCTTAACTCTTCCTGGCCATGTTGTGCCAAGCAGAATTCAGTCTGAAAAAGTCTGAAAGAGCCTTTGCTCACCTACTTCCGCTCCCTTTGAACCCCTAACTTAGTAGATATTCATCATCATCATCATCATCATCATCATCATCATTTTCTCATTAAGCGCCATTTGATGAGGGACAGTAACAAAGATGAGTCACCATATTTAAGGGTGGCATGACTGGGGTTCAAACACACCTTGAGAAATTGGCCTGGGACTGGGGCTACTAAACGCGTTGGGGGACTGGCTCTTGGCACTGACATTTTTGGGGGATATCCCGGGGAGCCGCACTTAGGTGATGTGCTTCTTGTTATTTAAATTGTTGTTTTTTGCACTACTGCGCTTTCTTCATCTTGCCACATTATCTGGTCGGATTATATAGGATTGCTAATTGCACTTTATATATTTTGCACAATACTTTGCACATTTTGCATTTATATAATTGGATTATTTTTAATATTGTTCATAAACTTTTTTGGGATTTATTTACTTTGGATGTAATTGGGATTATGGATCTTCTAGGGATATCCCATACAATGGATTGTTTTGTGATATAAGTTTTTTAATTGCATGTCTCTATGTGATTTTTAATAGGTAGTGTATAATAAATAAATATGAATTCATGAATTTTTGTTGAATGCACTAATTGCTGTGGAGGGGGTCCTGTGATTTGGTGCTATTTGGGTGATTGCTGGATTCACCACTAAACATTACTTGGACAGTAACGGATGCCCGCTATGGGAGGACTTACGGCGTTTACATATTTTTGCTGCGGTTTCCTGTCAAATGGAACTCTGCTACGAAAGTATGAATAACCAGCACTGCACTGGCAGAGCAAGAAACGAGGATCTCCTTTAACTCCCACTCAAGCAAACATCTCCATTAACCCCCCCATTTTATATAAGTACAAACCCCATTCCCCTTGCCCAAAAATATGTGGTTTAGCTTTAAATACAAGCCTTCTGATAGACCCAAATGTCTAATAATATTGTTTTGTTTTCTGAACCTGCATGGGCAGTACAAACACTTTTACTTTTTCAGTTGATTTGTTATGTTGGGTCCTTTAAGTTAACATCCAGTTCTTGTTGCATGTAAAAACGCAATATTTCAGGTCTTTATCTAAACACTTTATTGTGAAAGATAAATATTGGAAATCCTTCCCCGTATTGTGTGTCTGGTGCTGCACTGTAATAAAAGACCTTATACTGGCCCATCGTTTATTTACCAGTAACCAAGGATGCAATAGCCATAGGTCATGCAAGGTAAATGCTTAGGGCTCGGTCATTTAAAGTCAGACTATCCCAGCAACTTGGTAGTTGATCCAAAAGTATTCCCTTGTACTTATATTTAGTTTTTTGTTGTGTTTTCTTCCTGGTTTCTACCTTCGACTGCCGGCCTTTTCTGACTTCTCTTTAAGGGCCATAGGGCTAAAAATATGTCTACAAACCCCCTGCACATGATGGCCTTAAGATCCCTCCTTCCCAATGCATTTACCAGTGATACTGTCAAGCCCTGTGGGACACCCGCCTTCTAGGTAAGTCCACAACCCCCAATCTCTGCTGCTAGCTTCACCTATAGCCAAGCCCCCGTTTGCCGGGACGCTTTACAAGCCTTGCCGAACACGGTTGCCCCCAGGACTTCATAGCCCAAAGATGTGAACTTACTGCCGTCAGGTAAGCCGGGGTCATACACGTGTATTCAGTCCTTACTAGCGCAGCACCAAAGGGAGAGATGAGAGAAGAGTCGAAGTCAAGCCAGGGGTCTAGCCGGAAGGTAATAGGTACGCAGCACAAGGGATGTGAAAGATTTGTAGGCAATCACGGAGTGGTCGTACGAGACGAGGTCAGCAATGGAAATAAACAAGGATCACGGATACTATCACACCCAGCAGCACGCTATTACGGGCAGTGAAACAGTGTGGAGGGACAACCTTTATTAGCCGGGAACTAACAGGATTGGCCAGGCGAACACTCAGGCTCATTGGCCCAGCTAAACAACCCATGGGCTGGTTGCCCAATACACCAACAGGGCATTTCGCCCACCAGCAAAAGCAGGGCCCCTTTAATCAATCCTCCGGCGGGTGTGCTGTCTGCAGTGCTGCCGGAGGGCGTAAGGAAGCCGTATTTTTGAACATACAGGCCAGGGATGCGGCCACTAGCGGAAGGTGCCTCTCGAGCCGACTCCAGCTGGTGGCCAACAGAGACCAGGGTAATTGCGGCCCTGTGCAAGATCCCACAATGGCGCTCCCTAGAAACACACACACATTATGGAGAGGAAGTAGCAGATGGAACAGAGAAAGAAAAAGAAAGAAAAAACAGGAGAATGAGAGCGAGAAAGTAGTAAAGATAGAAAAGAAAGAAAGAGGGAGAGAGAATGAGAGAGAAAGCGAGAGAGAAAAAAGAAAGAGAGAAGGGAGGAAAGAAAGAAAGAAAAAAATGAGAGAGTGAGAGTGTGAGAGTTAAATAGGACTGCAAAAAAAGAAACAAAGAAAGGAGAAAATAAAAAAGGGAGAGATTGAGAAATAAAGGAAGAAAGAAAGACGCAAAGAAACTGGAAAAAAAGATGGAAGGAAGGTAAAAAAAGGAGGAAGGTGTGAAAAGGCTGACAAAAGGCAGAAATGTGGAAAATGAGGGAGATAGGGAGTATTTTGGTAAAAATTAGGGGCCTGTTGTTCCAGTTGAGAGCTCCTGGCTTCCCCTTACAGAGAGGTTGGGATGCCACCCTGTGCACACCCTAGATGCCGGCCAAGCTTTTCCTCATAATAGATGCACTATAACCCTAAAGCAATTATTTTGTGATAAAAGGCCCTTTAGCTTCAAGTTTTCACTCCATCATTACTGCCATATTGAAAAGTTTTATTTATTTGGGTTACTCCTTGTTCTGCTGGAGAAGCCAAAAGCTCTGTGTCAGATTTATTCTAGGAGGTATACTTCTCATCATTAATCATTCAGAGTTATTTCCTTTCTTGAGCCCCAAGTAGCTCGCTGACTTGAAGAGGTCATTTTTTCCTAAATTGTGGAAAATATGTCTACTGCACATTGTAAAACCTCTACACCTCATCTGAAGAACTTCTGGTTAACCATTAACGGAGAATCAGTAGTGGATCGAGCCACTTTTTGTAAAAACGTGTATTACTGACAGGAGCATGTTTTTGAGGCCTTCATCCCACCCACTCTTCCAGCTGGAGAAATTTTAGCGTGGTCAGAACTTGAGAGCTTGTCTGAATTAGAGGTCTCAGTCTGACAACTATTCTTGAGCAAGACAAGCCAGTAAGAATATAGCAGTTAGCCTGACTAAAGTCATAGTAGGTCTCAGTGATGGACCTTTTCCTGAGCCATCTGTGAATAATAAGAAAGCACACTACAGTTAAAATTGGTAGGTGTAAGTCACATGACACGGCATATATGCTTATGTGAGTTCAAGGCACATGGCACGTCAAACATTAAAGTAAGCTGCTTCTTGATTTGAGTGAGTAGTTATTTTTCCTAATTTGTGGGAAATATCTCTACCTTATTGTACTCTATACCTAACCTTTCTACCTTATTGTACTCTATACCTAACCTTAAAACTTCTCAAAAAGCATACATAACCAAAGATGCAGTGGTGGACTGAGCTAATTAAGACATGGATTATTGACAGGACCTATGGCCTTGAGGCTGAGGATTCAGCCCACCTGATTCTCCAGATGATAATTTAAAGATTGGAGCGTGTTCAGAACCAGGGAAACTAGCCTGAAATTAAAGTCTTGGCCTGACAATTATTAGTAGTTCAAGCTACTAGGAATGATATACATGTTGGCCTGTCTAAGGTTGTAACAGTTCTGGTTGAGGGACCCCATCACTGAACCACAAATCGGGAGTTAAAGGGTTAAAAAGGTGCCATGACTTACAAGTAAGTTCACAGACGACCTAGGTGGTGCACATAAACCTGGCACGTCACATATGGAATAAACTGCAATCTCATGCCTATGGGCACTTTAAGGCTTTGTTCCCCAAGCCCTGAACGAAACATTTTTATGTTCAGCTGGAATGTGACTTTAAGCGCCAATAAAACACAGCTGATAAAACACCTTGCACAAAAGCACCAGGAAACCAGGTGTAGTCAACTGTTCTGTCTATTTTTGGACAAAGGGGGCACTGTCTCTCTGGAGTTGATCATTAATTTTTAACTTGAGCAAGCAAACGCAAAGCAGTATTGGCTGCCCCTGGGTTTTTCCCAGAAATCACATAAAGCACTGATAGGCTATGTTCCATAAGCAGACCATATAACATATTAATATAACATAAGGCCCTGCTGGAAGATAAAGTGTACCTGTAATATGACAAAAGTGAAACAAATGCTTGTTTGCATCTGCCTTTTTCCTTATCAAAGGTCCTCAGTTGGATCAGAAGATAAAGAAGTCTGTTAGGTCAGAGAAAGGGCTACTGATCCTGCTCTTGGGAAACTTTCAGTCAAGGGCAAACTTGAAAATATTGTCTATCAAAATGTTTTTTTAATTTCCAGCATCACTGTTTGGGCCACTGGATAACCAAGGAACAGACCACCACATACAGGGTCAGCACCAGGTTTATGTGGCCCCTTGGGCGGCATGGTCTCAGTGGGCCCCTTTGTGGTGAAGAGCTGCGTTACATCACTGAGGGACGCCCCAAATCTGGATGCCCCCCTTAAGGATCATGCTATTAGGACCTAAACTCTAGTTTTGTTCTACTTTGAAGCACACCAAACCCCTTTAAAACTGACCTTGGAGCCTAAACGAATCTAGATTCTCCTGATTTTGGTTGCCCCTGTGTGTGACCCCCCCTTCGTTCATTACTTTCCTGGAACTGGTGAATGCTCTGTGGGATCACCCGTTTGAGTTAATGGCCAACCAGGGGGGTTCTTTCACAAACAGGGGCATCCCATATTGAGATGTAAAACAGACCAAAGCTCAGGGTTGGAATTGATTGCATAGTGGGTATGCCAGGGATCCCAGGGGGGTTCACACAGTAGGGTATCACAGATTGGGATGCTCCAGGGATAGGAAATCAACTGGGGTTGGCAACTTAAAAGCAGAACAAAACCCAGCACTTCCTCCCCTGGAATCTAAATCGAGATTCTCCGTTGTGTGGAACCGCTGGTCAAGCCCGTAGCACACCCCAAAGGATGGCCCTGTCAGTGGGCCCCCGGCAACTGCCCCGCCTTGCTGGGTGCTGACGCCGGCCCTGACCACATCTTCCAAACATCTACTGATGTATATGGCTGCTATGGAGGAAACTTGCCAGATGACACAGACATAAGTCTGGCCAATGAGTTACTCCTGAGGTCAGTGGCAAACTGGGGGGAAAAATCAGCCCAGGTTATATACAACCCTGGCCAGCAAATGACCAGCCCACAACATCCCCACTGAGCCTCCTAAATTTGCTTTCTGGCCAGTAATGAGCGGACTTGCGGCATTGTCACCACAAGGACAGATCATGGGCAGGGGAACTAAATGGTCTAGCTCATGGACATGGGATCATGGGCATTCCTAACTAAATGGTCTAGCTTTTGGAAGTATTTTAAGGGCAGATAACATGGCAGGGGTAGTTATGCCCCCCACAGCCAAGATGCTGAGGCTGAAGCACTGAGGGTAAAACATGGGCTGGGGGTTCCTGTCCGGGGGGGGGGGGTACAGGGGGGCAGGAATTGTATAGGGTTATTAGAAGAAGCAGCCCACCAGGAATTCTCCTGGATCTCACTATGGCCAGTCCACCCCTGCCCTGCTTGAATGTTGATAACTAAGGCCCTTATTTAACAAGGGATAGCGACAGCTAGCGACTGGTGAGCGGCCGGTAATGACAGGCCCCGCCACGAGAACGCCGGCTCCCCACCACAATCACACATTTATCAAGCCAATCCTGCTTAGCGACTGAGATAGCGCCAGATAGCCACTCATTCATCATTATTCCAGCAAAAATATGGTTGTTTGGGGGTTAAAAAACTACTTTTAACCCATCGCCGCCAGTGCATTTTACAGCGCGAGAATTTTTTGAGCGTGATTTGTTAATGAATATGGTGGGAGCCGGTCGCTATGGCCAGGCGCTATCATAAGCTCCCATACAGCGCGGAACCTGTCAAATAGCGACTCCTCACCCAATATTCAATATTACGGCAAACCGGCTGAGTCGCTATCAACTACCGAACAACGGCCAAGCACAGCGACTACTAGCGGGCGCTCTGAAAATGCCGCTACAGTCGCTCAACTGTCGCTACCTGCCGCTGTTAATGAATCGGCCTCTAAATGTGATTGTCCTGCAGGTCCCACAGTACCACATATTGCTTTACTGCTTAGTTATCCTACAAAAACAAGTCAACCCAACTGATTAACCAACTCCCTGCTTCACGAACCCACGCTGCTCTTTTCTTTGATAGTCTTAGGTCGATTCAGAGCCAGGTGAGAATTCTTACTCCTTATTTAGGAGAAAAAACTGCCATTGACTTTTATTGTCTACCGGGTGTAAATTTTCACCTGGCTCTGAATCAGCCCCAAGGTTAACAATGATAGTCAATGGCAGTTTTGTGTTTGTAGAGTTGAGCATACACCCTTTTGTGCCACCATACAACGTAGTACATGGCAAAATCTGGATCATAACAGCTTTGATTTTGTGATCTATAAATAAATAAATCCTAGCTTATTCCAAGACAGCAGCGGAGCAATCCTTTCTTTAAACGAATAATCTAACACAAAATAAGCGTATTTCGCACCACCTATGTAATATACAAGCAGTATTGTTTTATGCGGTATGTGGCCGTGCCTGCGACCTAGGACTATAATACTGAGTACAAACTCCACCAAATGATGGTTCCAGCAACCATCCAAATAGCCTCTAAGGTGTAGCACCCCCTCCACAACAATCAATCAAAGTATATCTCAAGAATTCATTGTTATTATTGGGCTTTCCATTTAAAATTTACATACAAACACATAGGCCCTTATTTAAGAAGGGATAGCGTCAGGTAGTGGCTGGTTAATGAGAGGTAGCGATTGGTGAACGTCGGACACGGCATGCAATTATACATTTATCAAGCAGAATCTGTTTAGTGACTGGGATAGCGCCATGTAGCATCTGATTCATCATTTTCACAGCCTCAGCGAACAGCGCCAGCGTTCAGCCTTGCACAGCGCCAGGTATGACCTCTCGCTACCTGACGCTCTCCTATACATTTCAATGGACGATCCTTTTCTTCTCTTTAAACGGTTTTTTTTTTTTCAAAAAAATCACAAATAATTCTGTGACCTCTTCTGGCATTGAAATAGCAGTTTTTTCATAATTTTTTCATTTTTTATATATTTCTTCAGAAATGACATTACAGGTCTGCCATTAAAGTGTTCATGTTACAATGTTGTTACAATGTAATTCCATATGTTTTCAATTTGTTACTAGTGGATAGATGCTGAAAAACAGACTTTAAACACACCGCCTCCTGCGCTCTGGGCTTCAAACAAGTATTTTTCGGCGCCAAAGATTTGTGAGGCTGTTTTTTTGCTGAATATGTTGTGAGTCGGTCACTATGAGCAGCGCTAACATGCGCCCCCATACAGCGCTGTACTGGTCAAATAGCGACTCCTCACAATGTATTCAACATTACTGAACAGCGACTGAGTCGCTATAAACTAGCGACTCACAGCCGAGCACTGCGACTACTAGCGGGCGCTCTGAAAATGCCTGCTACAGGCGCTCATCTGTCGCTACCTGCCGCTAAATGATGAATCAGCCTCCCCGATTAAAATGCCCAAGGCCATTCATTATGAAGGACATCCCATGTTGACCTGCAAAAACATTACAATCCGTGCAAAATACATCACAATATAAAAAACAACAATCGAATACATAAAGTGCAATCTGCTATTAGTTAAAGTGCCAAAGTGCAGAGAAAGTGCTAATATATTCTAAATAAGTTATAAATAATAAAATTCATAAGAAAAAAATGGCAAAAAGAGTTGCAGAAAAGCAACTGATAATACCAAAAAACATCACCTAAAAGGTAGCGAGTCCCCAAGGTGTCCCCCACATAAATTGCCAGAGAATGGGCCCCCACGCGTTCCGTAGTCAGGCCCCCGACTACTTTTTCAAGGTAAGAGAGCCTTAAAACTAAAAGCCTAATACATATTTTGTCTGGCTTAAAAAAATCAGCTCCAAGAATTGCATATATCATCCCAATAATGTGTAATACATGGTAACGGTCCAGCAGACAGGGGGTTAAGTACAGGCATTCGAGGAGGAAGAAAGGCTGATGAATAATACTGTCTGAGAGGAACAATGGCGACTTGTCACTGGAGCCAATGGAAGGTGTGCCATTGCCCCAGGTATAGAGTGCGCCACACACCGCCACCGGGACAGGTGCGGCTTCCCCTGCAAGGTGCGAGATCATTCTGACGATACAATAAAAGCATTGTTGGCAGCTCCCTGGCTGCATCTTTTCATGTACATACAGTTTGCCTGGGGAGGTAACTTTGTTTCTTCCTAACTGTACATGCTGAAAGCATTTATATTATGTGCTACAGAAACTCACTCACAACTCAACCTAATCTGTTACCATTAAAACTGGGCTTTATGGATGTGCCAATGCCATAACACTGTGTCAGAATTGTTACTTATCTTTGGATAGATTAGTCGCTGGTACTATGATTTCTGCAGGGGGCAGCACAAGATTTCTATATGGACCGTAGGTTGGGAGGGGAAACACAGATTTTCTACTTGTATATAAGCCCTATATAGCCTGTGGGCAGGGCCGGATTACTATTATTATTATTGTTTATATAGCGCCATCATCTTCCGTAGCGCTTTACAAAGTAGTAATTACAGACAGGGTAGAAACATACGGTACATATACTATTTCAAATGCAGTTTTACAGAGTTGACAATGGATATTCTGAGTACAAGATACAATAGGGGAGAGAGCCCGGCCCTTGCGAGCTTACAGTCTAAAGGAAGAGGGGAGAAGACGAGGGGGAAGGATCACAAACAGTCAGTATTGAGCTTTGTGCCCTTTAGAAGATTGGTTAGGCCAGATTATATGCTTGTCTGAATAAGTGAGTTTTAAGGGCGCCTTTGAAGGTTTTGAGGGTTGTGGAGTGGCGAATTGGGTGCGGGAGGGCATTCCAGAAGATTGAAGTTGCATGTGAGAAGTCCTGGAGGCGGGCGTGAGAGGAGGGGACCAGGGTGGAGGACAGGAGAAGGTCGGCAGAAGAGCGGAGGCTGCGTCTAGGTTGATACTGTTGGATTAGAGATGAGATGTAAGGAGGGGCCTGGTTGGAGAGAGCTTTGTATGCGAGAGTTAGAGTTTTGAACAGGATTTGCTGTGGGACTGGCAGCCAGTGTAGGGATTGGCAGAGAGGCACAGAACTGGAGGAGCGAGAGGAGAGGTGGATGAGGCGAGCAGCAGAGTTCAGGATAGATTGGAGGGGTGCCAGTCTGTTAGTTGGTAAGCCACAAAGAAGGATGTTGCAGTAATCCAGACGGGATATGACCAGGGCATGCACTAGCATTTTAGTGGTGTCAGGTGAGAGGAAAGGACGGATGCAGGAGATGTTGGAGGCGACAGGAGGTGGCCAGGGAGTGAATATGTGGTTTGAAAGAGAGGACAGAGTCCAGAATGACTCCCAGGCACCGAGCTTGGGGAGTTGCTGTTATTGTGTAATTGTTGACAGAAATAGACATGTTAGAGAGGGGAGGGGAGTTAGATGGTGGGAAAATTCTGTCTTGTCCATGTTTAGCTTGAGGTAGCAAGATGATGAGAGGGGCGCAAGTGGCCTCCACCACTTTCCCTGCAAAGGGGGCCTCCACCAACCTTTGAGTTATGGTCTGGCCCAGAAGGCTTTTCAATCTTTGGTCTGATGGATGCAGGGCCAGCAACAAAGCTATTAGCGTCAGTCGCAGCCCCCGGGGCAGCCAAAGCCAGCACAGGGCAGGATGGAGAGCAGCAAAGCCGCCATCAGCAACACTACAGGGATGAGGGTGGGTGTCAATCGGTGGCCAGTCACTGCATATAAGCCACCAAGCACAGCCGCTGGCAGCTCAATGCAGGGAACTGTTTTACACTGGACCAGCCGGGCGACTACACTACCCCCCACTGTCCAGAATGGCAAAGCAGGAGTTCATGAGCAGCACGCACCCACACAAGGGACTCGATCTGAGGTTCCAGTAAGTAGGCGGGTGCCAGACATCCACCAATCAGTTACTTGGCTGAACCATAATTTTAAAGGAAAAAAATACTGTATCTGAGGCCTCCACCAGATTTTGTGCCCAGGGGCCTCCACCACACTTAATCCGGCCCTGCCTGTGGGTTGGACTCCAAGCCCGGATTCTTTATACATTTTGCTGGGCCTCCACTGCTGATGCCACATCCCCCTCCCCCCAAAATTATATAGAGTGCATTGCTAACCCCTAACCAGGGCCGTATTTAGTGTTCATGGTGCCCTAGGCACTTTAAGTGTTTGCACCCCCTTTTTTAAATTTAGGTCATGGTCTATAGAAAAAAAAAGTGTGTAGGGGGAAATGGTGCAATGACATACCTCCAAAGTGTCCCTGATATGGAGGGACTGTCCCTCTTTTGAGTCTGTGTCCCCCTGACCCCTGTTGTTCTCATTTGTCCCTCTTTGAGGTGTAACATGCAGATCTGCATCAATAAATGATTCATTTGCCAATTCAAAGTGTTTCTATTCTTGTAACTGTTACAACTTATCTCCTATCCATCCCTCAATGAGGGGTTGTGGCCTAATTTACAAATTGTCCCTCTTTCCCACCCTGAAAAGTTGGGAGGCATGCAATGGGCTAGATGCAGAGTATGTGTGTGGAGGAGGGACAGGGCACCAGGGGCGAAATGCAGAGAAGCAGGGAACCATGTTCCATCTTTTACTGCATTCTGACATACAGGAGTCACATGACCAAAGCAGTGGAGGGGAGATGCTCTGGCCTGTGTTCAACCCATTGCACCCCCCCCCCCTTCACACAAATACACTGCATCCTTCTGTGGCTGGGGGGTGCTTGTTAGGAGGCATTAATGTTCATGATATGAGAGTTGTAATTTCTTTACTACAGTAGTAAGTGCAGCGCCCCCCCCTTCCAGGTTGCCACCCTAGGCACGTGCCTAGGGTTGCCTAGTGGTAAATACAGCCCTGCCCCTAACCAACAGTTTGCCTTTTGAAATTAGCTGGGCTACCTATCTACTGCAATTCCATATTATTCACATGGACCCTTTAGGTGCCTAGCCATCTAAATCATCAGGAGCATTTCTATGGGGGCCTTTATCAGCCCCCCCCCAGCATACTGGACTAATAGGGGGGCACTGCCTGTGGCTAATTCCTGCACTGATAGCCCGGCCTGTCTCTTATATACCCCCCCACCCCCAAAAAAAACTACCTACTAAAATGTTACTGATAATGCTTCATGTTACATGTTATATATTTAGGATCTGCATGTCAGGGGATGGAACTGTGGGCACATTCCCTCCAATTTTTAGACTGAGTTACACAGCACAGAGGAGGAGGCAAGTTCTTAAATTCAGGCAGGGAAGAGTAGAAAAGGTTAACCCTCCTTCAGGGCCAGCTCCAAGCCTAGGGAGTAGAATCTCACTGGGCTCTTGACACACTTGCCAGTAAAGCTGCATGTATCGTGGACGGTATATTTCGTCTACTTTGAAATTCACTGAAACTTCTGCAATATGGATTTATGTATCTTAATTAGGGATGAGCGAATCGATTCTAACGAACCTGAATTCGCACCGAATTTCAGGAAAAATTCGATTCAGCACGAACCCGAATTTTTGGTGGTTCGCGCTGACTGAATTTTCCCTGAAATTAAAAAAAAAAATGCTGGCATGGTGGGAGCGGGGAGTGGCTGCGTTCCGCGCCCACTGACAGCGCAGCCGGCCTCCCCGCTCCCACCATGCCGGCATGTAGCAAACACCTACATGCCGGCAGAGATGAGCGATTCTTTAAAGTTCGATTCGGACGAACCCGAATTTCTTGGAGAAATTCGGCGAATGGCCCGAATCGAATTTTTAAGAAGTTCGCTCATCTCTAATCTTAATTTACAAATTATAGCCAGCATCCCATATTTAGCTAATCTCTCTTGAAAGATGTTGGGAATAAAGCTAACAGCTACCAGTTCTGTTTGCTGCAGGACACTAGGCTTGATTCAGAGCCCCTTTCTCGACGTTTTTATGGAGGTCTTGCTACCAAATGAAAAATCGCACACAAATGAAAACATGTCACACAAAATGTGTTGCAGAAAAAAAGGCTCCGGTGAATCAGAGGGGGAAAAATGGCCAAGAACGGAAATTTTCATGCAAAAAAGTGTCAAGAAAGGGGCTCGGAATCAACCCTACTGTGTCCTAAATAGGGGGTTTCCTAGGGGAGGATCATGACCAAGATCACAATGGGGAAGATGCATGTCACTTGTTTAAAATGAAAAGTGCCCCCCCCCCCCCCCCCAGGTGCAGGGGCCCATACATCTGCCTTGTTAAGCCCCTACGTCCTTTAAAACACATATACAATGGGGTAAGGTACAGAAGGGCCTGTGGAAAGGACTAACACTTCCAGTGGCAAGATGCTTTGGCTTGTAAGTCATTACTAAAAGAGGAAGGTTCCACTTCATCTGCGATACCATTAATCTGGGTCAGTCCTGTACTGCCTATCTTACCCACATGGACCCTGATAAGCAACTACTGGTTATTGCTTTTCTCTCACTCCCTGGTCAACGACACTTATGTTCAAGGGAGATCGAACACAGGCAAGCTGATTCATTACTAGCGGCAGGTAGCGACAGATCCGTCTGTAGCAGGCATTTCAGAGCGCCCGCTAGTAGCCGCTATGCTCGGCCGTGGTTCGCTAGTTCAGAGCGCCTTAGTCGCTGTGCAGAATTGATGAATACGTTGTGGGGAGTCGCTATATGAGCAGCACAGCGCTGTATAGGAGCGAATGGTAGCGACTGGTCAGTGCGACCGACTCACACCATATTCATCAAAAAAACAGCCTCACACACCGCCGGCGCTCCAAAATGCTTCGCTGTAGCTCAGAGCGCCGGAGGCTGCGTGATTAAAGGCTTTTTTGAACATGTATCCACCAGTAACAAAGCGAAAACATATGGAATTACATTGTTATAACATTGTGACATGAACAAATTAATGCCAGACCTGTAATGTCAATTCTGCATAAATATATATAAAAATGAAAAAAGTTTGAAAAAATGGCTTTTTCAAGGCCAGGAGAGGTCACAACGTTATTTGAGAATGAAAAAAAATTATAATAATAAAGCCCCCCTGTTTAAAGAGAAGTAAAAGAACATCCATAGAAATGTATGGGGGAGAGCGAGGTAGCGAGAGGTAAGACGTGGCGCTCTGCAAGGCTGAACGCCGGCGCTGTACGCTGAGGCTGGGATAATGATGAATCGTACGCTACATGGCGTTGTTCCAGTCGCTCACCAGAATCCGCTTGATAAATGTGGAATTGCGTGCCGTGTCCGGCGTTCACCTGCCGCTACCTGACGTTTACAAGGCACTACCTGGTGCTAGAGCTTCATGAATAAGGCCCTAAAAGTCTCCATACATACTGCCTAAGGGACAGAAGACAGGGGGTTCACACACACACATCGGTTCTCCAGATCTAGCTCATACTACTATAAAATGCTGCCTGACTTTTGGCCCACATCTTTACTAAGACTGGGGCACAGAGAGTCACAGAAGCACAGGCTGTACGTACAAATGACATAATTGAGCTGGTTGTTAGTCACAGTGGCAAGAGCAGCAGGGCCCATTAGTTTTATGCACACACAATGATGACGCCATGTGCCGAACAGTTTGCATACATAAACACAGAATTTCTCTTGAAACAAGGTGGATCATCCAAATGACCTAAAAGCTTGACCGCTGAGTATAACCTTTCATTTCATATTATGTTTTCAAAGACACAACTTTCTTTTGTACAATCAATCGTTTCTCAAAATCCCACCAATAAAATGATTGCAAATATTGTCAAAGATTTGGAGGCCGATTCATTAATAGCGCCAGGTAGCGACAGATGAGCGACAGTAGCGTTATTTTCACAGCGCACGCTAGTATTCGCTGTGCTTGGCCGTTGTTCGGCTGTTGACAGCGACTCAGTCGGTGTGCGGTAATGTTGAATACGGGGTTAGGAGTCGCTGTTTGACAGGTTCCGCGCTGTATGGGAGCGCATGACAGCGAATGGCCATAGCGAACGGCTCCCAGTATATTCATTAACAAATCACGCTCAAAAAATTATCGCGCTGTGAAATGCATGTTTAAACCCCAGAGCGCTGGCGGCGATGGGTTAAAAGTAGTTTTTTAACCCCCAAACAACCATATTTTTGGAAAAAAAAACATGTTTTTACAAACATTTTGTAATATGAATACATTAATATCAGACCTGTAATATCAATTCTGCACAAATTTTTTTTTTTTTGTTTACCTTAAAAAAAATATCTAACATTGCAGAAGTGGTCACAGAATTTTTGCCATTTAAAAAAAAAAAAAAAAATTAATAGCATTTAATTATGAATATTTAAAGATTGCTCCATTGAAATGCATTGGAGAGCGCCAGGTAGCGAGAGGTCATACCTGTCGCTGTTCAAGGTTGCTCGCTGGCGCTGTGGGGTGAGGCTGGAATAATGATGAATGATTCGCTATCTGGCGCTCTGTCAGTCGCTAAGCAGGATCGGCTTGATAAATGTGTGATTGCGGAGGGGAGCCGGCGTTCTCATGGCGGTGAGCGTCATTACCGTTCGCTCACCATTCGCTGCCTGGCGCTATCCCTTGTTAAATAAGGGCCCTGGTTATTTTCATCCGGTTTTATTGCCATTTGGAGGGAATATCAGATTAGTTGTCACCTGTGGCCCCTGTCAGTGATTTTGCGTGACGTTTTTCTAGTACAAGGGACAAATAGTATGGTAATTTGGTAACACAGCCACACTTTGGCCCTTATTTAAGAAGGGATAGCGTCAGGTAGTGGCTGGTTAATGACAGGTAGCGAGAGGTAGCGACTGGTGAACGCTGGACATGGCACGCAATTACACATTTATCAAGCAGAATCTGTTTAGCGACTGGGATAGCGTCATGTAGCATCTGATTCATCATTTTCACAGCCTCATCGAGCAGCGCCAGCGTTCAGCCTTGCACAGCGCCAGGTATGACCTCTCGCTACCTGACGCTCTCCCATACATTTCAACGGACGATTCTTTCCTTCTCTTTAAACGTTTTTTTTTTTTTTCAAAAAAAATCACAAATAATTCTGTGACCTCTTCTGGCATTGAAATAGCAGTTTTTTCTTAATTTTTTCATATTTTATATATTCCTTCAGAAATGACATTACAGGTCTGGCATTAAAGTGTTACAATGTTGTTACAATGTAATTCCATATGTTTTCGCTTTGTTACTAGTGGATAGATGCTTGAAAACAGACTTTAAACACACCGCCTCCTGCGCTCTGGGCTTCAAACAAATATTTTTTAGCACCAGAGATTTGTGAGGCTCTTTTTTTGCTGAATATGGTGTGAGTCGGTCGCTATGAGCAGTCGTTACCATGCGCTCCCATACAGCGCTGTACTGGTCAAATAGTGACTCCTCACAATGTATTCAACATTACTGAACAGCGACTGAGTCGCTATAAAGTAGCAACTCACGGCCGAGCACTGCGACTACTAGCGGGCACTCAGAAAATGCCTGCTACAGACGCTCATCTGTCGCTACCTGGCGTTAGTGATGAATCAGCCTGCCCGTGTATTATCACCAGTTCCAAGAAGATTCCCAACTCAAATGTTTTTATTAGTAGTGGTCAATTGCTGAATTTGGGGGTGTATATTATATTTAGCTTTACTTACCTGATTTACCAATCCTGTACCCTTTGTTAAATCCCAGCTCTGGCTAAAACAGTTTTTCAAGTTTCACATAAAATGAAGGATTTGGGTTGACCTGGAAGATAATGTTTCAGATTTAAATACTGATAATGATCTACAGCAGGGGTTCCCATCCATTGGTACTACTACCACTGATGGTACTTGGGAGCCTATCAGGTGGCAAGGCTGCAGACTGACCCGTATCCCAAGATTCCCAACCTAATCTGCCGCTATATATACTTCACCAGTGCCTGATTTGCTCAAGAAAAGAAAAACTGCTCCAAGAGGTGATAAAAATATTTATGTGCATTAGTTGTATCTTTCATTTACTTTAAATAGATGTGTGTGTCTTGTATCATGGTTTTAGGTGACTGACAACTAACATGCATCAACAAAGGTGGTACGTGATATATCATTGGAGTATGGAAAGTGGTATTTTATTATTATTATTATTGTTTATTTATATAGCGCCATCATCTTCCGTAGCGCTGTACAAAGTAGTAATTACGGACAGGGTAAAAACATACAGTACATAGAGGCCGATTCATTAATAGCGGCAGGTAGCGACAGTTGAGCGACTGTAGCGGCATTTTCAGAGCGCCCGCTAGTAGTTGCTGTGCTTGGCCGTTGTTCGGTAGTTTATAGCGACTCAGTCGGTTTGCCGTAATGTTGAATATTGGGTGAGGAGTCGCTATTTGACAGATTCCGCGCTGTATGGGAGCGCATGATAGCGACTGGCCCTAGCGACTGGCTCCCATCATATTCATTTAAAATCACGCTCAAAAAATTCTCGCGCTGTAAAATAGATGTTTAAACCCCAGAGCGCTGGAGGCGATGGGTTGAAAGTCGTTTTTTAACCCCCAAACCACCATATTTTTGGAAACCAAAAAAAAGAAGTTTTTTAAATAATTTAGTAATATGAATACATTAATATCAGACCTGTAATATCAATTCTGTACAATTTTTTTTTTCCCTTAAAAAAATTATCTAAAATGGCAGAAGTGGTCACAGAATTTTTCACATTAAAAAAAAAATTAATAACAATTAATTATTAATATTTAAAGATTGTTCCATTGAAATGCATTGGAGCGCGCCAGGTAGCGAGAGGTCATACCTGTCGCTGTTCAAGGTCGGACGCTGGCGCTGTGGGCTGAGGCTGGAATAATGATGAATGAGTGGCTATCTGGCGCTATCTCAGTCGCTAAGCAGGATCGGCTTGATAAATGTTTGATTGTGGTGGGGAGCCGGCGTTCTCGTGGCGGGGCCCGTCATTACCGGCCGCTCACCAGTCGCTACCTGTCGCTATTCCTTCATAAATAAGGGCCATAGACTATTACAAGTGCAGTGTTACAGAGTTTACAATGGATATTCTGAATACAAGATAAAATAGAATAGAGGGTCCTGCCCTTGCGAGCTTACAGTCTAAAGGATTTTAAGAAAAAAGGTTGAGAACCTCCAATCTGTATCAGGTGCATTTTTTTGCATTCTGAAGATACTGGATCAAGCAAAGAAGGCCCACAGATGCCTACAATCCACATGTAGTCCCGAGATAAGAAACTAGGAACAAAACTGAAAAGCCAAATCTTATTAAAATAAATAATACTGGGGTGGATGAGCTGTGTTTTACTCTACATCCTTTACTTTTAATTTCATTTAACGATTTCATTTAAAGACTTTTCTCATTATTAGTGAGCTGGTAAGAGGTCTCACGCACTCTAGTTCAAAGGGTAGGCTTGGAAGTGAAGAGTAAAAACTAATATCAAAAAGTAATGGCTACACATGTATTATACACATGCACATTTTTCAAATGCACTTTTTTGTTACTGGATTACAGAAGTTTTAAAAATGCACAAAAAAAGGCTCAATTACTATAAAGTAAAATGTTAAATTTGCAGAGACCATCTTTCCTTATCAAATGATGTCAATAATTTAATTACTACGTACAACCTTTACTTTTAATTTCATTTAACGATTTTAAAGATTCAGCTTCCTTTTTTTTTTTATGAGGACCTAGAGCAATGTCCAAAGTGCAGAAATGTATGATAGCCTGACAATCATATTTCATTGATCAGATTGCTCTAAAGCGTAAAGGGTTAGGTAATTTGTGGATCCGGTTAAGCTAACATAGACAGCTATTGACAAGTTTCAGTTCCATAAAGATTCCTAGCCTCGATGTTTTTGCATTAGTAGTGGTCATTTGTCATTATATTCAACTTTACCTTTCTTAATTTTAGACAAAGAAAATAAGGGTCTGTGTTGACCTCATTGGGGAGACCTACAGTAGCAGGAACTATTTTAGCTTGAAATTCTGATAATGGTCTACCCAACCTTACCTGGACCAGCCCTGAAAAATATACCAATTAAAAGGGCCCGGCTGGATTAAAAGGAGGTGTCTGCAACATGGAAAATGATTTAGCTTTACTGGATGGTCAAAACTGTGGAAACTAGAGTTTAATGTCTCTAAATGTAAAATCCTGCACTTGGGTAGAAGGAATCCCTGCTCTGAGCACCGTATGGGCAGCACTGTGTTATCCAGGACCTCGGAGGAGAGAGATTTAGGGATACTGATTACTGATAACTGCAAGATGATTGGACAGTGTAGCCAGGCAGTGAGAAAAGCAAGCAGGATGCTCGGCTGCATAGCTCGAGGCATCACCAGTAGGAAGAGGGAGGTTGTAATGCCTCTGTATAGAACCCCGGTGAGGCCACATCTAGAATACTGTGTGCAGTTCTGGAGACCTTACCTGCAAAAAGACATTATTCAAATAGAACGAGTCCAAAGGCCGGCAACAAAAATGGTGGAAGGACTTAAACTTAAAACTTATCAGGAGAGACTTAAAGAACTTAATTTGTACAGTCTGGAGGAAAGAAGGGAGAGGGGGGACATGATTGAGACCTTTAAATATGTGAAAGGATTGAATAAGGTTCAGGAGGGAAGTGTTTTTAAGAAGAAACTTAATGATAGAACAAGGGGGCACAACCTGAAGCTAGTTGGAGGGAAGATCAGGAGCAATGTTAGAAAATATTATTTTACAGAAAGAGTAGTAGATGCTGGGAACAGACTTCCAGCAGAGGTAGTTGAAAAATCAACAGTCACTGAATTTAAACATGCCTGGGATAAGCCTCCATCTATCCAAAGATAAAGAGAACATACAGTATATACATAAGGGCAGACTAGATGGAGCGTATGGTCTCCTTCTGCCGTCAACCTTCTATGGGCCTTATTTCTCAAGGAATAGCGACAGATAGCGACTGGGGAGCCGGCCAGTAAAGCCAGGTACCGCAACTAGAACGCCGGCTCCCCTCCACAATCACACATTTATCAAGCCGATACTGCTTAGCGACTGAGATAGCGCCACCTAGCAACTCATTCATCATTATCCCAGCCTCATCCCACAGCGCCAGCGAACATCCTTGAACAGCGACAGGTATGACCTCTCGCTACCTGGCGCTCTCCAATGCATTTCAATGGCAGAATGTATTTTAATTATTATTTTTAATACATTTTTTTTTTTAAATTTCAAAAAAAAATCTGTGAACACTTTCCTTTGAAAATGTATTTTTTGGGGATTTTTAAAAACATTTTTTTTTTTTTGCAGAATTGATATTACAGGTCTGATTTTAAACTATTCAGGTTTGAATATTATTTCAAAATCATTCCATTTTTTTTTTTTGGGTGGTTAGGGGGTTAAAAAACTACTTTTAACACATCGCCTACTGCGCTCTGGGATTTAAACATGCATTTCACAGTGCTAGGAATTTTTAAGGCTGATTTTTTAATGAATATGGTGGGTGCCGGTCGCTATGTCCAGTCACTATCATGCGCTCCCATACAACAGCGAACCTGTCAAATAGCGACTCAGCATCTTGTATTCAACATTACGGCACACCGACTGAGTCGCTATCATCCACCGAACAATGGCCAAGCACAGCGACTACTAGCGGTCGCTGTCAAAATACCGCTACAGTCGCTCAACAGTCGCTATTAATGAATCAGCCTCTAAGTTTCTAAAAGGGCGGCCCAAGGGGCTTGTGCCCCGGGGCCACCACCACTTTCCCCGAGGGTGAGCACCTATGAGGGACAAAAAGGATGCTGTCCAGAGCTGCTGTGTGGAGTCAGCAAGAGTAGCTTAAGGTGCGAGATGGCAAAGGCTTACTGTAAAAGAGCAGCATCTCAGTTGATTCCTCTGGCGCCCAGTTCGGCTCTCTGCTGTTCCCTGCTCTCTGTCCCTACCCCACCCCTTTGTAACATGCAGTGCAGGAATCACTGAGCGGGAACAGCCAAGGGCGCTGGTGGAATCATCTGAGATGCTGCTTTTTTTACAGTAAGCCAGTGCCAGCCACAAGCCCGCATCCACCTCTAAATGCTTTCCGCAGGTGGCATTGTTATTGAGCTCAGCTGAGCTCCTGACCCGGTGCCCACAGTTCTTTAAATGAGCTTGCCTCCAGCCAACCCCCCCACCAGCAGCACTTTTTACACCCAGCAGTAGAAGCAGGGTGGAGAGATGGGGGTGCGGTGGGGAGCAGGGCATAGATGAGGTGCAGTGGGGAGCAGATATAAGGGTGCAGTGGAAGCAGACCATAGATGGGGGTGCAGCATGGAGGAGGGCATAGGTGGGATGCAGTGGGAGCAGACATGGGGGTGCAATGGAAGCAGACCATAGATGGGGTGCCATGGGGAGCATCGATGGGGTGCATTAGGGAGCAGAGATGGGGGTGCAGACCATAAATGGGGTGCAGTGGGGAGCAGAGATCGGGGTGCAGTGGAAGCAGACCATAGATGGGGGTGCAGCATGGAGGAGGGCATAGGTGGGATGCAGTGGGAGCAGACATGGGGGTGCAATGGAAGCAGACCATAGATGGGGTGCAGTGGGGAGCAGCGATGGGGGTGCAGACCATAAATGGGGTGCAGTGGGGAGCAGAGATGGGGGTGCAGTGGAAGCAGACCATAGATGGGGTACAGTGGGGAGAAGAGATGGGGGTGCAGAGGTAGCAATCCATAGATGGGGTGCAGTTAGAAGCAGAGATGCAGATGCAGTGGAAGCAGGATAGATAGGGTGCAATGGGGAGCAGAGATGGGGTGCATTTGGGAGCAGAGATGGGGGTGTAGTGAAAGCAGACCATAGATGGGGTGCAGTGGGGAGAAGAGATGGGGGTGCAGGGGTAGCAGATTATAGATGGGGTGCAGTTAGGAGCAGAGATGAGGATGCAGTGGAAGCAGGGCATGGATGGGGTGCAATGGGGAGCAGAGATGGGGTGCATTGGGGAGCAGAGATGAGGATGCAGTGGAAGCAGACCACAGATGGGGTGCAGTGGGGAGCAGAGATGGAGGTGCAGAGGTAGCAGACCATAGATGGGGTGCAGTGGGGAGCAGAGATGGGGGTGTAGTGGAAGCAGACCACAGATGGGGTGCAGTGGGGAGCAGAGATGGAGGTGCAGAGGTAACAGACCATAGATGGGGTGCAGTGGGGAGCAGAGATGGAGGTGCAGGGGTAGCAGATCATAGATGGGGTCCAGTTAAAAGCAGAGATGAGGATGCAGTAGAAGTAGGGCATGGATGGGGTGCAATGGGGAGCAGAGATGGGGTGCAGTGGCAGCAGGTCATAAATGGGGTGCAGAGGGGACCAGAGATGCTGGTTGAGAGCTGTGATGGCACAGAAGAGCAGAGGACCCAGTGGCAGCAGCGAGGACCAGACAGTGAAGACCTGAGGACCCAGCAGAGAGGATAGCAGCAGCTATGATCGCTCAGTGAAGACAACATAGACCCCCAGTAAAGGTGGAGGTAGGTGCCACACTGCAAGATGGAAAGCTATAATTAGATCTGTATGGTGGGGGCAGGAATTAGATGCACACTGCAGAGCTGCCCACCTGCTACTGGGCTAAATATAGAGGCCGATTCATTAATAGCGCCAGGTAGCGACAGATGAGCGCCAGTAGCGTGATTTTCACAGCGCCCGCTAGTATTCGCTGTGCTTGGCCGTTGTTCGCTTGATGACAGCGACTCAGTCGCTGTGCGTTAATGTTGAATACGGGGTTAGGAGTCACTGTTTGACAGGTTCCGCGCTGTATGGGAGCGCCTGACAGTGAATGGCCAGAGCGAACGGCTCCCAGCATATTCATTAACAAATCACGCTCAAAAAATTCTCGCGCTGCGAAATGCTTGTTTAAACCCCAGAGCGCTGGCGGCGATGGCTTAAAAGTAGTTTTTAACCTCCAAACAACCATATTTTTTGATTAAAAAATTAAACAAGTTCTGCACAATTTTTTTTTTTTTTTTACCTAATATCTAACATTGCCGAAGTGGTCACAGAATTTTTGACATTTAAAAAAAAAAACATTAATATCAATTAATTATGAAAATTTAAAGATTGCTCCATTGAAATGCATTGGAGAGCGCCAGGTAGCGAGAGGTCATACCTGGCGCTGTGATGGGATTAGCAGCGGCGCTGTTCGTTGCAGTCCGCTACATGATGAATCCCGCACTAGCTGACGCTCTCGCCGGCGCTAGCCTCATTTAGCGTGATAAATGCGTGATTGTGTCCGCCGCCTGGCGTTCTGGAGTCGGTAGCCGACGATAGCTGGCGATACCTGGCGCTAGTGAGACACTACCTGGCGCTATCCCTTGATAAATAAGGCCCAAAGTTGCTGCAAGTGTATGTACTGTGTTTTGTCCCCATTTGATGCCACTCTGCTTGGAAATGGTGAGTATGGCACAAGGGGGGTAGGTTGGGTTAGTTTAGTGCCCCTGGGGACCAAGATCCCTCCTTGCACAGAAGTGTACGGATATGGTCTGATTAACTGAAGTGCGCTTCTGACCATAAAACAGGACCAAACCAAATCTGTCAACTTTGGAAGAAAGGTCAATAGTGGAACCAGAAAGGGAGGGAGCAGCGAATAGCAGAGGAGAACCCTAGGCCCGTACAAGGCTAAAGGCCCGAATACCTACTTGTGTGGGTCAGACTGTGCTGAGCCATCTGGAGCTGCTAGAGGGGAACCAAGTCCTGGGACTGGAGAATACAATGTGACTGTGCTACTGGATCTATTTCTAAAGGGAGCTGTACTGCTGGAACAGTCTGCTTTGCAGTTGGATTTGGTCCTTAATAAAGTAAGTTAAACCTTTCTGGGCTGTCTTTGTACTCCTGCAAGAGTGTGTGTAGGCTTGACAGCACCTACACCCAACAACTGCCCCACAGGACACCTAAGGACTTGAGAAGAATCTACTCCCTGCACCTCCAGCACTACCCTACACCCACGGCCATATTTAGGCCCTTATTTATGAAGGAATAGCGACAGGTAGCGACTGGTGAGCGGCCGGTAATGACGGGCCCCGCCACGAGAACGCCGGCTCCCCACCACAATCACACATTTATCAAGCCGATCCTGCTTAGCGACTGAGATAGCGCCATATAGCGACTCATTCATCATTATTCCAGCCTCAGCCCTCAGCGCCAGCGTCCGACCTTGAACAGCGACAGGTATGACCTCTCGCTACCTGGCGCTCTCCAATGCATTTCAATGGAACAATCTTTAAATATTAATAATTAATTGTTATTAATGTTTTTTTTTTTTTTAAATGTGAAAAATTTTGTGACCACTTCTGCCATTTTAGATAATTTTTTTAAGGGAAAAAAAAAAAAAAATTTGTACAGAATTGATATTACAGGTCTGATATTAATGTATTCATATTACTAAATTATTATTAAAAACTTTTTTTTTTTGGTTTCCAAAAATATGGTGGTTTGGGGGTTAAAAAACTACTTTTAACACATCGCCTCCAGCGCTCTGGGGTTTAAACATGCATTTCACAGCGCGAGAATTTTTGAGCGTGATTTTTTGACCAGTCGCTATCATGCGCTCCCATACAGCGCGGAACCTGTCAAACAGCGACTCGTAACCTTGCATTCAACATTACGCCACACCGACTGAGTCGCTGTCAACAACCGAACAACGGCCAAGCACAGCGACTACTAGCGGGCGCTGTGAAAATACCACTACAGTCGCTCAACTGTCGCTACATGTCGCTATTAATAAATCAGCCTCCCCGTGTTCACGCTGCCCTAGGCACTTCAAGTGCTGGTGCCCCCTTCTGTTAAGTAAGGTTGAGCAGGTCCGGCTCCAGGTTTATACAGGCCCTCGGGCGATAGAGAAAAAAGAAAGAGCTGGAAGGAGAAAAAGAATAGAAGGACTGACAAATACAAGACAGACAAGGAAAGATAAAAAGAACAGAATTTATGATAGAAAAAAATAAAAGAAGGCAAGAAGAAAGAAAAGGAATGGCATAACAGGTTAAAGAAATTGATATAGATGGAAAGAAAGAAAAAGACTAAAAGGCAAAAATAGTATAGAATGAAAGAAAGATGGAATACAATTACAGACAGAAATAATAGTAAGTAAAGATGTAAATAATAATAAGTAAGTAATAATAGTAAGTAAAAGTAAAGACGAAAGAAAGAAATAGAATGGCAGAAAGAAACAAAGAATAAATGGATAGAGAAAAAGAATAATAGAAAAGAAACGGGGAGGTCGATTTATTAATAGCGCCAGGTAGCGACAGATGAGCGACAGTAGCGTGATTTTCACAGCGCCGGCTAGTATTCGCTGTGCTTGGCCGTTGTTCAGTTGTTGACAGCGACTCAGTCGGTGTGTGGTAATGTTGAATACGGGGTTAGGAGTCGCTGTTTGACAGGTTCCGCGCTGTATGGGAGCGCATGACAACGAATGGCCATAGCGAACGGCTCCCAGCATATTCATTAACAAATCACGCTCAAAAAATTCTCGCGCTGTGAAATGCTTGTTTAAACCCCAGAGCGCTGGCGGCGATGTGTTAAAAGTAGTTTTTTAACCCCCAAAAAACCTTATTTTTGGAAAAAAATAATAAACAAGTTTTTAAAAACATTTTGTAATATGAATACATTAATATCAGACCTGTAATATCAATTCTGCACAATTTTTTTTTTTTTTTTTTTACATTAAAAAAAAGATATAACATTGCAGAAGTGGTCACCGAATTTCTGACATTTAAAAAAAAAACAAAAAACATTAATATCAATTAATTATGAATATTTAAAGATTGCTCCATTGAAATGCATTGGAGAGCGCCAGGTAGCGAGAGGTCATACCTGGCGCTGTGATGGGATTAGCAGCGGCGCTATTCGCTGAAGTCTGCAACATGATGAATCCCGCGCTAGCTGACGCTCTCGCCGGCGCTAGCCTCATTTAGCGTGATAAATGCGTGATTGTGTTCGCAGCCTGGCGTTCTGGAGTCGGTAGCCGCCGATAGCTGGCGCTACCTGGCGCTAGTGAGACACTACCTGGCGCTATCCCTTGATAAATAAGGGCCAAAGATGGGCCCTCCAAATGTGCAGCGGTGCTGGCACCTGTCTGGGTACGCCCAGTGCTGACGCCTGCCCTGACGTCTGCCCATATAAAATAATAAATAAATGTATGTAGAGAGAAGAGGTTTCAAGAGGAGAAATGCAGAGGAGCATGCATTATATTATATATTCCCAGCTCCCAAGATACAGGAGTCACAGGGCCACAGCAGTAAAGAGGACAGGATCAAGCTGCAGACTGCCTTTAAGCTGTTGTGCCTTTCCCCCTATGCACACACAATGTGGCTCGGGAGGCGTTAATGAACCAACAACTTTTAAATTTTTTTTTATTATAGCAGTAATGTCTGCGCCCCCCCCTTGCAGGTGGCCACCCTAGGCACAGGCCTAGGTTTGCCTAATGGTAAAAACAGCCCTGCCTACACGGGCAGGCTGATTCATCACTAACGCCAGGTAGCGACAGACGAGCGCCTGTAGCAGGCATTTCAGAGCGCCCGCTAGTAGTCGCTGTGCTTTGCCAAGGGTCGCTAGTCATGTGCAGCAATGATGAATACATTGTGTGGAGTCGCTATATGACCAGTACAGCGCTGTATGGGAGCGCATGTTAGCGACTGGTCAGTGCGCCCGACTCACAACATATTCATCAAAAAAACAGCCTCACACACCCCCGGCGCTCAAAAATGCTTCGCTGTAGGCCAGAGCGCCGGAGGCTGTGTGATTAAAGGCTGTTTTTTTAACATCCACCAGTAACGAAGCAAAAACATATGGAATTACATTGTAACATGAACACTTTAATGCCAGACCTGTAATTCTGCATAAATATATAAAACATGTAAAATATTTTAAAAAATGTCTTTTTCTATGCCAGGAGAGGTCGCAACATTATTTGAAATTATTTAATTAAAAAATTACTAAAAAAAACCCTGTTTAAAGAGAAATAAAACAATGTCTATTGAAATGTATAGGAGAGCGACAGGTAGCGAGAGGTAATACGTGGCGCTCTGCAAGGCTGACCGCCGGCGCTGTACGCTGAGGCTGGGATAATGATGAATCGGATGCTACATCCCAGTCGCACAAAATATTCTGCTTGATAAATGTGTAATTGGTTGCTGTGTCCGGCGTTCACCTGCTGCGCTACCTGTCGCTATCTGTCATTTACAAGGCGCTACCTGACGCTATCCCTTCATAAATAAGGCCACTAGTTTGTGAGTGCAGCTATCTCAGATCTTTTCAATGACTTTGGCCCTTATTTATGAAGGAATAGCGACTGGTGAGCGGCCGGTAATGACGGGCCCCGCCACGAGAACGCCGGCTCCCCACCACAATCACACATTTATCAAGCCAATCCTGCTTAGCGACTGAGATAGCGCCATATAGCAACTCATTCATCATTATTCCAGCCTCAGCCCACAGCGCCAGTGTCCGACCTTGAACAGCGACAGATATGACCTGGCGCTCTCCAATGCATTTCAATGGAACAATCTTTAAATATTAATAATTAATTGTTATTAATGTTTTTTTTTTTTTTTAAATGTGAAAAATTCTGTGAAAAAAAAAATAAATTTGTGCAGAATTGATATTACAGGTCTGATATTAATATATTCATATTACTATATTATTTTAAAAACTTTTTTTGTTTTTGTTTCCAAAAATATGGTGGTTTGGGGGTTAAAAAACTACTTTTAACGCATCGCCTCCAGCGCTCTGGGGTTTAAACATGCATTTCACAGCGCTTGGATTTTTTGAGCCTGATTTTTTGATGAATATGGTGGGAGCCGGTCGCTCTGACCAGTCGCTATCATGTGCACCCATACATCGCGGAACCTGTCAAATAGCGACTCGTCACCTTGCATTCAACATTACTGCACACCGACTGAGTCGCTGTCAACAACCGAACAACGGCCAAGCACAGCGACTACTAGCGGGCGCTGTGAAAATACCGCTACAGTCGCTCAACTGTCGCTACATGTCGCCATTAATACATCAGCCTCTTTATGTATACAGTTTTTTTACTTCAGTTGGGTTTCCAGTAACAACCAACTCCATTGCTCGTGTCTATTTTCGTAATTAACATAACCAACTTTGGATTGTTTAGGATTTTTGGTTGATGGTGGTTGTGTTTGTTTTGGACCCACACGTGCTCAGTGGTGGACAGTCAAATGCAGCAAAATTATTAACCCCCCCCCCATTTGCTGCTAGGGCTGCAGAGCAATTTGCAAAGGAACCGGTTAATTATTTGGTTAGGCTTTTCTTGTCTGTCAACTTGTGTGGCGTAAGTTAATCATTGACTTGATATTTCTCATGCATGAAATGACCTCTTGTTATATTGTAAGCGACAGCGTAGGGAGGCAGGAAGGGTTGCACTCAGCGAAGCGGCTGATCCAAAGTCTATCTATAGGGAAGGGGAGGGTGCTAGGCTACAGTCATTGCCATTTTCATGCCACCCGCCCTTCACCTAGCAGTTTCTGCAAATCCCTTTCACTTGTGATACTCCCTCTTGGGAGTCTAGCCCTTCGTGTGGCAGATACAGGCTGACAGGTGCAGTGCCCCTCGAGGTCTGCATTGCTTCCTTCTACCATGTTATAATCCTGTGTACACTTTCCCATGATGAAAAGGGATAACTGTCACCATTAGGGTCCGGTTTCGGGGGCATTAAGAAAAGCTAAGGCTTAACGCAATGAAGTAAAGCTGGATTTAATCATGAGCTTAAGACTGCAATGTTGTTGGCTCGCTTTCTTGAAGCCTTCAAGAGAAACTCTTGTTTAGGTAGAGCATTTCTATGAACAGTGTATAGTTTTTCCCGGGCTGCTTTCAGGACAGGGCATAGGTCCTGTATAGCCCCAACCGTGCCTTACTAAAGTTAACTGAAGGTGCTTTTAGTACTTACCCTTCTGCAGGGCCGGATTATGAGAAGGGCGCAAGCCCAGAGCCTCCACCACTTACCCTGCAAAGGGGGCCTCCACCAACCTTTGGGTTATGGTATGGTTCAGAAGGATTTTCAGTTTTTGGTCTGACGCGCCGCAGGGCCGGCATAAAAGCTATCGGCGGCAGTAGGGCCCTCCACGCTTGGGCAGCCAAAGCCACCACAGGGCAGGATAAAGAGTCTAGAGCTGACATCAGCAATTCTACAGTGATGGGTGCGTGCAGAGCTGTCACTGCACATAAGCCACCAAGCATAGCCACTGGCAGCTCAATGCGGGGAACTGTTTTCTGCTGGACCAGCCGGGCGACTACACTACCCCCCACCCAGAATGGCAAAGCAGGAGTTCCCGAGCAGCACGCACCCGCACAAGGGTGGCACAAGGGACTCCATCTGACTTTCCAGTAAGTAGGCGGGTGCCAGACAACCACCAATCAGTTACTTGGCTGGACTAATATTTAAAGGAAAAAAAAAGGCCTCCACCACACTTAATCCGGCCCTGCCCTTCTGAAATAATCTGTTGTAGCAACAGCAACCTTTCCACTGGTGGACAATTGAGGTCAGTAGGCGGGCTTGCACACGTACCCAGAAAACCTGATTGGCCACCACTGGTCATGTGGATCGCAAGAGCAGCCCTGAAACAAACAGTAGTCCGAGTTAGGAGATAAGTCTGTTTTCAGCCTCCCTAAGGCTCCTTGGCAGTGGGGCATCTCAAAGGGGGAGGCTATTCATCTAGAGCAGTGATACTCAACTGTGATACTCAACTGGCGGACCGGGGTCCGAATGTGGACCTCCGCGCCAGATTTCCAGACCCCTGCACTCAGTTGCTTCTGTGTTGCTGTGCTCACAGCTGCCCCCTTGACCGATGTAGTGCGTAGTCTCCCTGCCAGTGTCATGGCTCCCTGGCATTGCAATATGAAGTACTGCATGGGTGCACATGGCATTGCAAGGTGCAAACAAACTTTGTTTCTCTGTCTCTTTGCCCCATCCAATCCTTTCCCCCCAGATCTGTAGGTTCTGTGTGGCCAAAAAAGTGCCCAATAGGATTTTTGGGGTGGGGGCAAGCAGCCTTTTTAGTTTTGCCTGGGGAATCTATAACCTCTGTTCGAATGTACTGATTTCTAATTTTCCACCCCCGCAACAACCCTCTGCCTGGACCTTTACCTCTCACCAGATGCCTTTAAATGGACCTTTACAAGAAGTGGTTGAATACCCCCTGATCTAGAGCCACTATTCTACTTCTAGATCTGCTGTAAAAAGCCCAATGCCTTGAAATGGCGGGGCAGCATAGCCCCCAGCTGTCCCTTGATTTCTTTCTGGTTTGGTGCATAAATGTGTGTCAATAAATGAATAATTTATCTATATATATTTTTATTTAGCTTTAACTTTTAAACTGTTTTGGATGTGTTTAGCCCTTTTGATAAACAGACCTTTTATGTTTGGTAGAGCACACTGCTGACCCTTAAAGAGGAACTTCAGAGTCCTTTAGACTTGTACCATCTGAGTCCCACTCACTTGGGCATTCCAGATTGGGATGCCCCACTGTGTGAAACCCCTCGGAACACCCATTTCACTCACCTGCTCCTGGAGTCCTCGTCCTTTACCTCCAGCTGTGCTTGCAACTCTGTGTTTTGTTAGAAACAGTTTTCTCTAGCAACAGTGTGTTTACTTTAGCCAGGGCCGGCTCCAAGTTTGTGAGGGCAAATGGGCAAGAGAGTCTTAGTGGGCCACAAAGTAGTGAGTCACATAATGTCACCTTTCAGCTCCGCTGCCACAAATGGGTGATCCCCTGCTGCTGATCGCCCTCCAGTCCTTATTGCCTTCCCTATAGCCACCAATCACCCTCCAGTCCTTATTGCCTTCCCTATAGCCACCAATTGTCCTCTAGTCCTAGCTGCAATTTCTATTGCCACGAAGCACCCATCAGCCCTTACTGCTTGCTCCAACTGCTAATAAAAACTCCCTCATTGCTGTCAGTTGTCACTTGTTTCTCGACATCTTCTGAGCTTCAGTCAATTGTCCTCCATTCCATGCCACCATCTCCATTGTTGCTGATCATCCCCTGAGGTCAGCCATGAGCAGGTCTGCACACAACACCTGGCACTCGGTAGTTCGGGTTCACTGTAAAATAATACCATGGCCAAGTGTGAGTTTGAGTGGTCCCCTGAAGATGCCAGGGGCCCTGGCAATTGCCCAGGTTTGCCTTGTGCTGGCACTGGCCCTGGCTTTAGCAATCCTACCCCAACTGGGAATCTATAACCTCTGTCCGAGTGTACTGATTTCTAATTTTCCACCCCCCGCAACAACCCTCTGCCTGGACCTTTACCTCTCACCAGATGCCTTTAAATGGACCTTTACAAGAAGTGATTGAATACCCCCTGATCTAGAGCCACTATTCTACTTCTAGATCTGCTGTAAAAGCCCAATGCCCTTTTGATAAACAGACCTTTTATGTTTGGTAGAGCACAATGCTGACCCTTAAACTTTAGACTTGTACCATCCGAGTCCCACCCCCTCGGGCATTCCAGATTGGGATGCCCCACTGTGTGAAACCCCTCGGAACACCCATTTCACTCACCTGCTCCTGGAGTCTTAGTCCTTTACCTCCAGCTGTGCTTGCAACTCTGTGTTTTGTTAGAAACAGTTTTCTCTAGCAACAGTGTGTTTACTTTAGCCAGGGCCGGCTCCAGGTTTCTGGGGGCCCCTGGGCAAGAGTCTTAGTGGGCCACAAAGTAGTGAGTCACATAATGTCACCTTTCAGCTCCGCTGCCACAAATGGGTCATCTGCTGCTACTGATCGCCCTCCAGTCCTTATTGCCTTCCCTATAGCCACCAATAATCCTCCAGTCCTTATTGCCTTCCCTATAGCCACCAATTGTCCTCTAGTCCTAGCTGCAATTTCTATTGCCACAAAGCACCCATCAGCCCTTACTGCTTGCTCCAACTGCTAATAAAAACTCCATCATTGCTGTCAGTTGTCACTTGTTTCTCGACACCTTCTGAGCTTCAGTCAATTGTCCTCCATTCCATGCCACCATCTCCATTGTTGCTGATCATCCCCTGAGGTCAGCCATAAGCAGGTCTGCACACAACACCTGGCACTCGGTGGTTCGGGTTCACTGTAAAATAACACCATGGCCAAGTGTGAGTTTGAGTGGTCCCCTGAAGATGCCAGGGGCCCTGGCAATTGCCCAGGTTTGCCCTGTGCTGGCGCCGGCCCTGGCTTTAGCAATCCTACCCCAACTGGTGTGTTTGATGTACAAATCAATGACTTCCTCCCTCTGACTTGATAATTATCTGATTGGCAGAGGTGACATTACGCATTCCTTTAGATTTGGTCCTGTGGCTTGTATAATTTAATTTGGGCCAAAAGCTTTTTAAAAAGTAATTGTTTTGGTACTTCTACATTGTATTAATGTTCGGGACACCCTTTGCCTCGTGTTTAGGGATGTCTTACATATGCCTGACTAGTCTGCACCACACATTCCTTTTTGAAAACTAGGAGGCCGATTCATTAATAGCGACAGGTAGCGACAGATGAGCGCCAGTAGAGTTATTTTCAAAGCGCACGCTAGTATTCGCTGTGCTTGGCCGTTGTTTTGTTCAGCTGTTGACAGCGACTCAGTCGGTGTGCGGTAATGTTGAATACGGTTAGGAGTCGCTGTTTGACAGGTTCCGCGCTGTATGGGAGCGCATGACAGCGAATGGCTCCCAGCATATTCATTAACAAATCACGCTCAAAAAATTCTCGCGCTGTGAAATGCTTGTTTAAACCCCCAGAGCGCTGGCGGCGATGGGTTAAAAGTAGTTTTTTAACCCCCAAACAACCATATTTTTTGAAAAAAAAAAAAACATGTTTTTCAAAACATTTTGTAATATGAATACATTAATATCAGACCTGTAATATCAATTCTGCACAAATTGTATTTTTTTTTTTTTTTGTTTTAACCTTAAAAAAAATATCTAACATTGCAGAAGTGGTCACAGAATTTTTGACATTAAAAAAAACAAAAACAAAACATTAATAGCAATTAATTATGAATATTTAAAGATTGCTCCATTGAAATGCATTGGAGAGCGCCAGGTAGCGAGAGGTCATACCTGTCGCTGTTCAAGGTCGCTCGCTGGCGCTGTGGGGTGAGGCTGGAATAATGATGAATGATTCGCTATCTGGCGCTCTGTCAGTCGCTAAGCAGGATCAGCTTGATAAATGTGTGATTGCGGAGGGGAGCCGGCGTACTCGTGGCGGTGACCGTCATTACCGTTCGCTCACCATTCGCTACCTGGCGCTATCCCTTGTTAAATAAGGGCCTAGGTGACGGCATTACGTCACGCAACGCATCGGCGGCGAGCGGGGGGGGTGTACTGCTGGCCATACTTATGGTTCTGGACATGTGAGAAATATGTGTCTGTTTGCGTTTTTTTCCCTGCCTCGCTTGTCCTTATTATCTTATATTGCACTTTAGCACAGTAACACTTTTCTGATGTTTTGCACATATAATATTGTATATAAATGGATTATAATTTTCTTAGTTATTAGGCACTCTATGTAGATCAGCTAGGCTAGGTACGGCGCAGGCCACATTATTATTCAAACAATATTCTTAGTAACAGGTAGCTTATTTAAAGCAGCGATAGGGCTTTGTCTAGGTTTGTCTGTGTTTTTTTTTTTTGTATATATATGTATTTCTGTGGATTTATTCTTGAAAAACTTTTACACGTATTTTTACATAAGAGGTAGTGCCACTCTTTGCGGGATAGTTGGGGGAGAAGGTGGGACTCCCCCTTTTGTTGTCATTTTGGGTTTTCTCTTCATGTGTATCTATCCCGTAGTGTGCATACTGGTTACATATAGCTTTATTGCTGGTGCGGTCCCATACTGGTTTTCTTCAAACATTACAACCACAAAACTGATCCAGCAAGCCAAGCAGCAGTTATCTGAAGATACCGAATGAAAAATTTCCAACCACTACCGTGTTTCCCCGAAAGTAAGACACCCCCGATTGTAAGACGTATGGGGAGTTTCAGAGGGTTCGCCTAATATAAGCCGTACCCCGAAAGTAAGACATATGTCTTACTTTCGGGGAAATAACATTGTTGTCGAACGGGGCTGAGGGAAGTGATATAGCCCCCCCCCCCTCGGCGTGTATCCCCCTGCGCCGACGGGACCTACCTGAGAGGAGGAGAGGCGGCGGTGGATCCGGGGCTGCGAGCGCAGGAGCTGAGGCACGGCCGCCATCTGCTGAGGCCGGGGCATCTGTACGCTGTTGCTGCTGCTTTGCCGGGCGGTCTCCCCCCTCCTGTGTCCCAGAGACCGCGGGTGACCCGCAGAAGACGAGCGGCGCCGGGTGCAGAGGCTCTCACTGCAGCACAGAGCGGGAGCAGCCGTGACCGGAGGTTGGGTGTTGCGCTCTGGACGGTGAGTGTCAATGGCCGGCGTCCATTGTTTTCATTGGACGCCGGCCACATGGGGCACGCCCACCGACCAACGCGCAACACCCAGGAAGTGCCGGTAAGTGCGCGTGTGTGTGTGTGAGAGAGAGCGGCGTCAGGGGGCCAGGCTGACCCTCTGCTGGTGCTGTGTTGTCAGTGGCCGGGGGGAGAAGCCGGATACACAGCGGAACTCGCAGGTGGGTGATGTGAGGGAGACGCAGGGGGTATGACGAGGGGGGCAGCTTGGGCCGGGGGCTTCCTCCATGCTGCCCTCGTGTCATCTGTAATCCACTGCAGCACCCTTACTTGTCTGACCCACACAGATGCTGCAGTACTACAAGTCCCAGCATGCCTTGTTTATCTTCTGTAAAGGCAAGGCATACTGGGAATTGTAGTTCTACAGCATCTTTTTTCCAATATAAGACATACCCCGAAAGTAAGACGTAGTGGGGCTTTTGGGGATAAAAAGAAAGTAAGACGGTGTCTTACTTTCGGGGAAACACGGTAGCTACCCTGTTTCCCCGAAAATAAGACATCCTCCGAAAATAAGGCCTAGTGCCTGCTTTCGGAGGATATCGTTATATAAGTCATCCCCCGAAAATTGTATTGTAACCACTAGGGGGCGTAATGACGGGGCACGTAAGGGGGGAGCTCCAGGGAGGTGGAGGAGACGCACGCTGCCTGTCTTCTGGCAAGAAATCCCCTGAAAATAAGGCCAAGTGCCATATTTCCGGGGAAAAATTAATATAAGACAGTGTCTTATTTTCGGGGAAACAGGGTACCAACACGTGTGACACAGCGATGTGCACTAGTAGCTGGCCTCATCTTGGACAGGTTGTGCATTACTGTTGTTGAATTTTAGGTCTATTAGAAGTTTAGAGTGTTCTCAACATAACAAACCCCATGTATTCTAAAAATGGGGCATCCCATTTAATATGGCAGAGTTGACAAAGGAACTTAAAGCGGACCTTCACCCTGAATAACAGAATATCTTATATGTTTCCCACACCCTGTACATACAGATTGCTCACATTAAAAATCATCCTACCGCCGCACTGCCAATTGTAGATACGTGGAGGTGTTCGCCGGCTCAGGTGTTATGTCCCACACGCCAGGTACCCTTCCCTTCCTCCCCCCTCTCCCATCTCCCAACCTGCCCATTCCCCTAAATGTTTGCCCCTCCCCTCGGTTTGGAAACCCGGACTCACTGGACACTGAAAGAGCTGCCTCCTCGGGTAGACAGTGTTGCAGGAAACATCTGCTTCAGGAGGGTCGGACGTTGCCCTCTCCGGCTGGATTAGTAAGGTGCTGCACCGATCTGTGGAGATCAGGATCTAATCATATGGGAGCCTCGCCTCCCGGTTTGGGTGCTGTTGTTGCAACCTCTCCGCTTTATAATGCAGTGGTAGAAACTGGTTCACAATGATAATGATGTTTGTGCTTTAGTGAATAGTGCTCCCGGTTTCCTCGCCCACACTCTCTTACCCTGTATTGTACGTTTTAAATGTATGTAAGGTATAAAAATGTAAAAAAAATTTTTAAATAAAGAGTATTAAAAAAAAAAAATCATCCTACCTGCATCTACTGCGGCTTTAAACATCCAAAATGGCGGCCCCTGGAGTCTCAGGCTGTCCGCAGAAAGGAAGTGTATTCTGACTGTGCTGCTCTGCATTCTGGGATTGCTGCCCTTTTCCTGACCCCAGCTCTGCTCTGTCTGCAAAGCACAGCTATAACCCCCCCCCCCCCGCCCATATCTTAGAGTCCTGAACAGAGTTGCAACCCACTGGGGGGAAGAATAAAAACTGAGTGACCTAAAACTTAAAATTGATTAATTTTAGATGATCGGGAATAGTTTGAGCTTGGAGCTTAGAGTTCGGGCTTTTTATTAAATGATACTGAAGGTCCAGTTTAAGATAAAAACCTGACCTGTCAAGCCCTAGACACAGCTACCAACTGGCGAAGAATTATGTGCACTAATAGACTTGCAGTACCTGTGCGACCACTGAGCACTTTTCTAACCAAACTAGTAAATGTTTAGCATACCTTAGTTTCTGATTATTAACTATTAAGCTCAAGGCTCAAAAGCATATGATAAGGTTGTTCCAGGTTTTATCAGTGCATACCTACCATTATTGTGGGGGAGATGTAATAGCAACAGTTTTTTTAATGGTTCCCTGCTTTGTAGACCCTAAATCTTTGGCTATTTTCCTAAATGTGTCTAATAGTAGAGATGGCTTTGGCAATCTACCTGCAGACACCAAACAGGGTCATAAAATGCCATACCATACACTAAACCTGATACACAAGTATTCAGATGGAGTTTTTGTTGGTGCGTGTAGACATCTTAGCAATGTGTTACATCCTCTAGGAACTTACGGCCTTATTTATCAAGGGCTAGCGCCAGGTAGTGTCTGACGAGCGCCAGGTACCGCCAGCTAACGGCGGCTACCGAATCAAGTACGCCCGGCGGCGGTCACAATGACGCATTTATCACGCTAAATGAGGCTAGCGCCGCCGAGAGCGTCAGCTAGCGCGGGATTCATCATGTAGCCGACTGCAACGAACAGCGCCGCTGCTAATCCCATCACAGCGACAGGTATGACCTGCCGCTCCCTGGCGTGGTCCAATGCATTTCAATGGAGCAATCTTTAAATAATCATAATTAATTGCTATTAATGTTTTTTTTTTTTTTTTTTTTTTTAATGTCAAAAATTCTGTGACCACTTCTGCAATGTTAGGATTTTTTTTGAAGTAAAAAAAAAAAAAAACGTGCAGAATTGATATTACAGGTCTGATATTCATGTATTCATATTACAAAATGTTTAGAAAAACTTGTATAATTTTTACATATAAAAAAAAAGGTTGTTTGGGGGTTAAAAACTACTTTACACACATCGCCGCCAGCGCTCTGGGGTTTAAACAAGGAATTCACAGCGCGAGAAATTTTTGAGCGTGATTTGTTAATGAATCTGCAGCAAGCTGATCGCTCTGGCCATTCGCTGTCAGGCGCACCCATTCAACGCGGAACCTGTGAAACAGCGACCCCTAACCCCGTATTCAACATTACCGCACACCGACTGAGTCGCTGTCAACAAGCAAACCCCGGCCAAGCACAGCGAATACTAGCTGGCGCTGTGAAAATCACGCTACTGGCGCTCATCTGTCGCTACCTGGCGCTATTAATGAATCAGCCTCCCCGAATGTCAAAGGTTTAAAGGAATGATTTGTATGGCTCTTCCCACTGCCTTGGAATTATTTAAACAGACGATGTGGGCATGCAAGTACTTCTGTATACCATATATACTTGAGTATAAGCCGAGTTTTTCAGCCCACTTTTTGGGCTGAAAAAAGCCGCCTCGGCTTATACTCGTGTCAGTGGCCGCTCTCACACACACTGACACTTACTGGCTGTTGTGCGCAGGTTGGTGGGAGGCGTCCATTGTTTCTATTGGACGCCGACCACATGGGGCACGCCCACCAACCGGCGCGCAACAACCAGGAAGTTCCTGCGCGCGTTTGTGAGCGGCGGCAGTGGTGGCGGCGGAGGCAGTGGCGGCGGCAGAGGGAACGGAGGTGGCCAGTGCGCGTTTGTGAGAGCGGCGGCGGAGGCAGTGGCGGCGGCAGAGGGAACGGAGGTGGCCAGCGCGCAGCGACAGGTAAGTGTGGGGGGGACCACTGGGTTTTTTTTATTTTTAATTGTTGTTAACTGTTAATGATGCCAAGTGAGCACACATATGATATCCAGGGCCAACCTGAGGAGAAGAAAAGATGGGAAAAAGAGTAATACTTCCAGAAGTTGGAACAAGAGATGGACAGAATGTGGAAAAGAGAATTTAAAAAGTAGTAAAGAGTGAATTTAGAAAAGGGAGAGAGGGGTAATGAGGAAACATGAAGGAAGAGAAGATGACAGAAACCTATGTGTGACGGCTTGGTTTGAATTAGGCCCCAGCGCAAACCAGCCTGGGGGGGGAGGGGGAGGCAGGCACTCTCAATTATAAGCAACACCAGCAGTAATGGTGTGGCAACCTGCATGTCTCAGGTCAGAGTGGCCATTATTAGGGCCACCTAGCCGGGCCCCCTTTTCATCCCTTGGACCCCTATACCTGAGTCCCTAATGGCTGCTGTCATCACATCCACAGCCTGCATTTCCCACCCTAGGCTTATACTCGAGTCAATAACTTTTTCCAGTTTTTTTGTGGTAAAATTAGGTGCCTCGGCTTACGGTAGTGCCAGCTCAGTGTGACTGACTCACAAAAAACAGCCTCAAACAGCGCCGGCGCTCAAAATCGGGTTTTTGTAGCCCACAGCGCCAGAGGCTGTGTGATTAAAGTCTGTTTTTGAACATGTATCCACTAGTAACAAAGCGAAAACATATGGAATTACATTGTTATTACATTGGCCCTTATTTAAGAAGGGATAGCGTCAGGTAGTGGCTGGTTAATGACAGGTAGCGACAGGTAGCGACTGGTGAACGCCGGACACGGCACGCAATTACACATTTATCAAGCAGAATCTGTTTAGTGACTGTGATAACGCCATGTAGCATCTGATTCATCATTATCACAGCCTCAGCGCACAGCGCCAGCATTCAGCCTTGCACAGCGCCTCTCGCTACCTGTCGCTCCCCCATACATTTCAATGGACGATCCTTTTCTTCTCTTTAAACTGTTTTTTTTTTTCCCCAAAAAAGTCACAAATAATTCTTTGACCTCTTCTGCCTTTTGAAATAGCAGTTTTTTCTTAATATTTTCAATTTTTATATATTTCCTCAGAAATGACATTACAGGTCTGCCATTAAAGTGTTCATGTTACAATGAAATTCCATATGTTTTCGCTTTGTTACTAGTGGATAGATGCTTGAAAACAGACTTTAAACACACAGCCTCCTGCGCTCTGGGCTTCAAACAAGTATTTTACAGCGCCAGAGATTTGTTCTTTTACTGAATATGGTGTCGGTCGCTATGAGCAGTCGCTAACATGCGCTCCCATACAGCGCTGTACTGGCCAAATAGCGACTCCTCACAATGTATTCAACATTACTGAACAGCGACTATAAACTAGCGACTCACAGCCGAGCACTGCGACTACTAGCGGGCGCTCTGAAAATGCCTGCTATAGACGCTCATCTGTCGCTACCTGCCGCTAATGATGAATCAGCCTCCCAGTAACATGAACACTTTAATACCAGACATGTAAGGACAATTCTGCATAAAAATATTATCAACATAGTTTTCAAAAATGTATTTTTCTAGCCCAGGATACAGGAAAGATTTGAGATTTTATTAAAAAATAAAAATTGGGATCAGGAAAGGGATTTAAGGATCGTCCATAGAAATGTATGGGAGAGCGCCAGGTAGCGACAGGTAAGACGTGGCGCTCTGCAAGGCTGAACGCCAGCGCTGTACGCCGAGCCTGGGATAATGATGAATCGTACGCTACATGACGTTGTTCTAGTCGCTCACCAGATTTGGCTTCATAAATATGGAACTGCGTGCCGTGCCCGGCGTTCACCTGTCGCTACCTGCAGCTTACAAGGCACTACCTGGCGCTATCCCTTCATGAATAAGGCCCAAAGTAATATTAAATACACTAAAGCAGTGCAAAAGCAACTCAAGGATTCACCATTTCCATGTTGTCCAAAACCGCCTCAGATTTTAAAGTGATGGTCAAAGAAATGCTGCATTTTTCTAATAATGGCCCCCAACTACCATGACATTTACCCCAATGCAAACAGCTGATATAACAGGATTGCTGTGCCTATACTAAATAGTTTGCTGAATGAAGCCTATAGTACCTCTAACTCTGAAACATAAGCTATTAAAGGCCTTCTCCAGTTGGCTATAACCACATTTCATGGGGAGGCCGATTCATTAATAGCCCCAGGTAGCGACAGATGAGCGACAGTAGCGTTATTTTCACAGCGCACACTAGTATTCGCTGTTTTGGCCGTTGTTCGGCTGTTGACAGCGACTCAGTCGGTGTGCGGTAATGTTGAATACGGGGTTAGGAGTAGCTGTTTGACAGGTTCCGCGCTGTATGGGAGCGCATGACAGCGAATAGCCATAGCAAACGGCTCCCACCATATTCATTAACAAATCACGCTAAACAAATTCTCACGCTGTAAAATGCATGTTTAAACCCTAGAGCGCTGGCGGCGATGGGTTAAAAGTAGTTTTTTAACCCCCAAACAACCATATTTTTTGAAAAAAAAAAAACATGTTTTTCAAAACATTTTGTAATATAAATACATTAATATCAGACCTGTAATATCAATTCTGCACAAAAACATTAATAGCAATTAATTATGAATATTAATTATTAATTATGAAGATTGTTCCATTGAAATGCATTGGAGAGCGCCAGGTAGCGAGAGGTCATACCTGTCGCTGTTCAAGGTCGCTCGCTGGCGCTGTGGGCTGAGGCTGGAATAATGATGAATGATTCGCTATCTGGCGCTATCTCAGTCACTAAGCAGGATCTGCTTGATAAATGTGTGATTGCGGAGGGGAGCCGGCGTACTCGTGGCGGTGACCGTCATTACCGTTCGCTCACCATTCGCTACCTGGCGCTATCCCTTGTTAAATAAGGGCCTAAATGTGGCATGACATGCTCCGATGCCTGCCTTAGATGATGGCTAGCCCAAGGTTTGACTGTCATTTCGGAGCTCAAAAGGCAAAGTTAGTAAAGCTGATGAGAAGAAATAAGTTGATATATGGCTGGAGAAAGTTCAGGTTAAACAGGTAATTAAAGCGGACCTTCACCCTGAATAAGAGCCTATCTTGTATGTTTCCCACACCCTGTACATACAGATTGCCCACATTAATCCGGACCTTCACCCTGAATAAGAGCCTATCTTATATGTTTCCCACACCCTGTACATACAGATTGCCCACATTAATCCGGACCTTCACCCTGAATAAGAGCCTATCTTATATGTTTCCCACACCCTGTACATACAGATTGCCCACATTAATCCGGACCTTCACCCTGAATAAGAGCCTATCTTATATGTTTCCCACACCCTGTACATACAGATTGCCCACATTAATCCGGACCTTCACCCTGAATAAGAGCCTATCTTATATGTTTCCCACACCCTGTACATACAGATTACTCACATTAATCCGGACCTTCACCCTGAATAAGAGCCTATCTTATATGTTTCCCACACCCTGTACATACAGATTGCCCACATTAATCCAGACCTTCACCCTGAATAAGAGTCTATCTTATATGTTTCCCACACCCTGTACATACAGATTACTCACATTAATCCGGACCTTCACCCTGAATAAGAGCCTATCTTATATGTTTCCCACACCCTGTACATACAGATTGCTCACATTAAAAATCATCCTACCTGCATCTACTGCATTTTATGAGCCTTTAAACTTCCAAGATGGCCGCTCATGGAGCATCAGGCAGCCTGAAAACAGGAAGTGAGTGTCTTCTGACTGTTTCGCTCTGCATTCTGGGATTGCTGTCCTTTCCCTGACCATTGCTCTGCTCAGCAAAGGATTACAGGTCAGGAGAATACAGCAGTATAATGAGAAAAAAAGGCAAGGGTTAATGGAATAACAGTCTCCAGGGCAGGCATACTCCCTCCCCCTGGAACATCCAGATTCGGGATGCCCCCCATGTAAAAACCCAGTAAACTCATCTTCACCCCGATCCAATGGCACATGTGTGAGTGGTGCCGCTTCGTGCTCAGGGTGCTCACCAGCGCCAGGCTTTTGTGAATGGTCAGCACAGGCACGCTCCCTGTTAGAGGGTAGCAGGGATGCAGCTGCCGTTGCGCTCGGGTCCGCTCGTCTAGGGCTCCGAGCATGCTGATTGGACGAGAGGCCGCACATGCGCTGTAGGACCAGAGAGGTGTTAGTGAGACTGGCCATTCTGGAGGGTTTCACACAGCGGGGCACCCTGCTCGGGGCAAGGACCAAAACCCCTGGATAGTCAAAATCCTGGGTTTTGGTCCATTTTAAAGTGGACCAACACCCAGGATTTTCACTATCCTGGGTGTTGGTCCACTTCCGCGGGCGCGCGTCCCTCTTACAGCTAGAGGGACGCGCGGGAGGCGGCGGGGGCGGCGGCTTATCCGTCGCCTAAAATCTTACTGAGACACTGAAAAAAGATGGCAAAAGAATGGTGACCTCTCTGAAGAGTCAGTGAATCCTGAAAATCTTCTTTCTTCCGCTAGAGTCAGTAGAAATGGCCTGGGGAAGCTGGTATTAGACTCTTCTGCCACAATAACAATAAGCTACCGTATTTTTCGCCCTATAAGACGGGGTGAAAATGGAAAATGTCATTGCGTTCTATTGGGAGATTGTTAAGAAAAAAGTGAAAAAAAAAAGGATACTTACATTACGCAACCCTTGTCCCCGCTGTGCTGTGCTGGAAGTCAGAGCGGGGACACAGCGCTTGCCGAGGTGGTGGCGACGTTAATGTAAGTATACCTTTTATTTTTTCTCGTGAGTTGGGGGGAATACCACACTGCATAAGGGGAGGGGGGCGGGGGGTAATGCCACACTGCCTATATGGGGAATGGGAGGGGGGTGCCACACTGCCTATATGGGGAATGGGAGGGGGGAATGCCACACTGCCTATATGGGGAATGGGAGGGGGGAATGCCACACTGCCTATATGGGGAATGGGGGGGGGATGCCACACTGCCTTTGGTAATGGGAGGGGGGAATGCCACACTGCCTATATGGGGAATGGGGGGGGAATGCCACACTGCCTTTGGGAATGGGAGGGGGGAATGCCACACTGCCTTTGGGAATGGGAGGGGGGAATGCCACACTGTCTTTGGGAATGGGAGGGGGGATGACACACTTCCTGTAATGGGGTGTTTTAGCACAACAAATCCTAGGTGCGTCCTAAGGGAAGGGCATCTTATAGGTCAAGAATATGGTACTTTTAAAGACATATATTGGGGGGGAATTGTATCTAATCAGTAGTATTTAATCAAGAACAGCTTGAAATGAAATTCCTTTAAAGAGGAAGTCCATGCATTTTGTAAAACTACACCCCTCCCCTCCCTCCCCCTGTGCTAAGCCTAATTTGGGCAGTAGCATAAAAAATCAGCTCACTTAGGGGGTGGGTAATCTGCTCAAAAGCTGAAGCTGAACCTTGAATGACAGGTCAGTCACCCAATCAAATGCAGCAGTGTGACTGCTCCGATCTGTCACTCAGTTCCAACTGCCACTTAAAGTTGACCAAAACCCGCTGAACTTTTGAAATACATTTGGCCAAAGTCCCAGTGGATACTCCCTTCATAGGGTATAGAATTAGAAATGAATATTTTCACTATTGATCTGGAACACTGATTTTTTTTGCTGGCAGGGGATCAGTCATTGCATAGGTGTGGCAATGACATCATTGCCACACACAACAGTGGCAATGAATGGAGGAGGCGGAGCTTCACAGCTAACACAGGCACCATTATCTGGGATTAGAGTGGAGCAGGATCAGTGAAAATTGGCAAAATGTAATCTTAATGGGGGGAGAAATTCAGGGGAAGCTAGTTAAAAATGTGGGGTTTAAGTCTGCTATGCTCTGCCTAAGGTTGCTACGCAGAGCCTCGCCCTCCGCTGGCATCAGGGGAGAATTTTAACGATCATGTGAGTTGTTTTATTATTTTAAATCCCAAATCAGGCATAGCACAGCGGGGTGGAGTGGAGACTAGGGGAGGATTACAAAAAGCTTGAACTTCCTCTTCAAGCGTTAAGGCTTTAAAGCGGAACTACCGTCAAAAAATGACTGTGGCTCCACAGTACTACTTAGCACGACCCGCTGCTAAGTAGGACCCAAGGAGTCCAATATACCTAGGAATGCCAGGGAATGCTGGTGATTGCAGTTGTTTGACCACAGGGGTGAAGGGAGGTGGAAGAGCATATCTGTTATTGAAATTAATCCCTGGGGGGGGGGGGGGTGACATGTAAACAGGATAATACCCAACATAAGTAGGGTAAGGGGAGCACTAATTGTGATTACTATGGGCTGGCAACCTGTAGTTCTTAATATGTATTTAATATATTTATAACAGAATTTATTAAATTATATTTTAGAAATTATATTTATTTATTTATTTAAAGTTGTATTTATAAAATAAAGGGGACCTCCAGTCAAAGTTTCCACAACCCCAAGGGAGGCTATACACATTTTCCCTGTAGACAGTCCACTGGATGGCAGCCATGGACTGGAAAGCGGAAGAGGTAATTATCTACAGAGTGATCCCAGGTTTCCCAGGGCATGGTTTGCAGGGTCGCATCTAAAATGGGTATGTCCAATGTGCTGCCATGGTTAGAGGACCTCAAATCTAATTTCAATGGAGGTCCTCATTGACTTCAACGATCCAACCCTGGTCTTCACAGACAGTACATGAGCTACAAAGCAGTATTCCTGTTTGTTCTTCCTCCAATGAAGGTCTGCTATTAGGGGGGGGGGGGGGGCTGCCGAAGATGCTGAGTCTCTAAACACCCCTCTACACACCTCATTAAGGTGTTAGGAAAAAAATCAAACAGTCCTATTTTTGTTGCTTGTTGGTAACCTTTTTAAGAGTATTTTCAAGTGGCAGAACCCACAATTTAGGCCATTGAAATTGAAAAAAAAAGACTTGAATTGCCCATAATTGGGCTTAGCACTGGGGGTACGGATGGGAAACGGGTACAAGTTTTTGTGGGGTTCCCATTTCCTGCACAATGAACTTAGGAGATCACTTTTACTCCATGGAGCTCTGTATAATGGGATATAGGAAAACATCACACTTCAGTGCTGTATGCCTCCTATTGGAGGTTGTGCAGGTTTCCTTCCTCCCATCAAACCTTTATAAATAAAGGTATGAGGGTGTAGTTCAGAATTAGTGTTGTAAGTTAAGGTTTAGGTCCACTTTAAGAATTTAGCATGAGGGGTGGCTTTTGGGCTGTCTCGCATGGCTATCGTGTCAGTTATAGGTGTTGGTGCCCTTCTGGGATTCATATTTCTGTATAAAATGATTTCACAGTAAGGTGATCTTAAGAACTACTGGTCTTCATTACTAAAGGAGGAGACGGCATCTTCGCACAAGAAAGATGATTCACTGCCCCCATCCCCGCTTTCCTTGGTATATATTTAGCTGTTGGCATGACACTGCAACAGCTTTGATTTCACAACATACATTCCAAAGTGAGGTAGACGCTCTTGCCGGAGTTGGATTACGGGTTGTCTCCCGGCAGTTCCAGAGGGCACGTACACTGCCCTTCCTTGTCAGCATCCTGCAGGGCCAGACTACTATCTACTCAGTGGGGAGCAGGAAGTTGTCTTCTGATCACCAGCTGGTTTCTGGGAATTGGGTGGTGGTGATTCAGAGGTCCTTGGTTCTTAGTTTACTGGCATGAACCTTGAACAACGTGCTGAGAAACGTCTGGTAGTCATGCAATAACTTGGACTCAGACTTTCTTAGAGCGTTGCATCATGCATTATGTAACGAGTAAACAGAGCTCTTCTGGCACCCAGACTTGGTAATTTTCCTTGGACAGTCTTCGTTTTTAGACATGAAAACCTAAAGGCTTAATAAGGCAAAAAACATTTGTTGAAGTACACAAGCCCAAAGCAGCCAATTATCTTTGACTGACTGGAATCCAGAAATGTCTTGGAGGCTACACTGCAATCTGAGCATCAACAATGCTCTTAGTAAAGCAAATAATGACTATAGGTCTACTGATCTCCCTCTCCCAACCGTTCACCCCCCCACTTCACTTCACACCCTCACTTCAACGTCAAGTTCCTTTGAACATCTTTCATCGCCCAACATCAGGTTTTGCTCAACAATGGCACCCCAACATTGGGTTTTTCTGAACAGCTTTCCCTCAACAGGTTTCTTTGAACACCTCCCGCCCAATATCAGGTTCCTTTGAACACCCTTCACCCAACAGTACAATTGAGCACTCACCCCACAACATCAGGTTCCTCTAAACAGCCCCATCCCCAATTTGAGTGCCCCTAGCCTTAATATACCCTAATAAGCCTGAAAACTGAGGATCCGCCAGCAACTGCAGCCATCCAGGCTGCCTCAAACTGTTAAACTGCCAGAAAACCCTAGTCTTCTCACTTCTGTGCTGCCAGAAATTGTTTAGGTCTCTGTCTAAAGGGAAGCCTACCCAAACTGGTTGAAAACACAGCATCAATTCTTCTAGGTACACTTGCACGAACATTTTTAATGGAGGTTGAGGATGTACACATGCTCATATCCTTTTGTTTCTTTTTTGTGATCCCAGTCAGACTAGACGATGTTGAGCTCTGGGCCATATCATCACTTCCTGGATTCCTTTTTCTTCTTTACGCAGAAGATAGTTCTTAACATTGGCTGAATTTTTTGGGCGAGGGCCCTGCTGCAAATTAGATTCCTTCCTGAAGGCATTTCATGAGAGTAGCAGTAGCAGTAGTAGTAGCTGCCTGTATTTATCAGCGTTGAGGACACCATTAATCTTGACCTAATCCCCAGCTCCATTTGCTGAAATGCAGTCCCAAACTTGCAGGGGACCTCCACCAAGCATCTTTTTTTCTGCAGAAACTAATAATTATACCGCTTTTTAATCCTTTGCTGAACAATCGACCTTCTGCTATTTTATTGGACCCCAGTTTCTTTGTGTTTATAGCTCAGGTGCTTGTTTCTTTGTTGAAGGTCTGGCTTTTTGGCCGCAATACTTTCATGAGGACCCCTTTTGGCCAGACTTCTCTGAACAGTAGTTGGGAGTACTTGGGTCCAAATGCTTTTTGCAAGTTCTGAGCTAATGGCACTGTTGGACACCTTCTGATTTTAAAGGGTAAGTAAGCAAGTTATGTCTTTACCTGCTTGGTCTTCGCCATTGGTCTTGAATGGTCTTGAAGGAGTTAAGTTGCCCTGGCCGGTGTCATTCTGTTCTGACTTGTTCTCAAACTGGCCTCCTCCAACTTAAGTCATTATTTGCAAGTCTAGTGGATGGCTTGGCGTGTTTTCTTCCATTGTGCGGCTCCCCTGCAGAGCTCCAAACATCTTCATTCAAGGTTAGAAAATAATCTGCCTGCCAGCTCAGCTGGAGAGACACCCCTGGCAGAGGTTAAGGGCGGACTGGCCATAGGGAGACCAGGGACAGTACCCGGTGGGCTGCACTGCTTTGGGGCTAGTTGCTGCTGCATTCCTGCTCCCTTAGTCTACCACTCAGTGCCCTTCACCCAGCCCCACTGTACCCCCAATGCTATAGCCCCGGCATCATGGTTGGAGGCTTTAGCAGGGATGTCTCGGCTGGTAAAATCCAGGGCTGATTTTTGGCCCCAGTCCGCCACTGGGCAGCGGCGTGTGTGTATTTTCATTTGGGAGTCTCGCTCTACGTGTGGGAAAAGTACACTAGCGTGTGTCCATGGTTGACTACATGTGTATTTAAATATCAGACATTAAATGGTAGACAAGTGCCCTGTAATGGTTTTGAAACATAAACAAATAGAAGAAAATAAAGGCAAACCAGTTAAACTCTGGAACAGTATAAACCGTAAGACACATAGCAAAGCAGCCTCCTCCGTACTTTGCCCATTACACTTCTGCCCAGGGGTGGACTGGCTATAAAGAGCTCAGGGAGAATTCCCAGTGGCCCATACTGCTTTGGAACCAACTGACCCAGGCCCTGTGCCAAAATTCACTTATCCCTCTTCTAGCAAGCCCCTGAGCTCTCTGGCTCCCAAGTTTTCCTCCCATAACTGGCCCCACTTTACCTCCTTCATCCAAGACTCCCCAGCCCATGTTTTCTCCCTTGCCAGCCAAACAGATATGTTGGTGGGGGTCCACGCATCGGACAGATATGTTGGTGCGGGTGAACGCATCGGATAGAGGGATGCCATGAATGCTGCCATAGGGCCCACACATGCATTGTGGAATTAATTCCCAAGGTGAATATCAGCCAAAACCTGGAGGGCTTTCTCTCGGCCCTGGAGTCTTTTAAAGTGGACCAAAACTGTGTATTTTACTATCCCGGGTTTTGGGCCTTGTCCCCAGGGCACCCCGATTTGAGATGCCCCACTCATGGTGCCCAGGAAACTCACCTTCCCCTGGTACAACGGCGCATGCAAGGCCTCTCGTCCAATCAGCATGCTCAGCTGCACTCACATCTCGTTAGCCGAGTCTAGCTGAGAAGAGCCAAGCAGAGCCGAGCACGCTTGTGTGCACATCCGGAGGCCCCGGGGGAGGGATTCAGGCAGCTTTTGGTCCACTTTAAGTAAAGTATCTCTCCAACGCAGGGCTCTCTGATGGTGCGACAGGGTAGGTTAGGTGAGTTTGGTGTCCTAACTGGCACATAGTTGCAAGGGTAGGGGATGTAGGTCACCTTTATAGAAAAACTCTTGGCTTTAGCTACAGGCTGGAAAATCATAGCAAATACCCCTAACAGGCAGAAATTCTCACTATCTTGGCAGAATAATGTTGCCAGGAGTACTCAAGTCGGGAGCAGTCTGTGCCCAGACTAAGCCTTGCTTCTAGTACAGTACAATATATCCAGGGTGGCAATGAAATACCGCTTTTCTAGACAGGGCGAAGCTCTCATCCGATTAATCTTCTAAATCTTATTTTAGCGAATAAAGCTTGAAGGGAGCAGCGACTAGATGGCTGCTCATGAAAACAACATATTTGTTCCAGTCATGGTACCTGACTCACAGTTTCAGTCAAGCCTTACCACTTGGCATCACACAAAAAAGCTGTTTGTATCCAACACAATGGAAGACACTTAATGAAGCACAGACTCTGAACAGCAAATGTCTGTTCGCTGGGAATATTTTCCAAAGCGGGTGTAACCCTTTTCTTACTTTTTATTGCATGCATTATTTGTAATGTATACTATCTCAACACTTCCATGTCTATCCTTCTATCTGTTGCCAGGCTGTCATCAGGAACTCTTGGGCCCCCGTTTATCCTATACCCCTTTTTTTGTACAATGACCTTTGCTTATGGACCATCTAAGGGCCTACTGTACCACTCTGCTGCCACCATATCATGAAGCTCACCATTAATGACTTGAAGCTGCCTCATACAACCTTGTGTACCACCTAAGCTATCCAAGAATGCCTCCTGTACCATCAAAGGGCCTACTGTACTGACCTGCTGCCACCATGAAATGTTTCTGCATAATATTCAAAAGCCAACTTTAGGTTTACCCATAATGACTAGGAGCTGCTTCATACCACCTTGCAAACCACTGTCAGGATCTGGGGGCAACGACAATGACTCTGAAGACTGTTCTTGGTCAAATTCTAAGCGACTTATTGAAACAAAGTCCAACAGGCAAAATCTCTTAACTTCAAAGTATGATGCAGGATACAATGCAGTACAGCAAGCGGTTACCTCACCAACTTTAGCAATATCCAGTGTATGATAATTACAGCGTATTGCAAGTCCTGGATATCATAGGTCCTCTTTTGGGGAATACAAGTCCAGGCTGTTAATCCACAGGTTCCAAGAACAGATAACACATAAAGTCCATCGGCTGCAATTCAGCACTGTCAGTATTGGGAGCAGCAAGGCACGGGCTCCTCATCCCAGTCTCTCCATCTCCCTACTGGAAGCCTCAGCGGCTCCTTTTATAGCGCTTCCTTCCTTCAATTAGTCTCATCACTTGGGAAGACCTGTGAGTAGGGGAAAAACCCTTAGAGGACCCAGGATGTGGATTGGATCTCTGATATCCCGGCATGGATCGTGCCTGAAAAACTCATGGGAAAAATAGACCCCATCCACCACTTTTCCATACACTTTACCACACCACCTTAATATGCAGTAATAATTGCAGCTGTGTGCAAATTAAGGTCCCTAGTTTCTTTACAGGATTCATATGCCTGTTTGCTAAATATTATATAGTAATGAGAGGGTTAAACTGGGCTGTAACTTTGTTCCCAGGCCCTAAGTAAATTGTATAAATAGTAGTGATAGAGTAACTGCCTCTTTCTTTACTCAGTTTGAATTGCCCGGAGCACAGACAGGGAGACATTTAGCTATTATGGATTTATCCCAGTGTAGTGTTCCAAATTATTTCTCATTGTATGTCCCAACTTTGTGGATTCAAAAATAACAGTAGGGACCCCACCAAATAAGGCACCTTAACGTGGCGTGGGGTTTAACACAGGCAATTGCAACTGTATGCAAAGGCCCCTAGTTTCTTAACAGGATTCATACTAGGTTTCCCCGAGGGGCTACCTGGTGCCCCAGACAAAAAATGGCCCTGACAGTGACAGGGGCTTTCTGGTAATTTCCTTATTTTCCTCTGTAACTAGGGCTTACTCTAAAGCATCCTCAAAGATCATAAAAAATCATGCTAGAGGTTATTCACGGGGTAGGTTATATTTTCAGAGAAACAGAGAGGGTTAAACTGAACTGTTACTTGGTTCCCAGGCCCTAGGTAAATTTTATAAATTGAAGTGATGGAGAAACTACTCAATCCAAGAATACCTACTATACCAAACTGTTTCCACCATATCATGAAAGTTTTCTGCATAATGTTTAAACTTGAGGCTTACCCATAATGACTAGGAGCTGCTTCATACAAACTTGTCTACCACCTACTGTACCTTCCAAGAACCTACTGTACCACCCTACTGCCACCATACCATTAAGGTTTCAACATATCATCCAAAGGCCACCTTGTGGCTCACCCATAATGACCAGGAGCTGCTTCATACAACTTTGTGTTCCACCTAAACTATTCATCTACCATTCATTTTACCATCCAAGCTGCCACCAAACCATGAAAAGTTGCCTCATAATGTCCTGAATAATGTCCAAAGACCAATCTTGAGGTTCACCCATAATGACCAGAGGCCCCTTCATACAACCCTGTGCTGCACACATGTAGGTACCCCTACTGGGCCATCCAAAGGCATACTGTACTACCCTGTTACCACCATATAATTAAAGGTTTGTGCATAACATCCAGTTGTCATTATGGACTTGCCAGTAACGACCAGGAGTCCATTCATGCAACCCTGTACTCCACTAAAACCATCACAGTACCCCTACTATATAATCCAAGAGCCCACTATACCACCGTGCACCCTATGTAGAACCAATAAAGGGTACAGCGTAATGGCCAAAGGCCAACCTTGAAGCTCACCCATAATGCCCCAGAAGGCCCTTTCATACAGGCTTGAGTGCTAACTAAACTGTCTAATGACCCCCTACTATACCATCCAATGACCCACAGTATTATCTAGTGCAAAGCCATGTTGCTGATCTTTGCCATGTCAACAGCATGTAGTGCCAGTCCCATGTTGCTGTACTTCCAGAAATGATAGTCAGTATAGTTTTTACATCTGTGGGTTGTGTCATTGTGGGCTTGCCAGTGGCAGCCTGCTACCATAGCTCTCCGTCCAGCTATTCTAGAGCTTTGGACACGGTACATGACGTGTTACATTGACTCTTTCATTAGAGATTCTGGTGTAGCATTACACATTGGTTCTTGTGTACATCACCAATTTAATTGAATTAAGTGAAAAGAAAGGAAACTGTTGAGTATGATTTGTATAGGGGCAGGTGTGGTGTGGACTGTCATTGAAATGGGGGCATGGCACTCGTCTTGCCCTGGAAGAGAGCATGAAGAGCCGGCTGCAGGCCTGCAGGTGTGGAGAGACCTGCCAGACATCTATTCTGTAGTTCATACAAAGGTTTTTTAATCGTGCGTATCTCAGACATGATGCTGCCTTTGTTTTGTGTCTCTGATAGGACTCTTACGTCAGGTCTGGCTTTGTGATTAGTATAAAAGCTTGACTTCTATTTTAGCAGCTAGCACACTTTTTTTGAGGGTGTCCATAAACTTTAAGTTACATCTAGATATGGCATGACAGGTGCTTAATACAGCCATTTTTAATTGATCATAAAGATTAGAATAATGATTAGAACTGGTGCGGTCCTTCTGTTCTTCCCCTGGCAGATGTCTGGCAGGGCCTTCTATGGATTGCTTTGCTTGCTCCTCTATCACAAGTTTAAAATGGGCAGCACCCTTATTAGGAAGTCTGTCAAAGGAAAGATATAGGTCTTGCTCCCTACTGCTCTTCCCAATTAATTTGCAGGGTGCCCATGCAGCCCCCTCCATTCCCCCATACTGCTTGCTGCCCTTCCCTTCTGACCCACAGAAAGGTATCCCCACTTGAGCGCATAAACCTAGCGGCTCCTTGTGGGCCGCCTTCTCCAAAAGGAAAGATAATGTTCAATGTGTCTGTTCTACAGCAGGAAAGCACAGATTATCCACTCTCGGAGAACTCTCTGGAGAGTAATTGTAGAGAGCAAAACCACGAGAGGTGACTAAGAGAGATGGGCTGCAAAAAAGGCACATATAGTGTAGGCAGGACCATTCTGAGAGGCACTGTGGGAAGCAACAGTGGGTACCAATGACATGGGGATGGGGAAGCAGAAGTACAGTAAGTAATAAAGATAGAGAGAAGACAGAAGAGTCTGAGGTACAGAAGAAAAAGATATATGGCATCTATTCTGTTTATATGTTCTCTTCAGGGCAATTTCTAGGAAAAATAGCTCTCAGTGTGGGGGGGGGGGGGGGGGGGATGCACCTCCTCCTCACCTATCCTATGGTGCTTATGAAGTCTCATATGAGCAATGCTGTACTTGTTCTGCAGCAGACAGTGCCCCCTCCAAATGAGGTCAATATGAGAAAAGATGGAGCCTGGTTTACTACCAGCACCACCAGGACCGGCGCCAGCACAGGGCAAACCTGGGCAATTGCCAGGGCCCCTGGCATTTTCAGGGGCCCACTTAGGCTCACATTTGCCCATGGTATTATCTTACAGTGGACCTCCACCACTGAATACCAGGTGTTGTGTGCAGACCTCATGGCTGGCCTCAGCAACAGGGGATGGTCAGCCACACAGGGGAAGGTGACATGGAACGGAGGGAAAATGATGGAAGCTAGGAAAGTGGCCAGAAGCAGGTGACAACTGACAGCAATGATGAAGTCTTTAGTGGCAGTGGAGCAGGCAGTAAGGTGTGAAGGACGATGGTGGCAGTAGAGAATTCAATTAGGCTTAAAGGACGACTGGAGACTATAGGGAAGGCAATAAGGATGGGCGGGGCGTTCAGCAGCAGAAGATGACCCATTTGTGGCAGCAGAGTTGAAAGGTTACATCATGTGGCACACTACTTTGGGGCCCACTAAGACTCTCCTGCCCAAGGGCCCCCACAAACCTAGAGCCAGCCCTGAGCACCACTAACAGTATTTCTGACCCATCTGTGGATAACAGGATGGCTGGGATACTGGTGCCCCCTTAGCATACACAATTGGCTTGGTGCCCAGGATGACTGCCCTGTTCACCCTCCACTAGAGACAGCCATGGTTCTCTATATCCCTAAATAGACGTATGCGTATCCCAGATATGTTTAACTTCACTTACTGTTGACTTTCCAACTACCTCTTCTGCAAGCTTGTTCCAAGCATCTACAAATGTTTCAGTAAAATGACGTCGCTCCTGATCTTCCATCCAACTAGCTTCAGGTTGTGCCCCCTTATTCAATCTATTCACGTATCTAAAAATGTTGATCATGTCCACTATTTCCTGTCTTTTTTTTAGGTTGAACAAATTAAGTTCATGAACATTATGGTATGTTTTAAAGTGGACCAACACCCAGGATTTTGACTATCCTGGGTTTTGGTCCACTTCGGTGGGGCCCCGCTGTCTGAAACCCCCCAGAAAGCCCAAAAAAACTCACCTCTCCCAGCTCCCACGTGACCGCGCCAGCCAATCACAGCGCTCAGAGCCGCTGTGGTATGCACGTCCAAGGCCGCCTGGACGCGCATACCAGCTCAGCTGGCTCTGAGCGCTGGAGGCCGCGTCTCGCGCTTCCCTCTAACAGGGAGCGCGCCTGCACCGGCCATTCACAAACGGCCGGCGCGGGTGCGCGTCCTGCTAGAGGGAAGCGCGAGACGCGGCCGCGGCTCGCGCATGCGCCGATGGAACGGGGCTGAGGTAAGGTTTGTGGGCCTCCTGGGGGGTTCCTCCCCGCGGGACATCCCGATTTCGGATGCCCCGCGGGGAGGGATCTGATCGGTCCGGGAATCTTATAGATTTCCGGGCCGATCCCCCCTGGGTTTTGGTCCACTTTAAGTTCCGGTCCTTCAGCCATTTTTAAGACCCGTTCGATTTGGGCAATGTCTTTTTTGGGGTAGGTCTCCAGAGCTGTACAGAGTATTCCAGATATGCTTTTACCAGTGCTATTATATATAGCAGCATCACAATCTCCTTCTTCCTACTGGTGATGCCTCAAACTATGTATGTTGCCTGGCTGCACTGTTCACTCAACTTGAAGCTGTCAGTAATCAGTATCTCAAAATCCTGGCTAACAAGGAATTGCTCATACAATACACAAAGTACATGGTTTTACATTTAAAAACATAGAAAAACTGTTGCCATTGTTTGGTCATTTGTCAAGTAAAGCAAAATCATTGTCGATGTTGCAGACCCTCAAGGGATATCCACCCTATTACACACCTTTGTAAGATTGGATTATTTTACCTACCAAACCTTCTCTCACTTACAAGCATTTTAAAAAGAATGAGGTCCATGACAAAACCTTGTGGTACGCCATATTTAACACTCTACATATTGCACTGGTAACAACAACGCTCTGATACCTAAGGAGATGCAATTATTAGGATTATTAGAAGTGCAGCAGAGAAGGAGAAAATGAATATAATGTTGCAATGTTGGGAGTAATGGGCGCAAATGAAAGGGAAAGGTGCAGGTATGTAGTGAAGACCCAGCCTTTCCAAATGTACTGTAGTAGTAAAGGACCAAAATGAGCCTGGTCCAGAATCCACCTGCATATGTTATAGTCCAGCAATCAGTGTCAGCCTGGGATGCCTAGGGCCCACCAGTAGAACTGACTCTGGGGGCACACCCCACATTCAGATGCAAGTTACATTCAGGGCCATGCATATAAACTGTATTGTCTATGCGTGTGCCCTTGGGTTCCCACAAAAAAAGCTATACATAGTTCAGGTTTGGTGATGAAGACCAGGGGCCCACTGAGGTTTTTCCTGATAACCCTGTGGGCCAGTCCGAGCCTGCAAGCAATTCTTTTCAGCTTTGTAATAGCTGTGGTTCGGCTGTAAGCTCAACTACCTATTTTGGCATATAGGCAACACAAGGTGGCTCCCTCCACCCAACATTTGTTGGGATGGATTATATTGGGATGTAGAGGCTCCTATCAGTGTGTGTTGGGGATGAACATATTTTTATGCTTTTCCTCTTCCGCACCAAACCTGCAGCTGGGAAGGTAGGTGCCTTTTAGTGATATTTCTAAGAACAAACTCTTGGCTATTGCATCATTCAGCTTTTTATTATTTGCACAGCACATTTTTGCTTTACTAGAACAGAAGTCATACTTGAGTACACGTTTATGTTTTGCATATACGCCCTTTATTTCTTGTGCTATCACTGCTGTTACCTACCACACTGTATCTGGGACAGCACAAGTACAGATTAGAAGTATTCTTCGCTAATGACATCACAAAGCAGTAAGGGTTTTATTAACACATGTTGGTTTAGCTTGGAGTCCAAACTTTGCTTTACTATTTGTGGGTGTCAATAGTACAGTTCTTTCTCATACCTTCTAACTTTTCTGGGTGAGAAAGAGGGACTAAACCACAATTTCCTTATTGAGGGATGGATAGGAGATAACTGGGTGGTTGTGACAGTTACATTAATAGAAACACTTTGAATAGGGGAATGATTCCTTACTGATGGATGGATAGGAGATAATTGGGTGGTTGTGACAGTTACGTTAATAGAAACACTTAGAATAGGGGAATGAATCGTTTATTTATGCAACACCTCAAAGGGGACAGATGAGAACAACGAGGGACAGGAGGACATGGAGTCAAAAGAAAGTTACTCCAATTAAGGTACAGATGGGAGGTATGCTTTCTTTACTCATAGATGTTCCCAGTTTCATTTAGAGAAAGACAAATGGAGGTTCCTGCATCTAGCAGGTGAGAGAAATAACTAATAGGTCATCTTTATTTAAAGTGTAATTCAAAGTCTGCATGGTTCAGCCACACTAGCAATGGTGTTCTTTTTGCTAGGGGACAGCCAGGTAACTCTTTTGGCCAAATAACATAGTTGCCACCAGGACCATCATCCCAGCATGATGTTTGTTCCCAAAAACATGGCTTCCTGGCATGTTCGTCCCATTAATGTGGTCTCCCACCATGACTCACAGTGCAACCACCAAAGACCACCAAAGCGCAGGGGCCATCAAGCGTGAAAAAGTTGCTGTTCCTTAGGCCAATGAGCAGATTCAGTAAAGCAATGAAATTTCCCTCCACTTGGAATATAATTATGACTTGAACAGATTATAATGACTGTTATACTCTATCTATAGAATCCAGCCCCAACCATAATAGTATCTAATATTCTCAAACCTCCAGCTGTGTTCCCCTATCCACTTTCCAATCTGCCCAACCCTATCTGTGTACCACTTCCCACTACTTCAAACAGGACCCCCAACCTTGGGATGGCAATATGGGTAGGTAGCTCAAAGTACTTAACCCTACCTTTCTGTGCACCCCTATTAGGCATCTTCTTCCCATTTCCTCTTCTTAGACTAGCTTGTAACAGCTACCTGGGCAAGGAGGAACCTCTAATTTTATTTTCCTTTTTTTCCCTACCCACACATACTCTGGGATTTTTAATCTAGTCCTTAGCCCCTCTGCCATAAGGAATTCCTAGTATGTAAACATATTCTGGTTATGTGTGCTTAATCATCTTGATGTCCTTAGCGCAGTGGTTTCCAACCCTGTCCTCAAGACCAACTGACGGGCAATGTATTGTGCCTCTCCAGCCATTTGCATGTGTGCTTTTCCGGGAGAGTCTTACCAAGAGCTTTGTTGGCCAAGATGTTTCCTGACAGGACAAGGGTGGCCCAAAACATGATTGTTTGTATCCAATAGCATAGGTCAGTGTTCCCTAACTCATTCCTCAAAGCCCACCAACAGGACATGGTTTTGTGGCTCTCCAGACAGATGCAAGGGTACTTTTTCTGGAGATCTTACCCAGAGATTAGCCAAGGTGGCCATCCTTTTCAAAACATTTTACCTTCTGTTAAATTCCTCACCTTCATGGAAGAAATCCTGGTGTGACCCTTCAACCTGGCACTATAACTAATGCCAAACAGAAGTTTAGTGGTTATAGAATATTAGTTGTGAGATGTTTTTGGTGGTTTGGATTCTTATCGCCAGTTAAGTCTCACTGATACACATTTTAAAGAATTATCCATATAAATGAATCAAGACAAATAGGCTTGAGGTATTCTAAGGCTTGGCTAGTGATTTGACTAACTTTCTCAGTTCACAGTTGAGAAAGCCATTCAGGTGACTAGAGAAATGTTTTCAAGAAAACGACTGCTTGTCCAGTTGCCATGACATCTTACTAAAGATATAACCTGCCCTGAGTAAATGAGAACCTTTAGAGATGACGTAAGGGATTGTGTGCTTACAGCAGTTTGAAGAGAGCTCTTTTTGCTTTTAGTATGACAATGCCTCTGGGTACATAGCAAGCTCAATAAAGGAGTGGCTCACTGAATCTGGTGTGAAGGAACCTGACTGGCCTGCACAACACACAGATCTGAACCTCATCCAGCTACAACTTCAAACTAAGCCCTATTGCCCAAAACTAGTGTTTTAATTCCCAAACGAAAGCCAAAACTCGACATAGTTTGGCCAAGGAGTGGGATGCTCTTCATGAGAAAACCATGACTTGTTTTCAGGACCCCCCTTAAAGTGGACCAACACCCAGGGGTGATCGGCCCGGGAATCTATAAGATTCTCGGGCCGATCACCTCCCTCACCGCGGGACATCCGAGATCGGGATGTCCCGCGGTGAGGGACCCCCCCAAAAAACTCACCCTCTAGGCGGGCGCGCGCACTGTCAAAGGGGCGCGCGGGAGGCGGCGGCGGACGCGCTGTCTTGTCTGCAGCTGTCACCCGCTTGTCCGTGGCTACGTGGGAGCGTGGTGAGGTGAGTTTTGGGGGGTTTCTGGGGGGTTTTACACAGCGGGGCACCCCTAATCGGGGCGCCCCCCTGAAGTGGACCAAAACCCAGGATAGTCAAAATTCTGGGTGTTGGTCCACTTTAAGGCAGTACATACAGGATATTTGGATAGGGCTTAGTCTGCTTTGGGAGCGCTCCGTCCCACAGGAGCCTTTCATGTGTGTCCCCCTCCTAGTGACAATTATGCATCCCTTTCCTTGATCCACTCACACCCACCAAGCACAACTTATTTTAACCCACCCCGTTGGGTTAATCAACCAACCCCCCAGCTCCACTCATCCACCCCCGCTTCCCAGCTTAATTCAGCCACCTCTCCCTCCAGTACCATTTACCCTTTCCTAGCTCTGCTTTCAATCCCCTTCCCCAGCTTATAAACTCCACCCCCCCAGCTTCACTCATCCATCATCATAGCTCTAATCAATCACCCCCCTACCAGCTCCACTCATTTTTTCCCCACCTCTTTTTATGGTCTGTGTGCACTCCACCACCGGTAATTCTTGCATTTTAGGAGATACTTTTTCTCATGCAGCTTTATATTCGACAGTGGACTCAAAAACATCTGCCACCACTGCAATGTGCAGCCATTTCTGATTCCCCAATAACTTATTGGACTTCCAGGGAATATGCAGTGGCCCAGAAAAAACATCGGAGGTCTTGAGCCTACTTGGCATTATTAAATCAGTGTGAAGTCGCCGACAGTTTTCACTTAAAACAGACAGCTATTGTACGTTATATATCTACATCTGTAACTGATTCTAGAACAATTTGTAGCTGAAGAATATTGTGTTGAACCACACATGAGCAATTTGTTTTATAATTAGATCTGTAAACAATAGTTTCATCATGAAACCACAGCATATCATGTCAGACCAGTTCTGCCGTGATTAGGTCATAGTCAGACAGCCGAGACGTGTCTCTGGGCAGCATAGCAGCCATACCATGCTGAACAGGACACGTCTGCAGAATGCCATGCTATACATAATAAATCAAAGTTATCTCCTGTTCTACTGACCAATAATTGTGCTTGAATGTATGCTGTTGCATGCACCACAAGTCTCTTATCCATTTCATAGGAGACCTTTAATCCAATCAGATACCCTTGGAATGTCCTCCTGGTTATTGGTCATATACGCATTACCTGGGGTGGAGAACCCTGGGCAGTGCTAAACTAAAAACAAAATTGGTTGGATCCACCCCTTGAAATTGGGGTTTAGCCTGGGTTTGCCTAACCCACCACTAAAACCAAGTCAGCAAACTGAACCTAACTGAAGAGAGTGTGTAATAATAAACTATACATATAACGGCTGGTCTGATATGTGGCCCTTACAGACAGGAAAAAGAAGTTTCTGACTAGGGTATAGTAGACCCTCTCCCTAGCCAGGTAATGTGGGAACAGGGCTCATCAATTCCTGACCACGCCTTAATAGTATATAAAATTCATTAATTTATTGATATGACTTATCCTTGCAGGACAGACTAGTTTCGCTATTGACTAGTCCGCTGATCTGGAGCAGCTACCCCGCACTCCTAGGTAAACACATTGTACCTTTGCTGTATTTATAACTGTATCTTTCAGTGTCATATAATGCTTTGTTTGACTGAAAATGTTTTTCTATGTATTAGACTATCGTGGATAAAGTGAAATTGACAGAGTCCTAGCAGACACTGAGGAAGCTTATGATAGCGAAACTAGTCTGTCCTGCAAGGATAAGTCCAACTCTGCTGCTAATTGCTTATATTGTAAAAACTCTGTAATCCACTAGTAATGGTTTTAATTAATTATGTAGCCTGTGCTTCGGCCGGAGCACAGACCTGATTTTTGTATTAGTAAATTGTCATATCAATAAATTAATGAATTTTATATACTATATTATTGGTTAGTTTCAATTAAGGCGTGGTCAGGAATTGATGAGCCCTGTTCCCACATTACCTGGCTAGGGAGAGGGTCTACTATACCCTAGTCAGAAACTTCTTTTTCCAGTGCTAAACTATGCATGGTCTTTACTCCTTACAGGTTTTCCAATAAGAATGGATGGTGTTCTGACGATACTGAATTTGCTGTGATGAGCAGACGATGTCTGCATCTGCCATTGCTGGAGGCAGCTGCTGCAGAACAGCAGGACCTGGCGGGAAGGTGATTATTTGGGCAGGCTGAGTTGGGGGGGGGGGGGGGGGGAGAGCCTACATCAAGGACCATTACATGTATTTTCCCCACCAATTATATAAAAGTGTTGATGGATAAATGGAGCCTAGTAGGAACATAACTGTGTGTTTGTGTGTGTGTGGGGGGGGGGGGGGGGAGGTACAGAGGAAGTGACAACAATGGAGCCCATAAGGTCAGGGGGCGCCACCATTGTGGCTCCTCTACTTATATTTTCAGATTTGTGCTCACATGTCATCATGAACAGAAAGGAATCACCATTTGTCTCTGCTATTTCTGTCTAGTTGTATACAGTTGTTTTTAAACGACATAGAAGATGGAATTAAAATGCAATTAAAAGCACTGTCTCTATTTTTGCAGATGACACAAAGATCTGTAGCACAGTGCAGTCTATGGAAGATGTTCACAAGCTTCCAGCTGACCTGGACATTTTGAGTGTCTGGGCTCCACTTGGCAAATGAAGTTCAATGTGGAGAAATGTAAAGTCATGCACTAACAACCTGAAGGCCACATATATGCTCGGGGGAGTAAAACTGGGAGAAACACTTGTTGAGAAGGATCTGGGGGTACTGGTAGATCACAGGCTAAATAACAGCATGCAATGCCAAGCAGCTGCTTCCAAGGTCACCAAGATATTATCATTCATTAAAAGAGACCTGGAATCACGGGATAGGGAAGTAATTTTGCCTCTTTACAAGGCACTGGTGTGCCCTCACCTGGAATATGCTGTCCAGTTCTGGGCCCCCATTCATAGAAAGGACGCTCTGACTATGGAAAGGGTGCAGAGGAGAGCCACCAAACTAATAAGGGGAATGAAAGATCTTAGTTATGAGGAAAGATTACGAGAATTAATTCTGTTTAGTCTTGAGAGGAGACGACTGAGGGAGGACATGATTAACTTGTATAAATATATAAATGGCCCATACAAAAAATATGGGGGAGCACTATTTCAGGTAAAATCTTCTCTAAAGACAAGGGGGCACTGCCTTTGACTAGAAAAAAAGAAATGTACCGTAGTCTCTGGATGCGACAATCACTTTTTACCATAAGAACTATAAATCTATGGAATAGCCTCCCACAGAAGCTTGTTACAGCATCAACCGCTGACAGCTTCAAAAAAGGATTAGATGCTTATTTGGAAGAAAATAACATTAACAGTTACTATTAGCGGTTATCAGTAAAAAAAATAAAATAAAATAAATAGCTCCCACCTATAAAATAAAATAAAATAAAATATAACTTCCCCTACCCCAACAGCCTTGGTTGAACTTGACAGACATATGTCTTTTTTCAACCGTATTAACTATGTAACTATGTAACAGTTACCCCAACAGGAAAGCAGTTACTTATAAGCCACATGACCAGCCTTTGGGGTGTTCAGATGAAGAGGTCACACGGAGCGGCATTATTATTTGGCAAGGGTTTTCTTTAAAAGAGCCTGAGGAGGAACCACTGGTTGGCTTAGGCGCTGCCATTTTGCTTTTTGGGGGGTAAGTGGAGTTCATTGAAGATTGTGTTTTGTCCAGAGGAGGAGGGGCACCACCTGCTAAGACTTTCTAGGGGAGGGGGGTCCATTGTAGGGGACACAGGCTGTTTTGTCCTGCACAGGGCCATACTTCTGTATTACATAGGCCACCTTCCAATGTAAGACCAGCCCCGATGAGCACCGGGCCCCCATTTAATGTCTGCAACGGGGCCTGGTCACTTTAAGTTACTCCTATAGAGCTGTAAAACATTGAGACTGACTGTTAACGTAAAGATTTACTGTAATTTTCATGCATAGTTTGTTGATCCAAAGCCTATTGACTTTGTTGTGTGACTGTGCTGGGCAACTGTTAAAGTGGACCAACACCCACCGGTGATCGGCCCGGGAATCTATAAGATTCCCGGGCCGATCACCTCCCTCCCCGCGGGACATCCGAGATCGGGATGTCCCGCGGGGTGAAACCCCCCCAAACACCCCAAACTCCTTACCTTAGCTTCGGCGGCGGCCGGCCGCCGCCGCCTCCCTCGCCCCCCTCTAGACGTGCGCGCGCCCGCGCCGGCCGTCTGTGCATGGCCGGCGCGGGCACGCGCATGTCAAGAGGGACGCGCGGTAGGCGGCGGCGGAGGAGCCGCTTGTCCGCGGCTTGTCCGTCGGCGCGGGGAGAGGTGAGTTCGGGGGGGTTTCACACAGCGGGGCACCCCGATCGGGGGTGCTCCACCGAAGTGGACCAAGACCCAGGATAGTCAAAATCCTGGGTGTTGGTCCACTTTAAAGTGTGCTTCAGTTTCCTGCACTGCCCTATATACATTTGCCCAAGTTCTTGACCCTATTTCCAAACATACGGTGTTTTAATGAAATTTAAAAAATCAGATCTTGGATTCAGGTGAAATGATGTAAAAATGGTAATTGTTTCTGGGAAAAAAAACACTGCACAGGATCAGCAAAACTTACAGAGCTATAGGGAAGGAGACACAGAGCAAACACTGGAAGGAATTAACCCCAAGAGATTAGAGGAATCAGAGCACAGAGACAATAGAAAAGATCAGCTGGGAATATGGAATTAAAACTTAAAGTGGACCAACACCCAGGATTTTGACTATCCTGGGTATTGGTCCACTTCCCCGAGGCACCCCGATCGGGGGTGCCCCGTTGTGTGAAACCCCCCAGAAAGCCCCCAAAACTCACCTCTCCCCGCTCCCACGTGGCCGCGCCGTCCAATCGGCGCCGACGGACAAGCTGATTGACAGCAACGTACAAGCAGCTTGCCCGTCGGTGCCTCCCGCGCGTCACTCTTGACGTGTGCACGCCCGCGCCGGCCATTCAGAGACGGCCGGCGCGGGCACGCGCACGCCTAGAGGGGCGCGAGGAAGACCAGGTAGATGGATTTGGGGTGTTCAGGGGGGGTTCACCCCGCGGGACATCCCGATCTCGGATGTCCCGCGGTGTGTGAGGTGATCGGCCCGGGAATCTCATAGATTCCCGGGCCGATAACCTCAGGGTGTTGGTCCACTTTAAGCACACAGGGCCTTTGGGTTTAAATAAAGGCTGCCCGCATTGTCATTGTGGTACAGGGCCTATAACTGCCAAAGACCCGAAAACTCACGTGGGTCAGAAGAAAAATATGTCCTGATGGCCAGAAATGTTCTGCTTGAATGGTCTTGGGAGTAGAATAATGACTGTAAGTGGTTCTTATTGTAGAACAAAGAATATTTGCGATACATCTGCCCTGTACACAAGGCCAGCCTGATGCTGGAAGGAGCTCTGTGCAAGTGGCACCCACTTGTACTCACCCGTATCAAACAGAGCTCGTCCATTAAAAAAACAGCACCCCAGGGATGACGGCGCCCTGTGCGGCCACTACATCTGAAAACCCCAATGGATGACCATGTCTATACCACTCAATATGAATAAAGGTAACAAGCATGTATACAGGGCCAGAATGGGGCAACCAATCAGCCAGCAATTTTAGAGCCTGAATGACAGGAGGATGTATTTTGGAGTTTGTAGGACAGGAGGATGTATTTTGGAGCTTGTAGGACAGGAAGATGCATTTTGGAGTTTGCAGGACAGGAGGATGCATTTTGGAGCCTGAATGACAGGAGAATGCATTTTGGAGCCTGCAGGACAGGAAGGATGCATTTTGGGGTTTGCAGAACAGAAGGATGCATTTTGGGGTTTGCAGAACAGAAGGATGCATTTTAGGGTTTACAGAACAGAAGGATGCATTTTGGGGCATGTAGGGCAAGAGGATGCATTTTGGAGTCTGCAGAACATGAAGATGCATTTTGGGGTCTGCAGGGCAGAGGCATGTATTTTCGGATCCGTAGAACGGGTCAGTTCTTTCTTATACACAGTAAAGGTTTTTGGGGTCTGCAGGACAAGGATGCATTTTGGAGTCTGCAGGACAGGAAGATGTAATTTGGGGTCTGCAGGACAGGAAGATGCATTTTGGGAGCTGCAGGGCAGAAGGATGCATTTTGGGGTATATAGGGCAGAGGGATGCATTTTGGATCCGTAGAACGGGTCAATGCTTTCTTATACTCAGTAAAGGTTTTGGGGGTCTGCAAGGCAGGAGGATGCATTTTGGGGTCTGCAGGACGAGGATGCATTTTGGAGTTTGCAGGACAGGACAATGCATTGTGGGGTCTGCAGGACAGAAGGATGCATTTTGGGGATCTGCAAGACAGGAGGATTCGTGTTGGGCTCTGCAGGACAGGAGGGGGCATGTTGGGGTCTGCAGGGCAGGAGGGGGCATTTTGGGGATCTTCAGGATAGAAGGATTCATTTTGGGACCTGCAGGACAGGAGGATTAATTCTGGAATGTGCAGGACACAAAGGTGCACTTTTGGATCTGCAGGACAGGTCGGTACAGCCTAATACAAAGTAAAGAATAGTTTAAGAAAGTTACCAATAAGTTCCTGGCATTGGGTACAATGTCGCTGTCCCTACTCCTGCTGCCCATGAGCCCAAAATTTGAAGATGTACAATTTTTCCGTATGAAGCTCTGATGGCTTACCCCATTGGATGGAGCTCCTCTGTAATGCAGGTCTTACTAATGGTGTGAGAGGGTAGATTAGGTTAGTTCAATGTCCCAGTGTCCCCAGACCGTCCCTGACACATAGTAGCATGGGAGGGCTTAGCTCCACTTTAAAGTGGACCAACACACAGGGGTGATCGGCCCGGGAATCTATAAGATTCCCGGGCCGATCACCTCCCTCACCGCGGGACATCCGAGATCGGGATGTCCCGCAGTGAGGGACCCCCCCAAAAGCCCCAATCGGGGTGCCCCCCTGAAGTGGACCAAAACCCAGGGTGGTCAAAATCCTGGGTGTTGGTCCACTTTAAGCAGCTTCTAGGAGGTCCGTGTGCATTTGGTTAGGAATGCTGCATGCTCCTTCCACTAAACTCTTTACATTGTGATGGAATAAGAAAAGAGGAGGGTTGGGTATAGCAGTTCTATAGACAGCCATATTAAATCTCTGGTACAGCCTTATAGCTGGTTCCATCCAGTTGAAAACCACTAAAACCAGTTATGATGGAGAACTAAAGCCAAGTGATTGTATTTTGATTGATGGGTACACATTGTATGTAAATGCACCTTCCCTTTTCTGCTGCTTCAAACCTAAGTTCACATCTCGAATTAGATCGGCTGGACGTTTACTCTTCAAAGTCGTTAGTTACTATTCTTTTCCTTGTAACTGTGGGGTGCATAAGTCTATGCGCTTTATGGGTATACACTGAACTTTAGTAGTGGAACAGAGTAACTGAGGCTGCTATCTATCTGGATGCCCCGGGAAGGGGAGTGCCAGTCCTGATAATTGACCATAATTCATATACATGTACTTAACTACAAAGTCAGCATGAAGCAGATTATGCCAGGCTTACACTGGGCAACCTGGGAAAAACAATCACTAGACAATCCTCCTAAGGCTGTTATTTGGGGCCCCACCTATTTAGTTTCCTCAATCAGGGAAGTTTGCATGCTACATCATTTTGCCAATTTTATCTAAAGATTGTGTTACTTTCAGGCTGATTTATTACTAACGCCAGGTAGCGACAGATGAGCGTCTGTAGAGCGGAATTCAGAGCTACCGCTAGTACTCTCTGTGCTCGGCTCGTGCCATGGATCATTGTTTCAGAGCGCCTCAGTCGCCGTCCGGCATTGATGAATATGATGTGTGAGTCGCAGTACTACGCTGTATGGGAGCGAATGGTAGCGCCAGCTCAGTGCGACTGACTCACACCACAAAAAAAAAACAGCCTCAAACAGCGCCGGCGCTCAAAATCGGGTAGTTGTAGCCCAGGGCGCCAGAAGCTGTGTGATTAAAGTCTGTTTTTGAACATGTAGCCGCTAGTAACAAAGCGAAAACATATGGAATTACACTGTTATAACATTGTTACATGAACACTTTAATACCAATTCTGCATAAAAATATTATTAGTCAAAAACGTTTTCAAAAATGTCATTTTGTCAGGATACATGAAATTTTGAGATTTTATAAAAAAAAAAAATTGGGATCAGGAAAGGGATTTAAGGATCATCCATAGAAATGTATGGGAGAGCGCCAGGTAAGACGTGGCGCTCTGCAAGGCTGAACGTCGGCACTGTACGCTGAGCCTGGGATAATGATGAATAGGACGCTACATGGCGTTGTTCCAGTCGCTCACCAGATTCGGCTTTATAAATGTGTAATTGCGTGCCGTGTCCGGCGTTCACCTGCCGCTACCTGCCACTGTACAGGCACTACCTGGCGCTAGAGCTTCATGAATAAGGCCCTAGGTTATTACCGGCTGGTATTACAGGTGCAAGAGCTGTTTACACCGTATAACAAGACACATCATCGTTAAATTAGAATTTATATATATCCACCTCCTTAAACCGGACCTTCACCCTGAATAAGAGTCTCTTATATCTTATATGTTTCTCCCATCCTGTGGATACAGATTGCCCACATTAAAAATCACCTACTGCATTTTCTGAGCCTTTAAACATCCAAGATGGCGGAGTCTCAGGCTGCTGCAAACAGGAAGTAACTTCTGACTATGCCACTATGCATTCTGGGATTGCTGTCCTTTTCCTGACCCCTGCTCTGGTTTGTCTGTGCAAAGCACAGCTATAACCTGCTCTCCTGCACTTTTCCCCCTCTTCTTTCCTCAATATGTGATGATTCTGAGGCAAGATGGCAGCGCACGTATCCTGGAGTCCTGAACAGATTTGCAGCCCGGTGGGGAAAAAAATAATACTTAAGCGACTTAAAACTTAAAATATATTAATTTTGGATGCTGGGAATAGTTTAAGGCTTTGGGCTTTTCATTAAATGATGACAAAGGTCCGGTTTTATTTGATACAGTAGGTTGGTAAAGGCTAGTTAAAAGTCTCAGTATGCGATCATTAATATACTTTATCCAACTTCTTGTTTTAGGCATTGTAAATACCAAAGGGACATCCCCAGATAACTTCTGTTTCAAGACCTGGCTGACAAAGGTAGCCCTGATGGTGGTCATTCAAGACTGTCGAAAAGATGAGTTTGAGAAGGTCTAATATTTTTTTCAATGACCAGGGTTGTCCTCTGCTAATGAGAGAACTACTGTTCTATCCACATACCCTGTTTCCCCGAAAATAAGACATACCCCAAAAATAAGCCCTAGTAAGATTTTTTAAACCTTTTTTAATGCTAATGCGTGAAATATAAGCCCTAGTTACAATTCATAATTCAGCTGCCGGGCTCCAGAAGAGGGTCGGGAGTGGCTGTAATAGAGGGTGAGGACACATCACGGCTGTAAAGGAGGGTGAGGACACATCACGGCTGTAAAGGAGGGTGAGGACACATCACGGCTGTAAAGGAGGGTGAGGACACATCACGGCTGTAAAGGAGGGTGAGGACACATCACGGCTGTAAAGGAGAGGGTGAGGACACATCACGGCTGTAAAGGAGGGTGAGGACACATCACGGCTGTAAAGGAGGGTGAGGACACATCACGGCTGTAAAGGAGGGTGAGGACACATCACGGCTGTAAAGGAGGGTGAGGACACATCACGGCTGTAAAGGAGGGTGAGGACACATCACAGCTGTAAAGGAGGGTGAGGACACATCACAGCTGTAAAGGAGGGTGAGGACACATCACAGCTGTAAAGGAGGGTGAGGACACATCACAGCTGTAAAGGAGGGTGAGGACACATCACAGCTGTAAAGGAGGGTGAGGAAACATCACAGCTGTAAAGGAGGGTGAGGACACATCACAACTGTAAAGGAGGGTGAGGACACATCACAGCTGTAAAGGAGGGTGAGGACACATCACAGCTGTAAAGGAGGGTGAGGACACATCACAGCTGTAAAGGAGGGTGAGGACACATCACAGCTGTAAAGGAGGGTGAGGACACATCACGGCTGTAAAGGAGGGTTACGACACATCACAGCTGTAAAGGAGGGTGAGGACACATCATGGCTGTAAAGGAGGGTGACGACACATCACAACTGTAAAGGAGGGTGAGGACACATCACAGCTGTAAAGGAGGGTGAGGACACATCACAGCTGTAAAGGAGGGTGAGGACACATCACAGCTGAAAAGGAGGGTGACGACATATCACAGCTGTAAAGGAGGGTGAGGACACATCACGGCTGTAAAGGAGGGTGAGGACACATCACGGCTGTAAAGGAGGGTTACGACACATCACAGCTGTAAAGGAGGGTGAGGACACATCATGGATGTAAAGGAGGGTGAGGACACATCACAGCTGTAAAGGAGGGTGAGGACACATCACAGCTGTAAAGGAGGGTGAGGAAACATCACAGCTGTAAAGGAGGGTGAGGACACATCACAGCTGTAAAGGAGGGTGAGGACACATCACAGCTGAAAAGGAGGGTGACGACACATCACAGCTGTAAAGGAGGGTGACGACACATCACAGCTGTAAAGGAGGGTGAGGACACATCACGGCTGTAAAGGAGGGTGAGGACACATCACAGCTGTAAAGGAGGGTGAGGACACATCACGGCTGTAAAGGAGGGTGAGGACACATCACGGCTGTAAAGGAGGGTGAGGACACATCACAGCTGTAAAGGAGGATGAGGACACATCACAGCTGTAAAGGAGGGTGAGGACACATCACAGCTTTAAAGGAGGGTGAGAACACATCACAGCTGTAAAGGAGGGTGAGGACACATCACGGCTGTAAAGGAGGGTGAGGACACATCACAGCTGTAAAGGAGGGTGAGGACACATCACAGCTGTAAAGGAGGGTGAGGACACATCACAGCTTTAAAGGAGGGTGAGAACACATCACAGCTGTAAAGGAGGGTGAGGACACATCACAGCTGTAAAGGAGGGTGAGGACACATCAAGTCACACAGGTAAGCTTGTCTGTCTGGAGTGCAATGTCTGATCTTCCAGCCATGCCGGGCACAAGCTGACTCCCCCTGCTGCCAGCCGGCTCTGTGCATGTACTGTACCAGAGCTGCTGTACTGCTGCCACCATCTTGCCAGCTGGATAGAAGACATCCACTGAAAATAAGCCCTAGCACCTATTTTTGAGGCAACAATTAACATAAGACCTGGCTTATTTTCGGGGAAACATAGTAGTACAGTAGAAGGGGTGGACCGGGGTCACAATTCAGCCTGGATTTTGCTGTCTGTGACCAGCCCATGAGCACCGCCATCAATGTGTTTACCAAACATGTAATCAGTGCATTTGTCAACTGAGGCTATTGGATTGCAGGGGCAGATATGTCCATTGTGAAAGGGATGGTACTGAAGCTTTGGTTTTGTAGTGGCGGATGCTGTGGAAGTAATGGTGATGCCCACTCCCCACAGCTATGTTGCTGAAGATATGGCAATGCAGGGGTCTCTTGTGTGAGAGTACATTGGGGGTAGGAGAAGGTTTGGGGGAGAATTTGGAGACAGGAAATGGAAGAGAAATTAGAGTACTTCAGCACAGGCTCTAGATAAGGTGATCTGAGTGCTGAGGGCTATGCCTAACACAGTGGGCCCCAAATCCAAGCAGCCCACCATTACTCCTATATGGAAGGAGTCTGCTATTAGGGGCAGAATCGGCAGACTGCCGATCTTAGGCCCTTATTTAACAAGGGATAGCGCCAGGTAGCGAATGGTGAGCGAACGGTAATGACGCTCACCGCCACGAGTACGCCGGCTCCCCTCCGCAATCACACATTTATCAAGCCGATCCTGCTTAGCGACTGACAGAGCGCCAGATAGCGAATCATTCATCATTATTCCAGCCTCAGCCCACAGCGCCAGCGAGCGACCTTGAACAGCGACAGGTATGACCTCTCGCTACCTGGCGCTCTCCAATGCATTTCAATGGAGCAATCTTTAAATATTCTCAATTAATTGCTATTAATGTTTTTTTTTTTTTTTTAATGGCAAAAATTGACCACTTCTGCCATGTTAGGTATTTTTTTAAGGTAAAAAAAAAAAAAATTTGTGCAGAATTGATATTACAGGTCTGATATTAATGTATTCATATTACAAAATGTTTGTAAAAACATGTTTTGTTTTTTTTTTACCAAAAATATGGTTGTTTGGGGGTTAAAAAACTACTTTTAACACATCGCCGCCAGCGCTCTGGGGTTTAAACAAGCATTTCACAGCGCGAGAATTTTTCGAGCGTGATTTGTTAATGAATATGGTGGGAGCCGTTCGCTATAGCCATTCGCTGTCATGCGCTCCCATACAGCGCGGAACCTGTCAAACAGCGACTCCTAACCCCGTATTCAACATTACCGCACACCGACTGAGTCGCTGTCAACAGCCGAACAACGGCCAAGCACAGCGAATACTAGCGGGCGCTGTGAAAATAACGCTACTGTCGCTACCTGGCGCTATTAATGAATCGGCCTCCCAGTATTTTCAGGCAGCCAAAGATCCACCTGGGATGACCAGTGTCAGCACCTTACAGAGGTGAAGAATCTTATTAATTTAGGATATTTTATATGCAGAGAGGCAAAGCTACGTAACTGGACATGCTTTATTTCCGTGGCTTTTTGCTAGCCAGGTCTATTCAGTTCACTACTAGCGAAACGTCTTCAAGAAAAATACAGCCTTGATTTCCTACTTTTAATTTAATTTTTTTTTTAATGCATAGATGGCCATTGTATGCTTGTGCTCACATAGGAATTCGTCCTCCACATTTAACCCATCCGTGCAGTGAGTGTACACATGCCCGGAGCGGTGGGCTGCCCTAATTACGGCGCCCGGGGAGCAGTTGGGGGGTTAGGTGCCTTGCTCAAGAGCACTTCAGTCATGTCTCAGGACCAGGATTTGAACCTGACACCCTCCGGTCACAAGTCTGCTCCCTTACCTCTAGGCTACAACTGCCCCAAATTATTATTTTAGACACCCTCTATAAATGATAAATGTTAAGAACTAGGCATATTTTGTTAGAATGCATAACCCCTAAACCTGGGCAAGCGTCAGCACTGGGCGTACCCGGGCAGGTGCCGGGGCCCCTTCACATTGGGAGGGCCCCACCTAATTTTCTCTACCCTGGGCAGCCCCTATGTAGGATGCAGGGCCGTGCAGTAACTAGGACAAGGGACTATGAGCCAGGGGCAGACTGGCCAATAGGAGAGCCTTTTTTTCTTTCTGTCAATCCTTCTATTTTTTGTTTCTTTCCTTCTATTATTTGCTTCCTTATATTCTATTTTTTTTTCTTTCTTTCTAATCTTTCTACCATTCCTTTTTCGCTCTGTTTTTTCTCCTTTATTTCTATACTTTGAGGCTGATTTATTAATAGCGACATGTAGCGACAGTTGAGCAACTGTAGCGGTATTTTCACAGCGCCCTCTAGTAGTCGCTGTGCTTGGCCGTTGTTCGGTTGTTGACAGCGACTCAGTCGGTGTGGTGTAATGTTGAATACAAGGTTACGAGTCGCTATTTGACAGGTTCCGCGATGTATGGGTGCGCATGATAGCGACCGGTCAGAACGACCGGCTTCCACCATATTCATCAAAAAATCACGCTAAAAAAATTCTCGCGCTGTGAAATGCATGTTTAAACCCCAGAGCGCTGGCGGCGATGGGTTAAAAGTAGTTTTTTAACCCCCAAACCACCATATTTTTGAAAACCAAAAAAAAAAAGTATTTTAATTAATTTAGTAATATGAATACATTAATATCAGACCTGTAATATCAATTCTGTACATTTTTTTTTTTATTTTTTTTCCCTTAAAAAAATTATCTAAAATGGCAGAAGTCACAGAATTTTTCACATAAAAAAAAAAAAAAATTAATAACAATTAATTATGAATATTTAAAGATTGTTCCATTGAAATGCATTGGAGAGCGCCAGGTAGCGAGAGGTCATACCTGTCGCTGTTCAAGGTCGGACGCTGGCGCTGTGGGCTGAGGCTGGAATAATGATGAATGAGTCGCTATATGGCGCTATCTCAGTCGCTAAGCAGGATTGGCTTGATAAATGTGTGATTGTGGTGGGGAGCCGGCGTTCTCGTGGCGGTGCCCGTCATTACCGGCCGCTCACCAGTAGCTACCTGTCGCTATTCCTTCATAAATAAGGGCCTTACTTTCTTTCTATTCTTACCTTTTTTCACATTATAGTCTTTTTCTTTCTGTCCAGCTATTCTTTGTTTCTTCTATCTTTTCATTCTGCCACTTCTTATCTTTCTTTCATTATTTTTTTCCTGTCATTACTTTTATTATTGTTTTTGTCATCCCTTTTCTTTTTTTCTGTCAGTCCTTCTATCCTTGCTGTCTTTCTTTCCATCTTTTCTTTTCCCCTATTAATTCTCTCCGTTTCCCGCTTGTTTTTCTCTCATTCCTTTTATCCCTTTTCTTTTTTTATGTTATTCATTCAATGCTGTTGTTCCTTCTTTCCATTTATTTTTTAGATTGCTTTATTTCTGCCTTCTTTTTTGTCATTCCTTTTCTCTATCTCTTGCTTGCTGTTTTCCTGTCATTTATTTCCATTCTTTGACACTTTGGCCCTTATTTAAGAAGGGATAGCGTCAGGTAGTGGCTGGTTAATGAGAGGTAGCGACTGGTGAACGCCGGACACGGCACGCAATTACACATTTATCAAGCAGAATCTGTTTAGCGACTGGGATAGCGCCATGTAGCGTCTGATTCATCATTTTCACAGCCTCAGCGAACAGCGCCAGCGTTCAGCCTTGCACAGCGCCAGGTATGACCTCTCGCTACCTGGCGCTCTCCCATACATTTCAATGGACGATCCTTTTCTTCTCTTTAAACTGGGTTTTTTTTTTTTTTTTTTTAAATCACAAATAATTCTGTGACCTCTTCTGGCATTGAAAAAGCATTTTTTTCATAATTTTTTCATTTTTTTAATATTTCCTCAAAAATGACATTACAGGTCTGCCATTAAAGTGTTACAATGCTGTTACAATGTAATTCCATATGTTTTCGCTTTGTTACTAGTTGATAGATGCTTGAAAACAGACTTTAAACACACCGCCTCCTGCGCTCTGGGCTTCAAACAAGTATTTTTCAGCGCCAGAGATTCGTGAAGCTGTTTTTTTCCTGAATATGGTGTGAGTCGGTCGCTATGAGCAGTCGCTAACATACGCTCCCATACAGCGCTGTACTGGTCAAATAGCGACTCCTCACAATGTATTCAACATTACTGCACAGCAACTGAGTTGCTATAAACTAGCGACTCACAGCCGAGCACAGCGACTACTAGCGGGCGCTCTGAAAATGCCTGCTACAGACGCTCATCTGTCGCTACCTGGCGTTAGGGATGAATCATCCTGATAGCCTTCAGAACCATCTTATTTGGCCCCTGACCTGCTGTGGGGAAAGTGGGAGGGGTAAGTAGAGTTCTACATACTGCTCCCGCTTTCCCCACAGCAGGTCAGTGGCCATATCAGATGGTTCTGAGGGCTATATGGGACATCTAAATTCAAGCAAGACTCGACCTAGAGGGGAACTGGGCACTGAAGTGGACCCCTCATACACAAAAACGCAAAATTCTATTGGATGTCACACAAACCTAATGGTGACATGGTAAAAACTGATACATAAATATCTGTATGAGGGGTGTTTTTTTTTAGCCTGAGGCAACTGCCCCTTTTTACCCACTTTATAAACCTTACCCAGTCTTCACATTCCCTTATTGTTTTACAAGTTTTCCTTATTGTTTTATACATTTTATAAAATATTAGCTCTTCTTAGTCCATCTTTATGGATATATGATGAATAGTTAGTGGCACACTCTCATATTAATAACACTCTAGACTCCAAAATTTAATTTTTAGGCGGGGTGCTGCTCAAAAGGGATACTTCTTCTTATCCCAATACAGACCATTTAATTAAAGTATTAAGCGCACACCTCAATAAGCTTAAACAATTATTTGATTTAGTTTTCTTTTTCTTTTTATGCAATTAAGGCTCATATAAGCAGAAAATACATATAGTAGTACACCACCATAGAATATGTAATAAAACATATTCTATGGTGGTGTACTACTATATGTATTTTCTGCTTATATGAGCCTTAATTGCATAAAAAAAATAAATAAATAAATCAAATAATTTTTTAAGCTTATTGAGGTGTGTGCTTAATACTTGAATTAAATCCATCTTTATGGATAGAAATTCTATATTAGGTTAACGCTTTGTACTTGATCCTTTAAAGTGGACCAACACCCAGGATTTTGACTATCCTGGGTCTTGGTCCACTTCGGTGGGGCACCCCCGATCGGGGTGCCCTGCTGTGTGAAACCCCCCCGGATCACCCTAAAAACTCACCTCTCCCTGCTCCCAGCGCCGACGGACAAGGGATTTGACAGCCGCGGACAAGCGGCTCCTCCGCCGCCGCCTCCCGCGCGTCCCTCTTGACGCGCGCGCGCCCGCCTAGAGGGGCGCGAGGGAGGCGGCGGCGGCCGGCCACCGCCGAAGCTAAGGTAAAGGGGTTTGAGGGGGTTTCACCCCGCGGGACATCCCGATCTCGGATGTCCCGCAGGGAGGGAGGTGATCGGCCCGGGAATCTTATAGATTCCCGGGCCGATCACCCGAGGGTGATGGTCCACTTTAAACATATACACTTGTCAGTCTTTGTGTTTGGGAATAAAATGTCCCCAACAATCAATTAATCAATCAATCAATCAATCCTTAGTTTGTCTTTTAAGTCATATTGTACTTTAAGTAAATGCTTAGCCACACATAACAGCTACAGTTGAAATAGGTTAAAGCATAACAACCATTGTAACTATTTATATTTACAAGTGGCAGCCCATGTTATGGTTTACAATTTCAATAGTCCATATAGTGGGTGCATCAATTAGTAAAGACAAATTACTATTGTTATTAGTACTATCGCTATGTATCCAAAACATAGGGGTTCATTTATCAAGGGCTAGCGCCAGGTAGTGTCTGACGAGCGCCAGGTACCGCCAGCTAACGGCGGCTACCGACTCAAGTACGCCCGGCGGCGGTCACAATGACGCATTTATCACGCTAAATGAGGCTAGCGCCGGCGAGAGCGTCAGCTAGCGCGGGATTCATCATGTAGCCGACTGCAACGAACAGCGCCGCTGCTAATCCCATCACAGCGACAGGTATGACCTGGCGCTCCCTGGCGTTGTCCAATGCATTTCAAAGGGGCAATCTTGAAATAATCATAATTAATTGCTATTAATGTTTTTTTTTTTTTTTTTTTTTTTAATGTCAAAAATTCTGTGACCACTTCTGCAATGTTAGGATTTTTTTTTAAGTAAAAAAAAAAAAAAAATTAAAAATTGTGCAGAATTGATATTACAGGTCTGATATTCATGTATTCATATTACAAAATGTTTAGAAAAACTTGTATAATTTTTACATTAAAAAAAAATGGTTGTTTGGGGGTTAAAAACTACTTTACACACATCGCCGCCAGCGCTCTGGGGTTTAAACAAGGAATTCACAGTGCGAGAAATTTTTGAGCGTGATTTGTTAATGAATCTGCAGCAAGCCGTTCGCTCTGGCCATTCGCTGTCAGGCGCACCCATACAACGCGGAACCTGTGAAACATCGACCCCTAACCCCGTATTCAACATTACCGCACACCGACTGAGTCGCTGTCAACAAGCAAACCCCGGCCAAGCACAGCGAATACTAGCTGGCGCTGTGAAAATCACGCTACTGCCGCTCATCTGTCGCTACCTGGCGCTATTAATGAATCGGCCTCATAGTTCTGATTCAAGACTATAGATGTAAAAAAATGTAGCCCCCCTCCGATAATGGATACAGATTTTGTGAGTTTCTTAACATATCATAAAATATTACCTTTGTATATATATATATATATATATATATATATATATATATATACACAGCTACACACATACACACACGCAGAGCTAAACACACACACATACAAACGCACACACACAGAGCTACACACACAAACACACACAGTTACACACACACACCTACACACAGAGCTACACACACATACACAGTTATAACTGTTACATTAGGACCTCCGGTTCCAGCTCAAACTATAACCAGCTATTAACATATATATATTAGTAAATATTCCTTATAGCCTCAAAGTGAGTACAGTTAGTTAATAAACCTTTAAAACATGCTAAAAAAGGGAATAGTATACATATATCCAACTACATGTAATGTACTAAATATACAGATTCAAGGGTTAAAGTAGGTATCAGCACTGCAAACATATATCTAACGATAAATGTCACGTGCAGACCTGCCTAACAACCCAAGAACAATGAATAAGTCTTATCAACTTTAACTCATGTAAGCCTTCATAACAGATACTGATTCAACGAGTAAGCGAAAAAAATTAATACATATATACAATCTATACATTTCCAAGTAATTTGTTGACTTGGTACTTTCAGTTCTATAAAACGCATGAACTTGTTTCAGTGTACTGATTCTATGTTTGGTAAGAAATCTATTTAAAGTCTTGAAATAGACAAGTTATCTACATAACAACAAAAAGCTTGTTTTAAGCATTAGTATTGTGACTATATATATATATATATATATATATATATACACCTTTTGGGACATCTAATGCCCTTTTAAAGTCTTCCTGAGTTAAGCTCTTTCTGTTATTCCTCATGATGAGTGCGTATTTCATAAGTTAGCAATAGCATAAAGCAGATTTACATATACCTATATCACGTCCTGAAACATCCCCGTTGATGAAACACACTGACACATCCGCCTGAGCAAAGCACAGGTTAATGTTTGGCAGCCGGCTGAGCCGCTTGTCTGTGGTGGTCTCACAAGTAAATGACAGTGACAAGTTCCTACCTGTACCAGTGACCAGTGTTGCGATCCTGGCAGGGGGAGGGAATGGGGGGGGGCTCGTCACTGAGCAGAGAACTGGCAATTCCTGTTTATCCTCCTCTCTTTATCTACCTGTCTTGATTTACATGGGCACTCCTCTCAGGTGACATCACCTGGAAACCCTTCTCCCGCCCTCTTGAAATATGAATCAGAGACATATGGAGTAGCCGAGCCCGCTGTGTATATGCGAACCCTTACACCGGCGGTGTATTAGAATGATGGGCCATTAGAGGTCTTTTTGGGTCGTATCCAGGGCCACGTGTGTTGCAAACACTGTTTGCTCGAGCTTATAAGGCATATCCTTACAGCTGCTAAACTGATTATGGCGCAGTCATGGAAGTGTGTGGAAGCCTGATACCTCGCATCAACGAAGTAATGTTCTTCGAAGATGGCTGCCTCGATGCAAGGTGATCTTACCCCCTTCCTCGCCACCTGGGAAGGTTGGGTCACCTACTTCCAGCCCAAAAACTTTGACCGTCGACATCACAACTTTGAGGCCGATTTATTAATAGCGCCAGGTAGCGACAGATGAGCGACAGTAGCGTGATTTTCACAGCACCGGCTAGTATTCGCTGTGCTTGGCCGTTGTTTGGTTGTTGACAGCGACTCAGTCGGTGTGCGGTAATGTTGAATACAGGGTTAGGAGTCGCTGTTTGACAGGTTCTGCGCTGTATGGGAGCGCATGACAGCGAATGGCCATAGCGAACGGCTCCCAGCATATTCATTAACAAATCACGCTCCAAAAATTCTCGCGCTGTGAAATGCTTGTTTAGACCCCAGAGCGCTGGCGGCGATGGGTTAAAAGTAGTTTTTTAACCCCCAAACAACCATATTTTTTGAAAAAAAAAAAAAAAATGTTTTTCAAAACATTTTGTAATATGAATACATTAATATCAGACCTGTAATATCAATTCTGCACAATTTTTTTTTTTTTTTTTTTTTTAACTTAAAATATCTAACATTGCAGAAGTGGTCACAGAATTTTTGACATTTAAAAAAAAAAAAAAAAAAATTAATAGCAATTAATTATGAATATTTAAAGATTGTTCCATTGAAATGCATTGGAGAGCGCCAGGTAGCGAGAGGTCATACCTGGCGCTGTTCAAGGTCGCTCGCTGGCGCTGTGGGGTGAGGCTGGAATAATGATGAATGATTCGCTATCTGGCACTCTGTCAGTCGCTAAGCAGGATCGGCTTGATAAATGTGTGATTGCGGAGGGGAGCCGGCGTTCTCGTGGCGGTGAGCGTCATTACCGTTCGCTCACCATTCGCTACCTGGCGCTATCCCTTGTTAAATAAGGGCCTAAGTAATGTTCTTCGAAAAGATGGCTGCCTCGATGGAAGGTGATCTTACCCCCTTCCTGGCCACCTGGGAAGGTTGGGTCACCCACTTCCAGCCCAAAAACTTTGACCGTCGACCTCACAACCTAGCCTCCCACCATTCCCGTTCTTAGACGGATGGAGTTAGGACACCCATCCCCCCTTTTGTTCTTCTTCTCTTCTTATATTTCCTCTTTCTCTACCTTACCTATTTTCTCTCTTTATCCTGTTTCTTACCCCCCAATCTATTGTCTTTTTTTTCATGTACATTGAATGCTATCGGCCTTATTTATCAAGGGATAGCGCCAGGTAGTGTCTCACTAGCGCCAGGTAGCGCCAGCTATCGGCGGCTACCGACTCCAGAACGCCAGGCGGCGGACACAATCACGCATTTATCACGCTAAATGAGGCTAGCGCCGGCGAGAGCGTCACCTAGCGTGGGATTCATCATGTAGCGGACTGCAAGGAACAGCGCCGCTGCTAATCCCATCACAGCGCCAGGTATGACCTCTCGCTACCTGGCGCTCTCCAATGCATTTCAATGGAGCAATCTTTAAATATTCATAATTAATTGATATGATTGTTTTTTTTTTGTTTTTTTTTTTAACTGTCAAAAATTCTGTGACCACTACGGCAATGTTAGATATTTTTTTTAAGGTAAAAAAAAAAAAAAAAAAACATTTGTGCAGAATTGATATTACAGGTCTGATATTAATGTATTCATATTACAAAATGTTTATAAAAACTTGTTTATTATTTTTTTAAAAAAATATGGTTGTTTGGGGGTTAAAAAACTACTTTTAACACATCGCCGCCAGCGCTCAGGGGTTTAAACATGCATTTCACAGCGCGAGAATTTTTTGAGCGTGATTTGTTAATGAATATGCTGGGAGCCGTTCGCTATGGCCATTTGTTGTCATGCGCTCCCATACAGCGCGGAACCTGTCAAACAGCGACTCCTAACCCCGTATTCAACATTACCGCACACCGACTGAGTCGCTGTCAACAGCCGAACAACGGCCAAGCACAGCGAATACTAGCGGGCGCTGTGAAAATCACGCTACTGTCGCTCATCTGTCGCTACCTGGCGCTATTAATAAATCGGCCTCCTAGTCTCCCACCATTTCCGTTCTTAGACGGATGGAGTTAGGACACCCAGCCCCTCTTTTGTTCTTCTTCTCTTCTTATATTTCCTCTTTCTCTACCTTACCTATTTTCTCTCTTTATCCTGTTTCTTACCCCCCAATCTATTGTCTTTTTTTTCATGTACATTGAATGCTATGTGTAAGAAGCCATTAGCGCTTAGTTGTGTACATGTTTATATTCAATTGGATGTTACCGTATATACTCGAGTATAGGCCGACCCGAATATAAGCCGAGGCACCTAATTTTACCACAAAAAACTGGAAAAGTTATTGACTCGAGTATAAGCCTAGGGTGGGAAATGCAGCAGCTACCAGTAAACAGGGGAACATGGACTCAAAAGAGGGACAGTCCCTCCAAATCAGGGACACTTGGGAGGTATGCAATAACAGTACACAGAGCTGTGGCAGCGCTATCACTAAAGAAGCTTTACCTGCTGCCATTTTAACATAAAAATCCCGCCCTGGCCTGTAGGGGCAGAGGAGCACACAGCCAGCATTGGTGTGCATCCTTCTCCCCTTTCCTGTCTCCCATTCGTTGCGTCCCTGGGCGTTCCAACCTCTTTGCTGAGTGAAGGTTGGGGACAAAAAGCGCCGACGCGCAGCCAAGCAGCTTCCAGGGAACGCTGCTCACCACCCGGGTAATGCTAAGAGCAGACTTGCTCTTAGTGGACGACTGCCCCGCCCCCTGCTCGCAGATTGACAGCGGCGATGTCGGCTGCCTTCACTCCTGCACGCCAGCTGTACGTTTTTTCATCCCTCCCCCCGCATGCCAGGAAGTCTCTTTGCGCCCGCAGGCACCGGGAACTATTAATTCAGAAGACACCAGCACACACACACCTACCTGATGAGGGGGACACAAGAGGACCACATGCCCCGCACTGCTCCAGCATCTTCACTGCCGATGGCGACCGGGGCTGCGCGAGGGGGGGCAGGCGTGGGTGCGCGGCCGCCTTATCTCCTCCTTACCTTTTCCCCTCCATTTCACTGACTCGAGTATAAGCCGAGGCGGCATTTTTCAGCCCAAAAAAGTGGGCTGAAAAACTCGGCTTATACTCGAGTATATACGGTATTTCCTTTTGTGTGATACACGCTGCGTTGTAACTCGCAATTCAATGTACCATCTTTATAACTTCAATAAAAATATTGAATGGAAACACTGTTTGCTGCATTCATAAGTGTCATCGGTTAGCTTGTCCGGCTGAGCTCTCAACTCAGACATTACAGGTGCACTTGTCTGGTATATACATACTTTACACTCCCTGCTCAAGCTGCATGAACTCTTGGGCTGTTTCCAATAGCCATGTTCAAGCCTCTCCTCCTCCTCTACTGTCTGTTGCTTGGAAAGGAATTAGCAGTCAAGCTGCATGTTTAATGACGGTGGAGGGGGGGGGGGGGGTGAAGGCTATGTGACCGACAACACATGCACCTACTGCACACGTACATCACGGGCTGCCCGACATCAGCTGACTGTATCAGGCTTAACCGAAACATATCATGGCTTAAAGTAATGTGAGGTCACTGTATCCTGGATAATGCTGACTATCTGCTGTCAATGGCATCAGAGATAGTGGAACAATCCGCTACTATTTTGTTGTACAGACCCTAAAGCAGGGGTGCACAAACTTTTTGGTCTAAGGGTAACACACACTCTTGTTTGTTTCTCTTGGTTACAATTTGTTATGACTGTGGAGTAGCACTCCTTATTTGATTTATTCATGTTCTTGTGGTGCCGCCATCCTTCCTTTTAGTTTTTGGTCTAAGGACCACAGGGCCGGATTAAAGTGGACCAACACCCAGGATTTTGACTATCCTGGGTTTTGGTCCACTTCGGTGGGGCACCCCGATCGGGGGTGCCCCGCTGTGTGAAACCCCCCAGAAAGCCGCGAAAACTCACCTCTCCCCGCTCCCATGTGACTGCTGCAGCCAATCCTCGCCGGCGGACAAGCGAGAGGCAGCGATGGACAAGCAGAAAGCCGCCCCCGCCGCCGCCGCCGCCGCCTCTCGCGCGTCACTCTTACAGGGAGCGCACCCGCGCCGGCCATTCACAAGCGGCCGGTGCGGGAGCGCGCCCTGCTAGAGGGACGTGCGGGAGGCGGCGGACGGGCATGCGCCGCTGGAACGTGGAAAAGGTAGGATTGTGGGCTTCCTGCTGGGGGGGTTTCACCCCGCGGGACATCCCGATTTCGGATGCCCCGGGGGAGGGATCCATTCCCGGGCCGATCCCCCCCTGGGTGTTGGTCCACTTTAAGTATGGTTGAGGCCCCTGGGCACAAAATCTGGTGGAGGCCCCAGATGCAGTTTTTTGTTATTTCATTTAAAATAATAGTCCAGCCAAGTAACTGATTGGTGGTTGGTTGGCACCCGCCTACTTACTGGAACGTCAGATCAAGTCCCTTGTGCGGGTGCATGCTACTTGGGAACGCCTGCTTTGCCATTCTGGATGGGGGGGTAGTAGCGTCCCCCAGCTGGTCCAGCAGAAAAGAGTTCCCTGCATTGAGCTGCCAGAGGCTGTGCTTGGCAGCTTATGTGCAGTGACAGCTCTGCACGCACTCATCACTGTAGCATTGTTTGCAGTGGCTTTGCTTCCCGTCAGACCAAAGACTGAAAAGCCTCCTGAACCAGACCATAACTCAAAGGTTGGTGGAGGCCCCCTTTGCAGGGCAAGTGGTGGAGGCCCCGGGACTCTGTCCCCTTGTGCCCCCCTCATAATCCAGCCCTGAAGGGCCACCTTGTCCTTATTTACTAAGAGGCCACAATAACATGTAAGCAGAAAAAAAAAAAAGAGTTTACTGTGGGAAAGCTACAAACTTAAAACCAACCAACCAACCCTAAAACATGATATATGATTTTATGTATATGCAGAGGTGAGGTTGGAAGAAGTGGGCTGGTATGAGGCTGGAAAACTTGAGGTGGACTGAAGTTTGTCGAGAAGAGTTAAAATGGGTAGAACTAAGGCCCTTATTTAACAAGGGATAGCGCCAGGTAGCGAATGGTGAGCGAACGGTAATGACGCTCACCGCCACGAGAACGCCGGCTCCCCTCCGCAATCGCACATTTATCAAGCCGATCCTGCTTAGCGACTGACAGAGCGCCAGATAGCGAATCATTCATCATTATTCCAGCCTCACCCCACAGCGCCAGCGAGCAACCTTGAACAGCGACAGGTATGACCTCTGGCTACCTGGCGCTCTCCAATGCATTTCAATGGAGCAATCTTTAAATATTCATAATTAATTGCTATTAATGTTTGTTTGTTTTTTTTTTTTTAAATGGCAAAAATTCTGTGACCACTTCTGCAATGTTAGATATTTTTTTTAAGGTAAAAAAATAAAAATAAAAAATGTGTATAGAATTGATATTACAGGTCTGATATTAATGTATTCATATTACAAAATTATTTTAAAAACTTTTTTTTTTTGGTTTCCAAAAATATGGTGGTTTAGGGGTTAAAAAACTACTTTTAACACATCGCCGCCAGCGCTCTGGGGTTTAAACAAGCATTTCACAGCGCAATAATTTTTTTAGCGTGATTTGTTAATGAATATGCTGGGAGCCATTCGCTATGGCCATTCGCTGTCATGCGCTCCCATACAGCGCGGAACCTGTCAAGCAGCGACTCCTAACCCCGTATTCAACATTACCGCACACCGACTGAGTCGCTGTCAACAGCCGAACAACGGCCAAGCACAGCGAATACTAGCGGGCGCTGTGAAAATAACGCTACTGGCGCTCATCTGTCGCTACCTGGCGCTATTAATGAATCGGCCTCCCCGTGAGCAAAGATGAGGTTGGAAAAAGTGAGCAAAGATGAGGTTGGAAAAAGTGAGCAGAGGTGAGGTGGGCTGAGGTGAGGTAGGAAGTGGTGGGTAGGGGTGAGGTGGGAAAAAGTGGGCAGGGATAAAGTTTTGGTGGGAACAGGTGAGATGGGTAAAGCTGAGGTGGAAAGATGTGAGCAGAGGTGAGGCAGGAAGAAGTAGGCTGAGGTGAGACAGGAAGAGTTTGGCAGGGGTCAGGCGGGAAAAGGAGAGGTGGGCTGAGATCAGGTAGAAAGAGGTGAGGCGATGGGAGGTAAGGTGGACTGAGGTGAGACAGGAAGGAGGTCAGAGGTCAGCAGAGGTGATGTAGGCAGAGATGCCAGGGGCCGCAACACAGGGCAGTGCCATCCACAGGTTGTGCCTCACGGTCAAAGAGGTATCTGTGCAGGTAACCACATAAAAACCTTATGGACCTAAGTGCCTACTTTCTCACGGACAATAACTAACCCCTAACCCCTGTCAGGATTTTCATCCATTTGGGGTGAAGGGTTTGTTAAGGGCCAGCCTTAGGGTAAGTGTCACCCTGTGCAAAATTTCAGTATGGCGCCCCCTAGACACACTCACAAAACATGGAAGGAAAAACATGGAAAAGAGACAGAGAGATGGGGCAAGAAAAACAGAGGGAAGGCAGAATAAAACTGATTGAAAGTAGAGAGTAGATGGTAGAGAAGAGAATATGTTAGAGGATAGAGAGAAGTAGAGAGAAGATGGTGGGAATGTGGAAAATATAAAGAAGGAGAAAAGATTAATAAAAAGATGACATAGAAAGTGTGTGTGTGCGAGAGAGAGAGAGAACAAGATTAAAGAAATGTGAAAAGAGAAATCAGACAATGAATAAAGGTAAGAGATAAAGATGGAAGTGATGTAGAAAAACAACAGAGTGGAGGAGAAAAAGAGAGAGAGTTGAATAGGGTTAGTAAAAGAGAGGAAAAACAGGAATGCAGAGAAAAAGAGAGAGCGAAAGAGAGAGAAAATAAAGAGAAAGAATGAAAGGGATAGAGAGAAAGAACAGAAAAAAGAAAGAAATTAGAAAAGAGAGATGGAGGGAAGGTAAAAAATACCATTTTGTGAAATACTCACCTGTAAAATGGGTATTATAAGTATGTCACACACCCCGCTTCAAGATATCCATAACATGTGGGTAATACCGACCTGAAGGGGCGTTCCTGCAGAGATGATAGCAAAAAAGAAAGCCCCTCCCTGATCCATAAATACCTGGGACCTCCCACTCATCACCCAGTATATAGAAGCAGTAAGGTAAGGGACCAGGAAGAGGCAAATATAAGTCATAACCACGCAAAGTTCACAAAATAAAGGATCCTGAATACAAGAAGGGCGGGTGAAGCGGGGTGTGTGACATACTTATAATACCCATTTTACAGGTGAGTATTTCACAAAATGGTATTATTCTAAGTATGTCACACACCCCGCTTCAAGATATCCATAACATGTGGGACATCCAATAGCAGTGTCCATAAAAAGGGCGGGGATCCAAAACAAGGCAACAATGCACAACTCAAACCACAACAGCTTGCAGAACTTTGCGGCCAAAAACAGCATCCGCTGAGGCCCGAACATCAACCTTGTAAAACTTGGAAAAAGTGTGAACAGAGGACCAAGTAGCGGCCTTACAAACTTGCTCAACAGAGGCCTGGTGCTGGAAAGCCCAGGACGCTCCAACCGCACGAGTAAAATGAGCAGTAACACGAAAAGGGGGACTCCTCCCCTTGGCAGAATAGGCCCCAATGATGGCCTGACGAATCCATTTACTAATGGAAGATTTGGCAGGAGCCAAACCTTTCCTAGGTCCAAAGGGCACCACAAAAAAAGCATCAGTCTTACGAAAGGAAGACGTAACCACCAGATAATATTTCACAACACGAACCACATCCAAGGAATGCAGCGCCCTTTCCTTGTCATTGCTGGGATTAGGACATAGAGATGGCAGAACAATGTCCTGATTCAGATGAAAGGCAGAGACCACCTTAGGAAGAAAATCCGGCTTGAAACGAAAGACAACCTTGTCCTGGTGCCTTTCAAAGTACGGAGCTTTAATGGATAAAGCTGCCAACTCAGAAACACGCCTAACCGAAGTGATAGCCACCAAAAAGGCCACCTTTTGAGTAAGTGAAGACAAAGCAATCTCATTCAAGGGCTCAAACGGAGGACCCTGAAGAGCAGAAAGAACCAGGTTCAAATCCCAAACTGGAACAACAGGCTTCCTAGGAGGCCGTACATGCGTAACTCCTTGGAAAAAGGTCTTGACTAAGGGATGAAGTGCAAAGGACCTTTGAAAGAACACCGCCAGGGCAGAAACCTGCCCCTTCAAGGTACTAAGTTGAAGCCCCAGATCCAGACCATGTTGAAGAAACTCCAGAATTCTGGAAATGGAGAACTCCCGACAAGAGAAAGACCTACCTTCACACCAGTCAATATAGGACATCCAAGTCCTATAGTAAATAGTAGAGGAAGAGCGCTTCCTGGCGCTAATAAGAGTCTGAACCACCGCGTCAGAAAGACCCTCCTCCTTCAAGATGGCGGTTTCAGCAGCCACGCCGTCAAAGCCAGGGAAGGTAAATTGGGGTAGCGCAGCCGACCCTGAGTGAGCAGGTCCGGCAGTAGAGGCAGAACGAACTGATCCTCTGCCAGTCTTACTAGGTCTGCGAACCAAACCTGCCTTGGCCACCTTGGTGCCACCAGAATCGCCGACGCGCCCTCCAGGGCCAGCTTGCGCACCACCCTGGCTACCATTGGAAACGGAGGGAACAGGTAAAGAAACCCCAGATCCCTCCAGTTCAGAGACATGGCATCCACCGCCAGAGCCAGAGGATCCTGCGAGAGAGACACAAAGACTGGAAGCTTGTGATTGTGACGAGAGGCAAAGAGGTCCACCGCTGGGAACCCCCACCTGAGACAGATCGAACGAAACACCTTGGGACTGAGAGACCACTCCCCCTGACGAGAGGAGGCCCTGCTCAGCGAGTCCGCCTCCGTGTTCTCCACTCCCGGAATGTAGACTGCTGAGATACACGGGACGTGGCTCTCCGCCCAGTCCAGAATCAAAGACACTTCCCTGAGGGCACTCCTGCTGCGAGTCCCCCCCTGGTGATTGATGTAAGCAACCGCCGTCCGGTTGTCCGACCGGACCTGAACTGGCAGGCCCCGCAACTGATGCGTCAAGCGAAACAGAACCAACCTGATGGCTCTCAATTCCAGAACATTGATGGGCTCGTGAGCCTCCTGCGGGCCCCACAGACCCTGAAACTGGAGGTCCTTCCAAACACCCCCCCAACCTGACAGACTGGCATCCGTGGTGACTGTTTCCCAACACGGGGCCAGAAAAGATCTGCCCTTCAACAGATTGACCGACCCCAGCCACCATTGCAGGGATCGACGAACTCGGGGAGTCATCAGGAAGGACTGATCCAACGATAGAGGGGACTTGTCCCAAACCTTCAACAGATGAAGCTGAAGCGTCCTTGTATGAAACTGCGCAAAGGGAACTGCCTCGAATGAGGCCACCATTAACCCCACCAGCCTCATCCCTAGGCGGATGGCCGGACGAGGGGCCGACAAGAGAAGCCGAACCAATTCCTGAATCAAAAGAATCTTGGCCTGGGGCAGAAACACCCTGGCCTGCGAAGTGTCTAGAGACATTCCCAGAAAGGTCACTACTCTGGACGGAGAAAGAGAAGACTTGGGGTGATTGACCACCCAACCGAACCTCTCCAGGGTGGACACCACCACTCTGGTGTCCAACTCCGCTTGGTTGAAAGAGGAGGCCATGATCAGAAGATCGTCCAAGTAGGGCACAATGCGGATACCCTGAACCCTCAGCAGAGCCATCACCCCCGCTAGCACCTTGGTGAACACCCGAGGAGCCGAGGTGAAACCGAAGGGGAGTGCCACAAACTGAAAATGGCGATCCTCCACCACGAACCTGAGAAACCTCTGGTGTGCTGGAAAGATTGGAACGTGTAAATAAGCATCCTTGATGTCTATGGACGTCAGAAAGTCTCCCTGACGAAGAGAGTGAATGGCCGAACGCAGCGTTTCTGTTAGGCACTTACCTCATCGCCGTCCCTGGTCCCGCGGCGCGCTGTCAGGTGGCTCCCGGCGGGCGGCTGGTCGGTTGTCTCCGGGTCCGCCGTCTTCTCAGCGCCGTCGTGGGGTCCGGGGGCTGGCGGCGCGGGACGCTGCTGGAGCCGGTGTGGCAACGTGCTCCGCGCGGCTGCGCGGGCCTGCCATTCCGTCCGGGGATGCGGCACCTTCCCCTCCTGCCGGGGGCGCGCCCGACACTCAACGTGCTCGCGCGCGCGCGCGAGCACGTCTCCTTTATGCCTCCCGGCGGCGCTTTCCCCAGCGCGCCCGCCGGGGGCAAGTTTGAAATATCCAGTCTCTGGCTGGATCCTGGGATTGAGCCCAGGGACTGGTCGGCCTGTCTGGCCTGGGCCGTCCAGCTCCTGGGACCTATCCCATGATCCGGTGTCGCACCAATCACCCAGGTTCCCTCCAATTCCCCTTTTCCCCAATGGCCAGCATTTATTATAAAGCCCTTCGGCTCCGGGTTCCCAGTGCCCGTTATAGCCTTTGGGTTCTGGATGTGCGTTGCTGACTTTGTGTACTTTGGATCTTTGGATTTTGACTACTCTTGCTTGCTGCCTGCCCTGACCTCCTGCTTTGCCCGACTACGCCCTTGCCTGACCCTTCTGTACTGCGCTCCGTGACCTCCTGGATTTGACCTCGGCTAGCCTCGACCATCCTTTCGTTACCTCCTCTGGATACCACGCCCCGTGACCTCCTGGTTTGACCTCGGCCTGTAATTCGGACTCTGCCATCCGGCATCCTCGTTCGGGATTCCCTGCCAAACATCTTTCTGCACCTTAAGCTGGTATCCTTTGCGCCTTATAAGTCCTGGGGGCAACCGACTGGGAGAGGCATTACCCGCGTCTCCTACAAGCGGGGGCTTGTCTATAGGCGGAAGTGGCGGTGGAGATTGGGGGATACCAGTTCAAGACAGACGGGTGTTTGGTACAGTCCTGACAGTATAACGGGCCAGAAGAATGGACCAAATCCTGGAACAGGTGCAAGCCTTAACAGCGGCGGTAGAGCACCTGGCTCATCGGGTTGCGGCCCAGGAGAATCGTCCTGCTCCTAACGTCCCCAGTCCTCAGGGGGCCCCGGCCGCAATGTTTGTGGAACCAAAAATTCCACTCCCGGAAAAATTTCACGGCGACAGGGCAAAATTTGCCAACTTCCGGGACTCTTGCAAATTGTACTTCCAGCTCCGTCCTGTCTCTTCAGGGTCACAAGAGCAGCGGGTCGGGTTGATTATCTCCCTCCTTCAAGGTGATCCTCAGTCCTGGGCCTTTAGTTTGGCATCCCAGGATCCAGCTCGTCTCTCTGTGGACAGTTTTTTTTCCGCGATGGAGGTTCTTTATGATGATCCCGACAAAGGGGCCACAGCTGACGCTAAGTTGCGAACTCTTCGCCAGGGACGCCGTCCAGCCGAAGATTATTGCTCGGAATTCCGTCGCTGGGCAGTAGACTCCCGCTGGAACAATCCTGCCCTCTGCGGCCAATTCCGGCTTGGTTTGGCTGAATCCGTCAAGGACACCATGGTGAATCATCCGGAACCTCATACCCTAGACGAGTTAATGCACCTCGCCATTCGCATTGACCGCCGGCTTCGGGAAAGACGCCAAGAAAAAGGGTCGCATACTGAGACAGCTTCAAGGTCCGAGGCCCCAGTAGCACAATCTTCGGAAGAGCCCATGCAACTGGGTGCCACAAGGCTCACCGAAGTCGAGAGACGTCGACGCTTATCCGAGGGGCTTTGTCTGTACTGTGGTGGAACCGGCCATATGGTCAGACTATGCCCAAAGAAGCCGTCGGGAAACTCCAGAGCCTAGGGGGTTTCGAGGGGGCCCTCCTAGGCTGTAAGGTATCACCTCAAGTATCGTCTCCAGTTCTTATTCCAGTTCAGATAAAGATTAATTTTAAGTTTCTGAATTTAAAGGCTCTCATAGACTCCGGAGCAGCCGGGAACTTCCTTGACTCTGAGTTAGCTCAGAGTTTAGGAATTACGCTCCAGTCCTTGCCAACTCCCATCCGGGTCTCTGCCATTGACGGCACACCTGTGGCTGGAGGCTTAGTTCAGTTCAGAACCCTTCCCGTACAGTTCAAGGTGGGAGCTAATCACTCTGAAGTAATTAGTTTTTTGGTCTTGCGTATGCCTAGCACCCCTTTAATTCTGGGGTTGCCCTGGTTACGGGAGCACAATCCCCAAATTGATTGGGTCTCAGGGCAAATCATAAAGTGGGGGCACCAATGCTTTCAGAATTGTTTGAAATTCCCGGTCAGGGTTGCGCAACTGTCCCCAGCTGGAATCCCCACTCCGTACTTAGAATTTGCCGACGTCTTTTCTGAAAGGGCGGCGGACAAACTTCCTCCCCATAGACCATGGGATTGCCCTATTGAACTACTCCCCGGTACTATGCCTCCGAGGGGAAGAATATTTAATCTAACCCGAGCTGAAACCATCGCCATGCGGGAATATATTGTGGAAAACCTAGAGAAGGGGTTTATTCGGCCCTCATCTTCCCCGGCAGGAGCAGGGTTCTTTTTTGTAGAAAAGAAAGATGGGGGGCTCCGCCCCTGTATTGATTATCGGGGTTTAAATAACGTTACTGTTAAAAATAAGTATCCCCTGCCACTTATTGAGGGGTTATTTACACAGGTGGTTGGGGCGCAGGTGTTTTCCAAACTCGACCTTCGGGGGGCCTATAACCTCATCAGAATTAGGCAGGGGGACGAGTGGAAAACGGCCTTCAATACCCTTGAGGGGCACTATGAGTATTTGGTAATGCCATTTGGTTTGTGCAATGCCCCCGCGGTCTTTCAAAGTTTCGTAAACGAAATTTTTAGGGACTATCTTGGCCGATTTGTGGTCGTTTATTTAGACGACATTCTGATTTTTTCTTCATCCCTGGAGGAACACCGCAAACATGTGCGTATGGTGTTGCAAAAACTCAGGGAAAATTGTTTATATGCCAAGTTAAAGAAGTGTCAATTTGAGGTATCTGAGGTTCCGTTTCTCGGTTATATTATTTCTAAATCTGGTCTATCCATGGATCAGTCTAAAGTGAAGGCAGTTTTAGAGTGGGAGCAGCCCAGGGATCTGAAGGGCCTGCAGAGATTCCTGGGCTTCGCTAATTTTTATAGAAGGTTCATTAAGAACTTTTCTTCTCTAGTAACTCCATTGACTAATCTTACCAAGAAAAGCGGGTATCCCTCAGTTTGGCCAGTTCAAGCCGTTCAGGCCTTTGAGAATCTGAAAAGAGTGTTTAGCTCCGCCCCGGTTCTAATTCACCCGGATGAGCAATCACCCTTCTTTGTGGAGGTGGATGCCTCGGAATTTGCAGTGGGGGCGGTTTTGTCACAATATCATGGGTCACCTGAACGCCTTCATCCATGTGCTTTCTTCTCCAAGAAGTTCTCTGGGGCCGAGAGAAATTATGATATTGGCAACAGAGAATTATTGGCTATCAAGCTGGCCTTCCAGGAATGGAGACACTGGCTGGAGGGGGCTCAGTACCCAGTTACGGTCTTTACAGATCATAAAAATCTGGAATACATTCAATCTGCAAAAAGACTAACTCCAAGACAGGCTCGCTGGTCCTTGTTCTTTTCCCGGTTTAACTTCTCTATCACCTATAAACCTGGGTCCAAAAATGTTAAAGCGGATGCCCTGTCTCAGAGTTTTTCTTTCCCTAACTCGCCCGAAAGAGTGGATATTCCCATCTTACCCCACTCCCTGGTGGTAGCCGCCATTCAACCCCAACTTCCTGATCTAGCTCAGTTCCAAGCCGAAGCTCAACCTGAGAAACCTGAGTCTGTCCAGTTTGTGCCCTCTCGTTACCGCACTGCCTTTTTGTCTCATTTCCATGATACTAAAACAGCGGGTCATCCGGGGGTCAAGAAAACTATTGGCCTATTGACGCGCCAAGTTTGGTGGCCATCCATGAGAAGGGACGCTCAGAATTTTGTCTTAGCCTGTAAAGTCTGTGCTCGGAGTAAGTCTTTAAGACATTCTCCTGAAGGCCCGCTGCTACCGTTGCCCACTCCTGCCTCCCCATGGACCCATCTGGCCATGGACTTTGTTACTGATCTTCCCCCTTCCCAGGGATTTACAGTTATTTGGGTAGTAGTGGACCGCTTTAGCAAGATGGCTCATTTTATCCCTTTAAAAAAACTTCCCTCAGCTCAAATATTAGCTCAACTCTTTGTCACTCACATTTTTAGAATTCATGGTATTCCAGTAGATATTGTTTCAGATAGGGGGGTCCAATTCGTCTCCCGTTTTTGGAGGGCCTTCTGTTCTAAGTTGGGTTTCACCGTCTCTTTGTCCTCGGCTTTCCATCCCCAATCGAATGGACAAACCGAAAGAACTAACCAATCTTTAGAACAGTACTTGCGTTGTTTTACGGCCGATACTCAGACGGACTGGGCCTTCTTCCTACCGTTTGCTGAGTTTGCATTAAACAACGCCTCACATTCTTCCACGGGGGTTTCTCCCTTCCATTGCGTCTATGGCAAGGACCTGAAGTTTTCTGCCCTTTCAGACCAACCCTCTAGAGTTCCCTCCGTGGATGAATGGCTGTCCAAATGGCCAGGGTTATGGAATAAGATCCAGCAACATCTAACTAAGGCTGTTCTTCAACAGAAAAAGTTTGCAGATCGCAAACGTTCTTCTAACCCTAGTTATGAGGTGGGAAATTGGGTTTGGCTTTCAACCAAGAATTTAGCCTTACGCCAGCCCTCCGCTAAGTTAGGGCCTAAATTTATCGGCCCCTTCCCCATAACACGGAAGATCAATCAGGTTACGTACCAGTTAGCCCTCCCTTCTTCCATGAAAATTTGTAGATCTTTTCACGTTTCACTTCTTAAGCCTGCAAGAAACCATGAACCCAATAATTCCCCTGGGCCTGTGTTAGTCGATGGGCATCAGGAATTTGAGATTGCCCGGATTCTTGACTCCCGCCTGTTTAGAAACTCTCTTCAGTATTTAATTGACTGGAAGGGGTACGGCCCGGAAGAAAGATCTTGGGTTCCGGCCAGAGAAGTTCATGCGCAGAATTTGGTGAAGAGATTTCACAGAGAGAATCCGTTGAAACCCAGCTTGGAGGGTCCAGTGGCCCCTCCTCAGGGGGGGGGTAATGTTAGGCACTTACCTCATCGCCGTCCCTGGTCCCGCGGCGCGCTGTCAGGTGGCTCCCGGCGGGCGGCTGGTCGGTTGTCTCCGGGTCCGCCGTCTTCTCAGCGCCGTCGTGGGGTCCGGGGGCTGGCGGCGCGGGACGCTGCTGGAGCCGGTGTGGCAACGTGCTCCGCGCGGCTGCGCGGGCCTGCCATTCCGTCCGGGGATGCGGCACCTTCCCCTCCTGCCGGGGGCGCGCCCGACACTCAACGTGCTCGCGCGCGCACGCGAGCACGTCTCCTTTATGCCTCCCGGCGGCGCTTTCCCCAGCGCGCCCGCCGGGGGCAAGTTTGAAATATCCAGTCTCTGGCTGGATCCTGGGATTGAGCCCAGGGACTGGTCGGCCTGTCTGGCCTGGGCCGTCCAGCTCCTGGGACCTATCCCATGATCCGGTGTCGCACCAATCACCCAGGTTCCCTCCAATTCCCCTTTTCCCCAATGGCCAGCATTTATTATAAAGCCCTTCGGCTCCGGGTTCCCAGTGCCCGTTATAGCCTTTGGGTTCTGGATGTGCGTTGCTGACTTTGTGTACTTTGGATCTTTGGATTTTGACTACTCTTGCTTGCTGCCTGCCCTGACCTCCTGCTTTGCCCGACTACGCCCTTGCCTGACCCTTCTGTACTGCGCTCCGTGACCTCCTGGATTTGACCTCGGCTAGCCTCGACCATCCTTTCGTTACCTCCTCTGGATACCACGCCCCGTGACCTCCTGGTTTGACCTCGGCCTGTAATTCGGACTCTGCCATCCGGCATCCTCGTTCGGGATTCCCTGCCAAACATCTTTCTGCACCTTAAGCTGGTATCCTTTGCGCCTTATAAGTCCTGGGGGCAACCGACTGGGAGAGGCATTACCCGCGTCTCCTACAAGCGGGGGCTTGTCTATAGGCGGAAGTGGCGGTGGAGATTGGGGGATACCAGTTCAAGACAGACGGGTGTTTGGTACAGTCCTGACAGTTTCCATGCGGAATTTCCGTGGCCGGATGAACCTGTTGAGAAACTTCAGATCCAAGATGGGTCGGACCGATCCGTCCTTCTTGGGTACCGTGAACAGATTGGAATAAAAACCCCTGCCCTGATCCGAAGGAGGCACTGGGCAAATGACAGCCATGTCCAGAAGGTTCTGCACTGCCAACAGAAGCCCCTGCGCCGCTAGAGGTTCTGAAGGCATTCGAGACCTGAAAAATCTGGAAGGGGGGCGGAGCTCGAACTCCAGCTTGTAACCGGAAGACACCACTTCCCGGATCCATCGGTCCGAGACCTCTTGATCCCAAACCTGGGAGAAGAGTCGCAGCCGTCCCCCCACCCGCAAGGGTGAGGGCGCCCCCTCATTGCTGAGCCGGCTTGGCAGCCGGCTTGGGCTTAGAGCCCCAACTGAATCCTGGACGGGCACGTCCTCTGCCCCTGCTCCCAGAATCTCCTCTGGAAGAGGGGAATGCAAATCCCCTGCCAGATCTGGCCCCACGAAAGGAGGGGGGAAAGGAAGGGGCCCCCCGAAAGGGGCGGCGTTGTTTCTTGCGTTGAGGTAATCTACCACCCTTGGTAACAGAGTCCAATGTCTCTCCAAAAAGCCGTAATCCAACAAAGGGTAGAGCCGTTAGTGACTTCTTGGACATAAAATCTGCCGCCCACTGGCGCAGCCACACCGAGCGCCGAATAGTGACCAGCAGCGCCGACGTTCTACCACACATCATCAAAGTGTCATCCAAGGCTGTCAACACAAAAGATAAAAACAACTCACACCGTTTAAGGCTAAGGAACTCAGCACTACCAGGACGCAGCCCGGAAGAGGTCAACAGGTCCCTAACCACGGACCTGGCAGCCAACACCATTAGTGCCGATGCGCAAACAGGCCGCATGGCTGACCCAACGCTAGCAAAACCATGACAAGCCATCTGGTCAATACGTTTATCCTCTCCATCCTTGAGAATGGAACAATCAGGTCTATTTAAAACCGAGGAATTGGACAACCCCAAAACCGGCGCATCCACCTCGGGGGGAGATGCCCAGCGCTTAACCTCCTCCGAAGGGAAGGGATATTTCCTATCCCATCCCTGAGGGATGCCAGGGAGCCGAGCCGGCCTGTCCCATTCCTTGGCAATAATTTTGTCAAAATGCCTTTGTGTAGGGAACTCCAAGCGCGGCTTGGATTCCTCAAACAATTCACCCTTCTGCTGTGACACCTCCTCAGGAGGGGAAATATTCAATACCTCTAACATCAGAGCCAGAGCGTGGGGAGTATCAGAGGATCTCCCCAAGTCACCCAGCTCAGCTTCAGCGTCAAAGGACTGCTCATCGTCCGAAAAATCAGAATCCTCATAAACTTCCCCTTCCTCTAGCTGGGAATAATCAGACCAATCCAGATTATTAACATCCTCCTGGTCCTCCACCAGCGGAGCCGGCGACAAATGCTTTCTCTTAGTCGGAGCCTTACGGGCGACCGAGCCAGAGGTAATTTTTTCAAGGTTAGCCAATCTGGCACACATCTCAGATTGCAGCTCCCTGCCCATGACGACGTCACACGGGGTGCGTGTCAAGGCGGGAGGTGCAGATGAAGCGACCGGCGGTGCTGACCCAGACGCCTGTGGTTCGGACTGCCGCGTGATGGTCTGCTGTGCACATGGTATACACAGAAGTACATCGTCCCCAGAAATGGATACCCCACACAACATACACTTTTGGGGATGCCCCGAAGGGGCCCCGAGCCCAGTATCCGGGGATGCCTCCATAAGGTGAACTTTTTATATAAATAGTCGCTATGACCCAGGGAATTACGCCGTTAGACAACCCGGGATGCCCCTTTAATGTCCCGAGTGGGAGGATTTATGGCAAAAAATTAACCCAGTGATAAAGGATCAGGAGGGACCCCCTAAATGCTACTGGCGAACCTCCTGAACCACCATCTGAAAGACAGAACAGAAGGACTAATAAGGCTAATGAAGACATGTCAAATCAACCATACAGTGAAAAAAGAAGAATGGCCAGAGGCCACTTACAAAACCGATAGACAGCAATGGCGACCGTGAGGGATTACTTCCAGACGCTCCTCATCAACACCAGAGCTGCAGCCAGAAAGGGAGAAGGGGGCGTGGCCAGCGCGGGACGCGCGCGAGGCCGGGCAACAACCCCCCTCTCCTCTCCACAGAGCTCCGCAGTGGCGCCAGCGAAGGATGGGGGCGGGGAGCGGTGACGCGCCGTCACACCGGCCCCGCCCCCCCCCAGTCAGCGTGAGGTGAATCACCTCAGAAGATAATGGCGCCCAGAGCCGGCCGGCGCCGCAGAGCAAAGAGCGGTCGCCGGCCCGGCCAGTTACAGAGAAAAACACGTCTCACACACACACAAAAACATATGTGAAAACGGGAGGGACAAGTCCCGGCCCCGCCCCCCCCTGAAGCACAGTAACATGGCGTGAGGTGAATACCTCCGCCATTAATAAAAGTGAAGGGAAGATGGGGGGAAGAAGTCAGGCCAGCACCGCACAAGCCCTGTAAAACGGCTGCGGCGGTGAATACAGTTAAAGAGACACTACACTCACACACAAACACTCAAAGTATGCTGTCCTGTGAAAAGGATTGATTAAGAAGGGACCCACACTCCCCAACCCCACCTATGGAAGGGGATCCTGGGAGGGCCATTGGAAGTCAAGTAAGGGACAGGGCATCCCAAACCGGGGTCACCAACCCGGAATAACCGCCTACCCTCTCATATAGGGTCTCACGGTGGAGCCTAGCTCCTGAGCACTTAAGGTGCCGATATACCCTCGCCTGGACCCTCAGCCGAGGCTGGGAGGCATATAGAGTTCTGGGGAAAAAAGGTCCAAACGGAAATAAATGAAAAGCGGGCCGGGAATCATCCCGGCTACCTGAAATCCCCCTGTGCAAGGAGGAGCCATCATCTTCTGACTTGCTCGCCGTCTGCAGAGATGGAAAACTGGGTGATGAGTGGGAGGTCCCAGGTATTTATGGATCAGGGAGGGGCTTTCTTTTTTGCTATCATCTCTGCAGGAACGCCCCTTCAGGTCGGTATTACCCACATGTTATGGATATCTTGAAGCGGGGTGTGTGACATACTTAAGAATATAAAAGGAAGTTGTGAACAACCTGAAAAGAGAGGCAGATAGGAGAAAAGTGACAAGAAAGTGACTACCCCACCCCCCCCCCCACCACCACCACTCCACCACTTCAAAAGAAAAAAAAAAGAAACTACTAAAAAAAAAAAAAAAAAAAAAAAAAAGAAAGAAAAGGAGGATTTGGTATTAGTCCCCTTACAGAGAGGTTGGCATGGCCCCTGTGCGACCACTCACCAAGCACACCCCAAAGGCCGACCATGAATTTGTCCTGTTTCAAGGAGGGCCAACAGTATTTTTTAAATACTTGCACTTTTCATTTTTTGGGCTCCATATTTTATTGTATTTTTGCAACCACAATGGCTTTAAAAAAATCTGCATCTGATGCCAGGGCTGTCGTAACATTTTTTTTTTACTCCATGCAACTTTAATTCGCGGATCCTCTCCATATTAGCTATCCAGATCCAAGTCCCGTGCGGCCTGACCTATGACCTAATCGTACATTGCTTCTGTATTCTCGGCGAAGGCTTGCGCTCTTTTTCCGTCACACTGACTATGTGGCATGTCCCACCAGGTCTTGACACCCTCACCCCATTTAATTGGGTTTTTCCATTAAGCTAATTTTTCATGATAGGCCTCCTTTAACATCCCAGAGCCCTGGTTCATTTGCAGTCCGGGGCCATTAGCGCTTCATAGTATCTGGTGTCCTTTTAGGAATTGCCATACTAATTAGCCACCAGGATTCCCCAAATGGAATTGTTTTCCACCCGCTAAATCCCTTTAGCCTGGCCCTACACATCCTGAGCTTCTGTAAAGGTTGAGACCACTAGCCTACTAACCTGAGTCCCTTTTTGGGTAAGGTCATGCTGGGGCTCCATATTGACTAATGTGTGTACAGTCCTCAAGCCTGTCCCATCTGATGTTTTCAGTTAGTAGTGGCTGATATCTTCCTTGATAATAATGCCAAACTTTAAACATATACTGTGTGCATAGGCAGGCAGGGGCCATGGCCATCCTAGTTTATACATTTTATTTCAGGATCATCTTGTGTCCTAGGTGACAGGTGGCTAATGGGTCTTTTAAAGTGGACCAACACTCAGGATTTTGACTATCCTGGGTTTTGGTCCACTTCGGTGGAGCACCCCGATCGGGGGTGCCCCGCTGTGTGAAACCCCCCAGAAAGCCCCGAAAACTCACCTCTCCCCGCTCCCACGTGACCGCTGCAGCCAATCCCCGCCGGCGGACAAGCGAGAGGCAGCGGCAGACAAGCAGAGCGCATCCGCCGCCGCCTCCCGCGCGTCCCTCGTACAGGGAGCGCGCCCTGCTAGAGGGATGCGCGGGAGGCGGCGGTGGACGCGCATGAACTGCTGGAATGTGGAAAAGGTAGGATTGTGGGCTTCCTAGGGGGGGGATTCCCGGGCCGATCCCCCCTGGGTGTTGGTCCACTTTAAAAGTTTTGGGGGGAGGTGGTTGGCTAAGGGATCTATTGTGATGTGCGAGACTATATATTGAGTTGCGGGGTCTACTATGAATTGAGGTAGTGTTCACTTGGGAGTTCTCCACCCCTGAGGGTCAGGATTGCCTTTTGTGCCAGGGGAGCTTAAAGGTTTGTAGGGGACAGAAAGTATACACCACTCTACGTATTGGGGACTATTACCATACTTCTCTGTCCAGTATTTAGGCAGCCATATGTCCCAGCAGGTGCTAACAAGCAGCTATGCTTTCCTCGCTTACCACGGTCTGTATTTGCCATGCACTTCGGTCACCATTTTTGATGGGGCCTTAATCTTGGTGGTAAACTTTGCAATCTGAGTTATTACTGACTGCACTATATAAGCCTACAGTAGTTTTATCGGTTAAAATGTTGATATGCTTCGTGGGGTCGGGGACCCCGCGACCTGCATGGTCTCAGATTGGACATAAACACGCCTCAAGTCAAGTTGGTCGTGCTAAGATGTTGAATGTCCATCACTTTGCCATTTTCTTCTTCGCTCTGTATGTATTATAGGTTGTTAAAACATCAGTACGATCTGTGTGTAAACTTATGCAACATAAAATGTTAACTTCTCCCTTTACCCCCCCTGCGTGGGCTTGCAATATAATGCATAAGCTTCAAGTATCTGTACTGTTAAAAACTTCAATAAAATATTGAAACAAAAAAAAAATGCTTTATTTTTGGCGGTCCAGGTATATACATGACAACACTTAAAGTGGACCAACACTCTCCCATGATCGGCCCGGGAATCTATAAGATTCCCGGACCGATCAGCTCCCTGACTGCGGGGCACCCCTGTGTGAAACCCCCCAGAAACCCCTAAATCCCTACCTGCTCCTCGATCCAGCGGCGCCCGCTGCCGCCTCCCGCGCGCCCCTCTAGCAGGACGCGCACCCGCGCCGGCCGTTTGTGAATGGCTGGCGCGGGCGCGCGCCCTGTAAGGGAGCGGGGAGAGGTGAGTTTTTGGGGCTCACCCGATCGGGGTGCCCCACCGAAGTGGACCAAAACCCAGGATAGTCAAAATCCTGGGTGTTGGTCCAATTTAATTAACACGTTTCCCAAATGACAGCCCCGCCTAATACATTGGCTAACAGAGCCAGGTTATTAGGCTTAACAAACACATATGATGGACTGATGTAATAAGAGATCACTTCAACCCAAGGATAAAGCAAATGCACAACGCCAAAGCTTAGCTGCCAATAGCATTATAGAGAACAGGCAGGGGAATTTAAATCTCAATTTTACATTTTCAGCAAAGTAGCTGTTACTATATAGGACAGGAGAACAATCTGCTCTAGGTATAGTATTTATGACGTTGTGCTCTTTTGCTTGTGAAGGCCCTTGAAGTGTCTGACGTTCTCCATTAGTGGAGGTTGAGCTTTTTCTATTTGGTATACAGATAGATCGAGGGGACTTCTTTTTCAGTTGAGGTTCTCCAGGATGAAAAGGGTATTTATTTGGCAGTCCCTAATTAACGGGGACTAGGCTATGGTTTCAACAGTAATAAACCCAATTCAGGATGCCCCACTGTCTGAAATCACTCACCTTAGCTGCTTGTACTAAGGTGTGAGGGAAGGGTAGGGGGCATGGATGGTGGTTTAGAGGGTTTTGGTGCGTTTTAAAGGTGCAGCCATTGCTCCTTGGAAGTTGTAGCCTCTGCACAATGGCAGAAGCATTCTTGAATGAAGACACTACTGACTCACATAACTGAGAACGCTTAATAACTAAAATGACGAAACATACCCGACACGACTGACAAGACTGACAGGACAGTTTTGTGACTCATACATAACAACGACATTAACCTTGGTGTTGAAGATTCTGAAATTTGATTTTTGAGGTCAGAGACCTAATTGGGGAGATCTTGGCCCTTATTTATCACGGGCTAGCGCCAGGTAGTGTCTGACGAGCGCCAGGTACCGCCAGCTATCGGCGGCTACCGACTCAAGTACGCCCGGTGGCGGTCACAATGACGCATTTGTCAAGCTAAATGAGGCTAGCGCCGGCGAGAGCGCCGGCTAGCGCGGGATTCATCATGAAGCCGCCTGGAACGAACAGCGCCGCTGCAAATTCCTTCACAGCGCCAGGTATGACCTGTCGCTCCCTGGCATTGTCCAATGCATTTCAATGGAGCAATGTTTAATTAATCATAATTAATTGGTATAATTTTTTTTTTTTGTTTTTTAATGTCAAAAATTCTGAGCCCACTTCTGCAATGTTAGGTTTTTTTTTTTAAAGTAAAAAAAAATTACAAAAAAAATTTGTGCAGAAATGATCTTACAGGTCTGATATTAATATATTCATATTACTAAATGATTCCAAAAACATGTATAACGTTACAATCCAAAAATATGGTTGTTTAGGGGTTAAAAACTAGTTAACACCCATCGCCGCCAGCGCACTGGGGTTTAAACAAGGAATGGACAGCGCCAGCAAATTCGGAGCGTCATTTTTTAATGAATATGAAGCAAGCCGTTCGCTCTGGCCATTCGTTGTCAGGCGCTCACATACAACGCTGAACCTGTGAAACAGCGACCCCTAAGCCCGTATTCAACATTACCGCACACCGACTGAGTCGCTGTCATCAAGCAAACGCCGGCCAAGCACAGCGAATACTGGCTGGCGCTGTAAAAATCACGCTACAGTCGCTCATCTGTCGCTATTAATGAATCGGCCTCCTAGCCTCACTTCCTGTATTATTACCTAAGACAGCAAATTAAACTGATGCAAAACCCATTGGTGTTGGAGACCTGCACAAAATATTTTGTGCTAGTGTCACCTTTATGTTTTGGTTTACAGATATGGCTTTTATTTTTGGGAACCTTAAGGAGGTGTTGCTAAAACTCATTAACAGGGGTCACATACAAAAAATATGAACTAAACTGCTTCTAACCCTGCCATACCTTAGCCAAACCTCAATCTCACATCATTGGTTGCTGAATGACTGGACTGGGAGTGGGTGTTGCTGGTTTGCATCTGCATTTTGATGTCCTGTAGAAGAGAAATACAGGAGGCTGGAGTTTTGTGAAGAGGCTACACAGTGTCTGTCATTGGGCCAGTATCAAGGCCCAGTATATGTTTCCTTATTTAGACAATGATGGCAGAATGACACAGTTGTAACTGAGTGGGATCAGAGGCATTATAAGTAAGGAACCAGTTAGAACTAGCTTAATAATTGTTCTGGTGGGGGAATCAACAAAAAAGCCTACACAGGAGGGGACAGAAATAGGCTAGACAGTAATAACTAGGATAACTTTTACTAGTCTGTATATATCTATATGCAGGGGCGGACTGGGACTAAAAAACGGCCCGGGACTTTTTGGGGCACACCGGCCCTGATGTACTGTTCTTGGCCCAGTATAGTACAGTAATGTCACACGTATATATATATGTGACATTACTATACTATACTGTACTATTACCCTGACACACATACGCACTTACCAGTTGTTGCGTGCTGGCCGCCGCCGCCGCCGCTCTCACATACACGCGCTGGCACTTCCTGGTTGCTGCTCGCTGGTTGGTGGGCGTGCCCCATATGGCCGGCGTCCAATAAAAAAAAAATGGACGCCACCCATTGACAACCCCAACCTGCGCGCAACAGCCAGGAGCTGCCTGTTACAATCAGTGTGTGTGAGAGCGGCCACGACCCCTTCTTCCGCGATCATTGCATCTGCGGCAGATTGAGAGAGCGAAGGCTGTGATCGCGGATGAAGGGGTGGCGGTCGATGAGCAGAGAAGTGGAATGGGTGGAGGCCGCTGTGCCCGACGCCGCCGCTCTCGCACACAGAGCGAGGCCGGTGGCGGCAGAGCGGCCTCCACCCATTCCACTTCTCTGCTCATCGGGGCCAAACCCAAATAAATTAATATATGTAAAGTAATATATTGGTTTAGCCACCCTTATTACAATCGCCCTGCTAAATACTCCCAATTAGAGGCTAGCAAGGACCCAAGGTGTTCAGGTGTTAGCCCATCAGACAACCAGGGATACCTCCAAGACTAACCTTTTCCTCAAGCATAATAACTAGGAACCTGGGGAGGCAGCTAAAGGTTTCAGGTACCTACTTGTGTGAGTTGGTCTGGACTGTGCCACTTGGAGCTGTGGAAGGGGAAACCAAGGCCCTTATTTAGCAAGGGATAGCGACAGGTAGCGAATAGTGAGCGAACGGTAATGACGCTCACCGCCACGAGAACGCCGGCTCCCCTCCGCAATCACACATTTATCAAGCCGATCCTGCTTAGCGACTGAGAGAGCGCCAGATAGCGAATCATTCATCATTATTCCAGCCTCACCCCACAGCGCCAGCGAGAGACCTTGAACAGCGACAGGTATGACCTCTCGCTACCTGGCGCTCTCCAATGCATTTCAATGGAGCAATCTTTAAACATTCATAATTAATTGCTAATAATTTTTTTTTTTCTTTTTTAAATGTCAAAAATTCTGTGACCACTTCTGCAATGTTAGATTTTTTTTTAAGGGAAAAAAAAAAAAATAAATAAATTTGTGCAGAATTGATATTACAGGTCTGATATTAATGTATTCATATTACAAAATGTTTTGAAAAACATGTTTTTTTTTTTTTTACAAAAAATATGTTTGTTTGGGGGTTAAAAAACTACTTTTAACCCATCGCCACCAGCGCTCTGGGGTTTAAACAAGCATTTCACAGCGCGAGAATTTTTGGAGCGTGATTTGTTAATGAATATGCTGGGAGCCGGTCGCTATGGCCGTTCGCTGTCATGTGCTCCCATACAGCACGGAACCTGTCAAACAGCGACTCCTAACCCCGTATTCAACATTACCGCACACCGACGGAGTCGCTGTCAACAGCCGAACAACGGCCAAGCACAGCGAATACTAGCGGGCGCTGTGAAAATAACGCTACTGTCGCTCATCTGTCGCTACCTGGCGCTATTAATGAATCGGCCTCCAAGACCCGGTAACACTGGGTGGAGAATTTACTTTGCTACTGGAACCACTGCTAATGTAATAATAATGCTGGATGTGAGTCTTGAAGTGATTTTAAAAGACCTGTCTGGGACTGTGTACTTCTACAAGAGTGGGTTTAGACTAGACAGCACACACATCACACAAGTACCACACAGGACACCTCAGGGACCAAGAAGAGTCCATTCACTGTACCCTATGGTCATGCATGCAACACCTGTGACTACTGTATATTGTACATTTAAAGAAATCATCTTATGCTGACCTACAACCTTCCTGGTGTATGTCTACTGTAACTCCAAATAACCTTTTTCTGCCACCCCCAAGTCCTGTATTGAACTGATTGTGTGTAACCAGAGATCTTGACCCTATATAAGAAGACTGCGTCCACCATTTCTAATATACAGTATATTAGTATGTCAGGTATGGCCATCATAAGGGCTTATCACAAACAAGATGGAGGAAATGTCCTTTCGAATCAACCCTCGCTTTATCAAAAAATATGTGTAGGGTTTGAAGTTTGCCAGCACAGTATCAAGAATCCCTGCAATACCAGCTTGGAGTAGCCAACATACTCCCTGTATTGTACCCCACGATGCAAAGTAGGCGCCTTAGTAACTGATTAAAATAAAGATGGTCTCCTCTCCCTCCTCTCTCCTCCAGTTTCTTTGCTGCCCCCCATGTACCTTGCTGGATGTTCCTGGCAGTCACCTTTTGCAGATTTTGTCTACTTTTCACCTTCACCCTCCACATTCATGACTGCAGTGAAGGCCTGGGACCAAAAATCAGCCAGGGAATTTAAAGGGTCTGACTCCTTAGCTCCACCCCCCAAGGAGCTTCTCAGCTGATCAATGCGTGTTAAAGTCTTGCAAGAAGAGATCATGGACAGGGGTGGATATGCGATTATTATTATTATTATTGTTTATTTATATAGCGCCATCATCTTCCGTAGCGTTTTACAAGGTATGATTACAGACAAGGTAAAACATATAGTACATGGAACAATACAAAATTAGATGCCACAAGGTTTAAACGGGGAGGCCGATTCATTAATAGCGCCAGGTAGCGACAGATGAGCGACTGTAGCGTGATTTTTTCAGCGCCAGCCAGTATTCACTGTGCTTGGCCGGCATTAGCTTGATGACAGCGACTCAGTCGGTGTGCGGTAATGTTGAATACGGGCTGGGGGGTCGCTGTTTCACAGGTCCAGCGTTGTATGTGAGCGCCTGACAACGAATGGCCAGAGCGAACGGCTAGCTTCATATTCATCAACAAATCACGCTCCGAATGTGCTGTCGCTGTCCATTCCTTGTTTAAACCCCAGAGCGCTGGCGGCGATCTGTATTAACTAGTTTTTAACCCCTAAACAACCATATTTTTTGAATGTAACATTATACATGTTTTTAGAATCATTTTGTAATATGAATACATTAATCTCAGACCTGTTAGATCAATTCTGCACATATTTTTTTTAATTTTTTTTTTTACTTAAAAATAAATCCTAACATTGCAGAAGTGGTCTCCGATTTTTTGACATTAAAAAAATTAAAAAAAAAATGAATACCAATTAATTATGATTAATTATAGATTGCTCCATTGAAATGCATTGGACATCGCCAGGGAGCGACAGCTCATACCTGGCGCTGTGAGGGAATTTGCAGCGGCGCTGTTCGGTCCAGGCGGCTTCATGATGAATGCCGCGCTAGCCGTCGCTCTCGCCGGCGCTAGCCTCATTTTGCTTGATAAATGCGTCATTGTGACCGCCGCCGGGCGTACTTGAGTCGGTAGTCGCCGTTAGCTGCCGCTACCTGGCGCTCGTCAGACACTACCTGGCGCTATCGCTTGATGAATAAGGGCACAAGTGTTGTGAGCACAGGAGACAATAGGAATGAGAGCCCTACCCTTGCAAGCTTACAGGATGGGGGTGGAGACGAAAGGTGGGGATCACAAGTGGTAGAGCTTGAGTTGGGCTGCATGTGCCATTTGAAGGTTATGGGAATTGCTTAAGCCAGGCCATATGCTTGTCTGAAGAAGTGAGTTTTGAGGGCACTTTTAAAGGCTTGGAGTGATGGAGAGTGGCGGATCGAGCGGGTAAGTGCATTCCAGAGAAGTGGGGAGGCACGGGAGAAGTCGCTTTAGTATTGTAGAGGTATATATTGTTCCCGGTATGAGGAGAGGGCTTGGGAAGCAGGGAGTGGAGGCGGATGTTAGAACAAGCAATGTAAAGGCTCTAGTTGGGCTGCAAACTGGAGGCTACACCCAACCCGAATGGCCCTAAAGCACTGCGGCCCACTGGGAATTCTCCCTGTTCTCCCTATTGCCTATCCATCCCTGTCTGGCTGCCTTCCCTAAGTACATTGCCCTCACCAATATTCTCTTCTCCCAATCTCTCAAATCTTAGCAATTTAACTACCCATTACCCATTGCCAGGACTTCTCAAAGTGGCACCTTGAAATGGCTTACTCTTACTGAATCAGATGAACCCCTCCCACCTCTGGACCCTAATATCCTGAAGTACACACAAACTTGGCCTTTCCTAAGCACTTAATTCTCTTGAATCCTGGCGAGCAACTTCTCAAGTTCCTGCCACAATTAGTTATTTTATTTAAAGTGGACCAACACCCAGGATTTTGACTATCCTGGGTTTTGGTCCACTTCAGGGGGGCACCCCGATTAGGGGTGCCCCGCTGTGTAAAACCCCCCAAAACTCACCTCACCACGCTCCCACGTAGCCACGGACAAGCGGGTGACAGCTGCGGACAAGACAGCGCGTCCACCGCCGCCTCCCGCGCGCCCCTTTGACAGTGCGCGCGCCGGCCATTCCCAAACGGCCGGCGCGGGGGCACGCACGCCTAGAGGGGCGCGCGGGAGGCGGCGCCGGCCGCTGCCACCGCCGATCCGGTGAGTTTTTTGGGGCTTTTGGGGGGGGGTCCCTCACCGCGGGACATCCGAGATCGGTGATCACCCCTGGGTGTTGGTCCACTTTAAATCTATTTTATTTAAATCTTTATTAAAATGTAAATATTTATTTACCTTTATAAATATTTACCTTATTTACCTTTATTTAAATTTAGTTACAGAAAGAGGGCAAATTTCTTAACGCGGAAATCGGTCACAAAAAGACAGTAAAATTAGTTAAAACCCTTCCCCATACTATTCTAAACTAAAATATGTCTGGCATGGGCAACTCAGCATAGCACCTAAGGGTTTTGGAGTGAAACACATGCTACCACATTTCCTATCAGTATCAAGCTACAAACCTGGGAAGGCACCTGATTGCATTGCTGGCCAATAGTTGTCCTTGGGCAGTTTGAAAGATCTTGTTAAAGCGGACCAAAAAACAAATTTTTAACACGCATCCCCTGAATTGCTCCCCCCCTATGAGGAGCACCTTATGCCAGTTTTTAGTGCTCCTGCTTTACTCTAATCCAAGATAATGTAACTTGTTTTAGCTGTAAAGCTCCGCCTCCTCCATTCATTGCCATTGTTGTATGTGGCAATGATGTCATTGCCACACCTAAGCAATGACTGATCGCCTGCCATCTCACAGAGTTCCAGGACAATTTGAAAAGGGAAAATATCCATTTCTAGTTCTACACCCGAAGAAGGGAGTATTGACAGGGGCTTTGGCCAAATTAATTTCACAAGTTCGGTGAGTTTTGGTCCGCTTTAAGACCAGGGTGGCCAGCTCCTACGTTTTGGCTCATAAGCAAGTAGCAGGGCATGGCTATTGCTAAAAGACAGCCCAAGTCTGAGGATAGATCAGTTACAGGTGACCAGCTTAAAGTGGACCAACACCCTTCTTGATCGACCCTTCCCCCTGCGGGGCATCCAACATTGGGATGCCCCGCTGTGTGAAACCCCCAGGACGCCCAATTCACCTTACCTGCATCCCGATCCAACGGTGCATCCGCGGGCTGCGGCCACATCTCGCGCTTCTCTCCGGCAGGGCGCGTGCCCGCACAAATGGCCGGCAAGGGCGCACTCCCTGTTAGAGAGAAGCGCGAGCTGCGGCCGCCAGCGTGTTCGGAGCCGCTGTGGTTGGACGCCGCTTGGACACGCATACCACAGCGGCTCCGAGCTTGCTGATTGGACGCATGCGCCGTAGAAGTAGGGTGAGTTGAGTTTTATTGGGCGTTCTGGGGGTTTCACGCACCTGATCGGGGTGCCCCGCGGAAGTGGACCAAAGCCCAGGATAGTGAAAATCCTGGGTGTTGGTCCACTTTAAAGCAAGCTCTGATGCCATAGACTGGGTGGACTGGGTGTTTTCTCCCTCTACACTACCTCAGGCAGCCAAGAGGTTAGCAAAGAACATTTTTTGTTTGTGTTTTGACCTTTACTTCAGGTCACCATTCACTTCTGCAGTTATCACTATCCTTTGTTCACCCAATTAACACCTCTAATACAAACAAGTACAAAATAGGGTGGTTTTATTGTAACCATTTTTAAACAGGCATGGAGTGCCTCACAGCCTGTCAGTCATCCGCAATTAAAATATGGGTGGAGGCCTGAGTGGCTACATGCAGATATGACACATTTTTTGATTACTAGTTCTCTTACTTTAAATAATTAAAAAATAACTACAGTATATATTTACACATAAATGTGACATAGGCTTTTTTTTTTAAGTAAAAAAGCAGAAGGGCCTGTTCTGACCCTGCAGTGGGGAAATTTGTATGGTCATTATTTATTATGAGCCAAACCTACCCTTACCATTGCATAGACCTCGATTCAATAAAGGTAGAAAAAAATTCTCATGGTAGTAAAAGATTCAATTCATGAGAAAAAAGCCTGAGAATGTCACTGTTACTGAATCACCAGATGAGAAAGCAATGAAAGTCAATGGCACTTTTTTACTTCTAAGAAAAGTAGAGAACTGTTTCCTCCTTTCTACACTGTAGTAAAAGCTGCCATTGACTTTCATTGTCTTTTTATCTAGTGAGTCAGTAACAGTGACATTCTCAGGCTTTTTTCTCATGGCCTCGATTCAATAAAGGTAGAAAAAAATTATCATGGTAGTAAAAGATTCAATTCATGAGAAAAAAGCCTGAGAATGTCACTGTTGTTGAATCACCAGAAAAAAAGACAATGAAAGTCAATGGCACTTTTTACTACTAAGGAAAAGTAGAGAACTTTTTACACTGTAGTAAAAGCTGCCATTGACTTTCATTGTCTTTTTTTTCTGGTGATTCAGTAACTGTGACATTCTCAGGCTTTTTTCTCATGAAATGAATTTTTTACTACCATGAGAATTTTTTTCTACCTTTATTGAATCGAGGCCATGTGTGTATAAAGGGGGTTCTCATAGATAGGTTAGGGTTGCACCTACACAGAGGCACCGGGGCGTTTGGTAGTTTAGCTTCAACATACTTCTGCCAAATGAGAATGATGTTTTTTACCAGATTTTAGTGACAGATTATAGGATTGCTTTCTAGCTAGATTTGTTTATTACAATTGCCCCGTTTGTGTGCACCTCCCAGGTTAGTTATAAATTGAGTGTCTACCACGTCTCCTTTATACCATTAACCTTCACAGACTACTGATTCCTGAGGGGCTTTATTGCAGGGATGGATTATGAGTGGAACACAAGGGGCACGCTCCCCGGGGCCTCTACCACTTGCCCCGCAAAGGAGGCCTCCACCAACCTTTGGGTTATTGTCTGGTCCAGGAGCCTTTTCAGTCTTTGGTCTGACAGGCCGAAGGGCCAGCAACAAAGCTATTGGCGGCAGTGGGGGGCCCACCGCACCTGGGCAAGTCCTGCAAACCTGCAGCCAAAGCCACCACAGGGCAGGATGGAGAGTCTAGTGCAGCAAAGCCGCTGTCAGCAACGCTACAAATGATGGGTGGGTGCAGAGCTGTCTCACGGCACATAAGGCACCAAGATCAATGCAGGGAACTGTTGCAGGGTTCCTGAGCAGCACAAACCCGCACAAGGGTGGCGCAAGGGACTCCAGTAAGTAGGCGGGAGCTGGACCAATCAGTTACATGGTTGGACTATTATTTAAAAAAAAAAAAAAAAAATACTGTATCTGGGGCCTCCACCAGATTTTGCCATGTAACCATTTTTAGACAGGCATGGAGTGCCTCACAGCCTGTCAGTCATCCGCAATAAAAAATATGGGTGGAGGCCTGAGTGGCTACATGCAGATATGCCACATTTTTTGATTACCAGTTCTCTTACTTTAAATAATTAAAAAATAATTACAGTATATATTTACACGTAAATGTGACATAGGCTTTTTTTAAGTAAAAAAGCAGAAGGGCCTCTTCTGACCCTGCAGTGGGGAAATTTGTATGGTCATTATTTATTATGAGCCAAACCTACCCTTACCATTGCATAGACCTCCACCAGATTTTGCACCTCGGGGGCCTTCACCACACTTAATTCTGGCCCTGTCTGCTGGCCATTCCCTCTTGTATATGGTGGCCACCCAGGGGGCATCTTCATTTACGAAAGCCCCTGCACAACCCATGCCTAAAGGGTCTCTCTAGACCTGACTGCTATACAGAGCCCACTCATGTCTGTATTAAAATAATTCTGCCTCCTGTTTATTCTGGACAATGCTAAGCCAGCTCATTCAGTTCCACATTTGGGTAGGTACAGCGTATACCATAGTCTTACTATAGTTTTGTAGGAGAAAACTGGCCTGAAGATGATACATTTAGGAAGTTGAGACTCACCATCTCCTAAGCTGTCGTCATTGGCGTCACAGTCCTGAAGCTCGCAGTTCACCCATGTCCGGCCATTCTCCTGTAAATGACACCCAAACATATTCATAACTGCAGCATAACTAGTATAATTGTATTATAACATTATTTACATGACTTATGGTTCAAATTCCATTCAAAGCTTGATACTCCAACACCAGACTCTGAACAAATGCATATCACTGACATAGGGGGATATAGACGGGCAGGCTGAATCATAACTAGCGGCAGGTATTGACAGATGAGCGTCTGTAGCGAGGTATTGAAAGCGACCGCTAGTAGTCGCTGTGCTAAGCCATGGTTCGCTGTTTCAGAGCGTCTCAGCCACTGGCCGCCATTGATGAATATATTGTGTGAGTCGCTCTAACACCAGTTCAGCGCTGCATGGGAGCAAACGGTAGCGCCAGATCGGTGCGACCGACTCACACCATATTCATAAAAAAAAAAGCCTGACACAGCGCCGGAGCTCAAAATCGAGTCGTTGTAGCCCACAGTGCCAGAAGCTGTGTGATTAAAGTCTGTTTTTGAAAATGTATCCACTAGTAACAAAGCGAAAACATATGGAATGACATTTTTATTACATCGTGACATTAACACTTTAATACCAGACATGTAAGGACAATTCTGCATAAAAATATTATTAATCAAAAAAGTTTTCAAAAATGTCATTTTCTAGGCCAGGATACATGTCAGAAAGATTTGAGTTTTTATAAAAAAAAAAAAAAATTGGGATCAGGAAAGGGATTTAAGGATTGTCCATAGAAATGTATGGGAGAGCGCCAGGTAGTGAGAGGTAAGACGTGGCGCTCTGCAAGGCTGAACGCCGGCGCTGTACGCTGAGCTTGGGATAATGATGAATCGTACACTACATGGCGTTGTTTTAGTCGCTCACCAGATTCAGCCTCATAAATGTGGTACTGTGCCGCGGCTGGCGTTCACCTGCCGCTACGTGCCGCTTACAAGGCACTACCTGGCGCAATCCCTTCATGAATAAGGCCCTTAGATAGATACACATGCACAGGGCCGGCATCAGTACTGGGCATACTTGAGCAAGTACTTTGGCCCCTGGTGTCTGCAGAGGCCCACCCAGACCCAGACTGGACTGTGGGATCATTCTCTGCTGGGTCCCTCCCACTGTACTAATGAGCCGGGAGTCCCGTCTGCAGACCTACTCACAGCTGGCTTTAGAATCAAGAGGATGATCAGTGAAAATAGAGAATCAGTGAGAATAGAGAAAAGGCAAGGAATGGTGGCTGATGGGGGGCACATGGACCAGAGTATGACAGCAGCAGTAGTGGAACCTTTAGCAGAGGAGCAGAGAAGGTAGCAAGTATGGAAGGTAGCACCTATAGGTGGCAGGGTAGCTGTAAGGCAATGTTCCCCAACCCTCTCCTTGAAAGCCACCAACAGTTCATGTTTTGTGGGTCTTCACATATCTGGCTCTATAGCTCTGTTGGTGGCTCTCGAAGACAGAGCTGGGTAACGAGACATGGCATGTGATGTAACACACCGGAAGGGGGCTCAATGAGACTCCCACATAGACCTGAAACCTGCTCATGTATCTGGAAGGTCAAAACTCTGGTGAGCCAGTTGTGCCACCACCATAAAGGCAACTTCTTCAAGAAACTCTGCTATCAAAGGACTGTCCACCAGAAATGACGTAGTCACAACAGACGGCTCTCATTGGACGGGAGCTCAAGCATTGAGCAGGGAAAGGTGAGTGTTTACAGGAGCCCCAGGGGGTTTCACACAGTGGGGCATTCCAATTCTTTTAGATTCCAGGGCTGAACCAAGTGGGTTTGTTCCACTTTAACTTTGACTATTTCTGTTGATAAGTGTAACAAAATTTGAAGTTGAATTACAATAAGCTGTACATTCTTCAGCAGGCCCAGCATTGGGGGAGGGCAAACTGGGCAATTGCCCAGAGCTATATGCCCATTGGTTCCCCCTACCTCACCAGGTACTGCATCCTTTGTACAGCCATAGTGCTCTAGACAGCGTCTAATTGGTGGATAGTGGTGATAGAGATAACTGAATGTTGCTGGGTGGATGGTGATGGGGTGAATGGAGGCTAATTAATTTAGGGCATCTGCCAGGCTATGCCACAGCAGTCCAAATTAGAGTGGTGCAATATATAATTTATATTTTATTCAGCCTGTTGCTGCACCACTAATCTTTTAGTAAATGTGTTTCTTGCATTGCAGCAACATGCACCAGTGTAAAATATACAAATGATTTTTTCAATACTGTAATTTGCATGTGGCGTATTCTGGCAGAGTGCTTGATTAATGTTGATGCATAAGGGATGCTGTTCAGTGCTGGATTCTGAAGTGACAGGTGGTGCCTGTTGGTGAAGGAACTTGCGTCCACACTTTTAATTTTGCCCACACTGGGTCCATCGGAGGGGCAGTTGGGAGCTCTGTGGTTCTGGGAAAGGCAGCCATGGCAAAATGCTGCAGTACAGAGCTAGACAGGAACATTGCGGCCCTACATTGGATTTCAGTGTTTTGCCCACATTGGGGTCTGATGAAGGTCCATCGGAGGGGCAGTTGGAGCTCTGTGGTTGGGGGAATGGTAGCCATGGCAGAATGCTGCAGTACAGAGCTAGACAAGAACATTGCAGCCCTACATTGGATTTCAGTGTTTTGCCCACACTGGGGTCTGATGAGGGTCCATCGGAGGGGCAGTTCGGAGCTCTGTGGTTCTGGGAACGGCAGCCATGGCAGAATGCTGCAGTACAGAGCTAGACAAGAACATTGCAGCCCTACATTGGATTTCAGTGTTTTGCCCACACTGGGGTCTGATGAGGGTCCATCGGAGGGGCAGTTGGGAGCTCTGTGGTTCTGGAAATGGTAGCCATGACAGAATGCTGCAGTACAGAGCTAGACAGGAACATTGCGGCCCTACATTGGATTTCAGTGTTTTGCCCACACTGGGGTCTGATGAGGGTCCATCGGAGGGGCAGTTGGGAGCTCTGTGGTTCTGGAAATGGTAGCCATGACAGAATGCTGCAGTACAGAGCTAGACTAGAACATTGCAGCCCTACATTGGATTTCAGTGTTTTGCCCACACTGGGGTCTGATGAAGGTCCATCGGAGGGGCAGTTGGAGCTCTGTGGTTGGGGGAATGGTAGCCATGGTAGAATGCTGCAGTACAGAGCTAGACAAGAACATTGCAGCCCTACATTGGATTTCAGTGTTTTGCCCACACTGGGGTCTGATGAGGGTCCATCGGGGGGGAAGTTGGGAGCTCTGTGGTTCTGGGAACGGCAGCCATGGCAGAATGCTGCAGTACAGAGCTAGACAGGAACATTGCAGCCCTACATTGGATTTTAGTGTTTTGCCCACACTGGGGTCTGATGAAGGTCCATCGGAGGGGCAGTTGGGAGCTCTGTGGTTCTGGGAACGGCAGCCATGGCAGAATGCTGCAGTACAGAGCTAGACAAGAACATTGCAGCCCTACATTGGATTTCAGTGTTTTGCCCACACTGGGGTCTGATGAGGGTCCATCGGGGGGGAAGCTGGGAGCTCTGTGGTTCTGGGAACGGCAGCCATGGCAGAATGCTGCAGTACAGAGCTAGACAAGAACATCGCAGCCCTACATTGGATTTCAGTGTTTTGCCCACACTGGGGTCTGATGAGGGTCCATCGGGGGGGGAAGTTGGGAGCTCTGTGGTTCTGGGAACGGCAGCCATGGCAGAATGCTGCAGTACAGAGCTAGACAAGAACATTGCAGCCCTACATTGGATTTCAGTGTTTTGCCCACACTGGGGTCTGATGAGGGTCCATCGGAGGGGAAGTTGGGAGCTCTGTGGTTCTGGGAACGGCAGCCATGGCAGAATGCTGCAGTACAGAGCTAGACAAGAACATTGCAGCCCTACATTGGATTTCAGTGTTTTGCCCACACTGGGGTCTGATGAGGGTCCATCGGAGGGGCAGTTGGGAGCTCTGTGGTTGGGGGAATGGTAGCCATGGCAGAATGCTGCAGTACAGAGCTAGACAGGAACATTGCAGCCCTACATTGGATTTCAGTGTTTTGCCCACACTGGGGTCTGATGAGGGTCCATCGGGGGGGAAGTTGGGAGCTCTGTGGTTCTGGGAACGGCAGCCATGGCAGAATGCTGCAGTACAGAGCTAGACAGGAACATTGCGGCCCTACATTGGATTTCAGTGTTTTGCCCACATTGGGGTCTGATGAAGGTCCATCGGAGGGGCAGTTGGAGCTCTGTGGTTGGGGGAATGGTAGCCATGGCAGAATGCTGCAGTACAGAGCTAGACAGGAACATTGCAGCCCTACATTGGATTTCAGTGTTTTGCCCACACTGGGGTCTGATGAGGGTCCATCGGGGGGGAAGTTGGGAGCTCTGTGGTTCTGGGAACGGCAGCCATGGCAGAATGCTGCAGTACAGAGCTAGACAGGAACATTGCAGCCCTACATTGGATTTTAGTGTTTTGCCCACACTGGGGTCTGATGAAGGTCCATCGGAGGGGCAGTTGGGAGCTCTGTGGTTCTGGAAATGATAGCCATGGCAGAATGCTGCAGTACAGAGCTAGACAAGAACATTGCAGCCCTACATTGGATTTCAGTGTTTTGCCCACACTGGGGTCTGATGAGGGTCCATCGGGGGGGAAGTTGGGAGCTCTGTGGTTCTGGGAACGGCAGCCATGGCAGAATGCTGCAGTACAGAGCTAGACAAGAACATTGCAGCCCTACATTGGATTTCAGTGTTTTGCCCACACTGGGGTCTGATGAGGGTCCATCGGAGGGGCAGTTGGGAGCTCTGTGGTTCTGGAAACGGTAGCCATGACAGAATGCTGCAGTACAGAGCTAGACAGGAACATTGCGGCCCTACATTGGATTTCAGTGTTTTGCCCACATTGGGGTCTGATGAAGGTCCATCGGAGGGGCAGTTGGAGCTCTGTGGTTGGGGGAATGGTAGCCATGGCAGAATGCTGCAGTACAGAGCTAGACAAGAACATTGCAGCCCTACATTGGATTTCAGTGTTTTGCCCACACTGGGGTCTGATGAGGGTCCATCGGAGGGGCAGTTCGGAGCTCTGTGGTTCTGGGAACGGCAGCCATGGCAGAATGCTGCAGTACAGAGCTAGACAAGAACATTGCAGCCCTACATTGGATTTCAGTGTTTTGCCCACACTGGGGTCTGATGAGGGTCCATCGGGGGGGAAGTTGGGAGCTCTGTGGTTCTGGGAACGGCAGCCATGGCAGAATGCTGCAGTACAGAGCTAGACAAGAACATTGCAGCCCTACATTGGATTTCAGTGTTTTGCCCACACTGGGGTCTGATGAGGGTCCATCGGAGGGGCAGTTGGGAGCTCTGTGGTTCTGGAAATGGTAGCCATGACAGAATGCTGCAGTACAGAGCTAGACAGGAACATTGCGGCCCTACATTGGATTTCAGTGTTTTGCCCACACTGGGGTCTGATGAAGGTCCATCGGAGGGGCAGTTGGAGCTCTGTGGTTGGGGGAATGGTAGCCATGGCAGAATGCTGCAGTACAGAGCTAGACAGGAACATTGCGGCCCTACATTGGATTTCAGTGTTTTGCCCACACTGGGGTCTGATGAGGGTCCATCGGGGGGGAAGTTGGGAGCTCTGTGGTTCTGGGAACGGCAGCCATGGCAGAATGCTGCAGTACAGAGCTAGACAGGAACATTGCAGCCCTACATTGGATTTTAGTGTTTTGCCCACACTGGGGTCTGATGAAGGTCCATCGGAGGGGCAGTTGGGAGCTCTGTGGTTCTGGAAATGATAGCCATGGCAGAATGCTGCAGTACAGAGCTAGACAAGAACATTGCAGCCCTACATTGGATTTCAGTGTTTTGCCCACACTGGGGTCTGATGAGGGTCCATCGGGGGGGAAATTGGGAGCTCTGTGGTTCTGGGAACGGCAGCCATGGCAGAATGCTGCAGTACAGAGCTAGACAAGAACATTGCAGCCCTACATTGGATTTCAGTGTTTTGCCCACACTGGGGTCTGATGAGGGTCCATCGGAGGGGAAGTTGGGAGCTCTGTGGTTCTGGGAACGGCAGCCATGGCAGAATGCTGCAGTACAGAGCTAGACAAGAACATTGCAGCCCTACATTGGATTTCAGTGTTTTGCCCACACTGGGGTCTGATGAGGGTCCATCAGAGGGGCAGTTGGGAGCTCTGTGGTTCTGGGAACGGCAGCCATGGCAGAATGCTGCAGTACAGAGCTAGACAGGAACAAGAACATTGCAGCCCTACATTGGATTTCAGTGTTTTGCCCACACTGGGGTCTGATGAGGGTCCATCGGGGGGGAAATTGGGAGCTCTGTGGTTCTGGGAACGGCAGCCATGGCAGAATGCTGCAGTACAGAGCTAGACAAGAACATTGCAGCCCTACATTGGATTTCAGTGTTTTGCCCACACTGGGGTCTGATGAGGGTCCATCGGAGGGGAAGTTGGGAGCTCTGTGGTTCTGGGAACGGCAGCCATGGCAGAATGCTGCAGTACAGAGCTAGACAAGAACATTGCAGCCCTACATTGGATTTCAGTGTTTTGCCCACACTGGGGTCTGATGAGGGTCCATCGGAGGGGCAGTTGGGAGCTCTGTGGTTCTGGAAACGGTAGCCATGACAGAATGCTGCAGTACAGAGCTAGACAGGAACATTGCGGCCCTACATTGGATTTCAGTGTTTTGCCCACACTGGGGTCTGATGAGGGTCCATCAGAGGGGCAGTTGGGAGCTCTGTGGTTCTGGGAACGGCAGCCATGGCAGAATGCTGCAGTACAGAGCTAGACAGGAACATTGCAGCCCTACATTGGATTTCAGTGTTTTGCCCACACTGGGGTCTGATGAGGATTCATCGGAGGGGCAGCTGGGAGCTCTGTGGTTCTGGGAATAGTAGCCATGGCAGAATGCTGCAGTACAGAGCTAGACAGGAACATTGCGGCCCTACATTGGATTTCAGTGTTTTGCCCACACTGGGGTCTGATGAGGGTCCATCAGAGGGGCAGTTGGGAGCTCTGTGGTTGGGGGAATGGTAGCCATGGCAGAATGCTGCAGTACAGAGCTAGACAGGAACATTGCGGCCCTACAGTGATTTGCTGTCTCTCTGACCCCGGTAAAGTAGCTGTTTATTTATTACATATCTGAAGTGTCCCTCGGCAGCCATGTGGAATGTTCTGGGTATTATATGACTTGATGATTAAGCTGGGTTTGAGTGAGTGTGCACAGCAGGTACAGTGAACCTGCCAATAGCTTATTAAACCAGTTGTGCTTCCTTCCAGCGAGTGCTGTATAGGCAAAACAAAACCCACATTTCTTACCTGGGTTTTGGTTTGCTTTACAGGAATAACCCGGTTTGGGATGCCCTGTGTATGAAACTCCTTTGGAATCATCTGGTTGTTTACCTCGCTCCACGCTCCCACATCACAGACACTCCCTTCCTCTGGACTCTTCAATGATCTGGTTACTAGGCATTTGGTCTATTTTAAATGCCTGCATCAGGGCCCAGCCACATGGGGAGGCCGATTCATTAATAACGGCAGGTAGCGACAGTTGAGCGACTGTAGCAGTATTTTCACAGCGCCCGCTAGTAGTCGCTGTGCTTGGCCATTGTTCGGTTGTTGATAGAGTCGGTGTGCAGTAATGTTAAATCTGGGGTGACGAGTCGCTATTTGACAGGTTCCGCGATGTATGGGTGCGCATGATAGCGACTGGTCAGAGCGACCGGCTCCCACCACATTCATCAAAAAATCACGCTCAAAAAATTCTCGCGCTGTGAAATGCATGTTTAAACCCCAGAGCGCTGGAGGCGATGTGTTAAAAGTCGTTTTTTAACCCCCAAACCACCATATTTTTGGAAACAAAGAAAAAAAGTTTTACAAATCATTTTGTAATATTAATACATTAATATCAGACCTGTAATATTAATTCTGCACAAAGTTTTTTTTTTTTTTTTTTAGCTTAAAAAAAAAATATAACATGACAGAAGTGGTCACAGAATTTATCACATTTAAAAAAAAAAAAAAAAAAAAAAAACATTTATATGAATTAATTATGAATATTTAAAGATTGTTCCATTGAAATGCATTGGAGAGCGCCAGGTAGCGAGAGGTCATACCTGTCGCTGTTCAAGGTCGGACGCTGGCGCTGTGGGCTGAGGCTGGAATAATGATGAATGAGTCGCTATATGGCGCTATCTCAGTCGCTAAGCAGGATTGGCTTGATAAATGTGTGATTGTGGTGGGGAGCCGGCGTTCTCGTGGAGGTGCCGGTCGCTCACCAGGCGCTACCTGTCGCTATCCCTTGTTAAATAAGGGCCACAGATAATCCTCTGGGTCAGAACTGAAATAGGTATGCCTTTGTTTTTAATTAAAAAAAAAAATAATATTAATAAAAAAACAGAAAATAATAATTTATTTTTAACCAACTTATTAATAGTTTTATAATAAAAATATAGAAAAAGCCCCCGTTAAAGCAGACTAAAACCCTTTTGGCTTGACCCTGAAGTCTGGATAGTAGGGGTAAGGGTCACTTATACACCCTGCATCAACAAATATCCAGCCAGGCTTGTTACTTTCTTTTAATGAGGAACATCGGAGGCCCTAGAGTCTATAAGATTCCAGGGCCTCCCAAGTTCCAGTCCTTGGGGCATCCTGAATTGGGATGCCCCCATTACAGCCAGTAAGCGGCATCCCTCATTACAGGCATCTCACATTACAGCCAGTGAGGGGCATCCTTCATTAAAGCCAGGGAAGGGCATCCCTCCATTACAGGGAGTGTGCAACATATTCCATTACAGGTAAAGAGGGGCTTCCCTCATTACAGACAGTGTGCAGCATCTCCCATTACAGGCAGTGTGGGGCATCCCTCATTATAGACAGTGTGCGGCATCTCCTATTACAGGCAGTGAGGGGCATCCCAAATTAGAGGCAGTGAGCAGCATCTCCCATTACAGGCAGTAAGCGGCATCCCTCATTACAGGCAGTGAGGGACTTCCCCAATTACAGTAAGTGAGCAGCATCTTCCATTATAGACAATGAGGGACATCCTGAATTGCAAGCAGTGTGCAGCATCCCCCCCCCCCCCCAGAAAGCAGAACAATAAGGTTGTTGCTCTTCCCTCTCACACACACATACACACACACACCTATCGGCACTCCCCGGTTGCTGAGACGGTAGCCAGTGGGCGTGGCCCATATGGCCACCGTCCATTGAAAACAATGGACGCCGCCCATAGACACAGGTGACCCCCACCAGCTGCCGGAACTACCACCTTAGCAACTGGGAGCGCTGACAAGCTGTGCCGCCACCTACCCTCCCGCATCCTCCATGGCCGCCCCAGGTCCGGGATACCAGGATACCTTCCCGATGGCTCATGTGGGACACCAGGACAACTGCTACAACTCATGGCGGCCACGGAGAAATGGGGATGGTTGGGAGATATGCCTGCACTCCAAGTGCACACACACGGACAATGCAGTTTGGAATAATGTGCATGGGGCATGGGCCCTGAACATAAGCTAGTAATACCAGCATCTAAGTGTGAGGTGGGCCCCCAGCATCAGTTCTACTGGTGGGTCCCAAACACCCCAGTATGACACTGTTAGATCCCCTTTCAGAGCTTTCACACTTGGAAGTCAGCCTACTAAGGTTTACTAAAGTACCCCAATATCTCTACAGCTCTCTACAAAATTCAATTAACTGTTATAAGGAACCTGTGGCATTATTTACAGATGTTTTATTGTATTTCAAAGCAGATTCTCTCTTTAATCTAAAATCATTCTTTTGTTGGGGGAGAACTTTTTTATGAATGTGAGTTGAGATAAGTCTCTTTAAACCTTACTATATACCAAAATGTTTTTTCATAGGATTTCATAGGATTTTTTTTTTCATTTGATGCAGAGAAGTGTGGGCTAGTACAGATAGACAGGATTTCTTATTACAGAGCTCCCCTGTGGAGTGCGTGCTTCTGCACGCCCGGCCTATCTAAAAGGCTAAGCGCAGGAGCCGCACAGCTGCCGGGATGCGACAATGGCCCGCGATTGCAGGAAAGGTAAGTGAGCGATCCTTTAGGGGGCGCAAGCAGTGGGGCATGCTGATCGGCATGTTCCAAGGACATCTGGTCATCAGCCCTGGAGTCTACTTTAAATACTCACCAAATATTGCATTTGAAGCTTGGGTCTTATTCATGAAGGGATAGCGGCAGGTAGCGCCAGGTAGCGTCAGGTGAACGCCGACACGGCACGCAATTCCACATTTATGAAGCCGAATCTGGTGAGCGACTGGAACAACGCCATGTAGCGTACGATTCATCATTATCCCAGGCTCAGCGTACAGCGCCAGGCGTTCATCCTTGCAGAGCGCCACGTCTTACCTGTCGCTACCTGGCGCTCTTCCATACATTTCTATGGACAATCCTTAAATCCCTTTCCTGATCCAAATTATTTTTTTTCATTCTTAAAAAAAATCTCAAAACTTCTGACATGTATCCTGGGCAAGAAAATGACATTTTTGAAAATTTTTTGGATTAATAATATTTTTATGCAGAATTGTCCTTACATGTCTGGTATTAAAGTGTTCATGTTACAATGTAATAACAATGTTATTCCATATGTTTTCGTTTTGTTACTGGTGAATACATGTTCATAAACAGACTTTAATCACACAGCCTCTGGCGCTATGGGCTACAACTACATGATTTTGAGCGTCGGAGATGTTTGAGGCTGTTTTTTTCTTATGAATGTGGTGTGATTCAGTCGCACTGAGCTGGCGCTACCGTTCGCTCCCATACAGCGTAGTACTGTGACACATCATATTCATCAATGCCGGCCAGCGACTGAGACGCTCTGAATCAAAGAACCATGGCCGAGCACAGCGACTACTAGCGGTCGCTCTCAAAGGCTCGCTACAGACGCTCATCTGTCACTTTCTGGCGTTAGTAATAAATCAGCCTTTTAGTGGGCAGAAAATCATTTTCTTGCTGTTTCCCTTTAATAAAAAAACTTCCACAGCTTCCTTCAAGCACCCAAACCTCCCCACTCTGACTACCCAGGCATCTCTATATGGGATGCCAATCTGCTGGAATCTTTCTTGGAGGCACAAACTGGGCACCATTTACTTTATGCTCCTACAAAATATCCACTGGCCGCATAACTTTCTCCGCCAGCCAGACGCTCACAACACCATGCAAGCCCAGCTGGCTACTGCTTATGCGATACTGAAATACACTGAATTATACTGAATTGTGTGATACTGGATACTGAATTACAGTGGACTTACATTTTATTAACCAGTTTCCACAGCTTGGTGGGCCTGGACCATACTGTTGTCAATCTTTGCTATGCTGCACTTCCTCCACCCTCACGAAACAGCTGTGTCATGTGACGCAGTATCCATTTAACTAAACAGGAGTGCACAAGGGGGCATTTGTTCCGGAAGTTCACACTTGATCAGTGGTCACCGAGTCCCACCGGTCCAGAACATCCCCAGACATTGCAAAATCAGGGGCAGGCAAGTGAAATTTGGAGCAGGTGGGGGGACGAGGAGCAATTACAAAAAGTCTGGAGCTAGGCCAGTAACTACCTGTATATTGTTCTTGTTACCCAGTGGAAATATGGCCGCCACAAGGTCCCACCTGTTTCTTCCTATCTTTTCTTACCTTGTTCTCGATGAGCAGCTCACAAACCCTCTTTTCACACTGGGCTGTCTCCTTTCCGTTTCTTTTCTGAAAACAGCACAACAACTGCTCCAGGACATTCCTCCAACAGAATCTCCTCCTGCTCCTTTGCCACCCAACCGGGTGAGAAGTCCTTCTCTCTTCGCCCAAAAACATGGGGTCTTCTACGCAGCTTTACCACCACCACTGCTTCTGCAGGCCAAATAAATGAAATACAGCTTAAGCTTCTGGATATTTGCCTTCCATGACTCGTGACTCCAGGAGGAATAAGCTGCTGTGTCAGTAAGTCCTAGAGGTTCCAGACACGGTATCCAAGCATCAGCAAGACATCGAGGTTCCCAGGTGCCGAACCCAGCAATCTGACAGCGTCCTGTCAGCTCCCAGCCCTTGTCCTGCCCGTGCAAGCTGGGGACTTTGCTGTGACGAGAAGTCTCAGTTGTTGACACAAATCACACACATAGTGATAGCAGACAGAGTCCAGGCAGTCCAAAATATTCTGCTCTCCACGTGGACGCTCTGTCGTCCTTCACTATAATATAGCCTCCTCCCACGTCTGCTGCAGAATTCCACTTAGATCGCAAGCTCTTGGGAGCAAAACGTTCTTCCCTGCAGATTAACACTTCCACTGCTAGGCAGTGCTTGCACTAACTGAAGCTGGAAGCGCGTGGGGATCGCACAAAGTGCTGCGTAAGAACTAACTTCGCCAGCTGTTATCTTCAGACTTTACAGATCTCGGCCTTATCTAATGAATTTGTTAACGCTTAGCTAAAGAAGAGCGGTTACGTGAAATTGGCGACTGTGCCAACTTTTCCTGCCGTTTGGAGTGACAGTGTGACATTCATGTTTGCAGTTGTTCTTATAGACTCTCCTGTGAATGCTCTGGTGTAGCTACACGAAAGGGGAGGAGGGTGCAACCACGCCTAGGACCATGAGGTCATGGTGTAAAAGGGTCAGCACAGATGGGCCACTTGACAGGCCTGAGTGACAATGCCAAATAACAGGGTCAGAGGCAGAGACCAGGGTAGACGGCAACTTTAAATCTTTTACATAGGTGCCCCTGAATAACGGGCCTATATCTGAGACATGGTGAATTTATCTACACCCAACCTTGAAGGCCTAGGTCCCTCAAATTCACATATAACATTGTAATTTCAAGTTAGAGTTGTCATATACCAGAGCCAGGCTCATAATCATCAGATGATCATGAGAGTTGCTACTTACCTTAGAACCAAATGTTTCCCCTTGACCCAGCCTGTACCAGAGGATCTGCAGATAGTTGCTTGGCCAATAACCCTCCTCTTATGTGGCACTTGGCTGAGGACTACTAATATGGGGCCACACCCTCAGCCAGGTACAGTAAGATTTTGTTCAGTATGCCATGCTATTGTCTGCAGAGCTAGTAGGCTTCCTCCTGGCTATCTCTTCCTAAGAAACTGCTAGGCTTTTATCCTGATCAAAAGCTGGTAGGCCCTTTCTGTTCCAGAGCTATCATGTTGTCTGTCCTCCCTGTCCATTGGCGTGATCCAGCAGGCTCTCTTCTCTCCTCCTGAAGTGGCTGGAATCTAGTTGTGAGTGAGCAACAGCAACTTTGGGTATCTCCATGTCCTGTTTTTGCATGTGTAGGTTTTCCTGAGACTGCTGGTTATCCCCAAAACACAAACTCCAACGCACTACCCTGAACCTCTTGCTTATATATACAAAATGTATTGCATGTTTCGACAGACACTTTCCATTTAGAATTCTAATCTTAAACCTTGCCTGGAGCTGTAATGCTTGAAAACTGGGTACTACAACCAGATCATACGAACTGATACTGTCATAGAACTAGGGCTGTTCCTCTGGTTTCCCAGCAGAGGGCGCCAAGGTTCCCCGTGCGCTTGCATTTTCGCACTAGACATAGCAGGCCAGTAAGCGTGCGAATATGCATGCGCATTTGTGCACCGTATGATTCAATGAACTTGTGTGCATGTGCGATTATGCGCTCGCATGAGCATTGCAAATGCGCGAAAATGCGCTCACTTTTACGCATGCGCAGGGGCCTTTAAATACTGGCGAGCTCTGAGCTCCATTGCCAGTTGGTCATTTCTCCTGCCTGTTCCTGAGTTCCAGTTTTCCATTCCTGTGTACTGACCAGGCTTGATCCTGACTACGTTCTCCTGACAACCTCGGCCTGTTTACGACTTCGAACCTGATCTGCCTGCCCATGACCTCTGCTTGTTTACGACTTTGATTCTGTTCTGCCAGCCACGACTTCAGCTTGTTCTACGTTTCCAGTCCAGCTCTGGTCTGTCTTCTACCCAGAACTTGGCAAAACCCACTTCTAGGTTGCCTGACCTGGGGCCTTCCTGCAGCCCAGCCTATCCTCACCTTTAGGGGCTCTAGTGAAAACCAGGTTGGTCCTTAGATTCCAGGCTTCCCGGTCGAGAGGTGAGCCGGTTCTTAGTCTCCGCAATCAGGGTTCACACCCGGTAGACAGATACCAATCATAAACCAAAATTCTGCTCCTTGATTCTGCCTATATTTGAGGGGTATACAGATATACCACAGATATAGGCAGACCCCCTACACCTAACACAAGGTCATACCTCTACCCGCAACCCGCACTTGGTCCTTGCTGATTCCTGCAACTGGACACTAAACCTACTTTACAATCATTTTTCCAAATGAAATAGGAGAAACTGCTGCCATGAAGTCATAGCAGTATCCCTAAAAACTTTGTACAGGTCTACTCCTTCACATTGAAACTTGATATTTAAGGTCTAAAGACCCACCTTTAGCCATGCCTGCTTATATGCATTACATTAAATCTCAAGACTGCTTCCTTCCTATACTCAATCCAAGATCCAAAACCCACACAAATGTTTGACCTCACCATACCAGTGGGACTATTAAAGTGTGCTAAAGTTATTATTGGCTCAATGCGGATTTACTCCATGTTTTTCACATTGAATCCTAATTTCAATATCTCCCTGGAGCTGTAATGTGCAAGAACCAAACCTGCAACATGATTCAACAGAATGTCTGGCAACTAAAACTCTATTTCTGCCCGTCCTGCCAACCTATACTTTAGTGTATACAGAAGACAGCAAGCAGAACTTCATGGGTTTCTGCTCCAGGCCTAATTCTGCAAACCCTACACTGAATCCCATGTCCAAATCTCTGCCCAGAATCTAGTTTTGATCTTCACCATATCGATGAGAGAAACTGCTGGAAATAAATCCAAAGCCTCAATCAAAAACATTTTATAAACCTACAGTGGAGCAGACACCAACTCCTAAAAATGTTTCCCCTTGACCCAGCCTGTACCAGAGGATCTGCAGATAGCTGCTTGGCCAATAACCCTCCTCTTATGTGGCACTTGGCTGAGGACTACTAATATGGGGCCACACCCTCAGCCAGGTACAGTAAGACTTTGTTCAGTATGTCTGGCAACTAAAACTCTATTTCTGCCCGTCCTGCCAACCTATACTTTAGTGTATACAGAAGACAGCAAGCAGAACTTCATGGGTTTCTGCTCCAGGCCTAATTCTGCAAACCCTACACTGAATCCCATGTCCAAATCTCTGCCCAGAATCTAGTTTTGATCTTCACCATATCGATGAGAGAAACTGCTGGAAATAAATCCAAAGCCTCAATCAAAAACATTTTATAAACCTACAGTGGAGCAGACACCAACTCCTAAATCCACATCAGTATTGGGTTCAGCAACTATTTATCTGAAACCCATGTGTATCTCTAGTCTCAAATGAAACAATCTTCATAGAGACTTAAGATGACTTTGGGATTTTCAAAAGATCTTATAAATACAGGGCCGGATTAATTGTGGTGAAGGCCCCTGGGCGCAAAATCTGGTGGAGGCCCCAGATACAGTATTTTTTTCTTTAAAATAATAGTCCAGCCAAGTAACTGATTGGTGGTTGTCTGGCACCCGCCTACTTACTGGAATGACATATCCAGTCCCTCGTGCCACCTTTGTGCGGGTGCTCAGGAACTCCTGCTTTGACATTCTGGGTGGGGGGGGGGGGGATGTAGTCGCCCAGCTGGTCCAGCAGAAAACAGTTCCCTTGAGCTGCCAGCGGCTGTGTTTGGTGGCTTCTGTGCAGTGAGCGGCCGCCGACTGACAGCCCTGCACCCACCCATCAAGTGGTGGAGGCCCTGGGGCTTGCACCTCTGGCGCCCTCCTCATAATCTGGCCCTATATAAATATGTCCATCTATAACTGTATGCGTTTAGGGAAGGCCACTCTGTCCTCTGGTGGGTTTTGTTCTGCTTTAATAGATACCTATTACTCAGCATTCCATTCAGACAGCTGATTACAATTCCACCAAGCTCCACAAAAAGAGGTAGCAATTCATGAAGCTTCTGAAGTTTCTAGTGGTAATGGGTAAGAAGCGGCTCAAGGGTGGCACATACAAATCCAAAGCTGGATGCAGGTCTTTTAGATTGGATTCCAATCCATTCTCCTGTAATCTAAGACATTATGGTTTGTCCTTTTCCTAATCCTCCTTCCTCTGTGTTATCCATTTTAGCACAATTTTCAGCAATGCTGAGGCTATCCGGCACATACAGTTTTCCATGCCAGGAAGAAGCTTGTGGCAGGTGCCAATGCACCAGCAATATGAGTAAAGATTGGTAGGTGTTTCTCCACCTTACTGGAGAAGGTAGACAGTCAATAAAATAATTTTATAAGTGCATTCATGCTTCCAACTGCCACTTACCTTTATACTTTGCTCTGTGTATTTTATTGCAGCCTTATTACTCTTTGCAGGAATAGATCACACAGACACCAAAAGAGCAGAACTGAATATGATTGTGTCCCACCTCTGGGGAAAGCGATAGTCTCTGTTTGCTCAGCTGTCTGGGAATTGTGATAGAGAATTAATGCAGCATTAGTAAATAGCACACCTCCAGGTATCATGGGGGACATCAGGCATCTGCTAGCGCGAGGCCTTTGTGGACTCGATAAGTGACATAGTAAAGTTGTTAGAAGGTGCCTATTATCCCAATAATAGCTGTTTGCCTGGTACGAAAACTGTTCACTATTTACTATTTGTAAAATCGCCATTTGTAATATTGTTCTTTTTTCCTTGTAATTTTTAACAAGGACTGGATTTTGGGCAATCCAGAATATGATCTCAGCTATGGTGCTTCAAGGAATATTGGCCGAAACCAAAAATCAATAAATGGATTTAATTAAAATAGAGCCGGTTACATTACAGGAAATAATAATATGAGCGGCATGAATATGATGTAAGTTGCAAAGCAGAAATGTAAACAGTGTCCACAGAAAAATACAGCAACCTTTCTCTCTCAGGCTAATTCAAACTAGGGTCTTCCCCACCCAACTCCCACTATACTGCCTGTATGGCAATCTCCATGTTGTAAGGAACTTACCTCTGCCAGGGGGCCGGCGGCGAGCGTCCTCAGGGCGACGCAGCACTCCTGCTGCTGGGAGTGCGGCGCGTCACTCTGGCAGCCTCCCTCGCCCCTCTCTAGCTGTGCAGGCGCACGTCCCGCAGTCTGTAGATTTCGCCACTAGGAGGCGCTGTGCTGCGAGTGGCAGGCAGCACAGAGTGCTCCACACCTGATGGGAATCAGGGGCTGATCAGCCTTGCAGCCAAGACTGACCAGCCCCTGGATAGTGCCTCCAATCACTCACAGTGTTGTAAGTTGCACCAATCAGCGCATACACTCCCCGATTCCCCAATAAATATGGCGTCACCCCAGCACTCAGGGCCCGTGATAGTCGCTTGTGATTAGGGTGTGATTCTGTTAGTTGTTATCTGATTCCGACCCGGCTTGATCGACCATTCCTGTCTGCTGCCTGTACCGACCTCTGCTTTGTCTGACCACGAACCTGCCTGCCCCTCTGGATACCCTGCGATCTCTGACCTCCCGGCTTGACCCTTTGGCTACCCCTGACTACGCACCTGTCTCATCCCTGTACTCTGACGCACCCTCCGGATTGACTACCTGTGAACGACCTCGGCTTTGGGATACCCTCGTGGTTCATCGGCCTTCACCGTAAGCAGCCATCCTTTGCGCCTATTAAGACCCGGGGGCAACCGTGTCCGGTGAGGCGTACCTAGCGTCCCGGCAAATGGGGGCTTGACTATAGGCAGAAGCGGCGGTGGAGATTGGGGGTTGCCTGCTTACAGAAGGCTGGTGTCCCGCTGGGCATCACATTATCACGGGCCAAATAAATGGACAAAATTTTGGAACAGGTGCAGGCCCTGACCGTGGCCGTGGAGCACCTGGCACTTCGAGTGGCGGCTCAGGAGAACCGTCCAGCTCCTGCACCCTCTGTGCCCCAGGGGGCAATAGCCGCCTTTCCGGATGAACCCAAGATTCCCCTTCCAGAGAAGTTTTCGGGGGACCGAAGTAAATTTGCCAATTTCCGGGATGCCTGTAAGCTCTATTTTCAGCTTCACCCTTATGCTTCCGGCTCCCAGGAGCAACGGGTGGGACTTATCATCTCCCTTCTGCATGGGGATCCCCAATCCTGGGCTTTTAGCCTCTCCCCTCAGGATTACGCCCGACAATCTGTCGAGGAATTCTTCAAGGCCATGGAGATCCTGTATGATGAACCAGACCGAGGGGCAACTGCTGATGCCAAGCTACAATCTCTCAGACAGGGGCGAAGACTGGCAGAAGAATATTGCTCGGAATTCCGACACTGGGCAGTGGATTTTCGCTTGAATGACCCAGCATTGTGTGGACAGTTCAGGCTAGGTCTGTCAGAGGTCATGGTAAATCACCCTGTAACTAACACCTTGGATGAAACCATGCAATTGGCTATCCGCATCGTCCGACGCATACGAGAAAGACGCCTGGAAAAAGGGGCCCAGTCTGAAGTCAGTATGAAGCCTGAGGCCTTAGTCCCCTCTTCTTCTGAAGAACCCATGCAGCTTGGGGCCACCAAGCTTTCTGAAGCTGAGAGGCGGAGGCGTCTGTCGCAAGGCCTATGTCTTTATTGCGGAGAAGTCGGTCACCTGGTCCGCTCCTGCCCTCGGAGACAGGCATAGGGAAACTTCAGAGCCTAGGTGGGGTCGAGGAAACCCACCTAGGCTGCAAGGTATTTCCTCTGTGTTGCACACAAATTACGTTGCCTGTCGAGATTACTCATGATTTTGAGTCCAGATCTGTGGAGGCTGTTTTGGATTGTGGGGCCGCCGGGAATTTTATTGATTGGGGCCTGGCTCAAGCGTTAAAGATTCCGCTGCAATCTTTAGTCAACCCTAGAGTCAAAGCCATTAATAATACCCCCCTTGTTGGGGGCCTGATTCAGTACCGTACTCCACCAGTGTTTGTTAGAGTGGGGCGGGACATACCGAGCTAATGAGCTTCCTTCTCCTTAAGATGCCTCTTACCCCTTTAGTTTTGGGACTCCCCTGGCTGTCTAAACACAATCCCCAAATTGACTGGGTCTCTGGGCAGGTTATCAAGTGGGGGCCACAATGTTTCCAGTCTTGTCTTGAGCTTCCTGTACGTGCCACTCGCTTACTGCTGAGGGCATCCCTACCCCCTATGCAGAATTCACAGACGTGTTTTCTGAAAAAGCCGCTGATGAACTCCCTCCTCATAGGCCTTTTGACTGCCCGATTGATCTTCTCCCCGGAACTATGCCGCCTCGGGGAAAGATTTATAATTTAACCCGAGCTGAGAATAAGGCCATGAAAGAATACATTACTGAGAATCTGCAGAAAGGTTTTATTCGGCCGTCTACCTCACCAGCGGGTGCCGGATTTTTCTTTGTGGAAAAGAAAGATGGTGGCTTGCGCCCCTGTATTGATTATAGGGGCCTGAATAAAATTACAGTTAAAAATAAATACCCCCTTCCCTTAATAGAGGGACTCTTTAACCAGGTCATTGGGGCCCAGGTTTTTTCTAAGCTTGACCTGAGGGGGGCTTACAATTTAATCAGGATCCGTCAGGGAGACGAGTGGAAGACTGCCTTCAACACCCAGGATGGGCACTATGAATATCTTGTTATGTCATTTGGCCTATGCAATGCCCCGGCAGTCTTTCAGGACTTTGTTAATGAAGTTTTTAGAGAATACTTGGGCCGTTTTGTGGTCATCTACTTAGATGACATCCTAATATTCTCACCGACCTTAACCGAGCATAGAGAGCATATACGGATGGTTCTACAGAAATTGAGAGGGAATCACCTCTATGCCAAGCTAAAAAATCGCGTTTTTGAGGTTTCTGAGGTTCAGTTCCTAGGATACATTGTTGCCGATACTGGGTTAACAATGGATCAAGCCAAAGTATCTGCGGTCCTCCAGTGGGAACAACCCAAAGATTTGAAGGGTTTACAGAGGTTTCTGGGGTTTGCTAATTTTTATAGGCGCTTTATAAAAGACTTTTCCACCTTGGTAGCCCCACTCACCGACCTCACTTAGAAGGGGGCGTTTACCTCTACTTGGTCGGGCCGATCCATCCAGGCCTTTGAGAACCTTAAGTCTGCCTTTAGTTCGGCACCTGTGTTGACCCACCGTGATATCCACCGAGCCTTCATAGTCGAAGTAGATGCATCCGAGCTCGGGGTAGGGGCAATTCTCTCACAGTACAGTGGGTCTCCTGAACGGCTACATCCCTGTGCCTTTTTTCTCGAGAAAATTTAATTCCGCTGAGCGGAACTATGATATTGGCAATCGAGAACTTCTAGCTGTGAAATTAGCCTTTCAGGAATGGAGACATTGGTTAGAGGGGGCCCAGTTCCCAATTACGGTATTCACAGATCACAAGAATTTAGAATACATTGAATCAGCTAAAAGGTTAACCCCCCGTCAGGCCCGATGGTCTCTTTTCTTCTCCCGATTTAATTTCACTATAACATACAAACCAGGAACAAAGAATATTAAAGCTGACGCTCTCTCCAGAAGTTTCACAGTTGATAAAGTCCCTGTAGAGGAGATCCTTCCCATAATCCCCCGACACAAGGTCATAGCTGTCATCCAACCTGACCTGTCGAGTGAGCTAAGCCGGTTTCAATCAGATTCTCCTCCGGGCAAACCCAATCACCTCCTCTTGTACCCCTGTCCCACCGTCCGGCAGTATTTCAGCAGTTTCATGACTCTAAGACGGTGGGTCATCCAGGGATTAAAAAGACTTTGGCCCTTCTAGCCCGTCATGTCTGGTGGCCATCTTACAGGAGAGATACCCAGGCCTTTATTCAGGCCTGTAAGATCTGTCCCTGTAGCAAAACCCCCAGGTCAGCTCCTGCCGGACCTCTGGTGCCCCTGTCCACTCCTTCAAAGCCTTGGACGCACTTGGCAATGGATTTTATTACTGATTTACCACAGTCCCAGGGATATACAGTTATCTGGGTTGTGGTAGATCGATTTAGCAAAATGGCACATTTTGTCCCCCTAAGAAAGCTGCCCACAGCCCAAGAATTGGCTCAATATTTCTTAGATCATATTTTTAGACTTCACGGAATTCCAGAAGATGTGGTCTCAGATAGGGGGGTCCAATTTGTGTCACGCTTCTGGAGGGCATTCTGCACCCGGCTAGGCTTCACTGTTTCTCTGTCTTCAGCTTTTCACCCTCAGTCCAATGGGCAGACGGAAAGGACCAACCAGTCATTAGAACAATATCTCCGTTGCTTCACCTCCAATATTCAGTCAGAGTGGTCCCAATTTCTTGCCTTTGCCGAATTTGCCTTCAATAATGCAGTTAACTCCTCCACGGGGGTATCACCCTTCCGGTGTGTATATGGGAGGGATATTAAGTTCTCAGCACTTTCAGGCTTGTCCTCTGGTTTGCCTTCTTTAGACGATTGGTTGTCCCAGTGGCCAGATTTATGGGCCAAGAGTCAGCAGCATTTGGTCCAGGCATCGAGTCAGCAGAAGGTCTTTGCGGATCGTTGCCGATCCAAGAATATAAAGTGCTGGATTTGGTCTGGCTCTCTGTAAAATTGGGACCACAATATATTGACCCTTATTCTATTTAACAGAAAATTAACCAAGTCACATACAGACTCAAACTTCCACCATCTCTGAGGATTTGTAATTCCTTTCACGTTTCCCTCCTTAAAGTGGACCAACACCCAGGATTTTGACTATCCTGGGTTTTGGTCCACTTCGGTGGGGCACCCCGATCGGGGGTGCCCCGCTGTCTGAAACCCCCCAGAAAGCCCCAAAAAAACTCACCTCTCCCCGCTCCCACGTGACCGCGCCAGCCAATCACAGCGCTCAGAGCCGCTGTGGTATGCGCGTCCAAGGCCGCTTGGACGCACATACCAGCTCAGCTGGCTCTGAGCGCTGGAGGCCGCGTCTCGCGCTTCCCTCTAACAGGGAGCGCGCCTGCACCGGCCATTCACAAACGGCCGTCGCGGGTGCGCGCCCTGCTAGAGGGAAGCGCGAGACGCGGCCGCCGATCCCCCCTGGGTGTTGGTCCACTTTAAGCCTGCCAGGGGAGTGGAGGAGGATTCCTCTCCTTCTCCTATTCTAGTTGATGGTGAGCAGGAGTTTGAAGTCGCACGAATTCTTGATTCCCGTTTCCTCCGGAATTCCTTGCAATATTTAGTCGACTGGAAGGGATATGGGCCAGAAGAGAGGAGTTGGGTTCCAGCTAGAGATGTGCATGCGGACCGTTTAATTAAAAGATTTCATAAAGAAAATCCTCTTAAACCCAGGGTGGAGGGTCCTGGGGCCCCTCCTCAAGGGGGGGGGTAATGTAAGGAACTTACCTCTGCCAGGGGGCCGGCGGCGAGCGTCCACAGGGCGACGCGGCACTCCTGCTGCTGGGAGCGCGGCGCGTCACTCTGGCAGCCTCCGTCGCCACTCTCTAGCTGTGCAGGCGCGCGGCGCGCAGTCTGTAGATTTCGCCACTAGGAGGCGCTGTGCTGCGAGTGGCAGGCAGCACAGAGTGCTCCACACCTGATGGGAATCAGGGGCTGATCAGCCTTGCAGCCAAGACTGACCAGCCCCTGGATAGTGCCTCCAATCACTCACAGTGTTGTAAGTTGCACCAATCAGCACATACACTCCCCCCCAGGGTGGCCATTGGTCGAATCTCCCCAATAAATATGGAGTCAGCCCAGCACTCAGGGCCCGTGATAGTCGCTTGTGATTAGGGTGTGATTCCGTTAGTTGTTATCTGATTCCGACCCGGCTTGATCGACCATTCCTGTCTGCTGCCTGTACCGACCTCTGCTTTGTCTGACCATGAACCTGCCTGCCCCTCTGGATACCCCGCGATCTCTGACCTCCCGGCTTGACCCTTTGGCTACCCCTGACTACGCACCTGTCTCATCCCTGTACTCTGACACACCCTCCGGATTGACTACCTGTGAACGACCTCGGCTTTGGGATACCCTCGTGGTTCTTCGGCCTTCACCGTAAGCAGCCATCCTTTGCGCCTATTAAGACCTGGGGGCAACCGTGTCCGGTGAGGCGTACCTAGCGTCCCGGCAAACGGGGGCTTGATTATAGGCAGAAGCGGCGGTGGAGATTGGGGGTTGCCTGCTTACAGAAGGCTGGTGTCCCACTGGGCATCCCACATGTTGTCCGTTCACAAAGCCAAAGCTAAGAGACCCCGAAATACTGTCCTTTGTCCTTAAAATGTTATCCTTCTGGTCACACCTTTTCTCCTCCCCCCAAGGGGGAGCAGTCATGTAACACTATACCTTACATATGGTTTCACTTAAATAGTTGAAGTTAAGAGAAGAGAAAGAGAAAGTTAAGAGAAAACTGACCCAGACATTACTTGAGTCTGTGTGTATATACATACAGACACATACACATATATGTATACACACACAATGAATATTGATGCAGTTCACCAAAATAAACCTTATATTATATGTGCATTATTTCCTTTAAATCAACCAGCCCCGGATCAGAACCATAATAACCTGGCAAATATCCACAGATTCCATTCACCCAAGTTACCTATTTTTCAGTAATATTAGTGATTTAATAATAATTTATTAATAATTGAGATCATAAACATTTTATTCCTCTGGAACCCTCTTACACTATTCAAACTGGGTCAATTCATAACAGCCAGGGCCAAGAAAATGTTTTGGGAGAAAAGTCTTTTCTTGGACCTTGTTGTTATACACTGGCTCAGTTAGAACATTTAATGGCCGCCAGCATTAATTTGAGGAAAAACAGGTAGAGTTCATACCTCCCAACTTTTCAGGAGATAGGATGTAACAGTTACAACAATATAAACACATTGAATAGGCACATTAATCATTTATTGCTGCAGATCTGCATGTTAATCCTCAAAAAGGGACAAAAAGAAACAACGAGGGACAGGGGGACATGGACTCAAAAGAAGGGCAGTTGGGAGGTATGAGGGCTTGGGATATGGTCAATAAGTGATAGGCTAGGAATCAGTATAACTAGAGTAAACCTCAAGGCAAATACTGTAGGTCCAGCATTCTCCAAATTAGACATCTGATGCTGCTCTGTTCAATGTTCAACCACCTGACCAGGCAGTCACCACTCTATCAAATTATTAAACTGGACCTTCAGCATGATTTAATGAAAAGCCCAAACCCCTTAAAAAAATAATCCCCTAGCATCTAAAATGAATATATTTTAAGTTTTTAGTCATTTATTATTCTTTCCCCCACTGGGCTGCAACTCTATTCGGGACTCTAGGATACGGGCGCCGCCATCTTGGCTCAGAAGCATCACACATACTAAGAAGAGGAGAGCAGGATAAAGTACAGGGGCCAGGGTTATAGCAGACAGAGCAGAGCTGGGATCAGAGAAAGGACAGCAATCCCAGAATGCAGAGCAGCATAGTCAGAAGACACTTCCTGTTTGCAGGCTGCCTGATGCTCCATGAGCTGCCATCTTGGATGTTTAAAGGCTCGTAACATGCAGTAGATGCAGATAGGATGACTTTTAATGTGGGCAATCTGTATGTACAGGGTATGGGAAACATATAAGATATGCTCTTATTCAGGGTGAAGGTCCGCTTTAAGTAAAACACATGGACTACAAGTCCCACAATTCCTCCAATGTAACAGGTAAACTCTTTAGCAGCTTTGGCGAAGTCTAAGCTGCCTAATGACCTCTCCAGCTGAGAACCCGGAATTGGCATCAAAAGTGGAATTAACCTTTAAAAGACAATTGTAGGCACAAAAAAGGGAAATAAAGACATTAAACTAATGTTCCTATCGGGGGTCATAGATTTCTTTTATGTCCAGATTCAAACAGAAATACCCGTGTCACAACAAAGACCAAAAGAAGGCGTCACTGAGGCAAAACCCCATATTATGTACTGGTCAGCACTTTTAAGTAACCATTGTGTCAGGTCTAGGTGTGCGAGAACAATGGGCACCCAGGAAGCATCTCCTGGTGTTGAGTCTGAGAAAGTTGAGGGTTGGAGATAAAAACATACGCATAGCCACACGGCATAGCCCTGGAGCCGAATAGCTAGACCTAGGGCCTTATTCATCAAGGGTTAGCGCCAGGTAGTGCCTGTACTGTGGCAGGTAGCGGCAGGTGAACGCCGGACACGGCACGCAATTCCACATTTATGAAGCCGAATCTGGTGAGCGACTGAAACAACGCCATGTAGCGTCCGATTCATCATTATCCCAGGCTCAGCGTACAGCGCCGGCGTTCAGCCTTGCAGAGCACCACGTCTTACCTCTCGCTACCTGGCGCTCTCCCATACATTTCTATGGACGATCCTTAAATCCCTTTCCTGATCCCAATTTTTTTTTTTTTTTTTAAACACAAACCTGGCCTAGAAAATAACATTTTTGAAAACGTTTTTAATTTATAATATTTTTATGCAGAATTGTCATTGCATGTCTGGTATTAAAGTGTTCATGTTACAATGTAATAACAATGTAATTCCATATGTTTTCACTTTGTTACTAGTGGATACATGTTCAAAAACAGACTTTAATCACACAGCCCCTGGCGCTATGGGCTACAACGACCCGATTTTGAGCGCTGGTGCAGTGTGAGGCTGTTTTTTTTATGAATGTGGTTGGTGAGTCGGTAGCACTGAGCTGGCGCTACCGTTCGCTCCCATACAACGCTTTACTGGTGTTAGAGCGACTCACACAATATATTCATCAATGATGGCCAGTGTCTGAGACGCTCTAAAACAGCTAACCATGGCCGAGCACAGCGACTACTAGCGGTCGCTCTTAATGCCTCGCCACAGACGCTCATCTGTCGCTACCTGGCGCTAGTAATGAATCAGCTTGCCCGTCTGAACTGAAGCCAAGGTTAAAAACAAGAGAACCTTCTGAGATGGATCTGAGGGTGCAGATGCAGACCAGGAACGGGCGATAGGTTAAAAGGTACCAGGAAAAGAGAGTGGGCAGACTAGATTTATACTTTGCGGTGGCATAGTTGACGCCGTCGGCTGCATCCCCAGCTGCCCTGTGGAGTACGCACTCCAGTGTGCCCGGCCTATCTGAATGGCTAGACATGGGTGTGCAGCTACAGGGAAGCCGGGCATACGGCCACCGGTAAAGACAGCTGGTAATAAGAGGAGATGAAGTGCAGACCTATTTCCATGTATTGTGGGTATATGCACATTACTCAGGAAGCTAGAGACCCATAAATATAGCTCCCAGGGGGATGGGAAGGCCAGAGGTTCACATACAGAACTCACAGAAGAGTAGACCTTGAATGGCCATGGCTGGTATCAACACACTCAGGCAAGTCTCAGGGCCCCTGGCACCCTTATGGGCTAATCCAGGCTCTAGTTGGGCTGCGGGATAATTCTCTAGTGGGCCCCAGCTATATACTGGTGAGCTGGGTGTCCTGGGTGCATAAAGCCGATGATTTGAACTTCGCCGCGGCATAAGTGATGCTGGCAGCTGCATCCCCTGTGGAGCAGCACTCCAGCATGCCTGATCTGATTTGCTGGGCATGGGGACCGCATGCAGCTACAGGGAAGCCGTAAGATTAACTGCGCCCTGGGGGTTTCACACAATGGGGTATCCAGTATAGGATGCCCCCGGAGGCAGGTTAAAAGATTCCAGGGTGGCTGCATGGGGTGGCAGGAAGGCCTATACCAGGGGTACTCAACTGGTGGACCAGGGTCCGAATGCGGACCTCGGCGCCAGATTTTCGGACCCCTGCCCTGACAGCCCTGTACTTAGTTGCTTCTGTGTTGCCTTGCTCAGTGCTGTCCCCTTTATTTGACTGGTAGTAGTAGTGCTTAGGGCCTTATTTATCAAGGGATAGCGCCAGGTAGTGTCTCACTAGCGCCAGGTATCGCCAGCTATCGGCGGCTACCGACTCCAGAACGCCAGGCGGCGGACACAATCACGCATTTATCACGCTAAATGAGGCTAGCGCCGGCGAGAGCGTCAGCTAGCGCGGGATTCATCATGTAGCGGACTGCAACGAACAGCGCCACTGCTAATCCCATCACAGCGCCAGGTATGACCTCTCGCTACCTGGCGCTCTCCAATGCATTTCAATGGAGCAATCTTTAAATCTTCATATTTAATTGATATTAATGTTTTTTTTTTTTTTACAATGTCAAAAATTCTGTGACCACTTCGGCAATGTTAGATATTTTTTTAAAGGTAAAAAAATAAAAAATTTGTGCAGAATTGATATTACAGGTCTGATATTAATGTATTCATATTACAAAATGTTTAGAAAAACTTGTTTCATTTTTTAATCAAAAAATATGCATGTTTGGGGGTTAAAAACTACTTTTAAGCCATCGCCGCCAGCGCTCTGGGGTTTATACAAGCTTTTCACAGCGCGAGAATTTTTGGAGCGTGATTTGTTAATGAATATGCTGGGAGCCGTTCGCTATGACCATTCGCTGTCAGGCGCTCCCATACAGCGCGGAACCTGTCAAACAGCGACTCCTAACCCCGTATTCAACATTACCGCACACCGACCGAGTCGCTGTCAACAACCGAACAATGGCCAAGCATAGCGAATACTAGCGGGCGCTGTGAAAATCACGCTACTGGCGCTCATCTGTCGCTACCTGGCGCTATTACTGAATCGGCCTCCCAGTCTCCCTGCCAGTGTCATAGCTCCCTGGCACCTAGCATTGCAATATGATATACTGTATGGGTGAGAAGTGGCCTCGCAAGGTACACACAAACTTCGTCTCTCATCCCATCCAATCCTTTCCCCCTGCCCCAGCTTTACTCCATTCATCCCTGTCCCACCATCTCTGCCTCATCCATTCCTGTCCTGCCAGCTCTGCCCCATCCATCCCTTCCCCTCAGTGCTGCCCCACTTAGCCCAGTCTCTCTGCCCCATCCATTCCTGTCCTCCGGGTTTTGCCCATTCAATCCCTGGCCTCCCAGCTTTGCCAATTCATTGCTCTTGCCAGCCCTGTCCATCCATCCCTTCTCCCAGCTCTCTCTCCACCCCTTCTTGTCCTTCCTGTTCTGTCTATCCATCCCTCTTCCTTACAGCTTCCCTCCCATCCATCCTTCTCCCTTAAGCCCTATCTATGCATTCTTGTTACTAGACCTTATTGCCAGTAACATTTTGGACCCCACGGCAGGTGGGGTTAAAGCAGTGTGCTGCAGGCCAGAGCTATAGATTCTGTGGGGCCAAAAAAAACTCCTGTTTTTTCCCATTGCACTGATTTCTAACTATCCCCCCCCCCCGCGGCAGCCCCCCCCCCCACCTTCACCTCTCACCGGATGCCTGTTAATGGACCTTTTCAAGAAGTGGTTGAGTACCCCTGGCCTATACCTTAAACCACTTATCCTATTTACTTATTCCTTTAGTGGCCTCCTCTAGTAACTACATGTGTACAACAAACTTCCAAATGAGAATCCCATCCTATATATCCCAGGGTCTTCCCTCAACTCTAGGAACGCACCCCCGAATGCACCCCTAGGCAGGGGACTATCCAATTACAAGACATTCAGTCATAGGTGGCCACCAGTATTTACATGTATTTAAAAAAATACTGATCCACCAGTGAACTAGTTGAAAAACAAACAGGTCCAAAGATTGCTTTCCTCTAGATGTTGCTGTCTGAGGCGACCATCTCACCCTGGCCTCATTGTAGGTGCAACCCTAGCCATTAGTGCTGAATGTGCAGCTACAGAGAGACCCCATGCAAACACAATGCTTCAGCATATTGAGGAGAGTCAGAGTGGGAATTGGGGAGCACCCCCCCCCCCCCAGGTGAGGGCAGGTGATAAATACGACTGGCCGTGCATAGGGAAAGACAAAAACCAAAGCAGGCCAGAAACACACATGCCCACGCATAGCTCAGCAGGAAAGCTGACACAAACCCTGCAACAAAGACAGCTGAGCCAAACACATGGCACACATTGCGCAGGATAGGATATACTGAGGGGGGCTAACCAGGGCCGGCTCCACGTTTATATGGGCCCTTGGGCAGCATGGTCTCAGTGGGCCCCTTTGTGGTGAAGAGTTGCATCACATCACCGAGGGACTTCCCAAATCTGGATGCCCCCTAAGGATCATGCTATTTGGACCAGAACTCTAGTTTTGGTCTACTTTAAAGTGCACCAAACCCCTTTAAACCCGACCTCGGAGTCTAAACAGATCTAGATTCTCCTGATGGATGGGGATGCCCCCTAAGGATCATGCTATTTGGACCAGAACTCTAGTTTTGGTCTACTTTAAAGTGCACCAAACCCCTTTAAACCCGACCTCGGAGTCTAAACAGATCTAGATTCTCCTGATTTTGGATGCCCCTGTGTGTGACCCCCCCTCCTTGTTCATTACTTTCCTGGAACTGGTGAATGCACTGTGGGATCGCCAGTTTGAGTTAACGGCCAAACCAGGGGGGTTCTTTCACAAACAGGGGCATCCCAAATTGAGATACCCCTGTAAAGTGGACCAGAACCCAGGGTTGCTTGCATAGTGGGTATGCCAGCGATCCCAGGGGGTTTCACACAGTAGGGCATCACAGATTGGGATCCTCCAGGCATAGGAATTCTGCTGGGGTGGGCAACTTAAAAGCAGAACAAAACCCAGCACTTCCTCCGCTGGAATCTAAATTGAGATGCCTCGTTGTGTGGAACCCCGCCATTCGAGGAGATGTAGGCACCAGCTGTGGCGGTGCCCTCCCAGTCCGCCGCTGGTCAAGCGCCGTCACACACCCCAAAGGCTGGCCCTGTCAGTGGGCCCCCCTGGAGGGTGGGGGCCCCCTGCAGCTGCCCCGCCTTGCCGGGTGCTGACGCCAGCCCTGGGGCTAACGTCTATGGAACAGAGTCACGTATATGCTTCATCAATCCATAATTACATACAGCCATCATATTAATCTAACCAACCCTTTATAATGGTAATTGATGAGATTCAATGTTTAATTACGCTCTTCTTCAAATGATAACTTATTTACCTTCTGTCTGTCACCGATGGCAGGCAGCTGAAGATCAGGACGATCGGCCTGAATTGAACTACGCCATAGAGCGCTATCCACAGAGGGTCTGACTCATCAGTAGAGAAGAAGCACTAGACAGAACCTGTCAACAGCCCCGTCTTCAGATGTGTGAGCTTGATGACAGCTGTCACCTAGGGGAGTCTAAATTAGGTGGTTTAGGTCATAACAAGACTTTCTTGGTCTGCCTTGGTTACCATGGTATGCTGCAGTCATTTTATAGAGTAAGTTGAGTTGGGGGGCAGAGGAGTAGATTGGGGAGGAGTAAGTGGGGTGAGGCTGGGTTAGATGTGAGAAACTGGAGGTTGGGGGCCGAAGAGGTTTGAGACTGGGGAAACTGGACTGAGGGGGCTCACACTAGGAGACTGTGGGGGTGGTGGGAGGAAGGTTCTCACTGAGAGACTGGAATGGGGGGCGAAGAGGGGGTTTACACTGCAAGACTGTACTGTGGGAAAATCCCTTGTAGTGACGCTGGGTGGCCGTATGACACGGTGAGGGCATTATCTCGTGCCGGTGGCCTTGATTCACTAAGAGTTGAAAAAAACTCTCATGGTAGTAAAAAATTTAATTCATAAGAAAAAAGCCTGAGAATGTCACTGTTAGTGAATCACCAGATATGAAAACAATGAAAGTCAATGGCACTTTTTAACTCCTGGAAAAAGGAACTTTTTACCCCTTTTTACCTGTAGTAAAAAGTACCATTGACTTTCATGGTTTTCCTATCTGGTGATTCACTAACAGTGAAATTCTCAGGCTTTTTTCTTATGATTTGATTTTTTTCACCACCATGAGAGTTTTTTTCAACTCTTAGGCCCTTATTTATGAAGGAATAGCGACAGGTAGCGACTGGTGAGCGGCCGGTAATGATGGGCCCCGCCACGAGAACGCCGGCTCCCCACCACAATCACACATTTATCAAGCCGATCCTGCTTAGCGACTGAGATAGCGCCATATAGCGACTCATTCATCATTATTCCAGCCCACAGCGCCAGCGTCCGACCTTGAACAGCGACAGGTATGACCTCTCGCTACCTGGCGCTCTCCAATGCATTTCAATGGAACAATCTTTAAATATTAATAATTAATTGTTATTATTTTTTTTTTGTTTTTTGTTTTTTTTTAAATGTGAAAAATTCTGTGACCACTTCTGCCATTTTAGATAATTTTTTTAAGGGAAAAAAAAATTGTACAGAATTGATATTACAGGTCTGATATTAATGTATTCATATTACAAAATTATTTTAAAAACTTTTTTTTTTTGGTTTCCAAAAATATGGTGGTTTGGGGGTTAAAAAACTACTTTTAACACATCGCCGCCAGCGCTCTGGGGTTTAAACATGCATTTCACAGCGCGATAATTTTTTGAGCGTGATTTTTTAATGAATATGGTGGGAGCCGGTCGCTAGGGCCAGTCGCTATCATGCGCACCCATACAGCGCGGAACCTGTCAAATAGCGACTCCTCACCTAATATTCAACAAGCACAGCGACTACTAGCGGGCGCTCTGAGAATGCCGCTACAGTCGCTCAACTGTCACTACCTGCCGCTATTAATGAATCAGCCTCCCCGTGAATCAAGGCCATTATGGGTTTTTTTTTAACTAGGACTTTTCTGTCTGGTTTGAGGGAACAACTAAAAGAGACAAGTGTAGACTCCAAAGAACAATCAGCATTGCAGAAAGGATAATTGGAGAACCTCTGCAGGAACTGCACAGACCCCGTCACGAGCAGAGAAGATTCTTCGGGACCCCTCCCTTCCTGGACAAGCCCTATTCCAGTATTTAACATCTGGGCGAAGTCTTGTGGTACCAGCTTGCAGGACTTCTAGGTCTAGGATAGGTTTCTTTCCTTTGGCCATCCGCACCCTTAATCCGGACCCTCACCCTGAATAAGAGCCTATCTTATATGTTTCCCCCACACTGTACATACAGATTGCCCACATTAATCTGGACCCTCACCCTGAATAAGAGCCTATCTTATATGTTTCCCACACCCTGTACATACAGATTGCTCACATTAATCCGGACCCTCACCCTGAATAAGAGTCTATCTTATATGTTTCCCACACCCTGTACATACAGATTGCTCACATTAATCCGGACCCTCACCCTGAATAAGAGTCTATCTTATATGTTTCCCACACCCTGTACATACAGATTGCTCACATTAATCCGGACCCTCACCCTGAATAAGAGTCTATCTTATATGTTTCCCACACCCTGTACATACAGATTGCCCACATTAATCTGGACCCTCACCCTGAATAAGAGTCTATCTTATATGTTTCCCCACACCCTGTACATACAGATTGCCCACATTAATCTGGACCCTCACCCTGAATAAGAGCCTATCTTATATGTTTCCCCACACCCTGTACATACAGATTGCTCACATTAAAAATGATCCTTCCTGCATCTACTGCATTTTCTGAGCCTTTAAACATTCAAGATGGCAGCCCATGGAGTTTCAGGCTGCCTGCAAACAGGAAGTGTCTTCTGACTGTGCCGCTTTGCATTCTGGCATTGCTGAATTTTTCCTGACCCCAGCTCTGCTCTGTCTGTGCAAAGCACAGCTATAACCCCGCCCCCTGTACTTTTTGACCCCTCTCCTCAGTATGTAATACTACTGAGCCAAGATGGCGGCGCCCATATCCTAGAGTGCTGACAGAGTTGCAGCCCAATGGGGAAAAGAATAAAAAGTGATTAAAAACTTTAAATATACTAATTTTAGATGCTGGGGAATAATTCTTTTAGGGTTTGGGCTTTTCATTAAATGACACTGAAGGCGTCATAGGCCCAGGCACTATGTAAGGGTATCTGCTTCTCTTGTATTCTCTGTATTCAATGTAGTTTGTATCACTTGTTTCAATTTCTATGTAACTGTAATTATCTGTTGCACTGTTTATACGCCAAAAAGAATTCCTTGTTCATCTCTCAATGTATTTGGCGAACAATACATTGAATTGAATTGACTAGGGGCTTTATTCATCAAGCCATAGCGCCAGGTAACGACTGTCAGCACAGGTAACAACAGGTAGCGAATGGTGACCGCCGGGCAATGTACGCAATACCAGATTTATCAAAGCGAATCTGGTGAGCGACTCGTGGCGACACGTAGCGACCGATTCATCATCACAGACGGCTCACCGTATACCGCCGGCGCTCTGGTATTACCTGTGGCTACCTGTTGCTCTCCCATACATTTCAATGGACGTTCCTCTCATTCTCTTTAAACAGGGTTTTATTTTATTTATTAATTTTTTTTAATTATCAAATAATTGTGTGACCTCTCATGGCCTAGAAAAAGTCTTTTTTGAAACTTTTTTGATTTATAATATTTTTATGCAGAATTGTCTGGTATTAGATGTTCATGTTATAATGTAATACCAATGTATTTCCATGTGTTTTCGCTTTGTTACTAGTGGATATGTGTTCAAAAACAGACTTTAATCACACAGCTTCTGGTGCTCTGGGCTACAACTGCCCGATTTTGACCGATGCTGTGTGAGGCTGTTTTTTTTATGAATATGGTGTGAGTCACTGAGAGTCGGTCACACTGAGCTGGTGCTACTGTTCGCTCCCATACAGCGCTGTACTGGTGTTAGAGCAACTCACACAATATATTCATCAATGCCGGCCAGCGGCTGAGGCGCTCTGAAACAGCGAACTATGGCTGAGCACAGCGACTCCTCATCTGTCGGTACCTGGCGCTAGTAATGAATCAGCCTGTAGGATGGAAAGGCTGCTGGGGGAGAAAAGGTGAGTATAAATGTTTTTTATTATTAGCCTGGGTTGTTCCTTTAAAGTGGACCAACACCCAGGATTTTGACTATCCTGGGTTTTGGTCCACTTCGGCGGGGCACCCTGATCGGGGGTGCCCCGCTGTGTGAAACCCCCCAGAAACACCAAAAAACTCACCTCTCCTTGCTCCCACGTGACCGCTGCAGCCAATCCCCGCCGACGGACAAGCGGGAGGCAGCGACGGACACTCTTACAGGGCGCGCGCCCGCGCCGACCATTCACAAACGGCCGGCGCGGGTGCACGTCCTGCTAGAGGGACGTGTGGGAGGCGGCGGCGGGCACCGCTGGATCGAGGATAAGGTAGGGATTTAGGGGTTTCTGGGGGGTTTCACACAGCGATCGGGGTGCCCCGCAGTCAGGGGTCTGATCGGTCCGGGAATCTTATAGATTCCCTGGCCGATCATGGGAGGGTGTTGGTCCACTTTAAGTGCCCCAGGTAGGAATGATGCTGGGGGGGGGGGGCAGCAATGATAATCTGGCCCTGGTACTTGGGCACTTTTAAATATAATAATGGAAAGAGTGGTCAGGATGGGTCACTGGAAGAAAAGAGGGGCTCATTCGATAGACTGCAAAGGGGCCCTAAAGGAGAAGGTTAGAGGAAAAGGGTTAAATAAGAGGAGGGCATAAACACACAAGCAGTAAAGAACACGCCCCATCTGTGCTACGCCCCCTCTGGATAAATTCCTGGGTACTCCACTGGTAATTGCTACCCCTCCACGTGTTACAAGCCATAGGTGAACCTAGAAGAAAGGATCTACCTAGGCCAATTCATTTGTCTCATTAGGAAACCCGTATGTGCCCCACCCCAGTAGATACAACACATAGATGTGCCGCCAGAGTATAAAATCAATATAATTCCCCATCCTGCCATTAAAGTGGACCAACACCCACGGGTGATCGGCCCGGGAATCTATAAGATTCCCGGGCCGATCACCCCCCACCCCGCGGGACATCCGAGATCGGGATGTCCCGCGGGGTGAAACCCCCCCAAACCCCTTACCTTATCTTCTCCTCCCTCGCGCTCCTGTAGGCGTGCGCGTGCCCGCGCCGGCCGTCTGCGAATGGCCGGCGGGGGCGCGCACGCACCGAAAGTGACGCGAGGGAGGCGGCGGCGGCGGCTGCCGCTTAGACATTCCTGATCCTCGCTTGTACGTCGGCGCTGGGAGCGGGGAGAGGTGAGTTTTTCGGAGGGTTAGGGGGGGTTTCACACAGCGGGGCACCCCGATCGGGGGTGCCCCACCGAAGTGGACCAAGACCCAGGATAGTCAAAATCCTGGGTGTTGGTCCACTTTAACATTTTTCCAGAGGGTATAGGCCATTAGGAGCTCCTGTTACTTTACATTAGGAGAAGGCCTGTGTATTACACTTCCAGTTGTCATACTGCACACTAACCACTAGAGGGAGAAACTAGACAGAAGTAGCTAATTAATTACTGAACAGACCAGGATTCAATGGAAATGAGGGTTAATAAAGAACCTACAGAGAAAACAGACACAATGAAAGGGGTAGTGGTAGCTGGTCAGGGGGGACACAGAGGTACAACAATGCTCAATGATAGCAGAGAGGGCAAAATAAAATGAGAACATAGAAGTCTCTCTAGGGAATGATTTCCAGCTCAAAAGCCATTATAACACTGCACTAGGCAGGCTCTGAGATCAACTAAGTGCCTTTGGTTAGATCCTCCGGTTTTAAATTTGAGCACACGCCCCTGAGGAACTTCAGTGTGAATGGAATATGGAGCTGGAAAGTAAACTGGTAAGGAGGGGGGTCAAATCAGGGCCGGCGTCAGCACCCGGCAAGCCCGGTCAGCTGCCAAGGGCCCCACCCTTCAGGGGGGCCCACTGACAGCTGGCACAATGTGGTTAAAGAACTGCACACAATTCCTTTCTCTGTCTCTCTGCTCCATCCATCCCTGTCTCTTCAGCTCTGTCTCATTGGTTGTATGTCACCTCTGCCTCATCCATCCATATCCCCTGAGCCCTGACCCATTCATTCATATTTATTGAGCCCTGACCCATATTTCCCTATCCACTCAGCTTTTCCCCATTCATCCCTGACCCATTCATCCCTATGCCTTGAGCCCTGACCCATCTTTCCCTATCCCCTGAGCCCTGACCCATATTTCCCTATGCACTCAGCTTTTCCCCATCCATCTCTATCCCCTGAGCCCTGACCCATTCATCCCTATGCCTTGAGCCCTGACCCATCTTTCCCTATCCACTCAGCCTTGCCCCATCCATCTCTATCCCCTGAGCCCTGACCTATCTATCCTTGTTCTCTTAGTTCTGCCCCATTCATCTATGTTCTCTCAGCCTCCCTCTTCCTCAATACTTCCCCATTCATGTGGGGCCAAACTAAAGAATAGCTCCAATAGGGGGTCGGCGGGCAAGCAGCCCTTAGTTTTGGCCATACAATATATAGACCCCTGACCCGCGACTATCAGCACTCTAGGATATGGGCGCCGCCATCTTGGCTCAGTAGTATTACATACTGAGGAGATGGGTCAAAAAGTGCAGGGGGCTGGATTATAGCTGTGCTTTGCCCCTGCAAAGGCGCCCACTGAGACCATGCCGCCCGAGGACCCACATAAACCTGGAGCCGGCCCTGGGTCAAATAGCCCCTCACCACTTCACTCAGGTGTAACTTAGTCCATCCTGCTAGTCTGACTGTTCTGATTGGATAAAAGTTACATTTCACCACATATTTGCTGATTGACTTTGCTAATTCTGGCAATATTTAGGTGATTTTTGTGACTTCTGGTCCAGCTTAAAAATGAAGCTGGCCTACATAACCTAACTGGGTGGTGGAGGATCAAAGCCCAGGATAGTGAAAATCCTGGGTTTTGAATCACTTTAAAAAGCATATTTTGTAAGGAAGGCCAAGCAGGAAAAATGCATTTGCACCAACTAACCACTAGATGTCGCCCTTGTATAACTAAAACACAAATTGGCTGACAGTGGACAAAAACTGATCCTACCATATGTACTATGGTTCTATGTATTGGTGGTAGTGAGTAGTAACAAGAGAGGGAGAAGGGGGAATGAGAAAAAAAGGAGGAGGGAATGTAGGCAGGATGGAGGGAATGTGGAAAAAGAGGCACATATAGAAGGTGAAAAAAAGATAGAAAGAAGGTGATAAGAGAGGGGGGATGTGGAAAAGAGAAAAGAGAAGGATGAGGGAATGTAAGTGTAATGGAGAGAATGTGGAAAAAAGGACGCATAGAGGAAATAAAAAAGGAAAAGAGAAGGTGAAACTATAGAGAGAGATAGAAAGAAGGTGATAAAAGGAGAAAAGGAAGAACGAGGGAATGTGGAAGGTGGAGGAAGGAAAGTAAGTGAGACGGAGAGAATGTGGAAAAGAGAAGGAGAAGTAAATGTACGTGTGATGGAGAGAATGTGGAAAAAGAGACATATAGAGAAGGGCAAATTGATAGACAAAGACAAGGGCGTGTTAGACAGAGAAGGGGGGGAGGGGGTGGAAAAAAGAAAGAGCAGGGAATGTATGGGAGATGGAGAGAATGTGAAAAAGAGATAAAAAGGTAAAAATACAAGTAGACAAAGAGAAGGTGAAAATAGAGACAGAGATAGAAAGAAGGTAATAAGAGCAGGAGAAGGGGGGAATGTGGAAAAGAGAAGGAGGAGGCAATGTAAGCGGGATGGAGAGAAGAAGTAAAAAAGGGGAGGATGAGGAAAGAAGGAAGTAATGGAGGGACCATGTAAAAGAGACTGGAACAGAAGAAAGGAAAGTAAACGTGAAAAAGAAAATGCTGAGAGGGAATGGTGACAGAGCGGCAATGTGCAAAAAGAGAGAGAGAAAGAAAGAGAGAAAGGAATGGTGAAAAAAGGACCTGCTGAGCCAGCTGAGAGCTGCCTGCTGGCGCCCCCTTACAAAAGTATTGGAATAGTGCCCTGTGCAGCCGCACATATTGCGCATGGCAAAGGTTCATTTTAAAGCCTGAACCTGCCAATATTTCTAATTCAATCCACAATGCAGTGAAAATGTTTCAAACACAAAGAGAATTTAACAATAAACCAATGGGTGTCCCCGGGACTGAAAGGTTGGTTTCTGTACCAGGTTTCTAGGCCACCCATTGCTTTTCTGTTGAAACAACTTCCTACGAACTGAAACCAAAAAATATTAAAAAAAAACTTTTTTTATAGGCTGCTCTGAGGAAACAATCTGTGATTTGTTTTTTTAATATTTATTTTATATTTATATATAAACCTGCATTTTAAACTGCTGGGGTCATAGTGCGCCTGGTGAAGGGAGAGCTATATGATCATACACACAGAGAAGCCATAGAAAATTCCTCACTGTCCTCACTGCTTGTCATGCCAACCCCTCATTTATCCCAGTCATTTGAATCCTTTGCCCCATCCAGCAATCATGGCACTACATGCACCAGCATGCCCTGAGACACAGAAAGGGATATCTCTGTATCTTTTACTGCAGCCTCTCTTTGCTTAGTTATCAAAACACTCTATATATATAAATAGGGGGCACTGCATGTATAATGATCTGGAGTTCTTCTTTAAATTAAAAGGGGACCTGCACCCTATAAGTCATAGAAACATGGAAACATAGAAGGTTGACGGCAGAAGGAGAGCATACACTCCATCTAGTCTGCCCTTATGTGTATACTGTATGTACTCTTTATCTTATGTGTATACTGTATGTTCTCTTTATCTTATGTGTATACTGTATGTTCTCTAAATCTTATGTGTATAATGTATGTTCTCTGTATCTTATGTGTATACTGTATGTTCTCTTTATCTTATGTGTATACTGTATGTTCTCTTTATCTTATGTGTATACTGTATGTTCTCTAAATCTTATGTGTATAATGTATGTTCTCTGTATCTTATGTGTATACTGTATGTTCTCTGTATCTTATGTGTATACTGTATGTTCTCTTTATCTTATGTGTATACTGTATGTTCTCTATATCTTATGTGCATACTGTATGTTCTCTTTATCTTATGTGCATACTGTATGTTCTCTGTATCTTATGTGTATACTGTATGTTCTCTGTATCTTATGTGTATACTGTATGTTCTCTTTATCTTATGTGTATACTGTATGTTCTCTTTATCTTATGTGTATACTGTATGTTCTCTTTATCTTATGTGTATACTGTATGTTCTCTGTATCTTATGTGTATACTGTATGTTCTCTGTATCTTATGTGTATACTGTATGTTCTCTGTATCTTATGTGTATACTGTATGTTCTCTATATCTTATGTATATACTATATGTTCTCTGTATCTTATGTGTATACTGTATGTTCTCTATATCTTATGTGTATACTGTATGTTCTCTGTATCTTATGTGTATACTGTATGTTCTCTGTATCTTATGTGTATACTGTATGTTCTCTATATCTTATGTGTATACTGTATGTTCTCTATATCTTATGTGTATACTGTATGTTCTCTGTATCTTATGTGTATACTGTATGATCTCTGTATCTTATGTGTATACTGTATGTTCTCTTTATCTTATGTGTATACTGTATGTTCTCTTTATCTTATGTGTATACTGTATGTTCTCTGTATCTTATGTGTATACTGTATGTTCTCTATATCTTATGTATATACTGTATGTTCTCTGTATCTTATGTGTATACTGTATGTTCTCTGTATCTTATGTGTATACTGTATGATCTCTGTATCTTATGTGTATACTGTATGTTCTCTTTATCTTATGTGTATACTGTATGTTCTCTTTATCTTATGCATATACTGTATGTTCTCTTTATCTTAGGATAGATGTGTGCTTATCCCAGGCATGTTTAAATTCAGTGACTGTTGATTTTTTAACTACCTCTGCTGGAAGTTTGTTCCAAGCATCTACTACTCTTTCTGTAAAATAATATTTTCTAACATTGCTCCTGATCTTCCCCCCGACTAGCTTCAGGTTGTGCCCCCTTGTTCTTTCGTTAAGTTTCTTCTTAAAAACACTTCCCTCCTGAACGTTATTGAATCCTTTCACATATATAAAGGTCTCCATCATGTCCCCCCTCTCCCTTCTTTCCTCTTTACAAATTAAGTTCTTTACGTCTCTCCTGATAAGTTTTAAGTGTAAGTCCTTCTACCATTTTTGTTGCCGGCCTTTGGACACGTTCTATTTGCAGGTGAGGTCTCCAGAACTGAACACAGTATTCTAGCTGTGGCCTCACCAGGGCCCTATACAGCGGAATCATAACCTCCCTCTTCATACTGGTGATGCCTCGAGCTATGCAGCCGAGCATCCTGCTTGCTTTTCCCACTGCCTGGCTACACTGTCCACTCATCTTGCAGCTATCAGTAATCAGTACCCCTAAATCTCTCTTCTCCGAGGTCCTGGCTAAAGTCCTTTTTAGTCTGTATGCATCCCCAGAAGTAACCTCTTCCTCCCATCTTTTCTTACCTCAGCACCCGATCCCCCCCCACCCTCTTACCTCAGCACCCAGCCCCCCCTTCCCTATCTTACCTCTGCTCTATCCAGTGTCTGTAAAGACACCCCCACAGCACCGATCCCCCCCACCCTCTTACCTCAGCACCCAGTCCCCCTTCCCTATCTTACCTCTGCTCTATCCAGTGTCTGTAAAGGCACCCCCACAGCACCGATCCCCCCCACCCTCTTACCTCAGCACCCAGTCCCCCTTCCCTATCTTACCTCTGCTCTATCCAGTGTCTGTAAAGGCACCCCCACAGCACCGATCCCCCCCACCCTCTTACCTCAGCACCCAGTCCCCCTTCCCTATCTTACCTCTGCTCTATCCAGTGTCAGTAAAGGCACCCCCACAGCACCTGATCCCCCCCCCCACCCTCTTACCTCAGCACCCAGTCCCCCTTCCCTATCTTACCTCTGCTCTATCCAGTGTCTGTAAAGGCACCCCCACAGCACCCGATCCCCCCCACCCTCTTACCTCAGCACCCAGTCCCCCTTTCCTATCTTACCTCTGCTCTATCCAGTGTCTGTAAAGGCACCCCCACAGCACCCGATCCCCCCCACCCTCTTACCTCAGCACCCAGTCCCCCTTCCCTATCTTACCTCTGCTCTATCCAGTGTCTGTAAAGGCAACCCCACAGCACCCGATCCCCCCCACCCTCTTACCTCAGCACCCAGTCCCCCTTCCCTATCTTACCGCTGCTCTATCCAGTGTCTGTAAAGGCACCCCCACAGCACCCGATCCCCCCCCACCCTCTTACCTCAGCACCCAGTCCCCCTTCCCTATCTTACCTCTGCTCTATCCAGTGTCTGTAAAGGCACCCCCACAGCACCCAATCCCCCCCACCCTCTTACCTCAGCACCCAGCCCCCCTTCCCTATCTTACCTCTGCTCTATCCAGTGTCTGTAAAGGCACCCCCACAGCACCCGATCCCCCCCCCCACCCTCTTACACAGACTGTCAGCTCTTCAGGACAGGCACAACATAGACTGTCAGCTCTTCAGGACAGGCACAACACAGACTGTCAGCGCTTCAGTACAGGCACAACACAGATTGTCAGCTCTTCAGCACAGGCACAACATAGACTGTCAGCTCTTCAGTACAGGCATAACACAGACTGTCAGCTCTTCAGCACAGGCACAACATAGACTGTCAGCTCTTCAGTACAGGCACAACATAGACTGTCAGCACTTCAGTACAGGCACAACATAGACTGTCAGCTCTTCAGTACAGGCACAACATAGACTGTCAGCACTTCAGTACAGGCACAACATAGACTGTCAGCTCTTCAGTACAGGCACAACATAGACTGTCAGCTCTTCAGCACAGGCACAACATAGACTGTCAGCTCTTCAGTACAGGCACAACACAGACTGTCCGATAGAAAAATAGTAGTTGGTCAGCACTCCTTAAAACATAATACTTTAATCAATGAGAATAAAAACATCCAGATAATCAAAAAAGGCAGCTAAAAACAAATAATAGACCCGAGATGGAAAAGTGAAAATCTCACGTTCTAACGCGTTTCGGACTCGGAAAAGTCCTTAATCATAGATACATGAGGTAATAGACAAACAGATTTAATTAGCAAGCATCAAGATTACTCACCCCCACCCGGTGTGTGGCTAGGAACCGGAGCCGCGTCCTCCCGCTGAACGCGCGGCGAACCCGTCGACCGGAAGCCGCCCAGGACGCAACACCCGGAAACCGCCAGTGACCGCAGCCAACCGCGCGAGAGCCCATCCACCTGACAGACGCAACGGCCAATAGGAGGAAACCTAGGCTCAAGCACAGAGAGGAAGCGCATCACTGCGGACCACGTGACCGCAACCCCGAGCGGTCTCCTAGGCAACTAGGACGCCACACACTAGCCGAGAGCGCGGAACACAGGAAAAGGACACACAGGGGGGAGGTGAGTGGAGGCAATAAAGCAATATAGCAAATAAAAAAAGGATTTTTATGCATAATCACAATGAGAATAAACAAATAGCAGTACAGCCTTTGAGTGCTTGATAATATTAATGGCGTGACAGCCCATGGAAAATGTCAGCCTTATCTGAACTCATGTAATGACACATCTTTAAATAAAACCCCAAAAAAAGGGGTAAAATACTACAAAAAGTATTACAACACAGACTGTCAGCTCTTCGGGGAAGGCACAACATAGACTGTCAGCTCTTCAGGACAGGCACAACACAGACTGTCAGCTCTTCAGTACAGGCACAACACAGATTGTCAGCTCTTCAGCACAGGCACAACATAGACTGTCAGCTCTTCAGGACAGGCACAACATAGACTGTCAGCACTTCAGTACAGGCACAACATAGACTGTCAGCTCTTCAGTACAGGCAAAACATAGACTGTCAGCGCTCTTCAGGACAGGCATTACATAGACTGTCAGCTCTTCAGTACAGGCACAACATAGACTGTCAGCTCTTCAGCAAAGGCACAACATAGACTGTCAGCTCTTCAGTACAGGCACAACACAGACTGTCAGCTCTTCGGGGAAGGCACAACATAGACTGTCAGCTCTTCAGCACAGGCACAACATAGACTGTCAGCTCTTCAGTACAGGCACAACACAGACTGTCAGCTCTTCAGTACAGGCACAACACAGACTGTCAGCTCTTCAGTACAGGCACAACACAGACTGTCAGCTCTTCGGGACAGGCACAACATAGACTGTCAGCTCTTCGGGACAGGCACAACATAGACTGTCAGCTCTTCAGCAAAGGCACAACATAGACTGTCAGCTCTTCAGTACAGGCACAACACAGACTGTCAGCTCTTCGGGGAAGGCACAACATAGACTGTCAGCTCTTCAGCACAGGCACAACATAGACTGTCAGCTCTTCAGTACAGGCACAACATAGACTGTCAGCTCTTCAGTACAGGCACAACATAGACTGTCAGCTCTTCAGTACAGGCACAACATAGACTGTCAGCTCTTCAGTACAGGCACAACATAGACTGTCAGCTCTTCAGTACAGGCACAACATAGACTGTCAGCTCTTCAGTACAGGCACAACACAGACTGTCAGCTCTTCAGTACAGGCACAACATAGACTGTCAGCTCTTCAGCACAGGCACAACATAGACTGTCAGCTCTTCAGTACAGGCACAACATAGACTGTCAGCTCTTCGGGGAAGGCACAACATAGACTGTCAGCTCTTCAGTACAGGCACAACATAGACTGTCAGCTCTTCAGTACAGGCACAACATAGACTGTCAGCTCTTCGGGGAAGGCACAACATAGACTGTCAGCTCTTCAGCACAGGCACAACATAGACTGTCAGCTCTTCAGTACAGGCACAACATAGACTGTCAGCTCTTCAGGACAGGCATTACACAGACTGTCAGCTCTTCAGTACAGGCACAACATAGACTGTCAGCTCTTCAGTACAGGCAAAACATAGACTGTCAGCTCTTCAGCACGGACACACCATAGACTGTCAGCTCTTCTGTACAGGCACAACATAGACTGTCAGTTCTTCAGTACAGGCAAAACATAGACTGTCAGCTCTTCAGTACAGGCACAAGATAGACTGTCAGCTCTTCAGCACAGGCACAAGATAGACTGTCAGCGCTTCAGCACAGGCACAACACAGACTGTCAGATCTTCAGTACAGGTACAACACAGACTGTCAGCTCTTTTCAGTACAGGCACAATATAGACTGTCAGCGCTTCAGTACAGGCACAACATAGACTGTCAGCTCTTCAGTACAGGCACAACATAGGCTGTCAGCTCTTCAGTACAGGCACAACATAGACTGTCAGCTCTTCAGGACAGGCACAACATAGACTGTCAGCTCTTCAGCACGGACACACCATAGACTGTCAGCTCTTCTGTACAGGCACAACATAGACTGTCAGCTCTTCAGTACAGGCACAACATAGACTGTCAGCTCTTCAGTACAGGCACAACATAGGCTGTCAGCTCTTCAGTACAGGCACAACATAGACTGTCAGCTCTTCAGTACAGGCACAACATAGGCTGTCAGCTCTTCAGTACAGGCACAACATAGACTGTCAGCGCTTCAGTACAGGCACAACATAGACTGTCAGCTCTTCAGTACAGGCACAACATAGGCTGTCAGCTCTTCAGTACAGGCACAACATAGACTGTCAGCTCTTCAGGACAGGCACAACATAGACTGTCAGCTCTTCAGCACGGACACACCATAGACTGTCAGCTCTTCTGTACAGGCACAACATAGACTGTCAGCTCTTCAGTACAGGCACAACATAGACTGTCAGCTCTTCAGTACAGGCACAACATAGGCTGTCAGCTCTTCAGTACAGGCACAACATAGACTGTCAGCTCTTCAGTACAGGCACAACATAGGCTGTCAGCTCTTCAGTACAGGCACAACATAGACTGTCAGCGCTTCAGTACAGGCACAACATAGACTGTCAGCTCTTCAGTACAGGCACAACATAGGCTGTCAGCTCTTCAGTACAGGCACAACATAGACTGTCAGCTCTTCAGGACAGGCACAACATAGACTGTCAGCTCTTCAGCACGGACACACCATAGACTGTCAGCTCTTCTGTACAGGCACAACATAGACTGTCAGCTCTTCAGTACAGGCACAACACAGACTGTCAGCTCTTCGGGGAAGGCACAACATAGACTGTCAGCTCTTCAGTACAGGCACAACATAGACTGTCAGCTCTTCAGCACAGGCACAACATAGACTGTCAGCTCTTCAGTACAGGCACAACATAGACTGTCAGCTCTTCGGGGAAGGCACAACATAGACTGTCAGCTCTTCAGTACAGGCACAACATAGACTGTCAGCTCTTCAGCACAGGCTCAACATAGACTGTCAGCTCTTCAGCACGGACACACCATAGACTGTCAGCTCTTCTGTACAGGCACACTACAGATTGTATTCAGTCCAACATGGCTCCTTACCATCCCCCTATTTTACAGTGATGGGAACAGGGGGTAATGCTGTGAGTTGCAGCTCCACAACAGAGGCTGGTGGCTTATCCACTCATGGGGGGGTTGTGTTTTGTTTTGAAAGTAATGCTGTGAGAGTTAGTAAAGGCAAACTTACTATGTGAGTGTTATGTATATATTACCCTTATATACTAGCCATACCATATATACCTCATTTATAGCCAATTTCCATGGGGGTGATTTTTCATTTCCCAACTAAATTCAGCCCATAAATCACACCCCTGCCATGCATCGACACCCTGTATACTGGTCTCCAAGGTTGACATGTCTACATTCCCTCCATTCATTCAGCATAATGGAGATCAGCAGCAATCTCCATGCTCAGTGGCATAACGAAATGTGACAGGGCCCCTGTGCAAACATTAAATCGGGTCCTTTCAAGGCTCATACAATAAACTTTTTTCTGTCTTTAAACTCAACAGCACAGGCGAACATTTGCTAAATGATGCCAAGTGAGCGCAAATCTGAAAAATAAGGTGGAGGAGCTAGAATGATGGGG